>CM062809.1:1120456537-1121137621 GCA_031772625.1 Pinus tabuliformis | reverse complement strand
TTGTCCACGAACTGCTAGAGGGTCTCCGCAGTGATGTCCCTCGCCGTCTCCCCAATGTCATGCAGATCCCCCTTAATGAGGGTGATTGGGTCGAAAGAAGTTTTTGAAGCCTTTGACTTCTTTCATGGTCATACTTGCTCTCTCGGGCATTGTTGTTTCAGCTATGTGTACGTTGTCTGTGGGTCCATGCCACCTTGCTCTGTATATGTTTCTTGTTCAGGCGAAGGTGAATTTTCTCCCCCGTGCTTTTCCTTAGCTACCTTCTGCTTCTCTTCCCTTGCCGCCTAGGCCTTGGCTATTGCCACTTTGTTCCTACACTTTTTTGCTAACTGCACCATCCGCAGTTTTGCCTCATCCTTTTTCCTTTGCATGACAGACTTCTCTGCTTCCACCGCGGAGCTTGCTGGAGCACGCCACTCCAACGACCATGACTCAAGGACCGCGAAGATGACATCGTCCATTGCCAGGTAAGGTAGTTCATTTCATGTCTTCGCAGGGTCCTTCCACGCCCTGATGTACATGTGGTGGAAATTTGCCTCGAACTCCGTGAAGCTCTGTAGACTGTTGTGGACAGTGGGCGATAACGTCGACTTATGATTAATCCCCATTCTGATGTTCATCTCCATGAACACCCAGAATATCTTACTGTCCCTGATTCTCTATGCATCTCTAGTTGCCCATAACAAAGCGTACTTCATTGCCTCTGGAAGGTCCTGCACAATCGTTGGGAACTAGCTATCCTTGGGCAATTCCCATGCCACCAACACTATGGACAATGACAACCTTGCATAATGAAAAGTCTTCCCCATCTCCTGTGCCTCGCGGCAGTTCTCTAGGAACTCACAGCAAAAGTATTTTTCCTAGTTGAACTAGACCCCTTCTGTGCATTGCACAGAAAGTGCAACCACCGGCGCGGGCACCTCATCTATGTGGCACTTCCACATAACCTTCCCAACCAATATCTGTGTCGCGAATTTGACCACAGGGTTGTTGATGCTAGAAATCACATACCCTCTCTTCTTCTTCCCCAGCTTAAACTTCTTCTTCATGGCCTCTGTGATGGCCAAATCATCACTTTTACCCTCCGAGATGTTTTATGGGTCCTCCCCTTTGCAAGGGAGTCGAGTAATTATCTGAATCAAATGATCTGTGATGGGGATGGGCTCCTCTAGCCACAAGAACCCATCATGCACCAGGACGAGCAGTTGCCTGATGACGCAAATAGTCACTGGGTTGCGGTGGTAATGCGGTACCCAAAGCAGGTTTAAGACTCCTGCCTTTTCTACACCTCTCAGCCGCTTACGTGGCTTCAACTCTATAACTCCCATCACTGTATCTTTCTTCTGGCGAATGAGCTGCGCAGTTTCCAAATGTGGGAACTTCTCATGGTCCGCAAGATCCCAATCTTCAAATTTTAGAACAGGCACTCCCCCCAAGTGCGCTCCATCGAAAATGATGTCATCAGGGAGCAGTGAAGTCTGCAGAGAGCTATTGCTCTCATCTAGGTCTTTGGGCACCTTTGGTTTCCCCTTCTGCAGAGGAACATATGCAGGCAGTCTGGTCAGAGGGTCCGCACCCTAGGTTTCCACCTCCATTTCGAAATCCTCCTCCTCCTCTACCAGGATTTCTTCAAAGTCTTCCTCCTCATCGGCTTCCAAATTGATCGCTGCTATGGGGTAAAATGCATAGGATGAAAACTACCCTCGAAAGCCTTCTCGGGACTTTCGACAAACCGTAAGCTTATCTGCAAAAGCTACCTGTTACACACATGTTCATCTATTAGACATATATTCACAGGGTATGGAAAGAGGATCACCTTTGTTTCTTTCTAGATTCGCTTGTGGATCTCCATGTGGTAAGAAGAACTCCTCCTAACCGGCTCCAAGACGATTCCTGCACAAAAGAACAAAGCAAACCAATCACAGCATACACTTCTGAAAATTAATGTAAGAATCCGTAACAAACATGTATAAATGTATAACTTATCTACTCAACACAACAAGCATCAGAATGAACAAATAAATGCACAATATCACCGACACTTTGGAGTATGGAACACAACTGCAGTCCTATATTTAGAATAGAAGAGTGATTACAACAACCTTGTTGTATCATCCTTCCTTATCCCTTCTTCCTCTCTCTCTCTCTCCTTCTTTCAACTAGCTCCTTCAAGAATATGACAGTTTCACAACAACACTATGTGTTATCCTTCTAAATGCTCTGACCCCTTTTGCAATGGCCCTCTTGTTGCTTATATAGCAATCAAATTAGGGCTACCCAACTCCACCTGTAGTTCATTAGGGCAAAAACCATGAACCTTCCCTGTTTACAAGCTTTTTCCCATTTGCCTTAATTCTTGGAATAGAATTTCTCCAAATATCTTGATTTTTTGAGTTTCCCTGCTTTTCTTGCACAAATTTAGGGATTTAATATTTAGATATTTATGAGAAGATTCGTTGGCATAACCTCTTGAACATCACTTAAGTTCACTAATGCTCCCCTTGGTCTAACATCAAGAGTTAGCAGGTTGACTAACGCTCCTTTATGCTTGGTAACAAGCTTTATAAAGTAGGTTGTCAGTGTACAGAGAGTGTTAGTGTGGATTCTGGGCCTGCAATTGTGGTCATTGATTCAGTCATCTTGTCTTTCTCCTCTGAGTTGATTAGGAGGTCAATTTGTCCTATAACAGATGCCCCCTAAAGTATGAGATCAGAGGCAGAGATGATGGCCGAAATACTTTATGAAAATACTGTAATTCGCTGTCAAAATCTTTGTAGAGAGAGAGAGAAGTTTCGGGCGGTAAGGAAAACCTAATACAACAAAAGTACATATATATAAACTGCTAAAATCATGTCCTGAGTCGGGCATTCCCATGCTCAGTAGCTATGTCAGAGTAACTTTCTCCTTGGAGATATAACAATGCTAGCCGCCAATATGGCACAGGGCGGATCTAGTGCAATAATAGATTATCCTGAAATAGTTGTCTCCAAAGAACAATATCGTAGCTTGGGAGAGGAAACAAGGCTGAATGATGCAAGCCTCTACCCAAGGTCTTGATTCTCGCTTCACCGAACAGCATAGATCGGTACATGTGATAATATGTGTTGACATCGAACATGCACGAAATCATCTGATTACCAGCCAATAATGGAGATCGTTAATAGATGCGAGGAAGGCCACCGATAATGTTGATGGTCTCCAAGATGCACAGTGCAAACTAGTGAGTGTGAAAGATTTTTTTTCTTCGAACACTCGTAGAATCGCTTAACCAGGAGCTAATAATGAAAACCTGTGATCAAGCACAAGTTAACCTGCCACTAATTCTACAAGTACCAAGGCACTGAATGTGTTTCTGGGTTATCTTCCTAGATAGAGTGTTGAAGTCGATAGGAAGAAGCCTGTCGAAAGGTAGGCAATGACATATCCTACATCAGTCGACACGAAACCGGACAAGGATGATTTTGTTTTTTGAAGAATCTTTTGAGCTTTTAGGTCTAAACAACAGAGGGCATGATGAAAGGATATGTAGGATCAGTTGATAGAAGAAACAAGTAGGGACCCTTTGAACAATAGAAGGCACGACAACGGTTTTAACCAGACAACACTAGAATCATGAACACTACAGAGTGTTTAAGATACAGAGATGCAATGACATCAGGGTATATAGGCTAAAAACTCATAGGTTGGTAGGGTTCATATTGAGAGGCTATCAAAATGACGGTTTATCTGAGGGAGTGCCATGTTCAAGGGAACGTTCACTGCCAAACCACGCTTTCAAATACAGGATATAGTTGTATTTCCACTTTACCTGTTTTATTTTTTAATGAGTCCAAATGGGTAAACTCATCGATCTTTTCATGTTTAGAGAGTCTGAAAATGATCACAAAAAGAATGACTCTTTGCCCTATCTGATTAGTTTAATGAGTCCAGACAGGCAAACTCATCGATTTTTCATCTTTTAAGAGTCTGAAAAGTATCGTAAAAAGAATGACTCTATACCTTGTCTATGTATTTAAATAGTCTAGACTAGACAACTCAGTTGTCTTTTCATCTTTAGAGAGTCTGAAAAGATCATAAATAGAGACTCCATGGTGGTCCCTTTGTCATAGTTGTTAATCGGGTGTGAACAAAGGTTAACAGTATACCCGGATCGGTTACTTTTCCGTATTTAATCTATTGAACCCAGATAAAGAGAAACCTTTTTCCAATAGATGTCGACCTCATTTTGTTATGAGGCAACAGACTAAACTCGTGTTTTGTCGTGACACTTTAACGAGCTCAGTAACAAAAACTCGGGATTTTCCATTTTTTAACGAGCTTGAAAAAAGTTCCTGAAAGAATTCTCAGGTCATCTTTAGCATGTTTAACGAGCAGCAAGACACAGTCGAGATTTTTTCAGTTTTAAAGAGTGAGAAAAAAGTGCCTAAAAAGGATGCTCCGTTGGTCTTTTTCAGTTTATGAGCTGGAAGGAGATCAAAAAAGAGGTGCTTAGAGCAGCATTTACATATATTTAACGAGTGCAAATGATGAAAAACTCGGATATGTTTATTATTTTTTAAAAAGCGATAAAATATCATAAAAACGGCTATGACTAATTGTGGTATATATGTTTAACGAGCCCTACTACAAAAAACTTGGAGATGTTTATATTTTTTAAAGAGAAATAAAATGTCTCCAAAAGTGCTCTATCTGTCATTGCATAGATTTAACGAGCGCAACGACAAAAGCTCGGGGATGCTTATCTTTTTTAAAGAGAAATAAAATATCCCTAAAAGTGCTCTATCCATCTTTGTAGTAGTTTAACGAGCCCAAAGAAGAAGACTCGAGGTTTTTCAGATTAGTGAGCAAGAAAAATACCATAAAAAGAATGCTCGATCTCATGCTTGACATTAGAAGGGTCTATGCCATGCATTTCCTCATAAGACCAAGGAAAAACATCGCGGAAGTCCCCCAACGGGTAGGTGAAGCTAACAATTTCCTCAAGATTGTGATTGGCTCCACTCTGTATGTTTTCCACGATGCCTGTCATCATAGAAATATCAGGGAGCAATGTTTGTGAAATATTGCCCTTGTTTCCTTCCGAGTCCAAAGATTGGATAGTCGTATATGGTAAGGAAATGAATTCATGTGCATCAGGTGACAGGATTTGAAGAGGCATCATGTCCGAATCAGATATCGAAACATGATGGGGCGAATCCTCCCAAGGTCACTCTTCTAACCTCGTGATCTCTTTAATAGCTTTTTCCACTGATAGGACTTGATTGAGTGGATGAAAAGAAAGAGCGGTTATGGAAGGGACAGTGGTATTTTTGACCAAAACCAAAGTGACTTGAGATTCGAATGCAATTTGAATGGCTTCGCAGGCCAATTCAGTTGGTGACAACAACATTTGTTCTTCGTAAGTGTCAATGTCTGAAGGAGCCGGTAGGATCCATGGATCGGTCTGTACATGAGGAAAAGATGAAATCATGTTGACCGATTGTGGAACCTTCGATGGCTGAAGAGAGAAACAACCTATGAGGGAAGAATCCTTCAGTAGACTGGTACCTAAACTGACGTAACTGTTAGTTCCACCTCCTACTAGGGGTACAGAGCCACTTGGTAATGGTGAATAATCAGGGGTGCAGAAAGACAACTGATCTATTGTAATAACCTTTCCATCCATTGGAAATTGGATGATGCAAAAGACAGTAGATACGACAACCATCATGGCATATGTCCAACTGCGACCTAGCAACAGATTATAGTCGAGTTTCTTGTCCACAACTTCTACGTTTACCATTACTATTTTCCCATGCAATGTGATAGAAAAACTGACTAGGTATCCTTTTGGGATAAAGGTGTGACCGTCAAAATCTTTAAGGGTGTTTGATAGTGGGGATAGGGTGGGGAACCCAGGGCGAGCCAACATGAAGCCGACATGACGTAGGTTTAAGCACCTTCGTCAATGACAGTTCTATGTATACCTTTACCTTTCGAAGTTATATGCACTTGGAATGCAAGCTAGTGAGAAAGGGGAGGTTTACACTTGTCCATGTCGAAAATAACAAGCATGGAATCCGTAGGGTCAATACCTCCGATAGCTGAAAGAAAATCTTTCTGTTGGTTGGGGCATGTTTGTAATACTTTGAGCACCGACATAGCCAACAACGCTTGTGCCAAATCCTCTATGATATTGTAGTGTTGGGTGGCACGTGCAGATGTATTGTGCATTGTGTGTCAAAGTGCCGCTTTGGGGGGTCAAATTACAAAGTCCTCAACTGGCCTTTTGATATGCATATCATTGGGCGGCGATGGGTTTTGACCTGAGGATGGTTCTACTGCTGAAGCGACAAGATCTCCATAAAATTTGGCTCTTATGGTGAGATCTACTGTTCCAAATGTGTAAACGATAGAAGATCCTTCTCCAGCTGAAGGATTTTGCGAACCATCGTTGCCCCCTGGCATGGGTTGCTGTTGGTTGGCAATAAGATTTTGCTGCTACTAAATGGGAAAAGGATTCCTAAGGACAGCAGGGGTCTTACCAGTATCCATTTCGGTAAGGTAATCTATGCATTCCTAAAGCCGCGGACAATGCTAGGTTTCATGGTCTTCAACACAGAGTTTGCAAGGAAATCTGGCAGGTGTATCCTTTTCATCAGCAGTAGGTGCAGTGGCCTTCTGTTTTGGGTTTGGCTAATTTATTGACTACTCCTCAGAAGGAGAGGTCTTTTTCTTATTCTTCTTTTTCTTACCACTGGGATTTTGTGTAGACTGCACAGAGTTTATCGCAGTGGTAGGAAGAGCAGTCATTTTGGCAATAGTGGAAGCATTGGGGATTATGTTGTAAAGAGTGCCAAGTTGTGAATATATCAAATCCAAGTGTTGGGCACGACGTATGGATTGGTCTTCTGTGACCACACCAACTAGAGCGACATCTCTAGTGATTTGCGGAAGTAATAACCTGTAGAACCAGTCCATTAAGAGAAAGTCTGGGAGGAGAGCTTTAACTAACCTCCACCTGCATCTCCATTCATGTATATGATCAGAGATGTGGGTGGCGATATCCTGACGAAATGAAGTGAGGAGCTTTGTCCTAGTCTCATAGCAGATAGGTAGCTGGAAGTGTTTCAGGAATTCCATCGCTAAATTATCGAAGGTATTGACTGAAGTGCGTGGTAACTCAATATACCACTTTGCTGCATTGCTAGTAAGGGCGCGGGGAAAAGCATGTAACTGGACACTATCATCCACCATAGAGTTAGAAACACTCTAGAGATGGTAGGTGGTGATATGGTTGCCTAGATCCTCCCCTTTTTTTTCACCGAACTTTGGAATGTTCATCGATATTTTATGCGGGATCGGTAGCCATTGTAAGTTGTGGTAGATGGGGTCGTTTTTCAACTTGTATAAGTTGGGAATATCCAACGTTGCCAAAAAAGGTAAATTATTGGGTACCCCTGACTCGCACCATGGTGATGACAGATGACCTGAGGAGCTCTGCTCTCCTCCCATCATTTGGTTCCCCATGGTATACATGGGCTGCGTGGTGTAGTAGTTGCTTTGCGATACGGTGTTGTAGAGTGGATTTCCATGAGGATTTTGATACTAGGGTATGAAGTTGCCCCCAGTATAAGTGGTTCCCCCTTGACTCATCTGAGTTTGTGAGTAGGGTGTCCCCATGGATTAGGTGGGAATTCCTTGTGGATTTCCAACCAACACAGAACTAACCATATGGCTTTGATTGAAAGAGGGAACATTCATGTTGATCAACGACTGTCCATGCATGCCTGAGAACAGGGGGGGAACTATGACATTCCCTGCCGACATGTGCATATTGGGAACCACCACAGATATTTGAATCTGGGGGTTGGAACTATACATTGGTGGTCGAACTTGTTGTTGGTAAACTAGAACCGCGCCCATAGTGCCACATTGAGTGTTATATGGAGCACTATATGTGGCACTAGTCAAAGGTATGCTTTGGCGTACCATAAGAGTGGAATCGGGCATCTGCTGGGTTCCGCTTATAGAGGGTGTTATGTGAGTTGTAGTACCTGGGACGAATGGGATTGCGGGGTTCCACATTACCGGTGTTGTGATGACCGTCGACTAGGGAATTGGTAGAGGACTCACAGTGTCTCTATAATTCCACAACCCTTGAGGTGTCGACTTAATAGATGGGAGAGTTCCTCCTACTGAAGAGTGGAGTACAACTACCATGGGAGCAACGATAGGATCTGACGAATTTGTAAGCGAGTGTTAAAATGAGGAAGAAATCCTTCCGTGAAGAAATCCTCCAGCAAACTAGAATCGTTGGTCGTCTAGACAGATCCTGTGTGCGATTTAGGAGACTGATTCCTCGAAGATGAGGAATCCGAGTCAGTGGAACTTGGCGAATCCTCCACAATGAGTGGAGGAAGTCCTAACAACCGTCTGGATTGACGATGAGGGCCAGATGTAGCCACAATGACTGTTAAGTTTTATCAAATAGATTTTAATGTGATATTCTTTAAAGTCTCGAAAATAAGAGCACTCAGGTACCTAAAAAGAAAAAATACACTAAATATGTCAATCAGCAAACAGAGGAAAATTACCTCGTCTGATAAACACTGATTACTAGAGATGAGACCCAGTCTCTCAATGAGTAATAGAGAAGGATGGCCAAATGTATGATTATGGTTACTTTTGAGCTTCACCCGAACCTCAGATTAAGGGGCCAAGTACTCTCGCGAAGACGAGTACCCTCCCAAAAACTGAAGACAAAGTAGATCCCTCCATTTGAGGTACCAAGACAACCTATCCCAGTCACCTTAGGTAAGTACCTAGAATTATTGGCCACTAGAGATACCTCAAATCATAGACATTACCAGGGGGGACATAGTCATAGACAGCATGCTGTGTGGGTAGGATACCTGATTCCCCGATTCAATTCTAAAATCCCTGAAGGGACCCCCGATACATAGAATGCCCAAAGGAGTTGTAAGAGAAGGCTAGCTACCTTCAATTACAGTCCAATGTTGTCTCATATTTCACTTCGTTGTTAGTGGAGTGGTCCTGGTAATATCAGCGCAGAAGGATTTTTTACTCGTTAACGACACTAGTTTTGATTTTCAACCTTGGGTAGTTGACTCACTCTCTTATCCCAAGGTCCTGTTGTGGCCAGCAACAACCCCCCCCTTCGTTCAAATCTAGTATCAGTCACGATACTAGATTTGAATGGGGACCCTTAGTTAATTTTTGGAAAAGCAAGGATTTCATTCTAGAGTACAAACATACACTTAGAAAAGGTTTCTTGAATGACTTAAGCCTAAACCTATGTTCATGAAAGCAAATCTTTAAGGTTGCATCACAAAGGAATGAGAAACACCTTCGTTTCCCTTCTAAAGACCAACATGCGCACCGCCTCAGTGTTAATAACAACATCGCATCGCAACATGCTAGTACCCATAAAGAAAAGCTTACAAACCCACCGATTTGCGATATTGTGATCGCGCGATCGCATATCACAGAAATAAGGCAGGCGAAGATTGGAAAGCATTGAGTTATTGCGATCTGCGATATTGTGATCTACGATATGGTGATCTGCGATATTGCGATCACTACTGTTTGCGATTGCACGACATGAAAGGGTACGTTGGCAAATCATAAAAGCACCTTAGTACGAATCCCTCGGGCGCGCCACCCAAAGAAAAGCCACTTACTATAACCTGACTTGGAATTATGCGCTTTTAATGATAGTAATAAATCAGTTGTCAGTTATTAAGTGGAATAAAGATGCGTGCCTTAATGCGGAGTTGCTTCACATAAGGTGGCGTATCTAGTTTATCTCTTGCATTTAAAACTCTCCTATCACCTTTCTGATCAATCTTTCTATTTCACTCATAACCTGCAGGAGCAAAGTGTGAAGGCAAAATCAGATAGAAACGCTAAGCGGAATGGGGAAGAAGAACAAAGCTCAAAGCTCCGAAACAAGAGAGAAGACCAAGGAGATGGCACCCCTGTGCACAGACACTGCATGCAATAAAGATGCAGGTATCTCAACATGGGAAGGCATGTATAGGCTGTTAGAAGAAGAGAACCCTAGGATACTCAAAGTAACTGCTGTTGTCGCGGGTGCATCACGTCCCTCAGAGGCATCCCTGGAAGACCTAGCGTGCTCTTTCCTCCATAGGATAGCGGCAAGGCCGAAGATTCTACCATATACAGACATGATCAAATGGATTTTAGATGATGCAGAGTTACATCATAGACAGTTCAAAGTCCAGGGACATGGGCTCGTGGGATCGTTTGCTGCTCAAGACCTGAAGCTCATGTATCATCTTCCTGAACCACAAGCGACCTATAATGTAGAGTTTGTTAGGAAGTTCGCAGTGGAGAATCAGGACCTATCAGACACCACCAAGGAATGGTCAAGAAGAGATGAGCCGTTGAAAAAAGATAAGAACGGTATGTATAGCACTGGTTCCCTTACCTCTCCATATTGTTTTGCTGCAGCCATGCTCTGTAGGCTATTTGGTAAGCCCGATATCAATAAGTTTTCATCTGAATGGCTACCGTTAATTGATGCCGTGACTAGTTCTGAAATAGTGGACTGGGCCAAAATCCTTTCTGACACTCTATACACGGCGGTTCTACACTACCGTTCTAAGAGATCCTTCTCCCAAAGGGCCTATCCCCCTTTTTATCTGTCTGCCTATATAATGGACTCTATCTCTCTTGTATCGAAATTCCCTACTATGGGTTGGAAATGGACTACCCAAGACCCATTGCCCATTCATGTCTATCATAAAGTCTTATGGGATTCCCAGTTTGCCCCTCATTTTTACCAGATTTGCCATGGGCTCATATTGCCCAAGCATAGAATGATATATGATAAGGACCCCCCAAGGTGCTCTCCCGAGGCCCAAATTGACATCATTTCCATCGCAAGATGGTTTGGGGAAGAATGGTTTACCTATATTCGAGTTTTTGGAAGCACTGTACCTCCACATGTCCTACCCTTGTATGTTCCTGATAAATTGTTGGCCCGGGAAATTGCTTATCAAACTTGTTTTGAAGGCGGCTTAACCAAGGAACTAAAGGAAAAAAAGAAGGCCACTTGGCCTCCATTTCCCATCACTTGTGGGGTCTTCTCTTTGTTCGATGTGGGACACACTTTTGATGAGGTGGAGAATGTGACGTGTCTTCAATTATTTAAATTCTCATCAAGACCATTCGACCCAAATAAAGTGGCCCAGGAATTTACAACCAACGTCAAGATAAGGGTATTCTCTGGGAAGAAAGATTTGTTTGATGATCTCTTTCTGAACAAGAACTCGCTCAGAGAAGTTTTGCAAGAAGCTCAGTCAAGATTGTCTCCAGACGACCTTCGGAAATTCACGTTGTACAGAGAAAGAAGACTGGCTAGTATCCCACTGGAAGGACTACGAGTAGCTACTAGAGAACCGACTCCGAGCATCAACCTCAGCGAAAACTCCAGCGCTTCCAGATCTAAGTCCAGCGCCACAAAAGGAATATCTGAACATCCTGAAGAGTCTGTGTGCAACAAAGAGAAGAATGAAGAAACAATCAAAGACACAGCTCAGTCGAGTACGATGGCTCAGCAGCAAGTTATCGCCTCACCACCGAGAGAGGTTTCCCCTCCTATCGTCGAAACACCTCTTGTCACAGTAGAGTTGGATAAAGAATGGGACACCTTCAATGAATTAATTAATCTTGAAGGTCAACTCCCAAAGACACCTTTGAGCAATACACAGGTGGTGCAATAGGTCGTCTCGACCATAGTCAGTAGTGCCGCAGAAACGGAGCATCTCCCTATCGCTCCATCCTCAGAACTTCTACTCAACGTAGAAGAAATTCCTCCACTAGACGTATTCTACAGCCCCCAGCACAAAGCAGTTGTAAGGAGACAAAGAAAGAAGAGAAAACTTGAGAATGCACTATCTCAAGATACTGAACATCTAGATGTCTTGTGGAAAGACCCAAATAATGATCCAACCGAGAATCTCACGAAACTGTCTCAGATTGCAGGAGCATATGCTTCTGCAACTATCGACAAGGCCTTTGAAGTCCAGCAACTTCTAAAAGAACATGAAAATCAAATAAAACTGCTACAACAACAGTTTCAGCAAGCCAATGCGAACACTGAAGCCTCCAGACAGCTCAAAAAGCTACAGGAAGACTTTCGCCAGATGCAGGTAAGCTATCAAAGAAATCTTGAAGAAAAAGAAAAACAGCTGCAGACGGTGCAAGAAATGCATAAAGGTGAACCTAACCTGCCAGAGTTCATTTCAGAGTCCATCGGCTTGAACGACCAACTATCACAGCAACAGGAAGATATGGTACGTAGAATATCACAGTGGAGGCATTTTTGTGAACTAAGTGATAAGATAACTAGCCAGGTGGTGGAATTGCGGAACGACTATGACCAGGCCAACAGAAGAGTGACAGAATATCTGACTTGGCAAAATGACGAGGAAGGGAAAAGAGCAGGAGCACCCAAGATTAATGAAAATCATAAGGAGCTGCTCTTTAATAAATGGTATGAACAAATCACACAGGCGGAGCAAGCAGCAGAGACAACGGCGACACAAGCGAGCATCCTTATCGACTATGTAAATGAAAATTTACATAGGGCTAATTTGATTTCAGAGACTACCCCGGGGTACCTACCGAGCACGTTGCAACTGGAGGCAGAATGGAGACAGAGAACGCAGGCAAACGGGAAAACAATCCAGGCATTGGCTAGACTAAATTGGGAAAGTTACTGGACTTACTTAGTTAAGCCACACAGCCAATGCATGACGGTAAGATGCATCATGAACGCAGCCGAGAAGGTAGCGCCAGCTCTTATGGATGTCGTTTTCACAGCCCAGCTAAGCACAGAAATCAGCCAGCCTACTCTTCTCAAGCCTATGCTTGACAGCTGCAACTTCAGAGACCCAATTCAGAAGTAATTTCATTTAGAATGTTGTTTTTTCCTTTTTGACTAAATTAGAAAAAGGGTGGTCATTTGAGAACCGTATCCTCAATTTTGTAACATACTATTATTAGGATTAGATAGTAGTATTTCAACCCTTCTCATTGCATTGGAGAGGGGTCCAGAAATTTGTCAAAAACTTGTCCTTAGAACATGCACTTTTGCACCTCAGAGGAGGTTTTGATGAATGGAAGGATCAGATTTATTTATATTTGCATTTTAATGTCTGCTACTGATGTTGCATTTCTGTACTCTTAGTAGGCGTTCAAAGTAAGTAGAAGTAGATCATTATTGCTTCAAGTTTTTGAGTAGAAATTAGTCATAAATGGTACTTTTATCTCTTGACGAATTTCTACTGATTTGCTTAAAGTGATATACAGCTGATGTTATTTGTATGTTAATGTATAGATTTATGGTTACCATTTGGCACTTTTGTACGGTGGAATCATCTGTTTATGTTTGACATATGAATGATTTATCATGTGATATGCAGTCCACAACTGTCCTGTTTAACTTCTTATGCAGAATGGTTTATCTTAAATGGTTTATATTCTTATAGTAACTGAATAATCTTCATTACCAGTTATTATATGAAATCTTTTTTAGATCGCATGATGGAAAGGAAATATCCCGGGTTAGCGTAGGTTGTATATGTTATTTTTATTCTGATTTTAGCAGCTTATAGTTGAATGATGAGTTAGATTAAAATTAGTTCTCAAAATCTCTCTAGAAACAGCATAAATCAAAACTTACACACACACACACCCCTTGCATCGGGAAGCTGGTCCCGTTATCCCCAGTTGGACCCGCTACTCCAAACGGGCAAGGAGCCGCCAACCAGGTTCCGGACCGGGTGGGTATCCCCCTTGTTGTTGACCCGATTTCGGGGCCCTCAACATATTTGGCGCTAGAAGGAGGGCCTGAGCATAGTACCTGTTGGAATTTTTTTTCGAATTATAAATCTTGAAACAGGATGGCTACTCACAGAATTCCTATTTGGAGTTGCATCCATGTTCCTGCTTCTTCCAACACTCCACCAGATGTGGTAAGGCTATTGTCTCAGGTAAAATTCAATGGTAAGAATAATTCTTCTGCATTTCATCATGCCCTACAATTCATTCAAAGAGTTTTGAGTTCTGATATTCAAAAAATTGACGAAGGCGTTTTGTGCAGGATTTTTACTCTTACATTCACAGCGGAAGCTAGAAGATGGTGCAGAAACCTCCCAGTTGCATCAGTTCACACCTGGGACCAGTTCGTTAGGACTTTCATCTTGGAATTTGATTGCTATGAATACGACCAGGTATATGATGAAATCGACTATCTGCGGAAAGAAGACGAACCCGTAAGGGATTTCAATATGCGATTTCATCTTAAATGTCTACAATATGACCTCGAGAATGAGTTCACAGATGAAGAATCTTCAGGTTATGATGAGTATTTCCTACCTCCTGTACCTGACCAAACAGAATTCAGCCTAGGAGTATTGCATGCTCTAACACCAGAAAGCAAAGGCGAAAGTACTGAAAGGGAAAATACCCTGGCACCAGACGATGACTTTGACAAAGAGTCAAACAATATCATTTCAAATCAACAAACGCTGATGCCAAGGTTAGATCCACCAACTGTTTCTCTTTCAAAGAGTATCGGTGCAAAAAGGTATGATCTAAAGCCCGGTGCTTATAGTGAATCTAATGAACGATATTTATTTGATGTTGTCAAATGCGTTGTTCCAGATTTACATTTTTCTCTTTACCCAATGTTTTTAGTGATGACAATTTTTCCCCTCATAATATCGAGCATATTTCGACGGACACAGAGGGTTATTCGAACGAACCATCATTGGGTTTTCAAAATAAAGAGACCACTTTAACACAGCCTTTGATCGATATTAAACGAGAGCTGCCTCACCTCCCTCGTCTGAAAACATATAATGAAAAAGAGGAACCTAGGGGACACTGTAAAGTCTTTTGCGATAGTTCCTTTGCCGATCGTGATGATGTTGAGTTATCACAAGTAACTCAACTAGGGTCAGAGGATAAAAAACATCTTAGATAAGGAATTATACCAGCTGACCCTCACCTCAAAGCAAAAGCTCAATTGAATAATTTTACCATCCAAGACGATACTCCGATCTATGATTCATATCAAGAGGAAAGCTTCATCCCTGTTCACAATCATAACTCAGTTCTTGATTCACAAAACTTGGCCAGTTCTTGTGAAAAGCAAAAAGTCACCAATAACTCCCAGTTGTGCGAAACCACTATTTTTACAAATACCCAATCATTTCTTTCTCACTCACGTTCATTTTGTACAAAATCGAATCTCTTTTTAAATTTTCAAAATTTTGATAGATTAGATTTCAACGATTTACATATAAGAACTTTCATTTCAAACGAAATCGCTAAAAACTCAACGTCAACAAGCAACGGGTTACAAGCCATTGAAATCAAAAAACCCATTTCACAATTTGACTTGTTATCCCTCCTATCGAAAGATCACCAAATCACAAAAGAAATCCATCCCGATTTTTATGATCCAATAGGTACTCAGTTAGAAAAGACCTCTCATGAGAAAATAAAATCAGACAGAATTCCAATTGAGTTTGTAAGTTATTATTCCCTAGCCAACAATTTCGATCCAAGAGAAATTCGATTCTTTTTACCAATGCTTGGAAAATTCAGGCTGCTAGGGATAATAATGAATCGTTGGTTCCATTGGAAATATCATTTTACTTAGTTATTTCCTGTATATAATTAGAATAGGAGTAGGAGTAATTTAGCTAGGTTATTAGTTTTGCTTTCAATAATTGATAGGCAAAGTTAGTTATATTCTCTACATAACCCTAGAGAATGTTTGCCTCTCTCAAATAAAGTTTGTTCTGACTAAACAGTATTTGACATTTACTAAAGACGCCTTGTCTCTGTTGAAGATTTTGAACTTCGGCTCCTATGAACAACAAGTCTTTTGAGAATTTGATCTTTATTATCAATAGAACTTTAACCCAGAAATGATGATAGTTTCAACTCAAAAAAATTAAAAAAGCTATCTCAGTAAAGAATTCGTTTTAGGTCAGCACAATGAAAGGTATCAATATTAAAATAAAGATTCTCTGTGAAAACAGCCACTACCAAAAGCAGCCCTATCATTGTCGTCCAGAACTTTCTTAAGGAAAGAGAATTTGATTTCCTCCCTGCTGAAGGGAAACGCAACATTCAGAAGAACGACCTATAAAGATGCTATATCTCAAGGAATAAGAGGTCTCATCACGAGCCGACTTATCATGATCACAGATATTATAACTTGCTGACTTTGCCAAAACTGTCTACCAAAACAGGGCAATGACTCAAGATTGTTGCAATCAAAAGAAAATGGGTCTCATCACGAGCCAGCTTGTTCAGCAAAAGTCTAAATCAAGTGAATGATTGTGTCATAATTTGGCCACCAAACCAAGACATTGTTCTTTAGAGAATAAAAAAAAAAAAAGAATCAAGAAAGGGATTTTTTCTGAAAGAGTTGTAAATAAACTTAAGCAGGATAAAGGATCATTCTTGGATAATAGGTAACCCTGTCGAGGCTATGGACGCCTTCTGGTAGCAGTGGCTCTACCTGCGACAAAGGAGCATTCTTAAAAAGGGTTGATACATAGAGAACACTTTATTTTTGATGTTTTTACAAGACCGAGTAATGACTAACCTGAATTCGAAAACAATTTGGGAATGCAAATAATTGAAATAAAATGGGGCTGAAACAAAACATCATTGACGCTTTGAAGTATCATTTGTTTTTATCTTTTTATAATAAAGTTCAAAATTCCTGAGAAAATTTTTTTAGGAGTCTGAAGACGTCAATAGAAAAAGAACAGAGATAACTGGTTCTCCCAAGTGAATCGCCAATTGTTGTGGCCAGCAACAACCCCCCCCTTGTTCAAATCTAGTATCAGTCACGATACTAGATTTGAATGGGGACCCTTAGTTAATTTTTGGAAAAGCAAGGATTTCATTCTAGAGTACAAACATACACTTAGAAAAGGTTTCTTGAATGACTTAAGCCTAAACCTATGTTCATGAAAGCAAATCTTTAAGGTTGCATCACAAAGGAATCAGAAACACCTTCGTTTCCCTTCTAAAGACCAACATGTGCACCGCCTCAGTGTTAATAACAACATCGCATCGCAACATGCTAGTACCCATAAAGAAAAGCTTACAAACCCACCGATTTGCGATATTGCGATCGCGCGATCGCATATCACAGAAATAAGGCAGGCGAAGATTGGCAAGCATTGAGTTATTGCGATCTGCGATATGGCGATCTGCGATATTGCGATCACTACTGTTTGCGATTGCGCGACATGCAAGGGTACGTTGGCAAATCATAAAAGCACCTTAGTACGAATCCCTCGGGCGCTCCACCCAAAGAAAAACCACTTACTATAACCTGACTTGGAATTATGCGCTTTTAATGATAGTAATAAATCAGTTGTCAGTTATTAAGTGGAATAAAGACGCGTGCCTTAATGCAGATTTGCTTCACATAAGGTGGCGTATCTAGTTTATCTCTTGCATTTAAAACTCTCCCATCACCTTTCTGATCAATCTTTCTATTTCACTCATAACCTGCAGGAGCAAAGTGTGAAGGCAAAATCAGATAGAAACGCTAAGCGGAATGGGGAAGAAGAACAAAGCTCAAAGCTCCGAAACAAGAGAGAAGACCAAGGAGATGGCGCCCCTGTACACAGACACTGCATGCAATAAAGGTGCAGGTATCTCAACATGGGAAGAAATGTATAGGCTGTTAGAAGAAGAGAACCCTAGGATACTCAAAGTAACTTCTACTGTCGCGGGTGCATCACGTCCCTCAGAGGCATCCCTGGAAGACCTAGCGTGCTCTTTCCTCCATAGGATAGCGGCAAGGTCGAAGATTCTACCGTATACAGACATGATCAAATGGATTTTAGATGATGCAGAGTTACATCATAGACAGTTCAAAGTCCAGGGACATGGGCTCGTGGGATCGTTTGCTGCTCAAGACCTGAAGCTCATGTATCATCTTCCTGAACCACAAGCGACCTATAATGCAGAGTTTGTTAGGAAGTTCGCAGTGGAGAATCAGGACCTATCAGACACCACCAAGGAATGGTCAAGAAGAGATGAGCCGTTGAAAAAAGATAAGAACGGTATGTATAGCACTGGTTCCCTTACCTCTCCATATTGTTTTGCTGCAGCCATGCTCTGTAGGCTATTTGGTAAGCCCGATATCAATAAGTTTTCATCTGAATGGCTACTATTAATTGATGCCGCGACTAGTTCTGAAATAGTGGATTGGGCCAAAATCCTTTCTGACACTCTATACACGGTGGTTCTACACTACCGTTCTAAGAGATCCTTCTCCCAAAGGGCCTATCCCCCTTTTTATCTGTCTGCCTATATAATGGACTCTGTCTCTCTTGTATCGAAATTCCCTACTATGGGTTGGAAATGGACTACCAAAGACCCATTGCCCATTCATGTCTATCATAAAGTCTTATGGGATTCCCAGTTTGCCCCTCATTTTTACCAGATTTTCCATGGGCTCATATTGCCCATGCATAGAATGATATATGATAAGGACCCCCCAAGGTGCTCTCCCGAGGCCCAAATTGACATCCTCCCCATCGCAAGATGGTTTGGAGAAGAATGGTTTACCTATATTCGAGTTTTTTGAAGCACTGTACCTCCACATGTCCTACCCTTGTATGTTCCTGATAAATTGTTGGCCCGGGAAATTGCTTATCAAACTTGTTCTGAAGGCGGCTTAACCAAGGAACTAAAGGACAAAAAGAAGGCCACTTGGCCTCCATTTCCCGTCACTTGTGGGGTCTTCTCTTGTTTGATGTGGGACACGCTTTTGATGAGGTGGAGAATGTGACGTGTCTTCAATTATTTAAATTCTCATCAAGACCATTCGACCCAAATAAAGTGGCCTAGGAAATTACAACCAACGTCAAGATAAGGGTATTCTCTGGGAAGAAAGATCTGTTTGATGATCTCTTTCTGAACAAGAACTCGCTCAAAGAAGTTTTGCAAGACGCTCAGTCAAGATTGTCTCCAGACAACCTTCGGAAATTCACGCTGTACAGAGAAAGAAGACTGGCTAGTATCCCATTGGAAGGACTGCGAGTAGCTACTAGAGAACCGACTCCGAGCATCAGCCTCAGCAAAAACTCTAGCGCTGCAAAAGGAATATCTGAACATCCTGAGGAGTCTGTGCGCAACAAAGAGAAGAACGAAGAAACAATCAAATACACAGCTCAGTCGAGTACGATGGCTCAGCAACAAGTTATCGCCTCACCACTGAGAGAGGTTTCCCCTCCTGTCGTCGAAACACCTCTTGTCACAGTAGAGTTGGATAAAGAATGGGACACCTTCAATGAATTAATTAATCTTGAAGGTCAAGCCCCAAAGACACCTGTGAGCAATACACAGGTGGTGCAAGAGGTCGTCGCGACCATAGTCAGTAGTGCCGCAGAAACGGAGCATCTCCCTATCGCTCCATCCTCAGAACTTCTACTCAACGTAGAAGAAATTCCTCCACTGGACGTATTCTACAGCCCCCAACACAAAGCAGTTGTAAGGAGACAAAGAAAGAAGAGAAAAATTGAGAATGCACTATCTCAAGATACTGAACATCTAGATGTCTTGTGGAAAGACCCAAATAATGATCCAACCGAGAATCTCACGAAACTGTCTCAGATTGCAGGAGCATATGCTTCTGCAACTATCGACAAGGCCTCTGAAGTCCAGAAACTTCTAAAAGAACATGAAAATCAAATACAACTGCTACAACAACAGTTGTAGCAAGCCAATGCGAACACTGAAGCCTCCAGACAGCTCGAAAAGCTACAGGAAGACTTTCGCCAGATGCAGGTAAGCTATCAAAGAAATCTTGAAGAAAAAGAAAAGCAGCTGCAGACGGTGCAAGAAATGCATAAAGATGAACCTAAGCTGTCAGAGTTCATTTCAGAGTCCATCGGCTTGAACGACCAACTATCACAGCAACAGGAAGATATGGTACGTAGAATATCACAGTGGAGGCATTTTTGTGAACTAAGCGACAAGATCACCAGCCAGGTGGTGGAATTGCGGAACGACTATGACCAGGCCAACAGAAGAGTGACAGAATATCTGACTTGGCAAAATGACGAGGAAGGGAAAAGAGCAGGAGCACCCAAGATTAATGAAAATCATAAGGAGCTGCTCTTTAATAAATGGGATGAACAAATCACACAGGCGGAGCAAGCAGCAGAGACAGCGGCGACACAAGCGAGCATCCTTATCGACTGTGTAAATGAAAATTTACATAGGGCTAATTTGATTTCAGAGACTACCCCGGGGTACCTACCGAGCACGTTGCAACTGGAGGTAGAATGGAGACAGAGAACACAGGAAAACGGGAAAACAATCCAGGCATTGGCTAGACTAAATTAGGAAAGTTACTGGACTTACTTAGTTAAGCCACACAGCCAATGCATGATGGTAAGATGCATCATGAACGCAGCCGAGAAGGTAGCGCCAGCTCTTATGGATGCCGTTTTCGCAGCCCAGCTAAGCATAGAAATCAGCCAGCCTACTCTTCTCAAGCCTATGCTTGACAGCTGCAACTTCAGAGACCAAATTCAGAAGTAATTTCATTTAGAATGTTGTTTTTTCCTTTTTGATTAAATTAGAAAAAGGGCGGTCATTTGAGAACCGTATCCTAAATTTTGTAACATACTATTATCAGGATTAGATAGTAGTATTTCAACCCTTCTCATTGCATTGGAGAGGGGTCCAGAAATTTGTCAAAAACTTGTCCTCAGAACATGCACTTTTGCACCTCAGAGGAGGTTTTGATGAATGGAAGGATCAGATTTATTTATATTTGCATTTTAATGTCTGCTATTGATGTTGCATTTCTGTACTCTTAGTAGGCGTTCAAAGTAAGTAGAAGTAGATCATTATTGCTTCAAGTTTGTGAGTAGAAATTAGTCATAAATGGTACTTTTATCTCTTGACGAATTTCTACTGATTTGCTTAAAGTGATATACAGCTGATGTTATTTGTATGTTAATGTATAGATTTATGGTTACCATTTGGCACTTTTGTACGGTGGAATCATCTGTTTATGTTTGACATATGAATGATTTATCATGTGATATGCAGTCCACAACTGTCCTGTTTAACTTCTTATGCAGAATGGTTTATCTTAAATGGTTTATATTCTTATAGTAACTGAATAATCTTCATTACCAATTATTATATGAAATCTTTTTTAGATCGCATGATGGAAAGGATATATCCCGGGTTAGCGTAGGTTGTATATGTTATTTTTATTCTGATTTTAGCAGCTTATAGTCGAATGATGAGTTAGATTAAAATTAGTTCTCAAAAGCTCTCTAGAAACAGCATAAATCAAAACTTACACACACACACACACCCCTTGCATCGGGAAGCTGGTCCCGTTATCCCCAGTCGGACCCGCTACTCCAAACGGGAAAGGAGCACCAACCAGGTTCCGGACCAGGTGGGTATCCCCCTTGTTGTCGACCTGATTTCGGGGCCCTCAACAGGTCCTAATCTAGCTAATGTTGGTTTGCTCAAAAAAAGAGTAACTGATTGATTTTAGAGTAAATTTTAGTGTACTTGCTTACTTGTCTTCAGTGGGGGTGTTGACATATGAATATGATGAGACTCTCGACTCAATAAACCATACTGAACAATGCTTTGAAAAAAAATTTCAATTTCTTATGCAAACAAGTCTTATTCTACACATGTATCATTTCACATATTCATGGATTCGTCAGTGCATCTAAAGCCATTCAACACTTTGCATAACTGAAAGTTTCTTTTCTCAATATTCCCTAACAACTATTAAACCAAAACAAAGCAGCCTACAACTATTTCGACAGAAAGAGATATATAGTTTATCAGCTTTTCTTTCAACAAAAATTTCTTTTGTGAGAGAAAAACTAAAACATTTTCTTAGAAAATAAATTTTAAGACACCAAATTTGTTAGCATGATACTATTACAGATCTTACTTTAGCCCCTGAGACAACTTCCCCCCCTTTTGGTCCACAAAATCTCTTGAAAAACATGGAAATGGGAGACTAACACTCTGTCTGTGTGTAAACAAAGCTTTAGTTTGGCCACTAACGCTTAATGTGCTCAGTCAAAGAGATTTATAAAGCTCTGTGTAGACTAGCAACCTGCACTAGTGAGGGAAATAATGCAAAAAGTGGGCTTTTGGGATCAGTTTCTAAAGAGAATGCAACTTTGCAGAATGCAACTTTGCAGGATGCAACAAGTTAGATGGTGGATCAGAAAATGATATGAAGAAGCGGAAAGCTCATAGAAGGAAGAGAAGATCTGAGAGGAGTCCGAGTAACCGGGAACTAAATGTATAGTCCCCAGTGGAGTCGCCAATTCTGCTATGGGGTAAAATGCACGGGATGAAAACTACCCTCGAAAGCCTTCTCGGGACTTTCAATAGATCGTAAGGTTATCTACAAAAGTTACGTGTTACACACATGTTCATCTATCGGACATATATTGACAGGGTATGGAAAGAGGATCACCTTTGGTTATTTCTAGATTCACTTAAGGATCTCCGTGCGGTAAGAAGAACTCCTAACCGGCTCCAAGACGATTCCTGCACAAAAGAACAAAGCAAAGCAATCACATCATACACTTCTGACAATTAATGTAAGAATCCGCAACAAACATGTATAAATGTATAACTTATCTACTCAACACAACAAGCATCAGAATGAACAAATAAATGCACAATATCACCGACACTTTGGAGTAGGGAACACAACCGCAGTCCTATATTTAGAATAAAAGAGTGATTACAACAACCTTGTTGTATCAGCCTTCCTTATCCCTTCTTCCTCTCTCTCTCTCCTTCTTTCAGCTAGCTCCTTCAAGAATATGACAATTTCACAACAGCACTATGTGCTATCCTTCTAAATGCTCTGACCCCTTTTGCAATGGCCCTCTCGTTGCTTATATAGCAATCGAATTAGGGCTGCCCAACTCCACCTGTAGTTCATTAGGGCAAAAACCATGAACCTGCCCTGTTTACAAGCTTTTTCCCATTTGCCTTCATTCTCGGAATAGAATTTCTCCAAATATATTGATTTTTGGAGGTTCCCTGCTTTTCTTGCACAAATTTAGGGATTTATTATCTAGATATTTATGAGCAGATTCATTGGCATAACCTCTTGAACATCACTTAAGTTCACTAACGCTCCCCCTGGTCTAACATTAAGAGATAGCAGGTTGACTAACGCTCCTTTATGCTTGGTAACAAGCTTTATAAAGCAGATTGTCAGTGTACAGAGAGTGTCAGTGTGGATTCTAGGCCTACAACTGTGGTCATTGATTCAGTCATCTTGTCTTTCTCCTCTGAGTTGATTAGGAGGTCAATTTGTCTTATAACAATCGCCTTCCCCTTTTCTTCCATGGTAAGCCTAGTCCTAAATGGATTCCTAGGAGGCATGCACACCGGTACCATAGGCTGCTTGTCTTTCTTAGGTCTCGGCGTGTGTGGCGATTTAGGGATTTCTGCGACTATCCCGACACTTTCTGGGGCTTCTCCTATCATCATGGCCTGCGTGGCCTCCTCAGCGGTCATTACTACAATATCCATGGCTTTCTTAGGTGTTGCCATAGTGCTATTCCACAATTCTCTCAATGGCTCGGGTAAGTGCTCAAGCCCAGATCAAACAAGTCTAGGTTCATGAATGTCTGGACGCGCAACAGCTCAGTTCTCAAATTTCCAAGTGTTTTTTTCTAGAAACCCCTTTTTAATTTATAGCGCATTTTGAATTTGAATTTGATCGTTCCCCCCACGTTTGGTCCATTAATGCTCACTTAGCAGCAGATTTTAAAGAATCTAGCCCATAAAGTTCACCTTAAATGCTTGCCGGCTACTCCATTTGGTCTCAAACCAAGCATCACATCATGAATAGTGACTACAACGGTCACTTTCTAGCTAACCTACGCGACAGCGCAACTACCCTCACGTTGTCGTGGACCCTGTGACACTTCGCTACTATGCAGAGTCTTAACATCGTGCAGCTCCCAGGTAGTGTAGTTTATAGTCCCGCGCCTCCTTTTAGCTACCTGGGGCATTAAGACTGTGCTTCTGTCGGCTAGTCAAATGGCCGAGCCCCCTGTGTGCACCTTCAAATGACTACCATTGACTTTTCCTGGGAAGAGTTCTCCATTTAACTTTACCAACTCCACCACGCCACCATCTGTGATATCCCTAATAACATACGGTCCCTGCCAATGCATTCTAAGCTTCCCTAGGAATTTATTGAACTTACTATCACACAAAAAACACAAAATCATTCACCTTAAAGGTGCACAACTTAAAATGTCGATCGTGCCAGACCTTCTCACGCTACTTTTGTACCTGTTGGTGGAATCTAGCCAAAAATCATTCTTCTTCAAGCTCCTCCAACTACGCGAGCGTTGCCTCCAAGGCTTCGCGGTCCATCATATCTGTGAGCACCACTATACATAGACTAGGCACGATGTACTCCATAGGAATTATGACTTCTACTCCATAGACAAGCCGAAAAGGTGCCTATCCCATCAGTTTCTTGCATGTTGTCCTATAAGCCCATAATACTACGAGTATGCACATGTCCCAATCACTTCGTTGTGCATTGCATACCTTGATCAGCATGGTACATAATACTTTGTTAAACGCTTCTACTGTCCCATTATCCTATGGGTGATACGGTGTGCTTTTCTAATGATACACCTAAAATTCTTTCGTCTTCGTGATGATCGTCTCGTTCAAAAAATGTGTACCACGATTGCTCATCAAGATCTTCGGACCTCCAAATCGTGTCAGTACATGTTCAAACAGAAACTTTGTGGCCGTCATGACCGTGCAATCTTTTACCGGTCGCGCTTCTACCCAACGAGTTAGGTACTCTGTTGTAGTGATAATATATCTCACACCTGTCTTTCCCTGAGGTTTGATTGGTCCTACAAATTCGATTACCCACTTTTCAAAGGGTTGCAAAGTCATTTGCGGATTCAAAGGCATCTCGTCCCTTTGCGATGGTTTACCTATTCTTTGACATACATCACAGGTCTTGCAATGTGATTTTTGAATCTTGATGAAGGGTCGACAACAACAACCCTGCGCAGAGAATCTTCTACACAGATGCTCTCCCTGCATGATGTCCTCCCGCAGTGCCCCCATGAGCATCTGCGAGGATGTTTCTTCATTCAAACTCAGGTACATACCTTCGCAATATCTCGTTATTCCCCATCTTATATAGATGCCCCATAATGACAGAGAAATCTACCGCGCGCACCACTAGTTCCTTCTTCTACTGGACAAAGTACCCTGCCGGTGCAATTCTAGTTGTTAAAAAGTGAATTATATCTTTAGAATGTCCATTCGCTACGTACACAGCCAAAAGCTGTGCGTCAGGTAGTACTTCATCCAAACTAGTAGGTTCCTCCCCTGTCTCAATGCATGACAAGTGATCTGGTCCCACGTTCAATCGTCTAGGCTTCACAACAACTTCAAAATCATATTCTTGGAATAGTAAAAGCCACCTACATATGCACCCCCCCAACACAGGTTTATTGACCAAGTAATTCAATAAGGAATGATCTGTATACATCTTAAAGTGACCTCTTAGCAAGTAGTGTCGATACTTCTAGAGCGCATATTCCATAGCCAGTCCCTCGCGTTCAGTGGTAGAATAGTTCTTTTCTGCTTTGGATAATCTGCAACTCACGAACATGATAGGGTGATCCAAGCCTTCTCCACCATCCTATGTTATTACTTCCCCCAGCGCTATACTCGACGCACCAACAAGGACATGAAACTCTTTCTTCCAGTTCAGGAAGACCAGAATCGACGCAATAACCATCTTTTCTTTCAATCCATCCAGGCTTTTCTTACAGTCATCATTCCAGTAGAAAGTGACATCCTTTTTCAACATCTTTTCCATCGGCGCAGTGATCTGGGCATATCCTTTTATTAACTTCCTGCAGTACCCCGTATGTCCCAAAGTAGCGCGCAACTATTTCACACTCCACAATGCTTCCAAATTCAGAATCACCGTGATTTTCACGGGGTCCACCATCAGCCCTTGTTTACAAACCACATGCCTCAATACGTTCCCAAAAGGAACGAGGAATGTACACTTCTTGAGGTTGAGTGTGATTTGGTATCTTCGGTATGTATCCATCATCAAGCGTTAGTTCGCAACATGGCACCTAACCAGCCCAAATATAGTCCAGTCATCAAAATAGACCTCTAAGAACTTATGAATATATTCCCTGAATGCCGCAACAACCACGCACGAAAAGATAGCAGGGGCATTCTTCAATCCAAATGGCATGATAGTATATTGAAATCAACCCCACTCAGTCACGAAAGTTGTCTTGCTCCTATCCTCCAACGCGATTCTGATCTGGTGGTACCCTGAGAATCCATCAATGAAAGAATATGCTTCCTGACCGCCTACATTGTCCAACACCTCATCCATGAAGGGAGTTGGGAAGGGATCATGTACACATGCATCATTCAATTTTCTGAGATCTATGCATATTCTTATTTCTTCCTTCTGCTTCTTCTCTTGTACCACCATCAGGCTTACCCAATCAGATTCCTCCACAGGCTCAATGATGCCTGCCGCGAGCATCTTATCTAGTTCTACGCGGACCTTCTCCTTGTGTTTCATATTCAAGCGATACGACCTCTGCTTAACTGGCTTCACGTCGGGTTTTAGCATGATCTTTGTTACCCCTAAATCTCTGAGTATTCCCTTTAAATCCGTAAACTTGGTCGGGAATAAGTCCTGATATTCACGGAGTAATTCAGCGACCTTATCCACTATCGCGCCATCCTAATAGTCTCCAATATTCGTGAATTTAGGTTCCTCCTCTGTACCAATGTTTACCTGCTTAGTCTTCACCAACACGGTTATGCTAGGGTTCTCCATCTGTGGTCCCTGAACCTCACAATGGCCTTCTGTCTCTGGAATGTTAACTTTCTGTGATCTTCATCTTCTTCTTCAACAATTACATTATAACATTCTAGCGCGCAACCCACTTGAGTGGCCTATTCAAGCTGAATCACTTCTACTGGCTCATGTGGTATCCTAAAGATAGCTGCCTTTACCTCTTGTAGTGCTTCATCAATACTATCCCACCCATCCTTAAAACTGAAGGTCATCATGAACCATTTGCACAGAACATCCCATTCACCTGTCCCATGGCAGAGCTCTATTTCTATATGCCAATTCATTGGTATAACATCCAAGGTATGACAGAACACGTGCACCCACTCAAGTTGCAGCTTTTCTCCATAGGCTTGCATCCACTTGGATAGATGCGTGCATGGATCATCCTGTCCATTGTACTTATCTGTCAGTCGCACCCTAGGCTTCCCAAATTGTGTGCGCATCATTCCCCTACATTCGCGCCAGTCTTCAAAACTCCCTTTATGCGTACCCCACCACCTCGCGAGCGTAGCATGCAGTACCCAGTCCAAGGCCTGGAAGCGTTTCTTTTCCAGCACCTCCCTTTCAAATTTATTCAAGAAGGTGTCTACCTCACTTAGACCATCATAAGTAGGTAGGTCTCTTACTTCTGTCAATACGCAGCGCAACGACCTTGTCATCATATTACAATTCAATGTAGTTACCTCATGTAACCGATTCTGCCATCACTCTGTCTCCTCGTCTGAATCTGAAGTACAGGAGCTTTCACACTCCCATGCAATCCGCCCATCCGTGGTGGGATTCACCCAGTCCTGGTTTCGCGCTGTTACCTTATAGATGCAGTGCAAATCATTGTCACTTTCATAGTAGCGCACCAACTCCGTATAGCGCGATCCTTCAGCATGATCCAGGGGTATAATTATGCATAGTGTCTTCTTCTCCAAAATCATCTTGTTCTTCTTCAGATTAATTACCCCGTTCATGTCAGTGGCCCAATCAATTCCTAAGAGCACGGGGTAGGGATTTATCTAATCGACAATCTCTATCGCTTCAAAGTCTTCCAGTGTGTTGGCTCCCTCAATATCCACGGTTATTCCCTGCAATCACCCCATGGGTATTATTTTCTACTGGTTCGCCATTCGTAGATGAATAGGAGACCAATGTAGTGTAGGTCGCCCCATTCGCTCCCATGTTTGTTACAGTAGAACATTCATATCCGATCCTAAATCTAGGATGACTTGATCCATCTCATATTCTCTGATCTGTGCGGTCAGTCTTGTTTCTCTTCCCGTTCTTGTCTTATGTTTTTTGATCTTCCTGACTACACGTGGTTATCCTGGCGCGGTCCCAGCGCATATGTTAATGAGTTCCTGTAACCCTTTTATAGCCTTACTGTCATGTAGTAACTTCATACACGTTTCCAGAAACTTCGTGAGCATAGATGGGTCCATATCTAGCTCCATTCTATCTTTGCTTTCTGAAGTGGAGGCATTAGCGAAGCTCTTCTTAGCTTCCATGAAGTTTTCCCGAGTGCGCCTCAAATCAAACTCCGCTTCTTTTGCCAGAGCTTTGCAAACCCAAGTACTATCTTCTGGCTATTTACCTTTGTCATCTCATGTTGCGATTCCACTTCGAAGCACAATGTTCACATTCAAATCTTCCTTGCACGGCTCAGACCTCATCATCTGCATGTTCCAAGTCGGGGGAGGCGGTAGCGCTCCTTTGTCGCATATCCTAGCTATCAGCGTAGGACAATCTTCTGTCTCATGATCAAACAATGTGCAATACAAACATGATGGGCACGTTGTATTCGTACAATCATGGGCGTAATATCATGGCCCTCTGCAATTATAGCATATCAACTGTCCATGACCTCTTCCAGGTCCTCCTCCACCTCGGCCTCGTCCTCACCCTTGAAATCTTGTTCTCGCCATTCCTGCATTCTGGTCTAGGGGTTGCATTTTGGCCTACACTCTGTAGGTGGGAGTTCTATCCATCATCAACTCATAGCTTCTACAAGTGTGCTCATCATGTTCCACTGACCTACAAAATTTGTTGTACAACTGTTGCGGGTTTTGCGTATACTTCTATAACAAGTGGCAGTTGTCTGTGGCATGCTTTCCAGCTATTTGACAAATTGCGCACCACAAAACAGGCACCATGCTAGGTCCTGCTTGAAATTTTGGCCTTAAAGGCATTGATCCTCCTCCTGCAAGGTATTTTTCAAACACCGGGCAGTGGTCCTTGTCATGACCCTGACCCTTTCATTTTACGCACCACACCTCTTCGCTAACTTCTGGTCGAGCGGTCCTGTCCTATTTCAGACTCTGCATCTCAAGGCATAAATTCTTCAGCTACACGTGGAACTACTGAACTCCTAAGTTAGGATCCTGCATTGGGGTCTCATGCAGCCTCATCACGATCTCTAAGGCCTCCGCCTGAGTCATTAGCTTCTGCTGCGATAGTGCACTCCTTAAATGTGGCATTAGCGAAGCTACAAACCATTCACGATGTTGTTCATCCGTTAGATTCATATTAACTTCACAAATCGTACATTTCAGCTTCTGATCCAGCTCCCAAGCAATCTCTCCTAGTAGCAACATGATCTAGTTGAGTCCAATGATAGACTGTGCTTCAGACTTTGGACCGCTAAATTCTCTATTTAGCGCTGCTTGGATATCCGCGATTCCCGCATTTGGATTATCATTGGAGTGCTTAATATACTAGGTCAACGCACAGTCCTGCAGGGCGCTAAACAATGTCGCTTTCTTTATATTGTCATATGTAACTCCTTGCACTTCCCATACAACCCTAACCACGAACCAGAATTGGTCTGGATCCTCATTTCCCAAACCCTTGAACACAGGAAACTTCACTGTGCTTGCCATATTGAATTGCGGTGATGGTGGAGGTGGTACGGGTGAAGATGGAGGTGATGTCGGTGAAGCTAGTGGTGGTGTGGGTGGGTGTGGTATTCACGAAATTATTTTCCTTATCAGATGGATCGCACTTTGCGGAGAGACCTTTGTGAGATCTTCCTCGTCCCCTCGAGGAGGTGAAATCAAAGGGCTATTTTCTAGTCCCTTATTTCCTCTGTTCCTATAAGTTTTTCCATTTCACATAGCTCTAAACATCAAGGTAATTGCATAACCCTCTTTTCACACAATAACATTTTAATCAAAGTATTCAAAGACTTTATGTACTTACCTCATGGTCCTTTGATAAAGCGTCGCTCTGCCTCGCTATAGCTTAATGAAGTGTCAATCACAAACTTAGTAATGAATCCTCCTATAATCCGATCGAGCCAATGATCAATGGCACGCGCGATCTTATCCTTCGATGCCTCCAATCTTCGCACTAACTCTGGGGTCCACACAATGGGATTGTCAAGTTTCCACCTTCCTTGGCTATTTTCTAGCTTCGTGATCCACTCATACAACTCAGTAGGGAAAGACGCGAAGAAGATTTCGTGGATCTCTATGTATAGGTAGCAGTCTAACCACTCTTCTTTTGACAGTCGCAGGTTCTTATTCTCTTGCACTGCGAACTCGTGAATTCTTCTGTCCAACCAACCTTCAATTTCCTTCTTAGTTGGATTCCAATGATACGACATCAGACATCTCTATGCAGATTTTGGTCCCGACAACGGAACCATTTGTTGGCTTGAGGGGGCCTGACCCAGGTTCAGAGTTAATTAGCCAAACAAATCCCTACACTACTAGCCCTTTCGGCATCAGCCCGTGGAGCGGAACTGAAGTCTCACCCAAAGCAATATGGGGGGATGATGGAACCAAGTTTCCACATCCTTGAGATGTTTGAGGTGCCGATTTAGTCTGACTGTGCCTACTTTCACGTATGTCACTTCACGCATTGTCCTAACCTTCAATACCTTCGCGATCTGTTATAATCACCTTTACGCAACCCTAACCAGGGGCTGAGATGCTTTCGCACTACTATGGCAGCATCTTGCACTACTTCCAAAAAGTACATCGCGTATCTTACTTATCTTCTTAAAGATCTTAGTTAACTTCACGTAAACATATATTCTATCCTATATTCGCATAATCAACACATTCATATATATTCGCGCATCATATAAGCATTAAAGGTGCAATGTATATTCAATGTAACAGATGCATAAAACAGGAAATAAAAATGCAGAATGGATATGAAACTTCTCTTTATTAATGCTTCAACTTTTATAGGCTCGACTCACCCTATGCACTCAGTTGCAGGGGTCCATGCACTCAATTACAAACTATTATTAGCTATAGAGCCTCCTCCTACTCTACGACCCAAAACTAGACCATACACTTCAGATATGACTCAACTCTTCATCCTTCATCTCATTATTGAGTGATTTATTGATGTATTAACTACTTATAACATCGCTCTATTTATACAATCCCATGGTATGCGAACCATGGGTAGATCTCTTCAGCCGACATTACATTACAAAATTAAGGGTGGACAACCCTATGACTCTTTTTCAAACTAAGATGCAGAAATAGGAGGGCAAGAAAGCATATCTTCCACTTTTTTGTTGGTTCCCTTCTTGTCTATTATTACCAAGGGAAACTACTGGAGGAATCTGATCCATCTAAAATGGTGTTGTTGTTGAATCTTGGTTCGCGATTGGAGGTAATGCAATGGATGGTGATATGTGTGAATGATGGTCTCATTTCCAATCAAATAGTGCTTCCACTTCTTCATGCTTTGAACCAAGGCATAAAACTCCTTGTCATATGTGGGATAGTTCATAAAAACTTGGGAGAATGTCTCTGAATAGTAAGATACAGGTTTCCTCTGCTACATCAACTCTACTCCCATGGCATACCCACTAGCATGTGTCTCGATCTAAAAAGGTTGTCGGAGGTCAGGTAAGGCCAAAACTGGTGCGTTACTCATCTTCTCTTTCAGTGTATCAAAGGCTTTATGTTGTTTTCCTCCCCACTGAAAGGTTTGCTTCACACTTTTCAATGCATGTAATGGGGATGCAATGATGGAGAAGTTGTAAATGAACCTTCTCCAGTATTGCAATGCACCCAAATAGCTATGAACCTCTGTAAAGTTGGTGGATTTAGGCCACTTTACAATCACATCAATTTTAGAAGGATTTGTTTTTAATTGTCCTCCTCTGACAATGTGACCTAAGTAAACCAAATAGGTCTTACCAAAGTCACAATTAGACATTTTGACATACAATTTTTCTTTTTTTTTAAACACCAAGCACATTTTTAACATGATCTTCCCATGTTCTACTGAAAATAAGAAAGTCATCAAGATATGCAAGTACAAAATCATCAAGAAAAGGTCTGAAAATATCATTCATCACCGTCATGAATGTGGTCGGAGCATTGCATAGTCTGAATGGCATCACCAACCATTGAAACAACCCTTGTTTTGTCTTGAATGCAATATTCCATACATCCTATTCTACAATCCTGATTTGATGATAGCCACTATGCAAGTCCAGTTTTGTGAAATAGACAACATTTTTCAATTGATCTAATAAATCATCAATGTGAGAGAGAGGGTACTGATTCTTCACCATTATTTTGTTGAGTGATTTTTACACACATCCTCCATGTGTCATCCTTATTTGGAACCAACACAATAGGTGAAGATGAACTGCATGGAGAAGAACTTGGCCTTATAACCTCTTGGTTCAGCGTTTCCTGCACCCGCTTCTTTATCTCCTCCATCTCAATGGATGACAACCTGTACATATCAATGTTGGGTAAAGGATAATCGTGGTACAATTGAATCTCATGTTGGATCTCATGCTTTGGAGGCAACCCACTTGGTTCCTAAAAAAATCCCATCATAGTTAGAAACAATTTCATACAATTATTTTTTATGAGTGGGATCACAACCTTGGAAAGCTTCAGATGTCTCTGCATATTTTTCTCTCACAACCATAAGCATGCATCCTTTGCTACAATTGATCAATATCTTCATCTAACCTTCACTTACAACACTGGCATTGATTTTGACATGATGAGATCTAACAATGTATTCCACCTCATCTTTCACGAGATGATACTTGTTTTCATGGTGAAAGAAAATTGATTTCCTGTCATATAAATACGGACTCCCCAATACAATACCACAACTATCCAAGGGTACAACGTCAAGATCAACCTCAACTACTAGTTTGGATACAATCACAATCTAGCTCTACACTACTTGGTTACATGTAATTTGGCTTTATCACACACCCAACCAAGAGGGTAGGTTTTTGGATGAGGTTTGGTTTTTAACCCTAACTTCTTAACCAAGGATTCTGAAAACATATTTTTTTGTGAGAGTGGATCAAACAATGTTTCCACTTTAGTATATTTCATTATGACTCTAATGTGGAATAATGCTGTCCTATTTCATTCATTAACGAGAGACTCATTTGAAGAACTTGTACTTGCATGCAATTCATAATTTTCATTAGCATGAAGAGAATGAGTACCTTGTATTCCCATTGTTTTGATCTATGTCTCGTCACTGGAATTGGATCCAAGGTCCTGTTGTATGGTTTCCACCATGTTTTTCTTGTTCTTCCCACCAAATCACTCTGGTTTCAACTCCATATGCAACTTCCAATAATTTTCATCATCATAGACTTCCTTCTTACAATGTGTGCAAGATGGCTTTTCTCCTTCCTCCTTATTGGTAATAGTTTCCTTCTTATCCTTTCCTTTGAACTTGCCATTATGAGATTTGAAATATGATTTCTTTGGTTACTCTTCTTTATCATTATTTCCACTGCTTTCAAGGTGAATGGCCTTCACACTAGCTGCATCAATAGTAGTAGGATAAAACAACAACAAAGAATGCCTAGTGTAACTATGTAAAGCACCAATATACTTTGTTATAATTTCTGGTGAATTAAGTGAAATTCCCAAATTCAAAGCTTGTTTTATAAACTCTTATGTGAAGCTTTGTACATTTTGACCCTTTCCTTGTCTCAAATATTTCCATTCCATTAAATCCTTTTTTCATTAACCCAAAGGATAAAATTGATATTTTAATGCAGAAAGAAAATTGGATCAAGAAGAAAGGAGATTACCCAAGTTTTTGTTGCCTTTATGCAACTTGCTCTCTTACCAGAAGAGATGATAATTGGATCTTGGCCTCATCTTCCTTGATCTGCTAAGTCTGACAATAAACCTCAATCTGTCTAATCCAATTGTTTAGTTTCGATGCATTACATTCTCCATTATATGTGGGAAAATAAAAATTTACATATAACTTAAAAAATGGTTTCTTATATGTATTCCTATGATGCCTGTTAGAGTGATGAGAAGAAGAAGAAGAAGAATTTTCACTAGAGGATGGAGAGCAGAGTTCAGGAGACTCTCCTCTTCCACCTTCATGATTTACCGAGGCATGGTCATCTGGTTCTTTCTTCTCAGGCTTGATTACCTTCTCATATTATGCAAACAACTTGTCAACCTTCTCTACCATGGTGAAGAAGATCTTGCAATAATTTTTCTCTTCCTCCATTCGAGCTTCCTCATCTTCCATGTTTCGTCTTCATGATGCACGCCTCGCTTCAAGATAAAATGATTAAAGTTTTCCTTCTCCTCTTTGGAGCCTATTCCTAGTTAGAATTCACTCATGCAACTCGCATCAAGAATACCTGCTTTGATACCAAACTTGATCCATATATTTTACTTCAAGGATGCATACAAAATTGCATATAAAAGAGCATGTAACCAAGTAACTTAAACACATGAAATGAAGCATAAATCAAAATAAACCATGATATCAAAGGCACGAAATGATTTGATTACAAAGTTCACCCAATGTGGGCTACATCTCCGGGCCCTCCTCAAACTGGGGAGGCCTCTTTCATTAAATGGCGGCAAAAATAAATTACAATCAAATTTACATAAATGACCCTTATACCTCCATTTTATGACATGGACTGAAAATTCAAAGCTCAAATGCAAAAATGGACATAACTGTTGGATCCATGGCATGAAATAATGTGAAACGACTATAAACTTGACCCTGTTACGAGAAAGTGACCTTTGGAGCTCTAAGGAATATTTAGGTTCCCTCAATATTCCTTGCAAAAATATTCTCCCAATATTCCCTAGGAATCTTTCTCAAAATTTGTGCCCACCTAGTCGCGGTTCCAGTGTGGGCACTCCTAGTTCCGCCTAAAAATTTGTCCCTCATTGCTCTGGTTCGGCCACTCCTCCCCTGGTTGAATGGCAAAAGTCAGTTTATATTTAAATGTGTGAGTAGAGTCTATAAAGGAGTTGTGCGGATTGTTAGTCGTCGGTACTTGAAATAGATTTTTTTGGTTGGGAGGTCTCGAGTTCCAAACTGCGAGACTCCCATATTTGGCACCTTTGTTGTTTAAACTTGGTGTGAAATCATTTGTCTTCGTGCTTTGGATATGAGACAACCTGTTTTGGCAGGCCAGCCCCTCCAGGCCAGGCGGGTTCGAATCTCGCCAGTCTCCTCTTTTCTTGGTAGTTGTTGAAACAACGTTTAATATAGTGCAACATGGTTCAGGCCCGGTTGGCTGGGTTTGACCGTCGACCAAACAACCTTTTATATTTTGTTTTTTTTTCAAACAAAGGTGTCAAAAACAATCTGTCAATTCTTAATGGTCACTAATTTTTTTGAGTCGGAGACAATTTTTCCTTTTCCATTGCTTTATTCCGTCACTGTAAAGTGCCAATTTGCCGCCTATTTAGTACTACCACTTGGCCTAGTTTGACCATAACTTTGACCATGAATATATTGATCATACGAACTCAGATTTGAGTGTTGTTCACATCACTGGAATCAGGAAGATAAGCACTACGATTTGGTCCTAGTTTCACTTCAATCTAATGACTTAGATTTTCGAGATTTTTCAAGGCCACTTCTATTTTGGAGCCACCTGGAACAATGATGAGGGTACATTTCCATTAAATATTTTATGGCATACTATATTTTGAAACTTGAACTATGACAGCATTCGGTTGTTGAAGAAAAATGGTGTTATTGGTTTTCCTATAATTCCTAGGAAACTTAAGCAATGTGATGCTTGTATGTTAGGAAAGCACAACAAACAATTTTTTCATGATTCTCGTCCAAGAGCAGATAGAAACCCTGAAATCATTCATTTTGATTTATGTGGCCCAATTCATGTTCCTTCTGCAAATGGTAATAAATATATGATGACATTTATTGATGACTACACCAGAATGTGTTGGGTTTATTTATTGAAGAACAAATTTGAAGATTTTGAAACATTCAAGAACTTTCATGCATAGATTGAAAATGATGCACAATATCATATTGGATCTATTCGTACTGATAATGGAAATGAATATATATCAAATTAATTTGAAAATTGTCTTCACTAACATGGGATGAAACGTCAAACAATCATGCCTTATAATCCCCAATAGAACGGAGCAGCGGAAAGAATGAACATGACAATATTAAATATGGTACATTCCATGATGTTTTTCAAGAATGTTAAGTGGATGTTTTGGGCTGATGTGGTTCTATGTCTTGTGTATATAAAGAATAGGTGTCCATCTAATGCTATAAAAATAAGACTCCCAATGAAATGTGGTATGACCACATTCTTTCAGTGAGGCATCTCATGGTTTTTGGTTCCACCTATTATGCCTTGATACCCAAAGAACAAAGAAACAAACTTGGTGCAAGGAGTCACGAATGTATCTTCTTATGGTACTCAAATAACTCCAAAGCATACCATACCTATGATGAATTGAATAAGAAGTTTATAATATCTAGAGATGTGATCTTTCTTGAATCTTCCAAGTCTGTCATTGTTTTTTAGCGGCAACTTGATCGCTTGGATATATTATGACGTGAAAAGTCTTTTCAAGAGTTTTATAATGAGATTCCTTATCTTGAAGGTGGGGATCCCTATATTGGATAAATATATGGAATATCCTTCTGAATCACTCTCTCCCCTGCATGAAGATCCAATCACTGATGACACTTTGAGTGATGTGATTGACATAATTGGGAGACTAAATCTTGATTCAACCACAACTCAATCAACTGAGTAGCCTAGGCCATCTCAGAAAGGTCTTCCAAAATGGTTGATAAAGACACTTGAAAGTGTTTGTCCTAATGAGGTTGGAAAGACAGGAACAAGAAGTTCAACCAGACAGAATGGAGGCGATGTAGACAATCTTGATTCACTTGTTTATATTGATGTTTCTTATTATTGTGAACTGAATTTGTCTACATAATTCAAACCAACTTCCTTAAAAGGAGTTGCTTCTCATGATGAATGGAAATAAGTGATGTAGAAAGAATATGTTGCTTTGTTAAAGAATGGCACCTGGAAGCTCGTTGATCCTCCATTGGGAACCAAACCAATAGGCTGCAAGTGGGTCTTCAAGAACAAGTATAAAGAAGATGACTCACTTGAAAAGCACAAATTTAGGCTTGTGGAAAAACGTTTTTCACAAAAGGAAGGGGTCGACTATCAAGAGAATTTTTCCCCCACAAAAAAAATGGGCTACTTCAGACACTCTTTTCCTTGGCATCTCAGAATATTTGGAAATTCCATCAAATGGATGTAAAAATTGTTTTCTTGAATGGATATCTGAAAGATAATGTTTTTATGTCCGAACCAGAAGGATTTGCTGTGAAGGGTCAGGAACACAAAGTATGCAAGCTTGTAAAATCCTTGTATGGTCTCAAGAAAGCACCGCAAGCCTAGTACGAGAGGTTAACTGGGCATCTTATGAAACTCAATTTAAAACATTATTATATTGATGATGTAACTTTTCTTTTTCAAGAAAGTTGGAAAAACAATTGTATATCTTGTGGTGTACGTATATGATTTTCTAATGATAGGGAACAATCAGAGCTACATTGCATCCATAAAGAAAGAACTGAGGAAAGGTTTTGAAATGAAATATTTGGGCTATGTTCACTACTATCGTGTTATTGAAGTAACTCAACATCTGAAATTTATATTCCTCTCTCAGAAGAAGTACATTGGAGATCTATTGAACAAGTTTATCATGGTTGAATGCAATCCTTTAACTACTCTAATGGAACAGAACTTAAACCTCACATGCACTGAAGGAAAAGAACTTGACAATGAAACAAATTATAGACAACTCATAGGAAGTCTCAACTACCTTACTACTACTAGACCAAACATTTCATTTGTTATTGGAAGCTCTCCAGGTTTATGAAAAATCCTTATGAAGGTCACTGGTCTGCTACAATAAGAGTTCTAAAGTACTTTAAGGGAACTCAAGAATTTGGACTCAAGTATACAAAGGTGGATGAATTCAGCTTGATTGGATACTTTGATTCATATTTTGATGGATATAAAGAAACTGGAGTATCTACTTCATGTTATGTTATGAGCCTTTGATAAGGATTTGTCTCTTAGAGGTAACACAAATAATCAGTTCTAGCAGATTCACAACTGAGGTAGAATATGTGGAAGCAGCTGAAGAAACAAAGAAAATTGTGTGGCTCAGGAAAATTTTGGAAGATGTGTAGGAGAAACAAGTACATTCAACTCCTCAATTGATTGAAAACACTTTTGCAATAAAGTTGGCCAAGATCCCAAAGTTCCATGATTGAATAAAGCATATCAATACAAAATACCATCTGATTCGACATCATGTTGAGGCCAAAACAATCCACCTATGACATTGTTCCACAAATGAGCAGATTGCAAACATCTTCACCAAAGCGCTTGGAAGGGAAAAGTTTGAAAGATTTAGAATGATGCTTGGACTCACCAACACCCCTTCATATTTAAGGGGGGAATATTGAATATCTAATCTTTGGGATTAGGAATATTGTAAATAGAAAAATACGAGAAGTTAGAAGACAAAGAAACATTGGGAGATGAAACCCAATAGTCTCCCTCTCCTTGTATATTTTGATATTCTATATTAATGCAAATGCATCAATTCATTTGTGGAGTTACTCCTAGCTTGACAACATGGCTATAGGATGCTAGTACATGAGGCTACTGAAATGTTTGAATGTTCTATAGTTTTTCTTATAAATTTTAACATGCATTTGTAAGTTAAATTCCTAAGGTTTCTTTATAATTCATGTGTATATCTTGTTTTCATTTGATATGATGATAATTTTCTTAGATCTACAGCGAGGGATACCCTCTTTATTGTGTGGAAATGAGAGGCTGATTCTCATCAATGTCTATGATTTAATGTGGAATGTGGTTTCCTACATGTTGGAAGAATGTTGATTTCCTATAAAATTTCAGAGTAGTTGAATGAATTCTTGTATTCACTCATGAATTTATTTTTCTACTTATCATTAGCCTAAGAGGCCCATTGATTTTTCAAATTGTTATAAGCTTGAATTTGGTCCAATAGGTTAAAGTATGTGAATGGACAAAACTACTTTTTATGTATTATGCAATTAATAGCTTTGGATTTCAGGCCTTGTTGTTACTTGCCAAGCTCAGGAAGGGTAGATTTGTGCTCTCTCTCTCTCTCTCTCTCTCTCTCTCTCTCTCTCTCTCTCGCTATATATATATATATATATATATATATATATATATATATATATATATATATATATATATATATATATATGTATGTATATATATATATATATATATATATATATATGTATGTATATATATATGTACTTATGTATGTATTTATGTGTGTGTGTTGTCAGATTGGTTCAAGTTTTCTCAAAGCATAGGAAGGATAACATTGGGTCTAATCACTTATGTGTGTGTGTGTGTGTAAAAACCTATTAATAGTTGAAACTCATGGATAAGTGCAGGAGGAAGGTTCTGGAGGCCTGGGTAAAAGTACAACCATACATACTTCCTCTATAGAATGCACGGGGTTGAAAGTATACATGATTTAAAAGACAGGTGTTATTTTTATAAAATGTTTAAGTGTGGGGGAATCATGGCCATCGACTGCCAAGAGTATTTATTCATCATTCGATGAACCTCGGAGAAAATTCCTTGGAGATTTCAAAGGGAGACATGGACAAATATCATTGGGATTGTATTTTTGGGACGACTTGGCTTGTGAGGCTTGTTGGCATGGCAATCTCTCGGTTGACCTCAATTGTGAATGTTGATGTGCTCCTCATTATCAGATGGACCCAAGCAGAAATTTTCCCCAAATATTTCAAGTAGAGGCCATTCATAACCCCATCGAGATTTATTTGTTGGGTTGATGTGGATAGTGGAGTCATTGTCAGGTGTTTGGTGAATCATGACAGAAGAACCCCAGTATCGATTATAACATGAAATTATGCTTTATCGCATAGTAGAGGACCAAGTGGGACCCATGGAAAGCATGGAAGACAATGTGGCTACACGGTGATGTGGTGACCTAGGAGACAAGATACATGTCACCTATATTTGAGGGTTTAGTGGGGCCAAGAAGCCTGTCAATGAGTGACATGTGGAACTACTAAAATGGAGCCATGTTGAGGGTGTGAAATCACCATGACGTTAAAGAGAAGTGATGTCATCCTAGAAAATGTGAACAGAGAGCATGGTGGGAGTGGGTTGGACGATGTGGTAGGGTGGAGAACCATCATGTGACTATAGTGAATGGTGATGGGTAGAAGGTTCAACCCAAAAGATTCTGCAAGGGACTGCATCGAAAAGCACTAGGATTTTATTCCTAGTGTGATGTAGCACTGGAGGGACCCATGTGCCTCATATGTAATATACAAGTATGGTTGGAAGAGGTTTTAACCCTTTTGTTATGATATAGATGCACATTTTGCAAGTTGTGGAAAAGGGGGTAGTGTGGAACCAGTTATGAATTATTTGATAGTTGGCATGGAACTACCACATGGTGATGAGGTGGTTGTGACTTGGGTAACCACATTGGTGCCACATGGGACCACATGGGCACCAGGTGATAGGTTAGTGACATGGCACTCTCTAATAGGAAAACCTTTGAATGGCCATATCTTGTGATTCAGGAGCCAGACTAAGGAAAATTTCATGTCACTCATAAGGTCTCAAGGAGATGAACACAATGATGCCATATGTTTTGAGCTTTTATGAAGTTGAAAAAGTTGAAAAAATATAGACCCCATTTCCATAATTGTACCCTTAGAGATTAGGTAAACTTAGTTACTGCCCTCCTTCTACCTTAGTAGGTCAATGGATGGAAAGGGGGTGTGATACAAAATGGTATCAAAGCTTTCAGGTTGAACACTTAGACTGGATGGGCTACGTGACAGAAGAAATACAAAGCAAAGGTTTCAAATTTAGACATTTTGGAATAAGTTGGTGCCCTAATGCGTAATTAACAAAGCAATAGATCTAATGCTTGAATATTTGGATTTAGGGTGGAGCTCTAACTCTAAGCATTGTAGCCGAATGTGGATATGGTTGAATGATATTATAGAATTTGATTGTGATTTTCATGTTGGTTGCAGGGATGTTCTGGTATGCTTGATTTTAATGAAAAATGTGATGTTATTGCATGTGTTTGCTATTGAGCATCTTGAAGGTCTAGATAGTCTACTATTGTGACCATGGATATTTGTTATTTATTTATTTTTTTGCAGAACTACGTGCATGGTTTTTTGCCTGATTGTTTAAATGGTGTTTTCTTACATGCTTTGGATGAATGAGCAAGTGAATGCTTATATGATATGCGGAATTTTAGGGAAATCACTATGTTTCTTATGTTGCATAACATACTTTGATTGTGTGTGTGTGTGTGTGTGTGTGTGTGTTTGTGTTGATTGGAGGGGAGAGTTCCATGGTTTGTAGATTATATGGAAAAGAGCCTTGTTTGGATTGGAGGCATGCCATTTTATGGCTCATTTTGAGAATAATGTATTTTGATGATTGCCTACTAGTACTAGTTGTTGTACTATTGCATGTTAATTGTTTTCTTATGCTACTGGGTGTTGGGTGCAGCACTCTGATTAAGAGGTTTTATTGTATGCATATCTATGATGCATTTACAAATGTGATAATTATAAAATTTTAAAGGTGGTAGATACTAATGTAACTTATGGTTTTTAATCAACTTTTTGAGATTGAAAATGCTTATATGTTAAATGGTTTTTTGTTTCTAGCCTTGGTAAAGAGGTTGATTGTAGTTAGTGTCGATAAGCGTTGGTAACAAACTAATTTTAAACTAGTGATATGCATCTAAATTCTGATTCTTGAAAATTATGTTGAGATATAAAGTATGCCTAAATTATGTCCTAGATTTTGAGACATGTGACTAATAAGTAAATCGAGATATATGTGTAGTTGCAGGACAACATGCTTGGTATAGCATGATAGGGAAACAACTAATGTGTAATTTGCATTGATGATGTTAACATTTGAAAGTATGTAGAAACACATAAAAGACTTGGTACAACAAGAAAAGAGCAACTTGTAAGAACTCTCAGACACTTGAGACAATAGGGTATAATGTTGAAAGAGAGGGAAGAAGAGGGGCATTCCCTCAAGACCCTCTAATAAGCATTGAAGGAATTCCTCTTGGGAGAAATTGAACGGGAACCACAAATCTAAAAGGCTACCATGAAAGCTTGAAGAAGGCTTGGGCTTATTAGCCTTCCAACAACTCCCCTACATTTTGACTAAAATGAAGGGGGCCCCATTAGAAATTTTGAAAAAATCTTCCTTCAAATTGTGCTTGATTGGTTGATGGTTTCTCCTATCCTCATTATTTGGCTTGTATTCTTCTTTCTTCTCCAACATTTGACAAATTCTTAACACATATTTTGTATGGTCCTTGGGTTTGTCGTTTTGGTTGTGTAATATTGAGTGATTTTGCACATCGATTTTGATTGTCCTATTATATTAGCTTCCTGAAAAGCTCTCCAACAACATAAGATTTGTGTGGTTTGGACTAATGGTTTGGAAGTTATGATTGTTGAACATGGATGTGTTTGTTGGCTTGGGACGTGGCTACTCACTCATATATCTTATGTTTTGATTCACTAAAATGCCAAGATAGCTTTTGTGGAAAATGTAAATATATTGATAGTATTAAAAGTACTCTAGAAAAATGTCCATAAACATTAATGTAACTATAATAATAGTATTGTAACTATAATATTAATAAAATATATATATTGTAAGTATGTACCTTTTAGAAATGTTTTTTTATAAAAAATTGTAAATCATATATATATATATATATATATATATATATATAGATATATATATATAATGTGGTTTACGGACATTGAATGGCCTCTACATCAATGGGAAAATCCAAGCAGATCAACCCGAAGGGATCTACCTACCAAACTAGTAAGGCCTAACCCCAAGGACATCGAGCAGACTTGACCTTGTGACCTCCCGATAAACGAGATACATAGCAATAAAAAGTTGACCAATTAAACTATCCCTTGCACTTTTTATAATAATATAACACTTCATATAATATATATAATATTATATATTACATACTTATCTATTATATTATGAAACATGAAGCTACAACATTGGGATAACTTTCACCTCTTTCAAAACGAAATCCACTTATTTGAGCACAACTCGAACTTACATGCCATGTCATTGAACCATTTTGCTCTACGGTTGTAGTTATTAATCCCCTATCTGATGGATATCACGAACCTGAATATGAGTTTGATTTTACTGTCTCTTGTTTTTTTTTTTAATTAGTAATGAAACTTTTTAATAAGAGTAACTACAGAATCATAGAATATGTAGTCACCCTTAAAATATTTAAGTTGTTAATTTATTTTGATTTTGTGTGCACAAGTATCGAGCGAGAGCAAACTTCTTGATCTTTCAGGCAGCATATCTGAAAGATGGTGATGCTAGAGCACTCCAAGCCAAATCAAAGAAAATATAAGACATAAACCAGATCTAAAGGAACTCGGTTGGAAGATTCCCTCAAGAAACAAACAAACCGATGGAAAAGAAATCAATAAAACCTTAGAGATCCAAATTTGATCACTTTCAAGATAGCCTTTAAAGATTTTGGTCAACCTAGAAGACCAAGTCTGTTATAGGATGCAATACAATCTTCTGATCAACATCGTTGAGAAATTGCTAGATCAATTTTGGAACCATTAGTAGCTCACTCTTCTAGAGGAATAGTTTATAGTTGAGAAATCTTTGGAGCAAGCGGGACCCTCATGCACTCTGTAAATTATTTTAGGGGATTCATGCTCTGGGTAATAGGAGGGAGTGAGGGAAGAGCACACCCAAATGTTGCAACATGCATGATGAAAGATGATGCTTTAATATGGGTGATTGTGGAGCCACATTTTGATTCGATGTAAGTTTTAATGGTTATCAAATGAATTTGAGGTGTTAAAACTTAGTTGATTTTGTTTTATGATTCCATGGTTACTTGTTTATCTTATCGAGAGTTCTTAACCATGTTTTGGGAATTCTGACAAGTTAATTGGCTGTCATTCTTCTTACTGTGTTTGGGAAAAATGAACACATCTTTTTGTCTACTTAATGGTTTTGTTTGTGTAGATAATATTGATCTAGTAATTTTGGAAGGACTATTCTCTACAGAAATATCTCTGATTTATGTGTCAAATGTAGCTTGGTTTTCAAAATTATTTGTGAAAACCCAGATTGCCCTTGATGCATTATTTATATGCAAACAGGATTAATGTCTTGACTGTGATAATTTCAATATTCAATACAACCTTTCATTTCTTATTTGTTGAACGATTTCAAGCTTTAAGTTATTGAAAGTTTCGCTTTTTGAAAGGAATTATTATGGTCTTGCCTTGGCTGGTTTAGATCAAATATTTGTATAAATATCAGATTATAGATATCTTCATCGATATTAGATACTACATACATATATATAGCCACATGAATTCTGGATGTCATGTGGCACTGAAAAAATCAGAATTCTTTGTATTTGTTTAGAAAATAAGGGAATTATATCGTTATAATTTTCTATTTTTACGAAATATTGTATCAACAAAATTATTTGCATTTAAATTATAATTTAAATTAGTTATTTATTTTTTCATTTAGGATACAGAACATTATATAAATAGAAATCATAAAATATATTTTTACATTATTTTCTAATTAAGTGAGTTTTTGGTTAATTCCATTTTTGTATGTGTAAATTGCATCTTGTATAATATTATTCATTGTATTTTAGTATTGTATATTAGTATATTATTATTAGTTGATCTATAATTTAAATATATTAACGCAAAAACATTGACTCTTAATTTATGTACCTATAACATTAGGATTACAATATGATTTCCATACTCTCTTTTCTTCACAAGTAGAAGAGATCTATAAGCTAGCAAAGCCTCAAAACCCATTAGGAGCAGCTATTTAAATGTCTTAGGTTATTTGAAGAACTTCGGTCTAGGCCACATCCCCTTGTTGACACTTGGTTCAAAAGGCCTCATCAACAAATAGTTATAGAAGGAGGGCTTGAGGTAAAATAAATTATTAAATCATTAATCCCTCGGCCTCTAATTTTTCTAGATTTATTCGTTCTTCTTTGTGGCATGCTCTATAAGGCAGGTTAGAGGACAAGCTGACCTACTTGGAGTACCATTCTTTATTTTTACATATAAACCATGCCCACATCATTGTGTTGGAACATGCCTTCAATTTTCATTTACCCAATATTCCCAATGAGACAATTTCCCTCCTATCTAGACTCATATTTGATGGTGAAGGGTACACATCTGCATAAGATCATGTTTATAAATTTTGTTCTAAGTGTTTAAAGCACAATATCACTAATCTCAATGTTGTATGTAGTTTGTTTTCTCTCACCTTTCGACGTCAAGTTAACTATTGGTTTGAATATTTTATGATTAACTCTATTCATTCTTGGTCTCAGTTTGTGATTGAGTTTTTAGTTTATTTTAAAAATGTTTATTATGATGAATCAAGTGAAGAATTGAATTATTTAAGGAAATGAAATGGTGAATAATTAGAAAATTTCGCAATTAGGCACATACATTTTTGTACTAGATTTCTCTTGGAAGAAATGTTTCTTATCAGTGAATGGATTTGGCATCTCGTTTCTCTTTTACATGAACGGGATCAATTAATTTCTAACCAATATGAATTTGAAATTGACACTCATTCACAAATTGGTTTGAATTTTCATGATGATCTTGAAGATTTAAAAGTTGTAAAAACACCATAGTTTTTGACGACTTCTTTCATTATGTTAGATCAGGAGCAACAAAATATTTTATAAGATATAATTGTCTCTCTTGATCGTTCTTCTTCATCGGTGTATTCTTCTAATGTGGAAGACAATTTAAACAAATATTATTCCCTCCAAGATGCTACAACTATTTCAAAGGTGAAAGAGAATGAATCTTAATTGAATTATCATGTTATTGATAAATATTCTCCTAGTTTACTTGGGCAAGTTCAAGATCAACTATATGGAGATTCCATCATTAGTAAAAGTACTTGTTCACCATTATTAATTGAATCATATTATGATAATGAACATGACTTTGTCTTAAATAATATTTCACATTCGAATTTTTGATAGGAGCATACAATGATGGTTGATCAATTTATGCAAGCAAACCCACATGTGGAATCATATGAGCCTACCATTTCAAGAGATGCATTTCGTATTATTTATTCTTCTACATATATTAATTGTACTCTAACATATTTGATAATGTTATGTAGTTGCGCACTTTAGATTATTTTGAATTTAATTATGTATTGTTAAACTACAATCAAGTACAAATTAATAGTGATTCTCGTATAGAAGATAAAGGAGAAACTAATATTCCGTCCCATGTAACCATTACTTGTTCTTCTAATCAATTATATATAGGGGGGTCAATAAATTATTTAAATGTGTCTCAAATATTGTCTTCTATTGATTTACCTCAATTTGTGTTTAAAGAAGAATCTTGTTTATCATGATAAATTATTTGAGATTGAAGATGATAATCAATCAAATATTGTTACTAGTTGCCATCATGACATTAGTTACATAACTTATACACCAAGTGATTATGGTTCAAAAATATTGGTTAATCTAGTTGCGTCATCTCAAATTGTTAATTTTGAAATATGTGAGCTCAATAAGGATCATCAAGAAAATGACACTTCCTTTTCAATTAATAATTATGATAAGTTCTTATTTTCTTGATGAAATCTCTGAAATGAATCCTATCAATAACATAAATATTCTTTTACAAGGTTCTTTTCATTACAATTACCATCGAGAACCCTTTTCATCTACAAATACTTTTAAACAATTCTATGTTAGTACATATCAGGATATGATTGGCAATTGGCTTGAGTAGTCTTATCAAGAAAAGTTTCCAAAGAATGGTAAGCTTATACTTTTTTTTATCAATGAAGATCATGAGAGTAAGTGTGACTTGTTTATTTTTATTTTTGAAATACTCTAATCCATCTTACTAATTGGGGACTTCTTTGTGATTGTAAGATTGGAGGTTCTTCAATGGTTACATTGGAAATACGACTTCACTTAGTGTTGTGACCATTGATTAGTTTAGAGTAGGTTAATTACGTAGATTAATTTTATTTTGTTTTCTTGAATAATATAGGTATTAAAGCATGCTAATGTCAAGTTGAAGACAAGCCACCATCACGACACCATCAGGGAAGTTTAATTAACTATGTTTCCTTCTCTTTTTTATATTCTTTTTCATTATGTTTAATGAAATCTTCATCTTAACAATATGAAACAAGAGTATGTTTAATGAATTGATAGCTCACAAGCTTCTCTTTCATTTCACATATGAAATGTAGTTATTTTGGCTCTCTTTAGTTTTGAAGTTGATATCATAACTACAAACTAACTTTTGGGTTTGTTTTGTTTAGCATTTGATTTCTTTTGTGTGTAATAAAAGGTAAAATCATGAAACATATCACTCAATGTCTAATTAAAATTTTAAATTCAAGTACATGCTTATAACACTAAAATATTAAAGGGATAAAATATGTAAGTTTTCAAAATCCATCTTATCCCTGGAGTTTGATCCTTCTTATCATTCTTGACTTGCAATTTGATTATTATATTGTTGGATGTTCATTTATTTTTGGTCTATTTTTATGCTTTTGCTTTGCTTTCGAATTTTAAGGTCCCCCCAATCCTTTCCCTTGGCTTTAATAAGGGATTATTTTATCATTATGGGTATTCTCTTTGCATACTCTTTGGGAAAATATCATATTCTTTGCAGTGTAAAATATAAGTCTTATTTTTAACGAAATCCTTAAGAAAGATGTTTCTTTGTACTGACACTCAAATCTCCTAATTAGTTAAATTCCCTATTGTTGCAAACTTGTTATTAGACTACAATTGATGTCTGCCAAAATATTTCAATCATTACTTAATAACTTTGTCCTTGACCCTAACAATAAAATAACAAAAAAAAATTAACAAGATAGTTTACTTTTGAGGTCTTGAATTTTTGGGAAATCAAGACTAAGCAGTAAAGATTAGTTACTATAAAAAATTTACAACATCCCTTTCTCTTATGGAGCATATTTTCTTGCCCATATATTAAGTAATATCCTAAATATTGATTAATAATAATCATAGTTATGTCTTAACTAATACATTAAATTAAGGATAGGAGGTCTCATCACAAGCCAACCTACCATGATCATGGATCCCGATTGATCTGTTAATGAAAGGGGTATTATAGACTATGTGTGAAGTTTCCTATGTTACTTAGCACAACGGATCGAAAAGATTGTGAATAACATAAACACTTAAACAATTATAAAACACATTCAAACACATCAACACAACCAAATTTTATAAAAGAGTTCACCAGACTTCCTAGCTACGTCTCTTGGTCCTTTCACTTCCAGTGCTAATCTCTCTATTACGTCTTCAAATTGTTGTTACAGGTGTGAGCTCAAAAATGAGTCTCAAACACGAAAATAGATCTTACCATTGTGTTCAGCTTGAGTTTTTGATTCAAAATGACTATACACTCGACTGTACTTGGCCACTATGACCTCCAGACCCCTTGGAACGGTTCAAAACCACACTCTGTCAAATTGTTTTGGTGATATGGTATTAATATACCATGTTTAGTTACAAACTGTAATAAAATCGGAATAATATGATTACATTAAAAACAGAGGATAAATAAAAGGACCGGCGGGCGTGGGGTTGACCTCGACCATCTAGCCTTTTCTTGGCACAAATCTCGATACCATATGATCCTATGGCTTTTGCGTCGTCTGATCAACAACTAACTTAGACGATCTCCACCATCGATCTGTCCTGCTCGATCCAACGGGTGTCGTGCAATCTTGCGCTCCAACTAGAACGTCGATTAATTCTCCGAAAGCACACGAGAAAAGCTATTTCGGGGTGCTACGTGTCGACCACTGAGTGGAATCATGTAGATTTCTGAAAAACCATTTCCAGCCTTTGAGGCACACGAGAAACCGTTTACCACTTCCCTGCTAGAACTCAAAGAAGTTTAACTTCTTTTGAATAACCTCATCGTGTCCATTTTCAAGGATAACCTGCTTGCATGTCTCGACGTGATATGCGTTGATCTCCTTTGATCGGACGATCTCCACTCTCGTTTGTTGATGCAGTCGCCTGTGGTATGAACCAATCACAAATTGCCATGTCACCTTCTGCGCTGACATCATCTAGAACCTGTGACTCATTCCTAGGTTGCCACATGTCCTGCTGATGTAGGCATTGACTTTTAACCTAAATCTTTAATTAGCTCTAATTTCTTTATCCGAACTCGGATTTACACGCTGTTTGCACCATTGGATTCGTATTAACGAGAAATTTGACTTGAGCCTACTTTCACCTGCATTCGAAGACTTTTGATCTGGAGGAAAAGTTGAATCCATTTTGGATTACTCCTCCCCATTGGAAGCTTTTGGTTCACCAAAAGTTGGTTTTAGCTATTGAGTAAGTGAGGATAAAGTTCCCTCACTTTTCCAATTTCTATCCATCGTTATTTACTTGGATTTTTACCTTTGAGGCCAACTCGAAGATACTCAACATTTCCCCTTCGCAAAGTTCTTATTTTTCTGTCAAAAATTGTGTCCTCCTGCAACTCATTGAGATACTCGGGTAATAGACCTTCAATGGAAGGTAGCTGACCTTGCTCTTCAGGATCTTCAATCAATGAAGGTTCATATAATCGCAAGTTTTCAACATTTACGATAGAGTAGATTTGCATGTAGGCTGGTAGATCTAGGTGGAAATCATTTTCACCAATGTTATCAAGTATTTTGAAAGGACCATATCTAATTGGTTCCAACTTTTAACCTTCCCCTTGTAGTCTTTCTTTGCTGATATACAACCAGACTTGATCGCCAACTTGAAAACTATGCTCAACTCGATGCTTGTCATGCTGTGCCTTATACTTTTCTTGCCTTCTTTCTAGTTGTTCCTGTACTGCCTGGTGAATTTCATGGATTTTTTCAATGAACTTGGTTGCTTTGTCCACATCACTATGTCCATCAACTGCTATGTCTTTACCAAAGACAAAATCCAAGGGAGACTTTGGTATAAAACCAAAACAAGTCTCAAAAGGAGATCTCTGAGTAGAAGAATGTTTTGCATGGTTGTAAGCATGCTGCACATAACACAAATGCTCATCCCAAAGTTTGGGATGCTTTCTGCAATATCCTCGAAGCAACTGTATCACTGTCATGTTGACCACTTCTATCTGACCATCTGTTTGTGGATGGAATGTCATGCTCTTCTTTAACTTTGTGTCCATTAACTCCAATAGACTTGACCAAAATTTCCCAACAAATTGAGAATCTCGATCAGATACAATAGAAGTGGGCCACCCAAAATGAACCCATACATTTTGAAAGAACAACTTTGCAGTTTGTTCAGTTGTGACCTGTTTATTAGATGGTGTCAAAATACACATTTTACTGAACCTATCCACAACTACATACAAATAATCATGACCCTTTCTAGACTTTGGCAATCCCCCAACAAAATCCATGGAAACACTTTCCCAAGGACGAGAAGGAATTAGAAGTGGATTATACAAGCCTAATTTTCTATTACTTGGCTTGCTTTTAGCACACATAGTACATCCTTTAATATATCTAGAAACTATCTCATTCATTTGTGGCCAATAGTAGAACCTTTGTAATTGTGCAACTGTTTTACTTACACCAAAATGACCTGATATGAGAGAAGTATGCGCTTCTCGAATTACATTAACTCTTTCAGTTTGTGGAATGCATAACTTTTCAAAATGATATAAGAGTTTGTCCTTTATGAAATAATTCAATTCTTTTACCTACTTGCCATGACTTAAAGTTGCATATACATACTCAAAATCTATGTCTTGAGCATATTGTTCAATGTAACTTTCATGAATTACTGAATTATGCTTAAGTATTGTGGATTCATTTATGATTGGTCTTGATAACATGTCTGCAACCTTATTATGTATGCCCTTCTTATGTCTGATAACAAGATGAAAGTGTTGTAGAAAACCCATCCACATGTAATGTCTTGATTGTTGCAGTTTAGTTTGTGAGTGTAAATATTGAAGTGGTTGATGATCTGTATGTATGATTGTTTCTTTACCCATTATGTAATGTTTCCACTTTTTAACACTCTGAACTAATGCATACAATTCTTTATTATATGTAGGATAGTTAACTACTGCTGATGTGAATGTCTCAGAGTGAAAGCATATAGGATTTATGTGCTGCATCAACACTACACCCATGGCATATTCACTTGCATCTATCTCAATCTCAAATGGATGTTGAAGATTTGGCTGTGCTAGTACTAGCACTATACTGATCCTTTCTTTCAATGTGTCGAAGGCTTTCTGTTGTTTGCCTCCCCACTGAAACACTTGTTTCACACTTGTCAAAGCATGTAAAGGAGATACAATCAAAGAAAAGTTAACAATAAACTTTATCCAATCTTGTGTTTCCCCTAAGAAACTTCTAACTTCTGTAGCAGTATTGGGCTTAGGCCAATTTACAGTGACTTGAACCTTAGAGGGATCTATCTTCAATTCACCACCCCCTACAATATAACCAAAATAATTCAAAGATGTTATGCCAAATTCACATTTTGACAGTTTTACATAGAGTTTTTCTCTTTTCAATACATCTAAAATCTGTTTTACATGCTTTACATGTTCATCCCATGTTCTGCTAAAAACAAGAATATCATCTAAATGTACTATTACAAAATCATCAATAAATGGTCTAAATACATCATTTATAACCCGCATGAATGTAGCTGGAGTTTTAGTTAAGCCAAAAGGCATAACCAACCATTCATAGAGTCCTTGCTTAATTTTGAAAGTCCTTCCATACATCTTATTCTGCAACTCTGATCTGATGGTAGCCGCTTCGCAAGTCCAATTTAGAGAAGTAAACTGCATCTTTTAACTAATCTAACAAATCATCAATACGAGGAAGAGGATAACGATTCTTTATTATGATATTTAATGCTCTAAAATCAATGCACATTCTCCACGAACCGTCTTTCTTTCGCACTAACACAATAGGTGATCCGCATGGTGATGTGCTTGGTTGAATAAGCCCTTGATCGAGCAACTCCTGCACCTACTTCTTTATCTTTGCATTCTCTAGAGCTGATAACTTGTACATTCCAATGTTAGGTAGTGGAGCATCTTCCTGCAAATAAATCTCATGTTCTATCTCTCGCTTGGGTGGAAGCCCTTTAGGCTCTTGAAACAGAATATCATAATCGGAAACAACTTTAACTAGATATGCTTTCTGTCTAGGATTACAGCCTTGTAATGCATCGGATTTATCAATATCCTTTGCTTTTACAATGATAAGTAAAAATTTCTTACTTGAATTTACAATTCTTTTCATCTGTCCTGAATTTATGAGAGAGAAATTATCTTTGAGTTTATGAGCCCTTACAATATATTCAGTTCCATCCTTAGTGAGTTGATACTTATTTTTAGTTCGATAGAAGATAGCATTTCTATCATACAAGTATGGACTTCCGAATACAATTCCACATATGTCCAATGGGACTATGTCTAATTCAACCTCATCTACAAACTTTGACCCAATAGCAAAACGAAGTTTACATTGTTTCGTAAATTGTAGCTTAGTTTTATCACACACCCAACCTAATGGATATGGATTTTTATGAGGTTTTGTTTCTAGACCCAACTTCTTTACAATTTCTTCAGAAATCAAATTAACTTGTGACCCACTATCAAATAAAATATCAATTTTAGTATGCTTGGAAATGACTCTAATATGAAATAGCTCATTCCTTTTCCTCTCATCATTATCATTATCAACAGAATGCGAAGAATTACTTGCAGATGCTTTAGAATCTTTACCTTTTATACCTATAGCTGTAACCGTTGTCTCGTCACCTAAGTCTGATCCCAATTCCTTCTGAACAGCAACAACATTCTTTCGCTCTTTACTCCCAAACTTCTTAGGCTTCAATTCTGGATGCAAAGACTAGCAGTGTGCCTCATCATGTCCTTCCTTATTACAATGAGTGCATGAAGGTTTATCCTTCTTCATAGTGTTTGTTTTCCTCTCCTTCCATTTCAATTTCTTCTTGCCTTCATTCTTGCTTGCAATAGGTTTGGATGATTTTCGAACATCTGGGGTTACATTTTACCTCTAGCTTCTAGATGAGTTTCTTGAACTCATACATTATCTAATCTAGTTTGATTGAACATAATTATAGTATGCCTCAAATAAATATGAAGACCACCTATGTATTTTAACAATGTCTTTGGTGAGTCCAATGATATGCCTAATGTTAAAGCTCTCTTATGAAATCCCTGAGTATAACTTTGAACACTTTGACCTTTTAATTGATGTAGTGTTTGCCAACTCATCATTGCTTGTTGCATATATGACAAAGGATAAAATTGCTTTTTAATAGCAGAAACAAATTCATTCCAAGTTGAAATGATTTTACCATGCTTTTGTGTTAGCCTCTCTCATAAAACAATAATAAATCCAAAAATAAATGAATAAATTAAATATTACAAGTTAGGAATTTGTGCCTAACTCTCGAGTTGTTCCTCTGAGATAGGAGTTACTTTAGGTAACTCCTATATTGGTGTGTGTCTGGTGAGAAATTATCTCAACCAAAGGAGAAATTATCTCAACCAAAGGTGTCTAAGATAGCACGCACTATCTTGAGAACACTGTCTCTCATCTATTTATTTGTAACACTAAATTCAATTATTTTTAATGAGAGAGAATACCTAAGGAAGCCTTTTCCGCCAATATTTTGTGTCTAGTTTATTATATGTGCTTTATGTATTTGTCTGAGTTAATTTCATTTTTCTATATGTGGTATCAGAGCCTGGTTTAGGCTTCATGCTTTTGCATTCGTATTTAGCATTATGTGAGGTTGTTTGAACCCGTCGGTGATCCCGTGCCACGGGAATTGTGTGGGGGAGGCACATAATTCAATAGAAGTTATTGCGCATAGAAGGAGCGTTGTCACTCTGGGAAAGAAGTCTATTAAGGCCAAGAGAAAGCCATTGCTTGCACCTGACAATTGGCTCGTGGGTGCGAAGGAGAATTAATTCTAATTGTTTATCTGCAAAATTTATTTTGCGTGGAGCGTGGACCACATTTGACTGTGTGTTGAGAAATCTGCTATTACCTGTTGCTGTGTAATGAAGCATTAAATCGCACCTGGGCACCTTGGCTCGCTACTTTGAATCAAGTCCCTACAGATTTTGAAAGGTGAAGGGCATGGACCTTGTAAATCACACCTCGGCACCTTGGCTTGCTACTTCGAATTTATATCTATCTTCCCACTTTTATTTTTCTAATAATTCAATTGCAATTTTGGATACGTGAACATGAATGGCATATTAGTCGGGGTCACCATTGTAGAAAAATAAAGAAGCACGGACCGAAGTTGAGGGAGAAGCTTGCGTGGAAGGATTATTGAGGAGCTGTGTTGAACGAAAACCACCCAAGGAGGATCTCCACCGAACCACCAATGATTTGCATACAACCTGTCTGCAAAATATAGATTTGGTTGCTAGAAAAGGAGCCAACATCCTGGAGGAACTAGCGGAAAAGGAAGAGTCGGTTTTGTAAAGCGGCGGAGGAGCCAACAAAATCGTCTTTCCACTCACAAGTCAACGAAATGATTAATTCCTTTTAATTACTTTTCAAATCACTTAAATGAAATCTGCACATTACCTTTTATAAATCAATTTTGTAAAGTGATTTGAAAGTTTTATTAAATTGTTTTGTAAAGGTTTTTTTAATGTGGGCATAAAGTTAATAAAAGGATAATGTATGCAGTATATACTTTTTGGGAGTGATAAGTGAGTGGAGTGATAAGGGATTTTTTGGGGAGAAATAAGGTATTTTTTTAAGAGAGGTGCATTAAATTTTTTAATTTGGAGAGATAAGGAGTATATTTTGTAATTTTGGAGTTATAAATATTTTTTTATTTGGAGTGATAAGTGAATGTTGAGAGTTTTGAAGTGATGGTGTGGAGTGATAAGGTGATTTTTTTTTGTAATTTTGGAGCGATAAGTGTTTTGTAAATTTGGAGAGATAAGTGAATATTTTTAACTTCCAGAAGGTTGAGTCACTAGTTATTTAGTTCTTGAAGACAAGTTATTTCAAGAGTGGATTCTCATTACTTGAGAAGTCCCAATGACAATGTTGTAAAGATAAATGCTGATGTGCTCAATGCTTAATAAAGACATATTATTTGTGGTGTTGATGTGTCCTAGATCCGCTCGAAATTGAATAAGGTGATCTTAGGTACACCATTTGTATGTTTGTGATGACGGGCATTTCTATTGCTTCATGTTTTTGCTTTTGATTTGTGTCTAGTTTTGACACATAAATGATCTCATTTAACACACATAAAGTTCAATGCAAGAAAGCACAACACCTGTAACAAAATAGCTGCAAGGAAGGATAATTAAGCTCAACACATGCATTTGCGTCACTACAACAAATAATCAAAGTTTTCAACATCAGCATTCTACCTCAACAAAAAAATTCACTCAATACAATCTAGTTCATGAATTTGTAAACTCCAGCATTTCAAAGCAAAGTCTACATCACTACAATCAAGTTAATGAATCTGTAGACTTCAACGTTTCAGAGCACAGTCTACATCAACATTATTGAACTTGTAATCAATTTCAAATTACATTGTATTGTAAGGGTGCATTCTCGGTTGAAACCAACACCCAAGTCTTGAATTGAGTCAAATTGAATTCATTGTAGTGAGTCATTAAATCATTAAGCGTTTTTTGGGTGCATTTTCGACAGTGTTCGACACCCTTCCTTTAAGAAAAATCAAGTGAATGCACGAATTTTAACTCTAAAGCAAACAAGCAACAAGTTCACATCTCCTGCAAGCGAGCGTGAGTATTCATTCAAGTAATTTGTGTCAAAACAATACAAAGTTCAAACCTTCAAGCAAGCCAGAGTGAAGTTCATTGCATCAACCATCAAAGCAACCAAACATGTTCAACTCTAACACCAATCAAGCAAGTTGAGATCGACATCAAGCGAGCGTGGCTATTCCTTCAAGTGAGCGTGAAGTCATCAAGTAAGGCAAGTGAGCATTCATACAAACACGATCGTCATCAAGCAAGCGTGAATTCCAGAGTTTAAGCAAGAAAGTTCTACAGCTCTAGCAAGTGTTCCCAGCAAGTGCAATAAGCAACAAATCAAGCGATCATGCCATTCAAGTCCCATAGCAAGCGAGCCTGTCATGCAGGTAACAAAATCAAGTGAAACAGTTCAAATCATGACATCTACAACAAGAGAGCCTGATTTCAAGTGAGCAAGTTCAGATGGCGCAATATATTCAGTTGTTAAACATTCTTCACAGTTTGATCATCTCCAGTGATGAAGACATGGTGCACATCAGCAAAGAAACTCTTGCTGATATTTCACGGCATCTACGACAAACACATGAAACCATTGAGTTTCTTCAACTCGAGTCACAACTTCAAAGAAATGAATTGCAATAAAAGAGTGATACTTTCAAGTATTTGAACCATCCATATAATAAGTCATTCATCCCAACAGCTTCAAGTTTCAAAGTTGTTCCAGTTCAAATTTCTTCCAAACCCATCATCAAGCCCTAGGAAGAAATTCAAAATAACAAGAATCGACGAGGCTTAGGATATGTCTCTGATGACACCAACTTACATATCCCAGATTATTCCAAGCCAGTTAAGTTCGTCAATGCAGGATTTCTTGCACAACTCACCTCAGCAGGCTCTAAGAAAGTTGCAGACAAACAGAATTGCACGCAACTTGAAGTTGAAGTCCAACCGAAATGTTCTCATTGTTAAAGAACCAGTCATATGGAAGATCAATGTTTTGATCTCCATCCTTGTCACCATTGTGGCAAGAAAAATCATTCCTCAGAAAAATGTCACAACCAACAAAAATCAACCAGATTGAAGATACATTATGAATGGATCGATCCTTGGGAATGGTCATCCACAGTCAAAAGATTGTCTCAATTCTACAACCGACTACAATCACACATAGTGCAGCCAGCAGTGAACCGATGATGGTACTCTCATGCAGTTGAACAAGGGAGTACAATAGTGAAACTCTCCTACACCTGAAGGGGGGGAGTTCAAATATATTTTGGAGAAGATTGTCTCTCCTTTCAGCAGAAAAAGGGGGGAAAATGTTAATGAAATTGAAAACTGGTTGTCAGACTGAAAGTCTCGACAACATCAGTGAAGTAGCCAGTGGGAATCTTCATCAGCCAGTGGGCATTTTTCATCAGCAGTGACCATCAGCAAATTCGCCAGTGGGCAATTGACAACAAAAGCAACAGTGAGCAGCTTTCATCATAGCAAAAGAAACATTGAGTTGTTTTTCGACATCATCAGCCAGTGAGCAATCATCATCAGCAAATACACGAGTGGGCGTTCAACTAATTGTGTCAGTGGACACCGGATGCTGTTTTCAAGCAAAGGACAGTTGGATCCTTTTGAAACTTGGCACGTGATCGAGTTGTCAAGCGTCATTCAGAGATGAATCAGGCATGCAGCTGATTCATGTTCTCTTCAGATTTGGGTTTCTTCATCATCCAGATTTGGCGGTTTTTTCAAGAAATGTTTTTGAGGATCAACATGAGAACTTGGAAGATGGTTCCTTGATCTTATTTTGGATTTATCATTACAGGGGGGAATGTTAGCCTCTCTCACAAAACAATAATAAATCCAAAAATAAATTAATTAATTAAATATTACAAGTTAGGAATTTGTGCCTAACTCTTGGGTTGTTCCTCTAAGATATGAGTTAGTTTAGGTAACTCCTATATTGGTGTATGTCTGGTGAGAAATTATCTCAACCAAAGGAGAAATTATCTCAACCAAAGTTGTCTAAGATAGCACGCACTATCTTTTTTTTCTCAATCTGTCTACTCCTATTATTTATACAAAAAAATTACAGCAAGGCCATGGCCTTGAAAGTCTTGCCATGAAGTTGGCATTTTACAAAACTGATCATGATCTTAGTACACAGTGGACCTCCAACAGGATTTTGACTACATATAAGACTCGAAACAGTGTTGAACATAAACTAAGACGAAACTTGCACAGCTAGACAACGGTAGACATAAACGACACATTGACAGACAGAGACCTGAAACATGCATTAACTTCGAGATTCAAAACAGAGTCGAGCCCCTACTTCAGAAACTGCAAAGAGCGGAAACCCGAGTGGGATCAGTCATCCTCAGAGATGTATGGCTCCTCGACGACCTGACACCCAAATTGTAGTGAGTCCTCTGAGTCAGAATGATGAACCGCCGAGCCTGTAGGTTCTCCTCGAGCTGGCGCACTTGGACCTGCAGGGATAGCCAGATTCAGCAGAGAGGTACCTCCCATGACCTAGCACTGATTGTCCGTCGAATTCGCCATCCTCTGTTCTGCAAGAGCTCCTGGATGGGCCACTCCCGAACCCCGGACATCTTCACATTTTTCAATAGTGACTGAGACTATGAAGGTGGAGTTGGCGAGAGAACACGGGATGCGGTAGCGAACAGTGGGGTGGGCAGCATGCTCACAATCAACCATCCTGACTCGCCCACGACCCCTGCCTCTGCCACTTCTGGTGACAGGGGGACTACTCCGCTCAGGTTCTAGCGCGTCCGAGGAAGTGTAGGAAATGGGGGTGGACCGCTGAGAGGTGGCACGACCACGGGAGCCACCACGTCTGCTCCCCATCCTAGGCCGTTCGTGCGGCATGGCAATGTACAGAGAATTGTCGAGAGAGCGAATACATGGAGAGGAGTACCCCGAGTGAGGCAGAAACAAAGCCCCAATTGAACCGTAAGAACTTGGAACCAGAGCCCTGCGATTGTGGAACGCTCTTGAGCCTAGAAAGGGAATGACGGGCCTAAGCTTGTTTGTGGAAAAGCTCAAAGAGACACACAACGTTGTAATCCATAAAGCCGCAGAGGTATGCGACGAATCCGCGGGAACAATGAGCTTATGGAGCGCCATAGCACAGTAAACCATGAAGCAGATGGAGGGAGTAAATGCCTGCATTAATAGGCTTGTGCGAGACCAGCTCGCCCATCCTGCGCCATAACCCGTGGCATGCTTGGGCTGACACCTGCCCACGTGATACGCCATCCTCATACCCTCTGATCTGTCAAGCACCCGCATTCGGGAGATAGCACGCACTATCTTGAGAACATTGTCTCTCATCTATTTATTTGTAACACTACATTCAATTATTTTTAATGAGAGATAATACCTGAGGAAGCCTTTTCCGCCAATATTTTGTGTCTAGTTTATTATATGTGCTTTATATATTTGTTTGAGTTAATTTCTTTTTCAATATTTTGGAGATTTGCTTGTGTCTTGCCTTCCCACCATACAACTGCGGTTCCTCCAAGTCGAAGGCTAGCAAGCTGGATCTTCTTCCTTTTTGAATCAACTTTCTGCACCCTGCAATATACATCAATTTTCCTTATCCAATTATCAAGCTTTTCAGCATTAAGTTCTCCATCATAAATTGGCAAATCAAATTTTACATCTAATTTGATTAAAGAGGATTTATTTTTCTTCTTCTTAGAAGAACTAGTTTTATGAGAAGAAGAAGATGATGATGATGATGATGGTGATGATGGAGGAGATGGTGGAGGAAGCATTCCTCCTTTTCCTTTATCTTCTTTATCTGGAGGAGAAAAAAGAAAAGGTTCCTTTATTCCTTTGTTTGGTTTAGGTGATGAAGTGCCTTCTTCACATTTACCCTTTTTAAACTCATTATACATCTCTTCCACCATTGCACATATCATAATGAAACTATCCAAGAATTGGGATTCTGACCCAAGTGGAGTTTCATCTGCCATCCTTCTTTGTGAAAAGACCCTTCCAATCTCTGGATTTTCCTCAACAAGTTCACCTTCACCTCATCCAAGCCTCAACCTAGTAAGCATTCAAATCTCCACACAAACTTGTCAAACCTTAAAAAACCTTACTGCTTTGATACCACTTGATCCGTTAATGAAAAAGGTATTATAGACTATGTGTGAAGTTGCCTATGTTACTTAGTGCAACGGATCGAAAAGATTGTGAATAACATAAACACTTAAACAATTAGAAAACACATTCAAACACATCAACACAACCAAATTTAATAAAGGAGTTCACCAAACTTCCTGGCTACGTCTCCTGGTCCTTTCGCTTCCAGTGCTGACCTCTCTATTATGTCTTCAAATTGTTGTTACAGGTGTGAGCTCAGAAACAGAGTCTCAAACATAAAAATGGATCTCACCACTGTGTTCAGCTCGAGTTTTCGAGTCAAAACGAGTATACACTCGACCGTACTTGGCCACTATGACCTCCAGACCCCTTGGAACGGTTCAAAACCACACTCTGTCAACTTTTTTTGGTGATATGGTATTAATATACCATGTTTAGTTACAAACTGCAATAAACGCAAAATAATACGATTACATTAAAAACAAAGGATAAACTAAAGGACCAGCGGGCATGGGGTTAACCCCGAACGTCCGGCCTTTTCCCGGCACAGATCTCGATACCATATGATCCGACGACTATTGTGTCATCCGATCGTCAACTAACTCGGATGATCTCCACCGTCGATCTGTCCTGCTCAATTCGAACGGTTATCATGCAATCTTGCGCTCCAACTAGCATGTTGATTAATTCTCCAAAAGCACGCGAGAAAAGTTGTTTCGGGATGCTACATTTCGACCGCTGAGTGGAATCACGTAGATTTCTAAAAAATCATTTCCAGCCTTTGAGGTGCGCGAGAAATCATTTACCGCTTCCTTTCCGGAACTCAAAGAAGTTTAACTTCATTTAATTAACCTCATTGGGTTCATTTTCAAGGATAACTTGCTTGCATGTCTTGATGCAATATGCATCGATCTCCTTTGATCAGACGATATTCACTCTCGTTCTCTGATCCAATCGCCTATGGTATGAAACAATCATAGATTGCCATGTCACCTTCTACGCTAACATCATCCAGAACCTGTGACTCATTCCCGGGTTTCCACGTGTCCTGCTGACATAGGTATTAACTTTTGACCTAAATCTTTAATTGGCTCTAATTTCTTCATCCGAACTCGGATTTACACGTTGTTTGCACCATTGAATTCGTATTAATGAGCACTTTGACTTGAGCCTACTTTCACATACATTTGAAGACTTTTGATATGGAGGCAAAACTAAATCCATTTTGGATCACCGATGAAGTGACATTACCACTACTTGTCACCAAGCTAGGGTAATGGATTTTGGCTGTAAGGTTGAAAGAGAAGAGGTCTCATCACGAACCGACTTGTTCACTTTCGTTAGTTCTTGTGAATGACACTATGTTAGCTGGTTAGTAAGTTAGGGCAATAACCTTCAGCTAATTTCTAAGAAAATTTATAAGAAAAAAAGTAAATGGATCGTAAAAATTATGAACCAATATTTAATAGATGGGATGAATGCATCTAGTTGGGTTAAAATGCATCTGTGTCAAGGCTATAGACACCTACTGGAAGCAATGGCCATGCTTGTGGTATAGAAGTTAATTTAACACTATAATTTACTTGGTTGCATTGTCTTTCCCAAGGCTAATTATTGACAAAGTTTATTATTTGCATATAAAACTTGCTACGATAAACCTTTATGGGTTTATGTTTTAAAATTCTTATGAATGATGATGAATATGGTTTGAGCATATTGAAAAATTTCAAATTTCAACCATACAAGCCAAGGATGAAGCTTTTAGGTTATTTGAAGATTAACATCTTGAAGCATCTAATCTTTATTCCTTGACTATTATAGATTTTGGGTTATCTAACTAGAGATAACTATTTTTCCCAGTGATTCACCATTTGTTGGCTTGCTAACAACTCCCCTACATTTTGACCAAAATGAAGGGGACCCCATTAGAAATTTTGAAAAAGTATTCCTTCAAATCACGCTTGATTGGTCAATGGTTTCTCCTATCCTCATTATCTAGCTTGTACGCTTTGCTTCTTCATTGTTTGACCAAATCTTAACACATATTTTGTATGATCCTTGGGGTTGTCGCTTTGGTTGCATAATCTTGAGTGATTCCACAAATCGATTTTTAATACCCCATTATTTCAGTTGTTAGAAAAGATCTCCAACGACATAAGATATGTGTGATTTGGGCTCATGGTTTCGAAGTTATGATTGTTTAAGTTGGATGTGTTTATTGGTTTGGGACGTGGCTGCTCACTCATACATCATACGTTTGGATTTAGTGAAGTATACAAGGGGCTCCTACAAGGAAAATGCATATATATTGATACTAATAAAAGTACTCTAGAAAACATGTACATAAACATTAATTTAGCTATAGTTATATTATTGTAAATATAATATTGATAAATATTAACCAACTTTATATTTCTATCTTTATAAATTTTAAAATTCTATATTTTAATTATGTGCATTATAGAAATGTATTATATAAAAATTTGTAATTCATATATAATAATATAACACTTCATATATGTCTCACGGGGGAAGCTCAATTGATGATCGAAGTAATGTGAGTTCTGAGAAAACTAAGAGACCCAAGGTTCAAATCCCCCTATTGTAACCCAATTTACAAAGAGGAGAATATGCCATAGACCCCTAGAGGTTTACTAGTAATTACATGTTAGGTGAGTTGCTGGGTTCCTTTGGAATACAAAAAAATATATATATCACTTCATGTATGTATATAATGCATTATAAAACATGTTTATATATTATATTATAAAACATCAAGCTATATATAATATGTAAATCATGTACCTATTATATAAAAGAATGTGTTGTAAATACTCATGTGACATTTATAATTAAAATCTCCCTTAGTAAGAAGGCCCATGACCATATTTTAAATAAGGTGAATTATTACACTGTAGTTACAAACTTGCAACTTATTCTATGTTTTTCGAGTGCATTTAAAACTGGAAATAATGTCATCAAACAAGTGAATATGTGATCAAGTATTTTGGGCAATGTCCAAACCAATTGAAAAGTCTTAGAATATATGTGACATCTCCATGTCACCATCACGTATAACTATTAGGGAAATGCCACGGAGGAACTCATCTCATTTCTTGTTAAGACTTATAGCCATGTTGTGCTCCGCATCATGTAAATAAGGAAGGCCATCTATGTTAACTGTTGGCTAATGTAGATAAACCAAATTCGAAGGCAAGTTTAACACATGACAATGACATAACTTTCACCTGATTCAAAACGAAATCCACAAATTTGAAGACAACTCGAACTTCTGCGCCATGTCATTGAACCATTCTACTTGATGGTCGTAGTTATTAATTCCCTATCTAACAGATATTGCGAACCTAAATATGAGTGTCATTTTATTGTTTTTTGTTTTTAAATTAGTAATTAATTTTTTTTGTTAAGAGTAACTACAAAATCGTAGCTTATGTAGTCGCCATTGAAATATTTAAGTTTCAAATGTATTTTAACTTTGTATGCATAGGTATCGAGTCAAGACAAACTAAACTCATGATCATTCTCTAAAAGATGCTGATGCTAGAGCACTTCAAGCCAAATCAAACAAAATTTGAGACATAAACTAGATATAAAGGAACTCGGTTGGAAGCTTCCCACAAGAAACAAACTGAAAAAAAGAAATAAATAAGACCTTAGATGGTGATCCTAGAGCACTTCAAGCCAAATCAAACAAAATTTGAGACATAAACTAGATATAAAGGAACTCGGTTGGAAGCTTCCCACAAGGAACAAACTGAAAAAAAGAAATCAATAAGACCTTAGAGACTCCAAATTTGATCACTTTCAAGATAGCCTTCAAAGAATTTGGTCGACCTAGAAGATCGAGTTTGTTATAGGATGTAATGTAATTTCTTGATCAACACCGATGAGAAATTGTTATATTAATTTTAGAATGATTAGTTTTGCGCTTTTTTAAGGGAATAATTTATAGGTAAGAAATTTGTTGCGTGTGTTATATTATTTCCATGACTATATATATGCGGACTTAAAAATGGTGGGTGGACCTACCCATCCTTTTGTGTATGAATTTTGCACATGGTTTTGGGCACGATGGTTTTTTTCCCATGGCATTTTGTAGATCCTGTTAAGGGAACTATGGTTATGTTATGATCTAGAGTTAATAGATTAGGGTTTATGAATACTTGGATATATATATATATATATATATATATATTTTAAAATTAAAAGAAAATATTGAAAACTCAATATCGTAGTCCCAGTTTTAGGATCTAGAAGAAAAACTCTGTGTATATTTATTTTATGTTCTCAGCATTATATATTTTATGATTTTAAGAATCTATTTGCAAGTAATTTTTATATAGAATAAAACCCTAAAAAACTTTGGAGGAAGTGGGACCCTCATGCACTCTATAAAGTATTTCAAGGGATTCCTACTTTGGGTAATGGGAGGGGCACCCGAATCCTGTTGAAATCGTAATTTCAACGCTGCCTACGTACACATCCAAAACCGCCAGCATGAAACCACAAACCGCCCAGACGATATCGCACCACCTTCCAGCGAAAAGCAGTTTCCGTATATTGGCCTCCGATGCGTTTTGGTGCAGGGACGTGGCTCTCGCCTAACGTAAGCAGCTCTGACATATTGGGAGCTATCGTTCACTCAAGTGAGGGCTTCCGATATCTCTCTCCACCGTCGGATTTACTCCATCGCTCTCCACCGTCGATCAACCAAAGCTGCTCCAAACTTGCATACGGCAAATATTAAATGTTGCATGGAGTAATTTAAAAACTTGGTTGACCATACCCTTCTTTAATGCACATAAGCTTAGGTGAATAAGTTAAGTTAAGTTTTTTTATAGGGCACGTAATGCATTTAGTTTTATATACGGCATATATTTATTTAGTCGTTGACCATATGTATTAAAAAAAACCAATAGTAGTATAGTATGTTTTTTAACGAGTTAAGTGATATATGCTCGTTATTATTTTTTTTTGGTTGCACATGGGAGATATGTAAGAGCACAGCAGCGAAAGGGAATAGTGTGAGCCAAATGAAAAGAGCTCGTGGGTTGAATTTTTGTGTGGAGGATTGTAAAACGAAGATGCAGTAAAACCCAAAAACCATGTGTGGTTTTGCACAGCAGTGCATAAAGAAAATGGTTGAGCGAATTTTGTAAGCCTGTGTAAATTTTTTTTACAGCAGTAAACATATGTAAATTTTTATTACAACAGTAAGTTGTTTTTCACAACAGTGAATATAAGAAGGATTTTACAGTGGTAAATCTTTGTATCAGGTTTTAATGAATAGAATGTTTTTTATGGTGGTGAAATACTCTGTTTCTCAGTGAAATTTCTTTTAAGCTTCTCTGTGCACAAAAAGATCCTGTGGAGGTAAAACAGAGCATTGCCTTGTGTGTTTGTTTATTTGGTTTTTGGTATTTTCCCATCATTCCCATAAAAAATACCCAACAGTGGTATCAGAGCAGGCTTAGGCTCTTTAAAGAAGTTAAAGAAGCTGAAGGGAGAAGGTTGTTGCTGCAGCAAAACTTCTCAGGCAGACAGAAGACTCAGACAACGAAGGATTCAGGTATTCTTCATAGCTATCTTGTTTGTTATTGAAGAGACAGTCAGTTTTTAAATACACAGTCAAGGAATGGCTAGCACAAGCACTGGTATGGGTATGTTTAATACCCAGCTCCCACAGTTTAATGGGAAGAACTATGACTACTGGTCAATAACTATGAAAGCCTTGCTTACTTCCCAAGACTTATGGGAAATAGTTGAAGATGGTTTTGAAGAATCAACAGATGAAACTGAGTTCAATGCATTAACTCAAGGAGAGAAGGATCTGCTGAAGAGCATTAGGAAGAAGGATTCAAAAGACCGTGTGTTGTTGTATCTAGCAGTAGACCAGAGTGTGTTTCCAAGGTTAGCAGCAGCTAAGACATCCAATGAAGCATGGGAAACCCTTAAGACAGCCTATCAAGGCATGGAGAGAGTGAAGACAGCAAAACTACAATTGCTGAGAAAGGATTTTGAGAACTTGAACATGAAGGAGTTAGATAACATTGACTCATTCTTCACTCATGTGATTGGTGTAATCACACAAATGAGAACTCATGGAGAAACCATCAAAGACAGAAGGATTGTGGAGAAAATATTGAGGGTCTTACCCTCAAGGTTTGATGCCATTGTCACCACCATTGAAGAGACAAAGGATCTCTCAAACTATTCAGTTGATGAGCTACATGCATCACTGATAACACATGAGCAGAGGTTGAGTAGGAATGAAAACTCATCTCTTGAGCAAGCCTTCAAGACCCAGATGCCCTTTGGAAGAGGAAGAGGTCAAGGAAGAGGAAACCGAAGAGGAAGAGGCAGAAGCCAGAACAGAGGTGGAAGGAACAGCCCATCAAATGCACAAGGAAGAGGCAGCAATCCAAATCAGAACCAAGGCCAAGGCAGCAGCCAACAAGGAGGACAACATCATGCTCAAGGACAAAGGTATGATAAATCTAATGTTCAATGCTATTATTGCAAAAAGTATGGACATTATGCTAGTGATTGTAGAAAGAAACAGCATGATAAGAACAGCAGACAAAATGCAAATGTTACAAGAGAAAACAGCAGTCAAGACAATGTCCTGTTAGCTTGTAACATCGCTGAAACACATAGTGAGGACATTTGGTTTTTAGACTCAGGTTGCAGCAACCATATGACAGGAAACATTGCCCTCTTCTCAGCCTTAAATCAAAACTTGAAGTCAGAGGTCACACTAGGAACTGATAGTAAAGTGTCTGTTATGGGAAAAGGAGAGGTAAAAATATTTACAAAACAAGGAGAAAGGAAAACCATAGCAGATGTCTACTATGTCCCCGGAATGAGATGTAACCTCTTGAGTGTTGGACAGCTTGTCCAAAAGGGTTACAATGTTTACTTTGTAAATGATGTGTGCACCATCATGGACATACCACCCAGCAAAAGATGCATTGTTGAAGTGAAGATGACAAGGAACAGGATGTTCCCTCTCCGGATCAGGGCAGACATGAAGAACAAAAGGGAAATGGCAGCAGTCACCCAAGAGGCCTTCCAAAGCGTGCCAAAGGATGAAAATTGGTTATGGCACTTGAGATTCGGACATCTAAATTTTGGAGGTCTAAACTCATTGAGCAGAAAAGGAATGGTAAAGGGATTACCATTGATAGAGAAACCGGACAGCCTATGTGAAGGCTGCATTTTGGGAAAACAACACAGAGAAAGTTTTTCATCAGGAAAGAGCATAAGGGCAAAGACACCCTTAGAGATTATCCACTCAGATTTGTGTGGACCAATGCAAGCTCCATCATTAGCTGGCAACCTATATTTCTTAACATTCATTGATGACTGTACAAGAAAGACTTGGATATATTTCCTTAAAAACAAAAGTGAAGTGTTTGAGAAATTCTAAAATTTCAAGGCATTTGTTGAAAACCAAAGCGGGCTGCACATTAAAGTTTTGAGAACTGATAGAGGAGGTGAGTATATCTCCAAGGAATTCCTAAGATTTTGTAGAGAAAATGGAATTCATAAACAGTTTACAGCAAGGTACACTCCGCAGCAAAATGGAGTTGCTGAAAGGAAGAACATGACCATCATGGATATGGCGAGGAGCATGCTGAAGGCAAAGCATTTGCCAAATGAGTATTGGGCTGAAGCTGTACATTGTGCAGTTTATATATTGAACAGGTGTCCTACAAAAGCAGTGTTGAACAAAGTGCCAGAAGAAGCATGGAGTGGGAGAAAGCAAGGTGTCACCCACTTGAGAGTTTTTGGATGTGTGGCCTATGCACACATACCAGATCAACTAAGGAGGAAGTTGGACAGCAAAGGAGAGAAATGCATCTTCATTGGATACAGTGATGAATCCAAAGCCTACAGGCTGTACATTCCATCTACCAAGAAGTTCTTTGTCAGCAGGGATGTTCAATTCATTGAAGATGAAGCTTGGGATGGAAGCATAGAGAAAACAGTGAATGTCAAGAACTGTTTGTCTCATGATGAAGATGAAGAGGAAGTGGCTGAAGTACATCCCCAAACAGCAGCGCCAACACAAGGACAGCAAGGAACACCATTGAGGATAAGTGAGAGTACTTCTCCAAGCACACCACAAGGAGGAAATTCAAGTGCATCTTCAAGCACTTGCACACCAAGTGAAAGAGGTAAGAAATTTAGAAATCTAAGTGACATTTATGATGAAGGAATGAATTCCTTATTTGCCTTGTATTGTCATGTTGATGATCCTATTCATTTCGAGGAAGCAATCAAAGATAAGAAATGGATAGAAGCTATGGATGAGGAGATCAATGCCATAGAGAGAAACAAAACATGGGATTTGGTTGAGCTACCAAAAGGTAAAGAAGTCATTGGAGTTAAATGGGTTTACAAGACCAAGAGCAATGCTGAAGGCAAAATTGAAAGGCATAAAGCAAGGCTGGTTGTCAAAGGCTACAAGCAGCAGTATGGGAGAGATTATGAGGAGACTTTCGCACCGGTTGCAAGAATGGAAACCGTGAGAGCAGTGCTGTCCATAGCAGCACAAAACAAATGGAAAGTCTACCAAATGGATGTGAAATCAGCATTCCTAAATGGAGTGTTAATGGAAGAGGTTTATGTGGAACAGCCTCTCGGATATGAGAAGAAAGGTGAAGAGCACAAAGTGTGCAGATTGAAGAAAGCTCTTTATGGGCTGAAGCAAGCGCCAAGAGCATGGTACAGCAGGATAGATTCATATCTCTTGGATAATGAATTTGACAAATGTGAAGGAGAACCCACAGTCTACATCAAAGAAAAAGATGGTAAAATTTTAATTGTTGTCTTGTATGTTGATGATGTGATTTTCACAGGTGATGATGATCAGCTCATTGAGAATTTTAAATCAGTCATGAAGGATGAATTTGAAATGACTGACATGGGTTTGTTGAGATACTTCTTAGGCATAGAAGTAGATCAAAATGAAAAAGGAATTTTTATATCTCAAGCAAGATATGTAAATCAAGTTTTGGACAGATTTAACATGCAAGAATGCAAGGCAGCCATCACTCCCACAGTAATGGGATTAAAGCTCAGCAGAGAGGACAGCAGCAAGGATTTTGATCCTAGCCTGTACAAAAGCATTGTGGGCAGCCTTATGTATTTAACAGCAACTAGGCCTGATTTAATGTATGCTGTTAGTTTAATTTCCAGGTTCATGGAGAGGCCGAAGGAGGCACATTGGCAGGCAGCAAAGAGAATTTTGAGGTATGTCAAAGGTACCAAAATGTTTGGAATTCTATATCATGCCTCAGAACATTCAGATTTGGTTGGATACACTAATAGCGATTGGGCTGGAAGTGTAGATGATCGGAAAAGCACTTCCGGTTATGTTTTTAATATGGGTTCAGGAGCCATTTCATGGGCTTCTAAGAAGCAGTCCATTGTAGCATTGTCTACAGCAGAGGCTGAATATGTGGCAGCTACAGTAGCAGCATGTCAAGCAGTGTGGATGAGAAGAATGTTGAGAAGCTTAGGCCAAGAGCAGGCAAAAGCGACAGTGATTTTTTGTGACAATAGCTCAGCTATTGCATTGTCAAAGAATTCGGTGTTTCATAAGAGAACGAAACACATTGATACAAGGTTCCACTACATCAGAGAATTGGTGAACAATGGAGAAATTATCTTAGAACATTGCAGGACTCAAGAACAGGTAGCAGACATCTTGACAAAGCCATTGGATCAGAAGAGCTTTGAATTTTTGAGGAAGTGTCTCGGTATGACCGAATGCCCAGCTGTTGAAATTAAAGGGGAGTGTTGAAATCGTAATTTCAACGCTGCCTACGTACACATCCAAAACCGCCAGCATGAAACCACAAACCGCCCAGACGATATCGCACCACCTTCCAGCGAAAAGCAGTTTCCGTATATTGGCCTCCGATGCATTTTGGTGCAGGCACGTGGCTCTCGCCTGACGTAAGCAGCTCTGACATATCGGGAGCTATCGTTCACTCAAGTGAGGGCTTCCGATATCTCTCTCCACCGTCGGATTTACTCCATCGCTCTCCACCGTCGATCAACCAAAGCTGCTCCAAACCTGCATACGGCAAATATTAAATGTTGCATGGAGTAATTTAAAAACTTGGTTGACCATACCCTTCTTTAATGCATTGTCATAAGGTTAGGTGAATAAGTTAAGTTAAGTTTTTTTATAGGGCACGTAATGCATTTAGTTTTATATACGGCATATATTTATTTAGTCGTTGACCATATGTATTTAAAAAAACCAATAGTAGTATAGTATGTTTTTTAACGAGTTAAGTGATATATGCTGCACATGGGAGATATGTAAGAGCGCAGCAGCGAAGGGGAATAGTGTGAGCCAAATGAAAAGAGCTCGTGGGTTGAATTTTTGTGTGGAGGATTGTAAAACGAAGATGCAGTAAAACCCAAAAACCATGTGTGGTTTTGCACAGCAGTGCATAAAGAAAATGGTTGAGCGAATTTTGTAAGCCTGTGTAAATTTTTTTTACAGCAGTAAACATATGTAAATTTTTATTACAGCAGTAAGTTGTTTTTCACAGCAGTGAATATAAGAAGGATTTTACAGTGGTAAATCTTTGTATCAGGTTTTAATGAATAGAATGTTTTTTATGGTGGTGAAATACTCTGTTTCTCAGTGAAATTTTTTTTAAGCTTCTCTGTGCACAAAAAGATCCTGTGGAGGTAAAACAAAGCATTGTCTTGTGTGTTTGTTTATTTGGTTTTTGGTATTTTCCCATCATTCCCATAAAAAATACCCAACAAATCCTACAGCATGCAGCGGGAAAGATATGTTTTAATTTCAGTTGACTATGGAACCACATTTTGATATGTTGTAAGTTTTAATGGTTATCAAACGACTTTGAGGTATTAAAAGTCAATTTCTATTGTTTTATGATTCCATGGTTACTTGTTTATCTTATCTATAGTTCTTAACTGTGGTTTGGGATTTCTGACGAGTTAATTGGTTGTCATTCTTCTTACTGTGTTTAGGAAAAATGACCTGTATCTTTATATTATGATACATTATTTATTTCTATTTATTGGTTCTGTTTGTGTTGATCTTGTGTTGATAATATTGATCTTGTAATTTTGGAAGGATCGTTGTCTAAAGAAATAACTCTAATCTGTGTCACTTGTAGCTTGGTTTTCAGGACAATTAATGAAAACCTGGATTGCTCTTGATGCATTATTTATATGCAAACAAGATTAATGTCTTGACTGTGATAATTTCTATATTCGATACATCCTTTTATTTATTATTTGTTAAAGGATTTCAATATTTAAGTTATTGAAAGGTTTTCTTTTGAAAAGGAATTATTATGGTCTTGCCTTGGCCAGTTTAGATTAAATATTTGCATAAATATCATATTATAGATATTTGCATCAATATTAGATACGATATACAGACATATACATAGTCATAAAAAAAAAAATTATGTCATGTGGAATAGACAAATTCAGAGTTCTTTACATTTTTTTAAAATATAAGGGAATTATATTTTTATATTTTTTTTTGTCTTCTATGAAATATTGTGTTGGACACCTAATTTACCAAGGATTATGGTGTGGAATGTGAAAAGTTATTGGAGTCCAAGAAACCACTTGGAATATGAAACTACTGCTGGCTCACTAGACTTGTATAAAATTTATCACTCTGAATAATATACATTCACATTTATCTTATATAGTCCCTATTTTATGTGTGTGTTTAACATGGTATGAAAGCTAATTATTTCCCTGCTCAAGCCTGAACCACTTCCTTTATATACCTGCACTAATCATTCACTTTGTGAGAATTTTTCTGTCTCGATATTTTCATTGACTATGCACTATTGCTCCTAGCTATTCTTAATCTGGAATCATAACGCCTTCTAATGCAATTGGATTGTTCCTTTATATACCTGCACTAATCATTCACTTTGTGAGAATTTTTCTGTCTCGATATTTTCATTGACTATGCACTATTGCTCCTAGCTATTCTTAATCTGGAATCATAACGCCTTCTAATGAAATTGGATTGTTCCTTTATATACCTGCACTAATCATTCACTTTGTGAGAATTTTTCTGTCTCGATATTTTCATTGACTATGCACTATTGCTCCTAGCTATTCTTAATCTGGAATCATAACGCCTTCTAATGCAATTGGATTGATGGCTCGTCAAAATTATTGGTTCCCCTAGTAGGAATATTTTGTGTGGTTGTCTATCCCACTGTATCTCGTTTGTCAATTCATTTCCTTTCTAGAAAACGCATCTCTGCAATTGATGACTTCTGGCATTACCCTAAGCGTATTTTGTTCTCTGCGTTGTACGAGGAGGCACTCTTGTTAATGGTTTTGTATTTCCTTTGAGTCTGAACTAAAATCCTATTCCACTGTCTGTTGGTAATAATGTGAAGCCATCAATGAAACACCAGGCATTTTTCTATGTTGTTTGCATTGTTTAATTAGATGTGCGTTCGATTCATGGTCCTCATCCCATCATCGTGGTATTCATCGGAGCGTGTTAATAATATTTTAAGGGTTATCTACATGCCTTTACTCCTCTTGATGCATTTGGATTGTTAACTGGAGACTTTTCTTTGCACATAGGCCATATATAGTTTTCGTTGCTTGTTGGGCATTTATACTTTTTCCACAGCTTTTCCAAAACATTTATTACTTTATGGGCATTTTTCGTTTACTCATAGGCCATCCACAACACTCTAAAACTTGTTGCACTATGAGTTAAGTTTTGTATTCAAATTTGAAATGTTGATTCCGAACAATATCTACAATCAAATCGTATAGGAGACTGGTTATATGTGCGTTGTTCCGATGCAATGAAGCTATATTAGAGTAGGTTATGCAGTTTCTATACATTAAGTTTAAATTCCATGTGTACATTACTCTGGCCTTTTCTACATCTCTCCTCATGGCTCCAATTAGTTCAGAGAATCTGGTAGGGGTTTCATCCGCCTGTACACTTGAGTTTGGTGTATGTCTATTTTTTATGAGCCATATTCATTCTCTGTGCGTTGTAATGATATTTTGAAAGCTCCTTCCTATGCCTTTAAGAAGATATTATATTAGACATTGTATTGTGTGCGTTGTCTCCTCTGTTGCTTGCACGGATATTTAGCCTGTATAAAGCATTGAGTCATGTCCATTGAAGATGCCTTGGATATAAAATTGATTTGATGTCAGTTGCGGTGAAATATATGCCTGTCCAAACTCTGTATATTTTGAATGTTGGAGAACTTATATCTATTAAACGCTGGAACCTACCTTCAGTCATTGTCCATTAAATACCATTGGTTGCCCCATCAACTTTCATGGTTCTCATCTGCATTATGAAGCTTGTGTCTCCTCATAGCATCTGATTTGTATGGTGAATGCTTTGAAGGCCGTAGTATATGCATGTGAGTTGGTTTCCATGAAAATATTCATGTGATGAGGTATATGCCCTATGTTTGAAATGTTGGAAAGTGTGTATGGTGCTATGGTAAATTGAATGGTGTATAATTGTGTGCTTGAAATGTGAATTTTGAACTATGACACATAAGACATGCAAGTGTATATGTTTCCTTGAATAGTGCATTGAAGACCCCTGCATTTTGATGCATGGCTATTTCATTCCAATGGTAGGTATAATGTGTTCTATACTATGTTCATGTTGTGCGTTGGTCATATGGTATATGGTATGAATGCCATGTGTGATTGTAATATGTTTTCTAGGGTGATATATCATATGTGAGGTATGTGGTATAGTATATGAATTGGGAATTTTACATTGAAGGATTGTCATAGGTATTAAAGTATTGCCATTTGTACCTACTGCATGGGAATTTGTATATATTGCATTGGATTGGTATTTTTAATAGGAGGTATCAATAATATTGTTCATAATATTACAAAAACAAAAAAGGCGAAGAGTAAGCAATTTGAAATGTCTTTGGAACCATTGTTAGCAGATAGTTTCTTTTTTTAATGGCTTGAATTGATAATAGATAGTTCCTTTTATTAATGGCTCGAATTTATAATTTATTAGAGTTATTGAGAACTATAATCATATCTACTGTCAAATACATGATTAAAGTCAACAAGGATGCTTTGCCTAATATTCAGATCTATCTACAAAATGCACAAGAAAAAATTGATTTTTTGCAGCTTGAATCACAACTGCAATGAGATGAGTTACAACACCATAGAAATCATTATGAACTTGTTTTTGTTCAGGAAAATCCTTTATTTGAGTGTCAAATAGAATCGTATCAGTTGCCAAAAACTCATCAAATCAGTGAAAGAACAGATTTGGATATAGACGCAGAAATTCAGCCAACACTTCCTAAGCCCATCATCGGAAGAGCCTATCATCAACAAGTACAGAACCGGTCTTGGATATGATAAGGAGGAATCCTTACATACTCCAGACTACTCAAAGCCCATAAAATTTCAAATTGTTGGATTTATCCATGATGGTTCTTCTTCTGTTTCTTCTCCTCCTCCACATTCATAGTAGATTGTGAAATGCCAACATTGTGACTGAGTTGGCCATGTGAAATATCATTGTTTCGATCTTCACCCATGCAAGAAGTGTGGTTAGAACACTTATTCTTCAAATAGATGCTTCAAAAAAAATCTTCTTACAAGAACAAAGATTCACCTTGGATGGATTTCTTCTTGGCAATGTGCTTCAACAGTTAAGAAGATATTTAAATCATACCACAAAATTTGTTCACGGATATTAATAGGTCTTGTAGTTGATTTTTTATAATCTTCTCACCTTGTATCTGAGAGGGGGGAATTGATGGTCATCTACAAAGCTTCAAATATAAATCAAGCGAGCCTGATCCACAACCTGAATTCGTTGCATGGGCCTATAGCGAGATACAACCATACCCAGATTCAGAGTTGTAGCTAGAGGTAGCTATACCCAGATTCATATTTGGTTGGTGGCCTTCCTTAAACCATCACAGATTGAAGACATCCCTTTTTCTAGGTTGATGGTATCTCTCTTCAAAGCATTAATGATCACTTGCTCTAGAAGAATACTTTAGCTTCTTGCCACATTTGGAAGGGTTCCAGGAATTGTACTAAGCATTCCAGGCTGAGACCCAAAGGTCTCCCTTGTCACAAGAAAAATTGGGAGCACTTCCTCTACCAGAAGACTTTAGCTTCTTGCCAAATTTGGAAGAGTTCCAGGAACTGCACTAAGTGTTCTAGTGTTGGTGGTCATCCTTAAACCACCGCTTGTTGAGACCTCGAGTTCTCCCACCTTATACATTCATTTGAGAGAGCACATTTGGTTTATTATTGTTATGAATTATTGTATATTTTTATTGTAGCTCTCTTCTTGGACCCCTATATACCCCTTTAGATTAAAGGGGGGAATGTTGGACACCTAATCCACTAAGGGTTATGGTGTGGAAGTTGAAAGGTCATTGGAGTCCAAGATACCACTTGGAATATGAAACCAATGGTCACTAGACTTGTATAAAATTGTATATCAATGCGAATAATATACATTCACGTTTATCTTATATGTTCCCTATTCCATGTTTGTTTTTAACATATTGCATCAATAATTTATTTGCATTTAAATTATAATTGCATTTATAATTTAAATTAGTTATTTATTTTTTCATTTAGGATACAAAACATTAAATAAACATAAATCATGAATACATTATTTTCCATTTATTTCCAGCTACATAAGTTTTAGGTTATTTTCCATTTTGTATATGTGTAAATTTCATCATGTATAATATTACTCATTGCACTTTAGTATTGTACATTAATAGCATAACTTTATTATTAGTTGACCTATAGTTTAGATATTAACATAAAAACATGAACTCTTAATGTATGTACAGATAACATTAGGATTACATTATGATTTCCACACCCTTTTTTCTTTGCAATAAGAAGAGATCTACAGGCTAACAGATCCTCAAGACCCGTCGAGAATGGCTATTTAAATGGCTTAGGTTATTCGAAGAACTTTGGTATGGGCCACATCCCCTTGTTGACACTTGGTTCAAAAGGACTCGTCAACAATGTTGTGTTTTATTCATGTAGTAGGGCAAAAAATCTAGTGTGTGGGAACTAAAAGAGAAGAGAAGGCATTGGATGCTTGCCAAATTTGGGCAACCGATCCATGTGAGTATGAGGTTGAAGAGAAGAGAAGTCAATGGATTATTTCCAGAGTCGGGAAATGGATCCATGTGAGTATGAGGTCGAAGAGAAGAGAAAGCATTGGATCCTTTCCAGAGTTCGACAACTGATACAATATGTGTACAAGAGGAGAGAAGGCCATTGGGTGCTTATTAGGTTTGACAACTGACCCAGTGTGCAGGAAGTAAAGAGAAATCCAAAGATAAGTAATACTATTTCATTGTTTTTTATTAATTTCCAAGTTATGAATATGAAATGATATTATGATTTATGATAATTGGTTTATGAGATAATTTGGCTTCCTATGGTAGGAAATAAAATGAAATTAAAAATAATCTATTAATGAGGTATTAAATTATTGCAATTTCTTTATGATGAAACTCATAGAGATTTAGATGTTATAATGTAGGAAAGCATAGAATTCCCTGGTTTGGGTGGATGGACTTGTCTAAAAGGTGAATAATAGTATCTTGAATATATTAAAGTGCGCAATGACACGTTGAACAAATATTTCAGGAATAGGTCCATTATGGGACACTAGCACCAATGGTGCCAATTGATTGCCATAAAGCATGCCATGAATAGTGTGAATGTGTGGAATCAGATACTTTCCTTAGCTATAGATTCTCTAGATGCGAGGAAACCTTGAAAAGGAATGTATTCCGTAGGGAGCTAGGAAATAGAGAAGGGGATGTTGAAAAGTCTTATTGGTTGTAAAGGGTCACGAGTTGGTTGATCATAAGCAAATTGGGGGTGTATTGAGATGCAATGGGTAGGGAATTGTTTGCTAAAGGCACAATAAGCACAAAGATGGTAGCTTTGGATATTAGAGGCAAGAAACGCTCCAAAGAAATGGATCGAAGTTGAATTTGATGCACAAAAAGCACCAAAAGAATGCAAAAGGGCCATTGGGAAATGGCTGAGAACATGTTGGTAGTATATCCTTTTTGTTTTTCTAAATAAGTGGATCTAAGAGCTAGGTATAAAGCCTAATTATGTTTGTTTCTTTGCTGATAAAAACACCGAGGACGGTGTTCCCTTTAAGGGGGTGGGGTTTGTGACACCCTTGGTATAATTTTCCTCTAATTTTTGTAATGTAATGACACTCTAAATTATAAATGAATATATTTTTATGAATAGGTCTAAAGAGTGGGACCACAATTTTGGATAGTTGGCATTGTGGGCATGGCCAGTGGCCTTTAAGAAGGTACCTGCAAGTGTGTTTCCATTGATGTTAACAGTCATGCTAAGGAGTTGTGTTGGGAAGTTGGCATTGTCTAACTAATTGGCAGGAGTGTTGGCATTGATGTCAATCACCCAAGATCAGATGCTTGTTGTAGCATATGCTGATAGTGATGGCCTAGGAAGGAATTTTGTGGTTGTTTCATGCTTCATGCAGAGGATTACCTTGGTGGGTGTGATTATTAGTTGTCTGAAGAGTTCATGAGAAGAAGATTGGCAGGGAGTTTGGAGCCATCTTTTGAGGTATCAAATGGGCTCAATGGCTAATCAAACCCCTTTGATTGGAAAGTAATCTAGAAAAACCTTCCAGTAATATGCGAAAGTCCAGAAATGGACTTGTGGGTCAAAAGTTATGACCTGCTGAAGTTCTGGATGTTAAAGCCTTCAGCAGGGAAGAATCTTGCATATAGGGAATCCCGCAAATCGGAGGTGCATCATATTGGCAATCAGATCATCATAGGTCTCACAATATCAGGGGGTCAGGCCATATTAGTGATCAGCCTTCGGCATATTCAAAAGTGACAAGCACTAGGACATTGTGATCTATGAACGCTGATTGAGTTAAAATGTCAGGATTGTGCCTTCAGTGTTAAAGCATCGAGGAGAGAAAAATAAAAAATAACAAAGAAATTCATCACAAAACAAAGGTTGGCAAGGCCATTTCTCTCTCCTCTAAGCAAGACATGTGTTGGCATCCAATTGGGTCCAATAAGGACACATGGTAGCTAGTGATGAGCTCCAATTAGTACACATGGAAGCTGGTGATAGGCTCGATAAGGACATATGGCAGCATTTGGTAAGCTCCGATAAGGACACATGGCAACATATGGTGATCTCTAATGAGGACACATGGCAAGATCTGATTGGTTCCGATAAGGCCAAGTGGCAGCTGACGTCAACATGACGTGGCAGTACGGATCCATATCCGGTTGACACGTGTCACCAATTAGAGAGTGCCACATGGAAGGTGATGAAATCACATTGGTGATCAGAGGTTTGCGATGACAGGAACATTGGCCACATTTTGAAATCACCGAATTGAGGGCTAGCAGGTGGTTGCAAAGTCTTAAGGGGCCTAAGGTTAGGGCTTAGCAGAGAAGCCTATCAGTAATTGGCAATCGAAGATTTAGGGTTGTTGGAATAAGGTGCAACAGGTAGACACCCTCGATAAGAGGGCTTCAATAGTGTTAAACGCTTGGTTGTGGAATAAACACAAAACCAATGGTGCAGTGCTTAACAAAGGAAAAGGGCTCTCGACACAATACTGAAAGACTTAGTGCCTCAGGTCATGACACTTGGTCATCGCCCTCGGTCCTACGAAGAGAAATGTGAAAAGGGGCCAGAACAAAGGGACCTATTGGAAATTGGCGATCGGTGGTTTGTGGTTGCTGGCATATGGGAAACAAGTGAAAAACATCGATAAGTGGGCTCCGATGTGTTATACATGTGGTTAAGAGGAAACATGAAAAAACAAGGGTTTAGTGCATAAAAAAGGAAGTAAAGCCCTCGATGGGAGTTTGGAAGGCTTAGTGCCTTAAGCCTAAGCCCTTGGTCATAGCACCCGGTCCTATGATTGAGATATATCAGGGAGCTAAAGTAGAAGGGGCTTGAATAACGAAGATCAGCAATCAGAAATGTGAAACATGGCACCACTATGATGTTGCGATGTAAAAGGTCTAGTACAATAGTACTAAGGTGTATTTATGGCATATGGGTTGGCAGCTACAGGAGTGAATGTGGAACAAAGGTTTGGTCTCAGGAATGTGGCAACTATCATAGATCGCTTGGTTAAGGGCAATGACAACAATCTTAATGAAAGAGTGTTGGGTCTTCCATGAGGTGAGACAAGCTACTCTTGTGCTTTGATGCACGTCTCATTAAGTTAAGTGAATAGATGGATCAGTAGAAAACTGTAAGACAAGGCAGCAAGTACAGTGGTCTACAAAGGAGCCATGCCGAAGTACTGTGAAACCATGAATAAGCATGGAAAGCCTCAGTGACAAGTGAGCTGCAACATAGAAAGGATTGTGCCTAGATTGAGTAAGCAGGTGGACTGAGAATTAATTCTTAGTATGGAGAAATAATCAAGTGTTCATTATCATTGAATGTAGTGATAGAGACCGAGACTAATGCAGACAACAGAGTGCAGGACCATGCTGAGGTACAATGCGCAGTGTTAACACAGGACAGTGTGACAACATCGATCAAGGAGACAACAGAGGAACAAAATCAGGAGCTCGATAGAGAAACTAGGGGGAAAACATTATTGTTTCCATAGAGCCAAGAGGAAAGGGCTTTGAGTGAGTACGCTACTGTGAGAGGCTAAGTGAGAGCCAGTTTTGTGTGTAAAGGCCGACATTGCCTTAGTAGAATAAAATAGACCCTGAAAACAACACTCTATGTGTTAGGTCAAAGTTTCCTATGTGTTGTGTGTAAGGCCGAAAGTGCCTGCACTGTTTATAGAAGGCCCAAAGTGCCTATGTGTTGAGTAAAAGGCATAGTTTTCTACGTTTTGTAAGGCCGAGTGTGTGCCTTTGAGATCATAAGCCCGAGATTTGAGCTCGTGTTCTGTGAGGCAAGGCCGAGAGCAAACTGTGTGTTGTGGAGAGCAGAGTGGTCGAGAGTCGAGTGCATGTTGTTGGTGGGGTAGTAATAGAGCTACATAGATGGTGATGAGCGACTGTTATTTAGGAAGTCAGTGAGTTTCTAAAGAGTGTTGTAGAGAGCTATAAAGTGTAGCAGAGTGAGCAGAAATAAAAAGTTGTTATCAGGCAGAGTTACTACCAAACTACAGAGAACAAGTAATTCTTATTTGAATGTGGGTTGGTGTCTGCAATACAAGGATTTGGTGCTTCCATTCTATAGTGGGTGATTGAGAAGGCTTGGTGGTTGGTGCCTCCTACAAGTTGGTGTTTGCATAAATCCAAGGAGCTGCAAGTTGGTGCTTGCAACAAATCCATGAGGTCGGTGCCTCACATGGTGCTTTTGGTAAGCTGGACAAGGATCTACAACAAGAGGGAGTTGGTGCCTCCTACTAGTCAGTGCTATAAAACAATAAAAGGAAGTTGGGGATTCTTGTGAGTGGGTTCTCAAAAAATAGGTTGATTTAATAGAGTAGGAGCTCTTATTTACATCAATAACAACAACAAGATTTGTGGTTTTTTCCCGAAAGGGTTTTCATGTGAAAAAATTGTGTCTAATGTGTATGCTACTTATGGTTTGTTTTCTTGTGTATTGAGTTTATCCTATTGCCACATTATATATTTTTGTTGGTTATATGGATGAATCCCAAGTTAAAAAAATAAATAATAAATAAAAATAATAAATAAATAAATATTGGCATAAAAAAGTTAAAATTAGCCTTGATATTGATTCATCCCCCTCTCAGTATTATCATTTTTTCCAACAATTGGTATCAGAGCCAAGTTCCTTCAGGAATAGCTTAACCGCTAGAAGGTAGATCAAAGGGAAACAATGGCTAATGAAATTTGGCTAACAACAGAAGGAGTTCCATTCTTAGATAGATCAGGCCATGAGCTCTGGTATGAAATATGGAAGGTTAGAATGGAAGCCTACTTGATGTCCTTAGATGGTGATATATGGCTCTCTGTATTGAATGGAGAAAAGAACGAAAAATCCAAGGAGGTCATCCTGAAAGGGCTATCTGAGTCAAATGTTGATAAAGTGAGGCATTGTGAGTCACCAAAGGAAGTGTTGAATAGACTGCAACATTTTTATGGTGGAGATAGCCATGTGGCTCAAGAAGAGGCTGAGGAGCCCTATTTCCCTAGCAACAAACTAAAACTTAGTGAATTTATTGCTCATCACTTTCCTGTTGATGAGCAAGATGTCTCAGAAGAGATACCATGCTGCTCAGAAGCTATCACCTCTGGTGGTGAAGAAAAGGATCCATATGAAGGGATATTTTCTAGAAATAGGTTGACCTAGGCTCTAAAGGAGGTCAAGGACCTATCAGAGGTAATTCTCAAGCAAGAGGAGAAACTTAAAGTATATGAGATTGATAATGGGAAGTTGAGCAAAACATTATTTGAACTAAATGCTCAACAAGAAGAAGCTAGGAGACTGAATGGGATATTAACCCTTCAGCTGAGTGAAAAGGGATCTTTCTCTAAGAGACTACAAACTAAGGTAATCTCATTGAGACGTGACTTAGAGAAGTCAAATAAATATTTGTCTCAATTTCAAAAGCTTGAGTGGTACAAAAACAACAAAAGAAAGGTTATTGGACAATAGTAGCGAAATAAGTAGTGGCAAGAGAATAAAAGGTAGCAGCAGAAAGCTAAAGAGCAGTAGTCGGTAGTGCAGCAGAAGCCCAAGCAACAACAACAACAAGTGTGGCAGAATCCCAAGCAGCAGCAACAAGTGCGGCAGGAGCCCAAGTAGCAACAACAACAAGTGCAATAGAAGAGGGAAAGGCAGTTGCAAGGAAGAGTGCATGATAGCAATTATTGTTGTTATAGAATGCACAAGAAGAGCCAACAAAGGACCCCTCCTCCTCATAGACAAAGCCTACATAGAAAAGGTAAACTCTGTCAACAAAAGCCTTTTTATGGTTTTTTTTCTTGCAATAATTATGGACATAAAGCCATAGACTGTAGATGGCATGCAAGGAAACAAAATGTGATGTGTAGCAACAACCCAAGGATGCATAATAAGGCTAGAAGAAGGCATGCTTCCCTTGAGAGGAGTCTTGACAAAAGATATGTCAAAAATGATAACTCCTCTGCCGCAGTCTTAAGCCATGTTGAATGCTTCAACTATGGAAATCTTGGGCACAAGAGAGTTGACTACATAATGATAAGAAACAAAATGCTTCTCAGGATATGCATGTGAATGCAGCAACTTGGGATTTGATGACAAGGAGAAAGAATGTCTTCAATATTCTTTGTCAACAGAGAACAGTAAATAGAGGAGGAAGAAATCAGAAGAATGATCCTCCTACTCTTGTAGCAGTCCCTTCTGAAAGGAAGCGAGGCTGCAAGTGGATTTGGGTGAATAAAGAGGAGTTGAAAGAAAAGTTTCCTCTACCCAATTGTAGTTGGTAAAAAGCCCAAACAGGGGCAAAGAAGAATTTTCAGAGTAATTCTTCTATTAGAACTCGACCTTTAAAGGTATAGATGAAGAAGGAGGATGATCTACTCAGGCGAATTAGATCCTCTGTTTCTGTTCAGTGAAGGAAGAGAAGGGCCTCAAGGGAGGTCGAGTAAGTCATATGAAGGAGGCCAAGAAGAATGAACAGAATGGTGCATCTGATGGATGAAGGAGGATTGCAGCTAGCATGAGGAGTACACAACAATATCTTATATTGTGAGAATAAGGGTTGCAGGGGAAGTGTGGAATGACAAGAATCTCACAATCTTGTCAAGTCCACAGGATCAGTCCCCAAGAAAAGGCGAGATAGATTTGCAGGACTATGAGAATTGGCTCAAGGGGAGCTGCTTTGATAAGAAGTAGCAGGCAACAATGGGAAACCTCATAAAGGAATATTGTTGAGAACAGGAAAAGTTTTCATCTTTGATGAAACAATCTTATTTCATTTAAGTTGTAAGTTGATAATGTATAGCAGTCATGTGTTCATAAAACACAATTGGTGAAAGATTTGCATGACTCTTAACCCTCAATTGGTATAGCTATGTCAATTGGTTGTGATGGGCTCATGTTGAGTAACCATGTGTGCAAATGGACATTTATTTTTGAAAAAGGAAATAGAAGAGTTTTCCTAGTACAGTGTTCCATTTGTATCATTTCTTTTAGTGCAAATGGTATGAGCTGTAAAGTAGTCCCTATTATATGAGAATGATCTCAAGGGGAGAAGTGGAGATGCTCAATAAAATGAGAGCAGTCTTAGAAGCAACAACAACAACGAAGAAGGGTGAGCCGAAATGCATCATTATAACTTGGTATTTGCAGCAGCAACAATACCATGCACAATTTAATGGGTATCAATATTTTTGATACAAAATATGCATTGGTGGACAAAGTGCTCAGCCAATAGCCATAAGGTGTCCAAAACTAGAAGGACAAATCAGAGGCAGTATATGTTCAGGGGGATCATATCACATTTTCCCAGTTTATGGAGCAGCAATAACAACAATCCTAGTAGAAAGGTCTGCAAGGCAGAATGCACATTTCAATAGCTATATTCTGGTCCTCACATTCGGTGATTGCATGAAGAGAGAAAGGAAACTTGTAGCCCCTTTCCATTGATTTCAAAGGGGGAGAAAATTTGTGGAGTCATTGTGATGGCATGTGTAGAAGAAATTAGGCCATTGGTGTCTCATTGTGATGATATGTGTGAAAGCATCTTGAGGTTGGCCATCATCTGGAGAGAAGGATGGTGTGTTGCCATCAATGCCAAAGGGGAAGATTGTTGGACAGTTGTAATTGTGTGCATGGTGATGAGGCCCATCAATATTTAAACTATATGAGTCTTAATTCCACTCTCTAGCTCATTAAAATCAACTTTTCTCACATTTACTTATATATTTTATTATATTTTTCTTAGTGAGAAGGGTAAATGTGAGATGTTATGTAATGTGGCCTAATATGCATTAATTACAGGAATTGGAGAAAATTTTGGTTAATTTAAGTGCAGGAAATCAAAGTGGAAAAGAAAGAGGGATTGTAGGGTATTTTTCTCCTTCCTTAACTCCTCAAATCATTCGAATATTCCACCGCCATATCTCATCAGCTCGGAGTTACAAGCAGCCAAGCCAACCAAGTTCATTGGCAACCAAGCCAATGACAGCGAATACAAGTCATTCTCGAGTTTGAGAGCCAAGTCTCCCTAATTTTTAGGAATTTGTTGGTAGCTTCAATTTGTATAAATAAGAAGGCCAAGGGCCTCATTAGGATTGGATTTTTTGTTGTAGCCAAGAGGCGATTTAGAGCTAAAACATTATGACTGTTAATCTTATGTTGTATTCGATATTTTGATGATAATGGGAAGGTTTAATTTGAACCAACATTGAATTGATTGAGAGGGCTGAAGCTCTTAGGTTAGGGTCCAACCCTAACAACAGAGGTTCCTCTTTTTGTACATGTATTCTTAGGCTAAAATCATAGTTAGCTATTGAAGTTATTTCTGCTTTGTTTAATTTACAAGTATTTGGATGATTGTCTAGTCTTTCTTTGATTAGTTGAAGAAGTAGATCAGTGGTACAATAGTGAAAGAGAATACTTCAAAAAATCTTGTGGCAACGACCTCTTGCTCATCTCCCTCATGGGATCATGGTTTGAGGGCCCCACTCTCATAGCCCAAAAACATATTTATCTTTTGATCATTGCATAGCTTAGGGTTCCTTGTTGAAAAGATCATTGTTTATAATTTCTTGGAAGCACCTGCAGTTGTCATTTTGTTTCTTGAGTTTGTTGTAGTTTAAGAAGGCATTTCATTTCATAGATATAGTCATTAGCCATCAATAAATCAATTTTCTCAAATTCAACTCATCTTTTCCATATTTATATGAAGTTATACATAAATGAAGAGAAGAACATGTGTTGTTGCAGAATTTGTTCATCTATAGGGATGAACTCATTCCACCAGCCTCATCTAAGCCTTCTCCACCTACTGCCAAGGCCTACCAATCCTTAATTTGAATTTATTTTTTATAGCCACTATGGATAGCCACCTTGAGAAAATCCAACCATCCTGAAGTGTTGGACTGAGCCTTGGGAACTATGCACATCCACTACACCTTATTCCACCATTAGACATCTTCCCAACACTTCATTTCACCTTCCCTACCTTCCTATAGCCTTCAGCTAATTTCCTGTAGAAAAGTAGGACATCTTGTAGTAAACTATGACATTCTATAGTAGCTATAGGAAACCCTGTAGCAGCTTGTTTCAGCCTTTTTTTGAGCAGAAATGATGATTTGAGCATAGCGTAGGCCCTCCACGTGACTTCAGGGCTCCTCATTTTCATTTTGGACTTGCTTTTACATGCCTTTCTCATCTGCAAAGATCAAATTGTTTAACTTAGCATTTACATTTCTAAATCAAAAATCAAAAGAATCTTTTTCTGCAATTTCAACATGAGATAGGTAGTGCATGCATATATGAATCATAGAGTGATAGAATAATCTTCCATGTCCAATTAGTCCAAATAACTATATGATAATATGCAAGGTTAAATTTTTTCTCTTCTACAAGTAAAGTGCATCAATTCTTTGCTAGATTATTTCATGGCATTTCATAGCACTTTCCCTTCAGCATTTTCATTTTCCTAGAATAGGAAAGCATTTACTTTCCTACTTTAAAGATATCTTTACATTCATTGTTAGTAGTCAGCTTCCTTCTAGTCAATAGAAGATTGGTTTGAAAACCCTAGTGGTTTATCGCCCCAGTTGAAAAGTGACAAGAGTAGACGGTTGCGTCTATTGTGCATACAACACTGTCACCTCGAGTTTGTATGAACCACAGGTTGATAAAGTAAAGTTGGTAGTCCTAGGAGTTGTAGTATCCTTTATGAATTACTAAGGCTCATCACATGGTCAGTGGCCTTTGAGAAGGCACCTGCAAGTGTGTTGGCATTGATGTCAACAATCATGCTAAGGAGTTGTGTTGGGCAGTGGGCATTGCCTAATTGATTGGTAGGAGTGTTGGCATTGATGCTAATAAGCCAATCTCAGATGCTTGTTGCAGCAAATGCTAGTAGTGATGGCCTAGGATGGAATTCCATGGTTGCTCCATGCTTCATGTAGAGAATCACCTTGGTGGGTGTGATTGCTATTTGTTCGGAGAGTTCAGGAGCAGAAAATTGGCAGTGAGTTTGGAGCCATATTTTGAGGTATCAGATGGGCTCAATGGCTAATCGAACCCCTTCCATTGGAAAGTGCTCTGGAAGAGATTTCCAATGATATGCAAAAGTCTAGAAATGGACTTGTGGTCAAACGTTATGACCTGTTGAAGTTCAAAGTGTTAAAGCCTTAAGCAAGGAAGAATCTTGCATATTGGAAGTCCCTCAAATCAGAGGTGAAACCATATCAGTGATTGCAGCATTGGAGGTCTTGCAATATCGGGGGGCCAGGCCATAATGGTGATCAACATTCAGAATATTCAAAAGTGACAAGCATTGGGACATTGTGATCTGTGAACACCGATTGAGTTAAAACGTCGGGATTGTGCCTTTAGTGTTAGAGCGCCAGAGTGATACTAATGCAAATTAGCAAAGGAATTCCTCGCAAAAGAAAGGTTGGCGAGGTAGTTTCTCTCTCCTCTAAGAAGGACATGTGGTGGCATCCGATTGGTCCGATAAGGGCAAATTGCAGCTGGTGATGAGCTCCAATGAGGACACATGGGAGCTGGTGGTAGCCTCCAATAAGGACAGATGGTAGCATCTAATAAGCTCAGATAAGGACACATAGCAGTAGGTGATGAGATCTGATGAGGACACATGGCAAGATTTGATTGGTTCCGATAAGGCCAAATGGCAGTTGACATTAACATGACGTGGTGGTATGGATGCACATGTGGCAGGTGTTTTTTACCATTTTGGATGGCCTAATGGGCCATATCTGGGTGACACGTGTCGCCAATTAGAGAGTGCCACATGGCAAGTGATGATGTCACATCGGTGATTGGCGATCATAGGTTTATGATGGCTAGAACATTGGCTACATTTGGAAATCATCGAATTGAGGGCTAGTAGATGGTCGCAAAGTCTTAAGGAATCAAAGGATAGGGCTTAGCAGCAGAGCCTATCGGCAATCGGAAATTGGTGATTTATGGTTGTTGGAATAAGGTGCAACAAGCAGAAATCCCCAATAAGATGGGTCTAATAGTGTTAATTGCTTGGTTGTGGAATAAACACAAAACCAATGGCGCAATTCTTAACAAAGGAAAAAGGCTCCTGGCACAACGTTAAAAGACTTAGCGCCTCAGGGCATGGCACTCGGTCATCGCCCTCGGTTATATGAAGAGAAATGTGAAAAGGGGCCATAATTGAAGGGTCTATCGGCAATCGGTGATCAACGGTTTGTGGTTGTTGGCATATGGGCAATAGGTGAAAAAAGTTGATAAGGGGGGCTTCGATGTGTGATACGTGCAGTTAAGGGGAAATGTTAAAAACCAAGGGTGCAATGCATAACAAAGGAAGTATAGCCCCTGACGGGAGTTTGGAAGGATTATCACCTTAAGGCTAAGCCCATGGTCACAGCGCCTGGTCCTATGGTTGAGATATATCGGGGAGCTAAAGTAGAAGGGGCTTGAATATCGGAGATCGGCAATCAGCAATGTGAAACATGGCACCACTGTGATGCTGTGATGGAAAAGCTCTAATGCAACAGTACTAAGGTGTATTGATAGCATATGGGTCGAAAACTACAGGAGTGAATGCGGAACACACGTTTGGTCTCCAGATTTTATGGCAACTATCAGAGATTGCCTGGTCAAGGGCAAGGACCACGATCTTAAGAAAAGAGTGTTTGGTTTGCCATGAGGTGCATCAAGCTACTCCTATGCCCTGATTCACGTCTTAGCATGTTAAGTGAATAGATGGATCAACAAAAAACTCTGAGACAAGGCAGCAAGGATAGTGGTCTACAAAGGAGCCATGACGAAGTACTGTGAAATAATGAATAAGAATGGAGACTCTTAGTGATAGGTGAGATGAACCATAGAAAGGGTTGTGTCTGGATTGAGTAAGAAGGTGGACTAAGAATTAATTCTCAGTATGGAGAAACAATCAAGTGCTCATTCTCGGTGAATGCAGTGGCAGAGACCGAGACTGACGTAGACAACAGAGTGCATGCCATGCGAAGTACAGCACGCAGTGTTGACATAGGACAGTGTGACAGTATCGATCGGGGAGACAACAGAGGAATAAAACTCAGGAGCTCAATAGAGCAGCTGGGGGGGAACAATATTTTTTCCATAGAGCCAACAGGAAGGGGCTTTGAGTAATTGCACTACTGTGAGAGGCTAAGTGAGAGCCAGTTTTGTGTGTAAAGGCCGATAGTGCCTCAGTAGAAGAAACGAGACCCTGGGAGAAACACTTTGTTTGTTAGGACAAAGTTTCATGTTTGTTGTGTGTAAGGCCGAAAGTGCCTATGCTCTGTATGTAAGGCCTAAAGTTCCTGTGTACTAAGTAAAAGGCAAAGGTGCATGTGTTGTGTGAGTAAGGTTGAGTGTGTGCCTTTGAGAGCGTAAACCTGAGAGCTGAGCCTGTGTTGTGTGAAGCAAGGTCGAGAGCAAACTGTGTGTTGTGGAGAGCAGAGTGGTCGAGAGCCGACTGCATGTTATTGGAAGGGCAGAGACAAAGTTGCATAGATGATGATGAGAGATTTCTATTGAGCAGATCAGTGAGTTGTTGAAGAGTGTTGTAGAGAGATGGAAAGTGCAGCAGACTGAGCATAAATCAAAAGTTGTTATTAGGCAGAGTTGCTGCCAAACTACATAGAACAACCAATTCTTATTTGAATGTGGGTTGGTGCCTGCAATACAAGGAGTTGGTGCTTCCATTCTCTAGTGGGTGCTTGAGAAGGCTTGGGGGTTGGTGCCTCCTACAAGTTGGTTCTTGCATAAGTCCAACGAGCTGCAAGTTGGTGCTTGCAACAAATCTATGAGGTCAGTACCTCACATGGTGCTTCTGGTAAGATGGACAGGTGTCTACAATAAGAGGGATTTGGTGCTTCTTGCTATTCCATGCTAGCAAATAATCAAAGGGAGTTGGGGATTCCTGTGAGTGGGTTCTCACAAAACAAATTGATGTAATAGAGTAGCAACTCTTATTTACATCAATAACAACAAAAATCTTTGTGGTTTTTTCCCTAAAGGGTTTCCACGTGAAAAACTTGTATCTATGATATTATGCTTATGGTTTGTTTGCTTGTGTGTTGATTTTATGCTAATGCCACATTATATATTGTTGTTGGTTATATGGATGAATTCCTAAGTTTAAAAATAAATGGCATAAAGAAGTTAAAATTATCCTTAATATTGATTCACCCCCCTGTTAATATTATCATTGTTTCCAACACACAAATCCATGACCAAAGAGGGAAGAGGAAATATGTACCAATGTGGGTTTGGTTGATAGCATTAATTAATTTTATCGTGCAATTATTAAAGAAAAAGAAGATGAAATGTCCAAGAGGAGAATGAAGAGGAACCCTTGAGAAATTATAAAAAGGCATTAGCACAACAATGTTGGGGTTTGATTTTCTTCTTGAGAAAGCACATGAGAAGTGTTGGGGAGGCCTACAAAGTGGAGAGAATGAATTCCCTAGGACGTTAAATTGTCTCTTGGATGAGCTCAATAAATATTGAGGAAAAATGGGAATATATCCTCTTTGATTTGAGTGTGACCATTTATAAAACTATTGAAGAAATTCCCCTTAGATATTGGATCTAGCTCGGGGGGTGATATTGCAAGTAATTATGATTGCACTGAGTCTAAGGTTGGGTGGAAAATTGAAGTCCCACCTTTAATTTGGCCATTTGTTTTATTGTAAATGAATGCATTTAGCTGAGAGCTATGAAATTAAATATTTCTTTTGTGTAATTCAATGTGTAGCTCTAAGAAATGTTACATGGTTGTAGGATGTTGGTGCATGAGGTTTATTGATTGAAATGCTTGAATGTTCCATATTTTTTCTTATAAATTATTGCAGTCATTTGTAAGTTAAATCCATGGAGTTTCTTTATAATGCATGTGGACATCTTGTCTGTGTTTTATGTGTTGATAATTTGCTTAGATATATAGCAAGGGATGACCTCTTTCCTGTGTGGAAATGAGAGGTTGATTCTCATAAATGTCTGTGATTTAATTTGGAATGTGATTTCCTACATCTCAGAAGAACGTTGATTTCCTATAAAATTCCCAAGTAGTTGAATGAAATCTTGTATGCATTCATGAGCTTGTTTTTCTGCTTATCATTAGCTGTTTTCCTGCTTATCATTAGCTTAAGAGGTTTGTAGATTTCTAAAATTTTTATAAGCTTGAATTTGGTCCAATGGGTCTAAGTATGATGGATGGAGAAAGCTTTGTTTTTCTTATTATATAATTGATATATTTGGATTTCAGGGCTTCTTGTTAGTTTCCAAGCTGAAGAGGTATATATATATATATGTTTTGAGACTTGGATGAGTTTGCTGAAAGCTCAGGAAGAATAGTGTTTTGTCTAATATGTGTGTAAACACCTAAGCACGGTTGAAACTCGTGGATAAGAATAGGAGGAAGGTGCCAGAGGATTGCGTAAAAGTCCATCCATACATATTTCCTTTGCAGAATGCACGGAGCTGGAAGTCTACAGGATTTTAAAGAAGTGGGATTCGAAATTTAGACACCCTTATGGACAGGTGCTATTTTCTTTTAGATATTGAAGTGCAGGGGAATTAGTGTTGTCAACTACAAATTTGATGACCTCTAAAGAAAATTCCCCAGAAATTTTAAACGGAGGTGTGGACAAATCCCGTTGGGATTGTATTACCAGGACAACGTGGCTTGTTGGTCTTGTTAACATGGAAACCTCCCAGTTGATCTCGCTCTTTAACTATTTACACTCTTCTAGTCGTTGGATGGACCGTAGAAAAACGTTTCCCTGGAGATTTCAAGTGGAGGTTGTTTGTAACCCTTCCGAGATTTATTTTTCAGGACGATGTGGATAGTTGGGTCATTTCCAAGTGTTCAACGAATCAGGATGGAGGAACCCTGATATCGATTATAATGTGACATTTATTTTTACCATGCAGTGAATGACTACGTGGGGCTCACGGACAACATCGCAGAGGATGAGATTGAATGGTGACGTGGAAACCCGAGATATGGTAAACATGTCACCTGCATCTGTCGTTTTGGTGGGCTTGGCCTATAGATGAGTGACATGTGCCACTCCACGTGGAGGGTGTGATGTCACCCTCATGGACGCAAACGAAGGGCATGGTGGAAACGATTGAGATAATGAAGCAGGGTGGAGCCTAACCATGTGGCCATAGTGAATAGTGATGGGACACATTGGAGGAGATGGCTGCGAAGTGTTGGGCCACAGGAATTGCATCATTTTGACAGTTTGTTCCCTCAATTTTCACTCATTTGTCATTTATACTCATCACTACACCACCAATTTGAAATAAATAGCCATCAAAGCTAAAATAAATATATATATATATATATAAAAGCAATAAGGTAAAGGTCCAAATTTTTTTCAATTCTATAGGTTTTTTTTTTTAAATTTGGCTTAATTTGCATGTTACAAAATTTGACACATTCTGCAGCCTTACTAATATTATATAGTTGAATCCAAGTTTGAATAGCCTCCATGGAAGACAAATCAGCCAAAGTACATGTGAAGATGCCAAATGGTGCCTACATGGTTCTCCATCTTTTGGGCATAAATAAAATATCACATGTCGAACACAACATCCCTTTGTTCAAACTATGACATGGAATATTAGCACTAGAACAGAGTATCAAGTGAACGTGATCCCGAAGGAACGAAATGGATGATGATGTGTTAAGTCACATGATTCACTTCCTTAATAGAAAATAATATGAATTAGAGTTCTAATGGAAAGAAAAGACCGAGATGTCAATTCATAGCTCTATCTTCTAGCAATTAGTTTCTCAAGGTTGTAATTTTAAAACATTATAAAATGCTTCACTGAGAAGCAAACAATATGCTCGAATTTTTTTATTATTTTTGAAGTTAAGTGAAGTTCTTTTGACTATATACACATTTCTCTATTAATAAAATTCTCTATTATGGTTGTGACTTTATGAAAAGAATCCATGTTTGATCAACAAATTCTCTGAGTTTTCCATCTCTCATGTGCCTCAGGAGGGCCCCCTGTTGAGTACAAGTGTAGGTTATTTTCTCTACATTCACTTCTACAATATTTCTTTCAGTATTTCGTTTAGTTTTTGTTTTGCACATTTTGTTTTTGCACTAGATTTTTCTTATCTATTTCTTGTTCTTCTATAGATACAAGCGCTTGCATAAACTTTTGAAAACAACAAAAAACATTTGTTATGGTTTTACCATTACTCTTTTATTTCTGTACTTGTTCTAGCCTCAAATTTATACATATTACACAAACAAGAATGAACTCTGAACTATATACACACATACCAGTCAATTTCGTTTACTTTGATTTCATAAGTAACTACATTTGAAATTGTCTTCATTAGAATAAACTCTACTTATATTCCTAGAATAAATTTGTTTTTATTTTTCATAGAATAAAGTTAAAATGCTTTCTTAGAATAAAGTTTGAATGCTTTCATAAATAGGGTTTGAATGTCATAGTAGAGAATTCAATTGGTCCTTCATAGAATATACTTTCCCTTTATCTGATTTAGAATAAGGATTGAAATGCTTTCATAGAAATAGAATTTGATCATCTTTCATCGAGTAAAAGTTTGATTATTTTCATAGCGTAGAGTTTGATTGTTTTTCATAGCATAAAGTTTGATTTCATAGAATAGAATCACATTCACCTTCCATAGATTAGAATTTCCCTTTTACTTTTCAAAAAATAATATTTTAATCGCTTTCTAGTGCAAGAATCGGTGATCTCAAGATTTATTGCTTTCCTTAGATTAAATTTCATTGCATTCCTATAATAACTTGCTTTTTGGTTTCATTATATAATAATATTTTCATAAGTTTCTATTTTTAATGTTTTTTTATGAGAAAATATGTGTGTGCTCTTTAATGAGTAGGTTTTCATTGTAAATTCAGTGTTTTAATTCCTTTCATTATATTAGACTTTCTTTTGAATTGAAGGTTAATTTCCTAGCTATATTTTGCAAGTGTATTTCACGTGTATGAACCCGGATTGACATTTTAATGAAGTAATTTAACTCACATTTAAATTACCCTACATTTTTCATTTTGTTGTTGCGGAAGTATACATAGGCATTATCTTTTGTGGAAATTATGGTGTAGAATTGAAACTACTCATGAAAATTTAATCTAAATCACAAGACACAATCCTACTCTACTACTCTCTGGAATTCAATTCACAATTTTATACATCAATCACAAACATGCAATAAGAAATAACATACATGCACAATACTTTTCTATGGGAAAGCAATTTGCTAAAAGCCACTTATGCCTTCTTGCATTAATCTAATGAATAGAGATGTATTACAATTGTTAGTTCAATATGAGCTCAACCTACAAGTGAATAACCTATATCTCTACTCACTAAGAAGCCCTGACCTAGACTCAGTCAATTTTTGCCTTTGCTTGAGCTCCTATTTCCTTGCGTAATTCCTAAGGAAATTAGGCCCTATTATTTAGGAATTCCCTCCAAAATGCTTGTGTGATTCCCAAGGTTGATCATCTGACTGTATGGAACACTTATACACTTAAGACTAGTCTACAACTTATGTTACATTGCCTTGGAATCTCCACCACAACTGGGGAACTTGAATTATCAGCATGCACTAGCTATTTTGGGTTGATTGATCAGTTAATTGGATTATCATTGAGTTATATTGTTGTCCCACTGCACAACTGACCTTCCACTAGTTCCTCCATCAGTTAGAACTAGTTTGACTCAAAACAACATGAAATAACTAACCTTCATTGTTAGAAATTAGTAATCACACATCCTTAATTGAATTCCAACTCCTCTAACTCGAATTTATTGAGTTAACTGAGTGACAAGAGCCATGTCACATAATTTTTTTTCTAAGTAGTATTGATCTATTAATATGATACAAAAAGTTACAGAGAAACTTGATCTTAGAGGCGTTAAGCATCAACCATCATCACAAAATGCAACTGTTGGTAATGGACTGCCCCAACAGAGATGAAACCAGTCCAAGAAACTTTTAAAGACTGCCCGTGTTATGGGGGAAACCAGCCATTGAACATCTAGACCTTGGTTTTCCAAAATGAACAAAGAGGAATGCAAATCCTGAACCAAAAAGATAGGGACATAACCAAGTAATAGTATGACATTTCCATATGGCAGAGAGTTAACCAGAGAATTCATGACACTTGGCGTGGAGACGAACACATCCAAACCACAAAACCACGAATCATAGAAACATATCCACCTGGAAGCTGGGTACCTTTGCGCGAGACCAAGAAACCACAAAACAGTGAGACGAATCCACCTGGGAGCCGGAAACCTTTGCATGAGGCCACGTGTTAGGCTGGTGGTTCCTCCGGAGCTGGCTCTTCCTCAATTCGGCAGGCAAACTGATACCAATCGTCATCCTCTTCAGACGCACCTCAACCTTGAATAGTTGGAGCATCCACCGTGCCTGCAGCATCCATCTATCGCTTACCAGTGTCTTCAGCTTTGTCTTTGCCATGCAGAGCCTTACTGCTTTCTCCTTGCTGCTTGTTGTTGATCCCTTGACTACCTGACTCTGCCTTATTTTGCTTGTTTCCACGACTGGACAGAGTAGCTTGCGTCGCAGACTCTTCCTTGAAAGAAATTGTGATGGTAGCAGTGATTATAGGCCTGTATAGGGAACTGCAGAAGCGAAATTGAGTGTTGTGAGGGCCAGAAAGAGGAGGGAGTGGGAGATCCACAGTGTGGACAACATTGTTCCTCCAACCTCTTCCACTTCTGGTATTCGGGTAGCTATGCGTGGGGTTAATGAGCGAGTTGGGCAATTCAGTAGTTGAGTCCGAGGAGTTAGAGGAGAAGTTGGTAGAAGCTCGCGAGCGGTTGAAACCACCACGCGAACCTCCACGTCTACTACGCATGCGGTGCTTGAGGCGAGCCATGGCTGAATTGACAACAGAAGAATTGGAAGGAAGGCGACATTGAGCGGGAGCGGGGGTGGGTGAACCACAAGCAAGAAGACAATGACAGGAATGCGAAAAATGAAAACCATTACCAAAATCTTGACAAGGGAGAATCAGGCAGCGACTGCCTATAACAATTTTGAAACACGGTTCAGCCGCATGCGGAGAACAAATGCCTTGGAGAAGGGGAGAAGAAACAAAACGGTTTGCAGGGGCCATGGTGATGAAGGAGATGAGCTCTTCACATATTTCAGAGACAATAAATGTTGTCTGCAAGGTTTTTTTACTCCAGCTTCTGTGGGCTCTCAGGACGAAGCATAAAGCCAGATGGCTTCCCAACCCGTCGACGGTCTCTCTTGTCATTTAAATTTCGTTGTTAACACCCGCATCTGGGTGCGTTTCCTCCACATTTGCACTTTCCTTTTGCACTAGATCATTGAAATCCTGCAACTGTTGAGTATTGGCTATAGTGCGAAGATCTCCCACATGAAGAGTCTTGCCACTTTCAACGTCGATGTTTGCTAGGAGGTCTGCTACCTTGTTACCATTCCGACGAGTGTGCCTGATGGTAACTGCTCTGTGAATGAGTAGCCACTGTTCAATCTGCTCCAGCCTTTTGGCCAATCTCCAACTGCTACCCACTTTATCTGTTGGAGTTCCTTGTAAGATCTGGTTGATCATGTTAATTAAGATCTGAGAGTCCCCTTCAACTAAGAGTGGGAAGAATATTTTTTTCTGAGCTAGGAGAAGTCCTTGCCAAATTCCTTCTAATTCGACTAAGTTGTTTGTATCCCAATCGATTGACCCCATGAATTTTTGGAGAACTTTGCCTTTGTGATTTCTGAATATTCCCCCAAATCCTCCTTTACCTAGATTTCCCTTGGACGCGCCATCAAAGTTGAGCATTACGATGTGTGGTGGGGGTGGACTCCATTTGTCAGGTGTATCTCCAGAGGGAGGGATTTTCCTTTGGTGTACCTGCTCATGATTCCATTGAAGGTTCCAGTTCATCCATATATTTTGTTCCTGTGGAGTGGAGGGGAAATCATCGTCGTGCCAAGTTTGGAGCAACAAGGTTTCTTTTATGTTTTGACATATATTGTTCCATAGAACTTCTATGGGAGAGGAATGTTCTTTGAAGATGCGGCTATTTCTCTCTTTCCAGATTTTCCACATGAGGAAACCTGGTATAAGCTTCCATAAGGCGTTTAAAATTTTACTTTTATAAGGGTGAGGTGCCCAAGAACGGACCGTGCTGGTTGAATTCTCCTTATCTTGTCCATCTCTTTGACATCTGAATCTAACTTTCTCCCAAAGTCAGGTTGCCAACAGACATGAGTTTAGGAGATGTTCCTTAGTTTCTTCTGCCTATTTACAATTTGGGCAAATAGAAGTTCCATAAAAACTCCGTTTCCTTAGATTATTCCAAGTAAGGATTCGATTTTGGCACAGTAACTAGAGAAAGGTGGAGATTTTTGGCGAAATTGGTGGTTCCCAAACTTTGTGCTAGAGGCTATCCTTGACAGTATGGTCCCTTAATATTATATGATATGCTTCCTGGGATGTGAAGGTATCTCTCATTTCATAACCCCATCTAATGATGTATTTCTTATCTGATTGGCATATTTTCCTATTTGAGAGTTCTGTATTCAGGCTATCTTTGATGGACTGCTTGGCTTGCCCAAGAATGAGGTTCGAGCATAACCATTGTCTATAACCCTGGTTGTGGAACTTCCTCCCAAAATTGATTTACTTTGATCATCGGTTGCTCTACCCAATCCTGAAGCTGGTGGGGCATGAGTAGGTCCTTCAATTTTGGTCTTTGCTGCCAGGAGTCCTCCCAAAACCTCGCATTATCTCCATTCTTGATTTCCCAAAAACTATGTTGTTGGATTAGATCTTTATGTTGCTTAGCAACATTCCAAATTAGAGAGATTGTGCCTACTTCTTCAAGCCGAATTAAATCATCAACTGGTATATTATGAGCATACTTAGTTGTCCAGAGGATTGCCCAAGGAGTGTATAGGTTTGAGAGCCATCTCCACCAGATGCGTGCCCCCATGACCTTGTTGCTGTGTTGAGGATCCCGTAATCCAGTGCCTCTAGAGGATTTTGGGTGACAAACTGTTTCCCACTTTACCAGAGCCCATTTTCTTTTTTTCTTTCGTATTCCCCCATAAGAAATCTCGTTGAAGATTTTTGATTGCTTTAAAAACCCATTTGGGTGCTGCCAGGACCGAGAAGAGGTAGAGCGGCATAGATTGTAGCATTTCTTTGATTAAAACTAGGCGACTCGCCATATTGAGAGCTCTGAAGGTCCATGAAGAGATTCGGGCTTCCAGTTTTTCTAGGAAATTTTTCCAGGATGAATGCTTGAAGGCAGAGGCTTTCATTGGAGCTCCCAAGTATTTGGAGGACAGAGATGCAATCGAGAAGCCTAGAATTCTAGCTATGGAGGATTGAGTGATGGGAGGCATGTGAAAGAAGAAGACTTGAGATTTCGATTTGTTAATGCAGGCGCTAGAGGCATCCAAAAAATCAGATAAAATTGATTTCAGTTTACGGGCTTCCTGGACCGAAGGATGACCAAATAACATATTGTCATCCACAAATTGTTGGGGGGTGAAAGCAGGGGTATTCTAGAAAGAAAGGCCATGTAATTGCTAGTTTTGAAGGGCATCTTTGATGTAGAATCCAAGACCTTCCACCATAATAACGAATAGAATGGGTGAGAGAGGGTCCCCTTGTCGGATATCTCTGGACGAGTGGAAGGGGGTGGAGGGGATCCCGTTGACAAGAATTGAGAAAAAGGTAGAATTGATGAGACTCATAATCCATCTTACCCAGGGGGGGTAAAGCCAAAGTCTAGCAACATTTTTTGAATATATTTCCAGCTTAAAGTATCGAAAGCTTTTGAGAGGTCTATTTTTAGGAGCATACCTGCCTTTTTGGTTTGCTTTAGGGAGTGAATGATTTCATGTGTGAGAATTATGCCATCGGTGATCTGCCTTCCTTCCACGTATCCTGATTGCTCCGGTGATATAAGCAGGGGAAGCAGGGGCTTGAGGCATGTGGCGATCACTTTGGAGACAATTTTATACATTACATTGCATAGTGCAATAGGTCGGAATTTGTCCGGAGTCTGGTTGTTCTCCTCCTTAGGGATGAGGGCGATGAAGGTGGCATTCAAGGATGGAAGCATCCATCTGTTAACTCTGGACTCCTCAAAAACTTGCTAGACTTCCTCCTTGATCAGATCCCAGAAGTTGTGGAAGAAATCCGAAGTGAAGCCGTCTGGTCCATGTGCTTTCCCAACTTTGAGCTATCGCATAGCAGTCTCCACTTCCTGTAAAGAAATAGGCCTGAGGAGTATTTGGTTGTGTTACTCAGTTACGATCTTAGGAATAACCTTGACAATCTTCTCTATAACTGGCAGCTGATCCGTCTCCGTTTCCTGATGCACCCTCCAAAAGTGGGTGAGGAGTTCCTATTCTATATCTTCATGATTCTCTAGAAGTTCCCCTTGTTGATTTTGGAGGAGACTAATGCTGTTGTGAATTCTCCGTTGGATAGTGGTATGGTGGAAGAAATTTGTGTTGCATTTGCCCTCTTTAAGCCATTAGATCCTTGATTTTTGTCTCCAAAAAATCTCTGCCTGTCTTGCTCTTTCTGAGATCTGCATTTGTAGTTGACGTTCCTGTTCTGATATGGTTGCTGATCTGCCTTCATCTATGATTCTCTGCTGTAATTTTTGCATTTCTTGTTCAAGAGTGTTTTGCGCCTAAAATATATTACCAAAGGTAGAGCGATTCCAATGTTTTTCGTTGAGATTTTTTAGCTTTTGTTGGAGCTTGTACATTTTTGTGCCTTCTGGTGGTGTGAAATTTTTCCATGTCTCTGTTATCAGGTTATTAAAATCTAGGTGATTCAGCCAAAAGGCTTCAAAGCGAAAGGGCTTGCGAAAATTCACTCTCGGTCTTTGCTAGTGAAGCTTAATAGGCCAATGGTCCGAGCCAGAGAGCGGCAGTATAGAGGCCAAGAGATCCCCGCCAAGATGTATTGCGTTATCAAAGAGCAGGAATCTGTCTAGCTGAGATGCAATTTGGTGGGCATCTATATGTTTGTTGTTCCAAGTATAAACACCATTGTTGAATTCCAGATCTATAAGCCTGTTGTTATGAATGTAGTTTTTGAAGTGAGTGCTTTCACAGTCCAGCTTGATCCGTCCTCCTCTTTTTTCCTCCAATCTTGTAATCATGTTGAAGTCCCCTCTTGTGATCCAAAGTGGGTGGGATCTTTCTGAGTTGATCTGAGTTAAGGTGTTCAGTGTGTCTACTTTGTTTGTTGCCTCCTGGGGAAAGTAGACATTGGTTAAGTGTCCATGAACATTTGTCCCTGTTAAATGAAACATGGCTTGAATAAAGTGCCTACTGGCATGTATGTTGGTAAGTGTTATAGCTCTATCATCCCAAACGATGGCTAGCCCTCCTGAGGCTCCTATGGCTTCCACCGCCACTTCTTTGCTTCTTGGCCATGCTTTGGTGAGGATCTGATCCAACGTTGTGGAATTACACTTGGTCTCCTGCAAGAAGATAATTTGAGGCTTTTCCTATTGTAGCATGTTCTTTAATAGTCGACCCTTTCCAGGGCTGTTGAGCCCTCTAATGTTCCATGAGATGAGCTTCATAGTTCATGATTGGGAAGGGGATTATAATATTTGGTATGCTTGGAGTATCTTCCAGATTCCACCAGCATCTCCCCTATGCGGATGGTTCTCTGAAGATCTGTTTTCCTTCCTCGTTTCTTGTTGTCTTTGAAGATATTTCTTCCATCCCACTGGCTACCAGTTTGGACACCTAATGATCTTTGCTTCTGTGCTCTTGAGAGAATTACTTCTAAGTTCTCTAGTTGTCGCTCAGGAATTTTGTCATATTCCTTTTCCTTACATGCCTGTTCAAGTCCCAATATATCTAGATCTCCTATGTCAAAGCTCTCTGGTTCCTCTTCCATGCGCTGTACTATTTCCTGCTCTGCCTCTATATCATCTACAATCATGAGCTGCATCTAAGTGCTATCTATCTCCATTCCTTAAGCCGTCCTTTTCTACAAGTTACTAGGAGAGGGCGTTTTGGTGTCCGCGGGTTGCTTGGAAGTGAGGGCTTTCTTTGAGCTTGATGGAGCAGAATGGGCGGTAGTCTTAGGAATGGCTTCAGGTTGTTCCTAATTATATAACATATGAACCTCTGGTTGGAGCAGGGTTTCGAAGCTGTTGCTTGTTGAAGGCAAGGAGGTGCTGGTGACAGGTTTTTTGACTAAGGTAGAGGGTTTTTTATGGGTATTTTTTCAATTGGGAACTTTTGTTAACCCATCCGAGTCGGATTTGTCCATTGAAGGTGTGGTCATGGATTTCTTATTGGAGGGATAGTCTCGAAATAAATGGCCCAGGGTGTGGCATTTTCGACAGCGGAATGGTACATGCTCGTAATCTATTGTTTTTAACCATTCATAATCATCATGGTAGAGGTTTACCGCATCCGGGAGAGCTTTGCTAAGGTGCATGTATACACAAATCTGCGCATAGGAGGTGTATCGCTTCAGCTTTGTCTCCTCTGCTACCTTGATGAATTCGCCTAAACCATTCCCAATGTCTCACAAGGAGTCTTCGTCCCAATACTCCAGAGGGAGAGAATAAAGGTGCAACCACACTGGGGCCCAGCTCATATCTTCTTTTTCCGGGTTAAAGCGCTCGATCCATCCTCTTAAGTATAACCCTGCTGCGTTGAATAAATATGGTCCTCCATCCAATACCCTGTTTCGGTCCTCCAAACAATTGAAAATGGCAGTAAAGAAGCCCTTAGGCCCTGACTGCAGTGTTATGTTCCCTTTGGGCTTCCATTTGGCTGCGATCCAGCCATGCAAAGCTTTCTCCGTTGGCCAAAGGCCTATGAACTTTCCTATCAAAGCATGATCTCTCATAAACTGGATCTGAGTGTTGATCCGCTGACTTGGGAGTTCGATTTTGGGTCTATCAACTGCTACCATCTTGCAGGTGGTTGACGTCACTCGTGGTTCTTCATTTGTGTTGTTATTCATTGGTGCATTTTCATTCTCTGTTGTTGTATCTTCTGGATGGTCCTTCCTGACATTTTCAGTCTGTCGCTGGGTGTTTTCCGTATCAGCCGGGGGAGGCACCATGTCCTCCCCCTGAGGGGGTTCCATTGCACGGTAGCTGTGCCTTATTGTTCTATGAATGCCTTATGGCTGAAGGTTAATGGCAGAGTGGCACAGTCTGTGAAGGTCTGCCAGTTGCAGAGCAGCGTCAAACCCTAAGTTCTCTGCTCCTCTTCCGTCTTTCTATCACTCTTTATTTAATATTCATTCTTTTATGTCACATAAGTTAACTACATCCAAGTTGTCTATTGATGTGGAAATTCGAATTTTCTCAATTTGACCAAGGAAAAATCAAATTGAGGCTTTTTTGCTACATTTTTCAACACTCCCTCTTAGCAAGAAAAGGATCATCAACCACCCCTATCATGAACCTTTGGAACTTGAACTTCCCTCTTGATAAAACCTTTGTCAAAACATCAACATCTTGTTCCTCTGTCGAAATGTATTGTAGCAACATTATTCGCCTTTGCACATAGTCCCATAAATGGTGATATCAGATATGTATATGCTTAGATCGATCGTGAAATACTAGATTCTCAGAGAGCTTGACGAAACTTTGATTATCACAATAGATCATAATTGGATCCTTCATCTAACCAAACAATCCCACAAGTATATTTCTCATCGAGATTGCCTCACATGTTGCTTGACTTGCAGCCATATATTATGCTTTTGTCGAGTTGAGCCCCACATATCATTACTTCTTGTTGTACCAGGAAACAGGTGTAGATCCAATGCTAAAAGTTCCACCTGATGTACTCTTTCGATTGGATTGATTCCCTTACCAATCTGCATCTGTGAAGCCACACAGATTCACTCCCTCTATTTTTTTGTACCATATTTTATACTGGTTAGTGCCTTTGAGGTACCGTAGAACATGGTCAACTGCCTTCCAATATAATTTGGTTGTCCTAACCATAGCTTGGCTCACAGTTTGACTGCATAACACATACCTCGTCATGTATTCACAATACACATAAGTTAACTCACTAGTTTCATATAAATGGTAGCTTCCAGTTCTTCACCTGAAGTGGCATCCTCTTTTCTCTAGTTTGTCACTAGAGGTGTCTCCATGGGTTTACAACTCTCCATTCAGAACATTTGTAGTATCTCATTTGCATACTTTCCTTGAGACACAAATAGTTCCCCTTCGCCTTACCATAATTCCAACCCGAGGAAGTAGTGCACGAGATCCATCTCCTTCATTTCAAATTCCCCTGCAAATTCCTCCTTGCAATATTTGATCAACTTCTCATCACCAGTTAAAATCAAATAATCAACATATAAGACAATAATAAGAAATTTACCTTCTACCAAAATATGATAGAGGTTCGCATCCACTTCACTTTTGGTGACACCCAAACCAGTGAGATAGTTTTTGATCCTAGTGTACCCAGCACAGAGTGCTTGTTTAAGACAATACAACACTCACTTGAGTCTACACACATGATATTCCCAATAAAATGTCTCAAAAACTTATGGTTGCTCGATGTCCACCCCCTTCTCAATAAATCCACTAAGAAATGTTGTTCTTACATCCATCTAGTGGATCTTCCACCCCATATGTGCATCCAGTGCAAGAATTGATCTAATGGATGAATACCTTGCTACAGAATCAAAGTTTTTCTCATACTCAATTCCCTCAACTTGAGAGAATATTTTGGCCTCATATTTGGCCTTATACTTCTATACATATGTATGTTGCATGATTTTCCTTGAAGACACATCTCAAACAAACAACTGATTTATCTATTGGTCTTGGGACCACTTCCGAGACATTTTTCTTTACAATGGATTCATATTCCTCCACCATTTCATCAACCCAAATAGGTTTCTCTACTGCTTCCTTGAAAGAGGATGGCTCGGTCTCTACAAGCTTAGTCATTAGATCCACTTAGCTAGTGTACCTGTCATCTTCCCTGGTTATTTTTCTCCCTTCTCTAGATATTTCTTCTTGAGTGGATGTCTCCACTCTTTGCTCCTCAATTTATGGTTGCTCCACAACTTCTTGAGGCTCCTCCTTTGGATCTAAAAGTTCATCTTCTGGTGGGATCTAAAGCTCCCTCCCAAGAGAGCACCACATCGCTTTCTCCTCATACAACTTTACATCCCTTCACACAACAATCATTCTGAGGGACGTTAAGTACACACGGTAGTTGTGTGGAGTTTTTGTGTAACCAAAAAACACTCCCAACTCTATTATTAGCTCAAGCTTTTTCCTTGATTACTTGGAAACATGGCAGTAAATAGAGGCTCCAAAAAACCTAAAGTGCAACACATCCATCTTTCTCCTCGAGAAGGCCTCCTCTAATGTAATCATACCAATAATATGATGAGGACTCCAATTATATAAGTAGACTGTTGTGTTACATGCCTCTACCCACAAATGCAGTGGTAGGCCTTGGTCATGTAACATACCCCTCACAACTCCAACAATTCTCAAGTTCTTTCTCTCAACTACCCCATTTTGTTGTGGGTTGTGGGGTTTTGTCAGCTCTCTTTGAATGCCTTCTTTCGCACATAAATTCTTTAATTCATTCGAAACATACTCACCTCCATTATTTCTCCTGGGAGCCTTCACCTTCTTGTTGGGTTCTTTCTCAACCAGTGCCTTGAATTCTACAATATTAGATAATGTATCATCCTTCTTCTGCATGAAGAATATCCAACACTTACTTGAGAAGCCATAAATAAAAGCGACAAAATATTTATGTTTAGAAGTGGAGGTTGTGAAGAAAGGTCGATAGACATCAGAGTGGACTCTTTCTAGGATTCCATGTGCTTTTTTGTCCCAATCATGGAATGTGGATTTTGCATACTTCCCCAAGGTACATCCTTTGCAAACATCCTGCTACTCAAGTTCTCATTTAGGGAGGCCATTGGTTATTAGTTGCATAATATTTAAGGTTCCATGATGCAAATGGCCAAGAATTATGTGCCAAAGCTCACCGACATAGCATCTATGCACTTTCTCTACCTTATTTCCTAATGCAGCATAGTCTTCCAGATCCAACTTATACAGGTTCTTCACATGAAACCCGATTTTCTTCACCTACCCCATGGCTATGTGTCTCAGGAGTTCTTTCCCTTTGCTGAAGATCACATCATAACCATGGTCTTCCAAAAATATTAAAGAGGTGAGATTTTTCTTTAGGCCTGGAAAAAACATGATATCCTTGAGTCAAAGAGGTGATCCCAACTCCCTCTGAAAGGTTATTGTACCAATCTTGGTCGCATTGTACCTTTCATTGCCCCCAAGCTCAATGTGCATCTAGAGATCTTTCTCCTCCAGGTCACTGAAAAACTCTCTATAGCCTATCATGTGTAATGATTCACTTGATTCCAAGTACCACACGCTCCCCATCACTGTATTGGTCATGCATGCGATAAGGGTGAATTCAACCTCGAAATGTGAAGCCAAGGCTTCACCTTCTGCTCCTCTTGAGTTATTATTGCTCGAATTTTTTGTGTACATTTCATAGCATAGTGCTTGAATTCGTGACAATTGAAACATTTAATTTTGGACAATTCTTTCTTTTTACCCCCTTGGCTGGATTCTAGTTTGGTTTGAGATTTCTTCCCTTTGCCCTTTTTTCCCTTTCCAACCAATGTAAAATTTTCTTCATCCTCATCCATAAATGAAGTCCCATCTCTAGTATTCTTCCTTATCTCCTCTTGTACCAAATCATACCATAAGTCTTCCCAATTCAATAATTTCTCCCTCCTGTTCACTAAGTCTTGGTAACTATGCCTACTTTTGGGAAGGCTTAGAAGAGCCAGGCTTACAAAGTCATCTTCTGCAACATTAAAACCCACCCACCAAGTTCATCACAAACTTGTGTAAATATGCTCAGATACTGTGGGATAGTGTCATTCCTTTGCATCTTGATATTTCAAAGTTTATCCTTAAGCGCCAGTTTCTTGTAGTCATTGTTATTCTAAACAAAAATCAATGTTTTCCACATTACGAAAGGAGTTTCTTTCCCATGAAGATTTGAGACAATGTGGTCTTGCACTCCCTCTAAGATTATTCTCCTCGCCTTGGCTACATATTTCTTCCATTGAGCTAGGTTCTAGGCATCAACTGATCATGGTTTTGGAATGTCTTTCTTGAAATATTCCAATAATTTGTTGTCATCTAGCACCACTTCCATGCAATCCTTCCATGTAATGAAATTGGAGCTACCTTCCAAGGCATACTCTAACCCCAACCTCCTGAAGGTAATCTTCCCAACTCTAAAGAGATCCTTCTAAATTGAAGCTGCAAATTCAAACCTCCTGAGAAACAACTTCGAAATTATTATTCTAATGTTAATCCTGCTATGATACCATGTAGAAATTATGGTGTAGAATTTCAACTACTCATGAAATTTTAATCTAAATCACGAGGCACAATCCTCCTTTACAACTCTGCAGAATTCAATTCACAATTTAGAACATCAATCACAAACATGCAATAATAAATAAAACGCATGCACAATATTTTTCTAGGGGAAATAAATCTGCTAAAAACGCCTTATGCATGCTTGCATTAATCTGATGAATAGAGATGTATTACAATTGCTAGCTCAATCTGAGTTCAACCTGCAAGTGAATAACCTATCTCTCTTCTCATTGAGAATCTCTAACCTAGAACTAGTCAATTTTTCTTCTTCTTGAGCCCCTATTTACTTTCATAATTCCCGAGGAAATTAGGCCCCTATTATTTAGAAATTTCCTCCAAAATTCTTGCGTAATTCCCAAGGTTGATCATCTGACTACATGCAACACCTGTACACTCAAGACTAGTCTACAACTGCTGTTACACTACCTTGGAATATCCACCATAACTGGGGAACTCTAATTCTCTACATGCACTATATATTTTGGGTTGATTGATCAGTTAACTCGATGATCACTAAGTTAGATTGTTGTCCCACTGCACAACTAACCTTACACTAGTTCCTCCAATAGTTAGAACTAGTTTAATTGAAATAAACTTGAAATAACTGGCCTTAATTGTTAAAGATTAGCAAGCACACATGCTTCTGAACTCCAACTCCTCTAACTAGAATTTACTAATCTAACTGAGTGACAAGAGCCATGTCACACAAGTTAACTACATCCAAGTTGTCTGTTAATGTGGAAGTTCGAATTTTCTCAATTTGACCAAGGAAAAATCAAATTGAGACTTTCTTGTCACATTTTTCAATAGATTTTGATTTTGAATGCCTTTTTATTTATACAACTCTTATTAGGAGAAGTGGTAAGATGTAATAACCTGCACATCACAATTGTGGGTTTCTTCCAAACTAGAGTTGTTTCAATACATCTCATTCTTAGATGCATAAAGTTAGAATTCATTTTAGAATGCATGTATAGGGAAATATACTCTAGGGGTAGATTTGTTGGAGGACGTACTCCAACTCCATCATCACCAACCACCCCCACTATACCATGTGGTGCAATAAGATCCACATCACCAACTATATCACAAATTGTCTTTTTCAGGTAGAAGAAGACTTCTTGAGGTACAAAGATCAGAAATATTTCCTAGAGGAGAACCAACTTCATCTACAAAAGAAGTGGTAGAAGAACCTACATCTTCAGTCGAGTCATCCATATTCCTTTCTTCAAGAAGTACCTAGCAAAGAGGAAGAAGAAAGAGAAGAAACTTTCCCTAAAGAACCATTGATAGAAGACCCAAAGAAGACAATCCAATTGAGGAACATTACATAAACTCTAAGGAATTAGCAATGGCAGAGCATGAAGGAGAAGTATCATGATTGACCCACATTTATAGGAGGAGAAGGAGAAGAAAGACCACCACTATGAGGTGGCATAGGATAAATAAGGCCTCCTCCTAGAGGTGGTAGAGGTGGTAGAGGTGGAAGAGGAAACAATGGGGATGAAAATCAAGAAGAAGATCCCTTCATATTTCCCATCCAAGATACTGACACTACTATTACTATGAAAAACATATTTCCATTTGTGTTTCCTAACTTCCATGGTATGAGGAAAAAGGATCTAGAAATTTTTATCTTTGAATTTGAAGTATTATGTAGATCTTATGATTGATTTCTTAATGCTCAAAGTTGAGATTGTTTCCTGCCACATTTAAAGATGGGGCTCTTAAATTGTTAATGGGTTTAGGGACTAATTATATAAGGTCATGGGATGATATTAAAAAATTATTTCAAGAAAAATATAAGGATTATTGTATACATCATGATCTTAGGGAAGAAGTTTTTAAAATAACTCAAAAAGAAGATGGTAGCCTTGAGGATTTAGTAGAGAGATTTGCATATAATTTTAAGAGAGTAAAATTGCATAATTTAGGGCTTGATACATTAAAACATCTCTTACTTAGAGCTATAAGGGATGAGTGGATTGATCTCCTTAACCTCATGGGTAAAGGAGATGTTTCTCAGTAATCATTTGAATAGATTTGTGAATTGTGAAAACATATATCAAGAGGGAAATAAAATATGGTAGAAATCATAGAGAACCAATCATGACAAGAGTAAGCAAATCTACATTAGGAATTGTAAGTTGAGACAAACTTGGTAATTTACTTAATAATTCTAAAACATATATTTTTGGTTATCTTAGTGAACAAATTGATATGCTCAGAATGCAAAATGAGAAAAATGAACATAATTGTTCTTTGTATATATTTTTTCCTAGATGTAGAAAGAAACATGCATTATGAGAATGTCCTCTTGACAATATTGAAATTTGTGTCATTTGTTGTAATATTCCTAACCCGGAATATTCCTCAAACCCTAGCAAAAACTCCAACCAAATATGTGCAAATGATATAATAACCCAGAAGTGATAAAGTAACAGTGGAACAACATATAATAATGTAAACCGGAAATATAAGCAGATACAAAAGAAATGCAATGAGAAATGCTAAGCCATTTTATTATACTGAGCAATAAATGAGTACAAGAGGTGATTAGACAGATGGCACCTCAACTTGCACAAGGCAAGTGAAGAAATACTCTCAGAATGACAAGAATGGCCTCTCTGCGTGGATGTTGTTGTTGTGCTGTTGCTGCTACTAGAAAACAAATGATGATTTGGGGCTTCTCCCCTCCTTAGAAAAAGCTGAAACTCTGGATTCGGGCTCTACTCAAGAAACCCAGAAAAACCCAGAAAGCTTTCCTAGAATGGCCTCACACTGATCTGCGTCCTAGCTGCTAGAAAATTGTCGTGCTATTGTTGTTGCTAGAAATCGAATGAGGATTTGGGGCTACTCCCCTCCTCAGAAAAGGCTAAAACTATGGAATCAGACTCTACTCAAAAAACCCAGAAAAACCTCGAAAGCTTTTCTAAAATGGCCGAACCTCAAAAATCACCCTCTTGGGGTTCTGCGTAGTTCCTCAAAGATGTTGATGAAATTTCTGCTGAATGCTGATGAAACTATTGCTGGAATGCCAATGGAAATACCTTTCCTAAGTAGGCACTCGAAGTCCCCCAGGGCTAAGGGTGAGATCTCCGAACGGAGACACTCAATGCACTAAACAGTGCTGCAGACTAGCTAAATAGCCAGCATGCTCTAAGTCGAAATGACTATCACAAATGCTCATAACTGGAATGATCCAAATGAGGGAGCTCCTCTCTCCTTTATAGCATTGGCCCTTCTCCAAAATCCTAAAGCCCAAGCCACCTATCCAACTGCATAGTTCCAAGTGTCTGTGTGGGCCCCCATCTCTCTGTGGTCCTTTGGCCTTCCCCCCTTGGCTCCTCTTAAGTCACAACGTTGTGATACCTAGAAAGTGAATTTATTCTAAAGGTGAGTTATGTCCCCCCTCACCTTTTTATTTAAAAATAACTATAATAGGCAAAATAGAGCAAAATCGAATATTCCAATTAGCCATAGCTAATTAGGAATATTACAGTCTCCCCCGACAAAATGTTGCTTGTCCTCAAGTAACTGAAGTGATGGATGCTGTAAAATGTTCTCACACTCCCAAGTGGCATCCTCATCCGGTAAATTCTTCCACTTCACCAAGAATTCCCGGATTGTTCGGCTTCGCAGTTGCCTCTCCCTGGTATCAATAATAGCCTCTGGCTGTAACACCAAACGCCCCTCATCTTCCGTGAGCGGTAGCTCATCTGTCACTGTCACATGCTACTCCAATGCCTTCTTCAGGCATGATACATGGAAAATGTTATTAATCTTGCTGCCTTGGGGCAGCTCCAACTCATATGCTACCTGTCCAATCCTGCATATCACCTTGTATGGCCAGTAAAAGCGGGGCTTGAGCTTTCCAACCCCCTTCTGCTTCAGTGACCAAGTCTCCTACCTCAAACTGTCTCTCCACCCGACCCCTGTCAGCATACAACTTTCGCTGGTTCTATGTTGTAGCCATGTTATCCTTGAGAGCTCGGAGAATATCCTGACTCTCTTGGATCCAAATCTTGGCTCTCGGAGCCTTGCTAGCACCAAACATCATGTCAACAAAAGATAAAGGATGATATCCATACAAAGCATAGAATGGTGACATGTCGATGGACATGTGATGTGTAGTGTTGTAGCAGTACTCCCCCACATGCAGCCACTTCAGCCATGCCCTCTACTGCCCACTGACATAGTTACGCAAGTAGCCCTCCAGCCACTTGTTAACTATCTCTGTCTGTCTGTCTGTCTGTGGGTGGTAATTGGTACTCGGTGTCAACTCTATCCCCACTAGCCGAAAAAACTCCTGCCAAAACCCGCCCAAGAAACGGCTGTCCCTGTCACTAATGATGGTCTTAGGAAGACCATGTAGCTTGAAAACCTGTCTGAAGAACAGCTCAGCCACCTGTGTTGCTGTGTAGTGTGCGGATATGGCAAAAAAATTTGCGTACTTCGTCAGTCGGTCAACGACGACAAAGATACAATCCTATTGAAATAATAGCAGAGAAAGAAAGAATAGCAAGAACAAAAGAGAGAAGACCAAGAAATAGAAACTGAATTTGTATCTGTTTTATTCTCGAATCGCTTTTCATCTACAATAGCTTTCCATATATTCATGTTATTACCGTTACATAACTAAAATCTAAATTGGTTACAAAAACTGTTTAACTATGTTTGTTTAACCAAGTTCGTTGTCAAACTAACAAACTCCACCTTGACAACAACTTTCCCATTCATCATATTTCCTGCAAGCCAAGAGAAGCTAAACACCACCGCAACTTCTCTACTGTAACTGGCTTTGTGAATATATCTGCACAATTTTCTCGTGTGTGGACCTTTTTAAGAGCTACTTTTCCACCATCGATCACATGTCTCAGAAAATGATATCTCACATCAATGTGCTTGGTTCTGTTGTGATAGGTAGGGTTTGTGGCCAAGTGAATAGCACTTTGACTGTCACAAAGTACACTCACTTTCTCCTGCGTTCTTCCGATTTCATCGAGCAAACCCTTTAACCAGATTGCTTCTTTACTGGCATCTGAAGCAGCTATATATTCAGCTTCGGTAGTGGACAATGCAACCGTGTCTTAAAGCTTTGACATCCAACTAATTGCTCCACCTGCAAGAGTAAAGACGTAACCTGTAGTAGATCTTCTTTTGTCCAAATCACCTGCATAGTCAGCATCTACATATCCGCAGACTGATCCTTCACTACCATCAAAGACGATGCAATGATCTCTTGTGCCTCTTAGATATCGAAGCACCCATTTCACTGCTTGCCAATGTTCTTTACCTGGATTTGCCATGAATCTGCTGACAACTCCAACTGCATGTGAAATGTCAGGTCTTGTAGATACCATCGCATACATTAAGTTGCCTACTGCATTTGCATATGGTACATGAGACATATACTGCTTTTCTTCATCAGCTCTAGGACTCAAAACCGAAGAAAGCTTAAAATGGGAAGCTAGGGGAACATTAACAGGTTTCACATTATTCATAGAGAACTTTTCAAGTACCTTCTCCACGTACTTCTGCTGTGATAACCAAAGCTTACCATTTTTCCTGTCTCTGTGTATCTCCATGCCCAAGATATGTTTTGCTGCTCCAAGATCCTTCATATCAAACGCCCTAGAGAGTTGAGCCTTTAACCTGTTGATCTCTTCCATGCTTTTGCTTGCAATAAGCATATCGTCAACATACAAAGCTAAGATAATGAATATGCCATTGAAACTTTTGATATACACACAATGATCATACTCACTTCTTATAAAGTTCTGGCTCACCATGAAGGAATCAAACTTCTTGTACCATTGTCTGGGAGACTGCCTCAGACCATACAATGATTTCCTGAGCTTGCAAACTAATCTTCTACTGCGACCTCGTACAAAACCTTCTGGTTGTTCCATATATATCTCCTCGTTCAAATCACCATGTAGAAAAGCTGTTTTAACATCTAACTGTTCTAACTCAAGATTAAGCAATGCAGTTAGTGCCAACACAGTACGTATAGAAACAAGTTTTACAACTGGAGAAAAAATCTCATGAAAGTCTATACCTTCAACCTGAGAATACCCTTTCGCTACCAGTCGCGCCTTATACCTTTCAATACTACCATCAACCTTCCGTTTCAGCTTGAAGACCCATTTACACCCAACAACACTTCTCCCTTCAGGAAGCTCTACAAGATCCCAGGTATTGTTCTTGGCTAAGGAGTCCATTTCTTCTTCCATAGCCTTTTTCCATTTCTCGCTATCTGTATCATCTATCGCTTCCTGATAACAAGACAGTTCTCCATCTTCAGTAACCAAAGCAAAAGATGAAGCAGAATCTTCATACCTTTTGGGAGTTTTCCTTTCCCTTGTAGACCTTCTCAAAGTGACTGGTTGCTGAACTGGTTCAGAAACTTGCACTGGTTCAGAAACTTCAACAGCTTCCTTTGTGTCTTCAACACCTTTGTCTCCAGAAGTCTCTCCTTCCTCTCGACTGTCACCGAAAGATCTAGCCTCCAACTGAACTCGTTGACACGGCGATACCTGTTCCTGTTCAATTCTTTCAACATTTGATTTTAACAAAGAGGATTCATCAAATGTTACATCTCTACTCATGACTATCTTCCGCAATGTAGGATCCCACAATCTATATCCTTTCACTGCATAGTCATACCCAACAAAGACATAACATTTCGACTTTGGATCTAATTTTGAACGCTGATTTTTCGGAATAAGAGAATAAGCATCATAGCCAAATATCCTCAAATGAGAATAGTCACAAGACTGACCTGTCCAAACTTCTTCAGGAATTTTACAATCAATCGCTACTGAAGGTGATCTGTTAACTAAATAACAAGCAGTAGATACTGCTTCTGCCCACAACTCCTTTTGCAAGTTAGCATTGCTGATCATGCTTCTGGCTCTTTCCATAAGAGTCTGATTCATACGCTCAGCAACACCATTTTGCTGAGGAGTATAAACAGCAGTTTTGTGCCTAACAATCCCCTCATCCTTACAGTATTGTTCAAACTCAACAGAAGTGAACTCACCACCATTGTCAGTTCTTAGACATTTAATAGACTTGCCTGTTCTTTTCTCTACCATTACTTTAAATTGTTTAAAGACATTGAATACATCAGCTTTCCTTTTTAGCATATAGACCCAAACTCTACGAGAATAATCATCAATGAACGTTAAAAAATACAATGCACCTCCATATGACATAACAGGGGAAGGCCCCCACAGATCAGAATGAATGTAGTCTAAAACATCTTTACTATTATGATTACCAACTTTAAATCTCTGTTTACACTGCATCCCATACACACAATGTTTACAGAAATCTAACTTCAAGGATTTCAGACCGGGAAGAGATTTACGTTTCATCAGTATGTGAAGACCTTTCTCGCTCATATGACCCAAACGCTGATGCCACAGACGAGTACCTGCTTCTTCCTTTTCTGACGCAACCGCTGCTTCACCGACCTGAGTACTTCCTTTTAACCTGTAAAGATTCCCGACCTTCTCTGCCTTCATAACCACAAGGGCACCTTTGAAGACTTTCAAAACGCCATCCTGACCTATAAACTTATAACCATCTGAATCCAACACTCCCAAAGAGATTAAATTTTTCTTCAAATCAGGCACATGTCTAACACTAGTTAATGTCCTAACTGTGTTATCATACATCTTAATCCTGATATCTCCCATCCCAACAGTCTGACATGACATATTGTTACCCATAAACACAGAACTACCGTTTACACTTTCATACGAAGTAAACCAGTTTCTATGTGGGCACATATGATGCGAAGCACCAGAGTCTAACAGCCAGCTATCAAAACTATGAGAGACATTACATTCAGGTGAAGTTTCATCTATCATACACAAATCTTCAGCAGATAAAACTTCGTCTACAATACCTGAATCAGCCTGATTCGCTTCGTTCTTCAGGTTTTCGGATTCCTTCCGCTTCCAACAGTCCTTCCTCAAGTGTCCAACCTTACCGCAGTTCCAACATTTTACCTTACACTTCTTGCCCTTCGATTTCGACCTGGAAGACCCCCTTGGTTTGTCTCCTCTTTCCTTTGAGCGTCCTCTAGCGACCATGGCTTCTGACGCAGTTGTATCAGTGCTGGATTTCCTTCGTACTTCCTCAGACAGAAGAGCTCCCACGACTGATTCAAACTTCAAAGAATCAACAGAGCTGAAACTGATTGAGGTTACGAAGTGATCCCATGATTCAGGCAGAGAACACAACAAGGTTATGGCTTTATCTTCTTCCTGTATTTTGAGTTCCATATCTGTTAATTGACAAATTAGTGTATTAAAAACATTCAAATGTTCTGCAACGCTTGAACCTTCTTTCATTCGAAGACTGTATAATTGTCGTTTCAGATAAATTCTGTTGGTTAATGATTTTGTCATATAAAGGTTTTCAAGTTTTTCCCACAAACCTGACGCCGTGGTCTCTTCAACGATGTTGAAGAGAACTTCATCCGCTAGACATAGCCGGATGGTACTGAGAGCTCGGGCATCCAAGTCCTCCCATTCTGTAGTAGTCATGGTTGTAGGTTTCTTACTAACCCCATCCAATGCCTTATGCAACCCTTGTTGCACAAGAAGATCCTTAACCTTCAGTTTCCAAAGAGAAAAATTACTCTTTCCGGTGAATTTCTCCACCTCGAATCTTGCATTCGACATCTTGGCCATTTTTCCTCCTTCCTAGGGTTTCAGTCTTTTAAAAAAACTAATAACTTCCCCAATTCAAACAGAAAGACAAGTTTCAAATCTTTTGTTTCTTGCAAACCCTTTTGTTTTTCTAGTTTCAAAACATTCTTACAAATCTCTTGCAAACTTTTCCTTCTACAATATTTGTAAAAACAACACTCTTCTCTGCTGTAAAAAAAAAATAAAATTCTGAACAACCTTTTCAATCTGTTGTTCTACAATACTGCTCTCTAAAAAAAAAATTCAACCTTTGCAATCTTCTGCTGTCTTAAAAAAAAAATTCTGTAAACCCCCTTTTTTTTTCAATAATTTTATAAAACCACAACTTGAATTGATTTCAGAATTTAAAAGGAATACCCGGGTTTCACGCTGTCACAAATCCTCTGCATAAAGTTGCAGGCCCTCACGCAGGTCAATCCCGTGCAACGCAACGCAAGTCAACAGGCCCTTACGCACAGCAGCAAGGAGGTTCTTCAGCTTCACGTCTCCGTCACGCAGGGTTTTGGACGCTACACAGCCCTCACGCACAGCAGCAAGGTTCTTCACGCAGGACGTTCTGGATTTTGGTCACTGGACAGCAGTAATCTCCCCTGACGTCTGATACACGGCTCTGATACCACTTATTGAAATAATAGCAGAGAAAGAAAGAATAGCAAGAACAAAAGAGAGAAGACCAAGAAATAGAAACTGAATTTGTATCTGTTTTATTCTCGAATCGCTTTTCATCTACAATAGCTTTCGATATATTCATGTTATTACCGTTACATAACTAAAATCTAAATTGGTTACAAAAACTGTTTAACTATGTTTGTTTAACCAAGTTCGTTGTCAAACTAACAAATCCTTTCCCTGTACCATGGGCAACCCTGTGATGAATTCCATCGAAATGCTCTCCCAATTCCCCTCTGGAATGGGAAGGGGCTACAATAAACCAGCGGGATGGCTCATCTCCCCCTTGTTCCTTTGGCAAATGTCACACTCCTAGATATGTTGGAGTACGTCTTCTTTGAGGCCCTTCCATGAGAACCTCTCCCTGATGGCCCTATAAGTTTTGGTAAACCCTTGATGTCCTACCAATGGTGAGTCCTCTGACACCTGAAGTATCTTCTTCTTGAGATGAGATCCCTCAGTCAAGAAGATCCGGTCCCTGTAGTAGATGATCTCATCAATCACCCTGTACCTGTCATCCACCACCTGCCCATCTAGAATCTCACATGCAAACCTGTCCTTGGAGTACTCTACTGAAATTCGAGCCCTCCAGTCTGTGTCCAAGCTCACAAGAGACAACGTGGCTGATCGACATGAAAGGGCATCTGCGACCACATTGTTCTTGCCCTTGACATACTCAATGTCAAATTGATATGCTTGGATCTTGTTGATCCACTTCTTCTGCCTCTCCTGTAACTGCTTCTCTTCCAAAAAGAACCTAAGGCTGTTGTGATCAGTCCTCACCCTGAACCTGTTACCCACCAGATACTGCCGGTACTTAGCAAATGCATACATGATGGCTATCATCTCCTAGATAGCCCGCTCAATCTCGTCCCGATAGGCCTTGGGGTGCCTATAGGAGGTGGTGATCACTGCCTGGATGCCCTGCTCCAGCTCGATAGTGTGCTCAAACCCCCAATCCGGTGGCTTTCTTGGTGGAATCTCTCCAAACACTATGGCATACCGATGAAGGATGGAATGGATCTCTAGATGTATCATCTGCCTTGTAGTCCCTGCCTCTAATGCATGCAACTCCACTGCCCACTCTATGTCTCCCTTCCGGAAGACTGCCTCCATCCAATGAGCTAACACAGTCTGAGGTGGATATGTGTGCTGTCCCCGTATCTTCTCATGCCTCCCTGTCTTCTCATCATCCCACTCCATCTCTAGGGTCTTCCAATCCATCGTGACCTTCCCTAGAGTAATAAGGCACTGAACACCCAGTATCATGTTGGTGTCTGGAATATCGACCACGAAAAAGTGGTCAGTCAATGTGTAGGTGCCCATCGTCACTGAAAGCTCTAGAACATAACGAGCACACGTCATGGTCTGATCTCCTGGGACCAATACTGAAAACCCATTGAAGCTCTCCGTCTGTATACCTCTTCGCTCAACCATCTGGGCATCAATGAAGTTGTGGGTTGCTCCACTGTCAACCAACACTGATACCCTATGGCCACTTACTGTCCCTCGTACGCGTAGCGTCAGATACTTGGGAACTCCTCGCAATGCTGCAAGGGCCCCTCCAGTGGGTGCAAAAGATGCACCACCTGCTGTTGGTAGTGGTGGTGGCAAAGGACCCTGTATGACATGGCTATCTCCTGCCTCCACATCATCCTCGTCATCCTCCTCTCCACTGCTCTCGGAGAAGACCTCAATAAAATGTGCTTTACCAGCAGCACATCTATGTCCTGGTGCCCATGGCTCCTGACAAGTGAAGCACAACCGCTTCTTCTTCAGCTCCCTCCTTGCATCATTTTCAAGCTGTACTCATCTTGGATTCCCCTTTGGAGGTGGAATCCTCACATCCTTCCCCTTAGACTGGAAAGTCTGTCTCTAGGGGTAATGTGTTTGGGTCCTGGGTAAGACATCCTGTAAGTCCCAAGTCTTGCTGATATCATCCTGGAGTGTGGCTGGTCTAATGGATCAGACTAAACCCCGAAGTGGCTCTACTAACCCCTCAACATACATATAGACCCTCCGTGCCGTGGAGAGGTCTGACACCATCACAGAGACCCTCAAGAAATCTGCAATGTAGGTCTTTTGGCTCCCTGTCTGTTTGAGCTTCGTCAACTCAACGAAATGTTGCTCTGGATCCCTCCAATCAAATTGCTCCATCAGTCTCCTGGTAAACTTGGCATATGACGTCACTATGGAGTGCCCCAATGTAACGATCCCATGAAACCACCAATCCTGGGCCTCGCCATCCAAATGCAACGTTGCCACCTTGATGGCCTCTGCCTCCAACATCTGGTTAAGCTGGAAATAAATGTCTAGCTTCTCCACCCAAGACTTTGCTGAACTGTTTGATGAGCCATCAAATGTAGGCAAGTGGAATCTACTCGCTGCACAGTGGGTGTCGCCATCATGGTAATGCCGGTACCCTCTGTGATGGTCACGGGGTCTGTTATCCCGCTGGAGCTGAACAAAATCTTTGAATGAGAGGGCTTCCCTGAACTCCTGCCCATAGGCCTGGTACTCTGCAAAGTAATCGCCCACATGTCCGAGCTCTACCTCCTACTAGGCTACGGCCCCTGTGTCGACTCCTAAGAAAGTGGGCATGGTAGAGCGTGTAGGGACATGTGAGGCCACCTACTGCGCAGTATCACGTTGCTCTGGCAAATGGTGGGATGCGCTCGATCCCTCACCAACCTGAAGAACCCGTGGGCTCTCACGCTATCTGGCCTCTACTACCTTGAATCTCTACCCCATCACCTCAATCTACCTCGACAGATCGTGCATGGATTTGAGGAGCATATCTGCAAATCTCTTCCCGTCACCATCTGTCATTGGATCCTCCTACTCCACGTCCACCAGAGGCTGCTCCTGTTCTGCATCCACCACTGGAACACAGTCTCCCTCTCTGTAAGTATTCTCCAACCTACGCCCAGTGTCTCTGTATCTCTGACCTCTGTAACAGATATAGGTTTTTCCCTCGGTGTCATAGATTGTTAGCTCCATAGGCTGAGCCAGATCTATGCTCTGATACCACTGTAATATTCCTAACCCAGAATATTCCTCAAACCCCAGCAAAAACTCCAACCAAATATGTGCAAATGATATAATAACCCAGAAGTGATAAAATAACAGTGGAATAGCATATAATAATGTAAACAGGAAATATAAGCAGATACACAAGAAACGCAGCGAGAAATGATAAGCCATTTTATTATACTGAGCAATAAATGAGTACAAGAGGTGATTAGACAGATGGCACCTCAACTTGCACAAGGCAAGTGAAGAAATGCTCTCAAAATGACAAGAATGGCCTCTCTGCGTAGATGTTGTTGTTGTGTTGTTGCTGCTGCTAGAAAACAAATGATGATTTGGGGCTTCTCCCCTCGGAAAAAGCTGAAACTCTAGATTTGGGCTCTACTCAAGAAACCCAAAAAAAACCCAAAAAGCTTTCTTGGAATGGCCTCACACTGATCTGCGTCCTAGCTACTGGAAAACTGTTGTGCTATTGTTGTTGCTGGAAATCGAATGAGGATTTGGGGCTGCTCCCCTCCTCAGAAAAGGCTGAAACTCTGGAATCAGACTCTACTAAAAAAACCCAGAAAAACCCGCAAAAGCTTTTCTGAAATGGCTGACCCTCGAAAATCACCCCCTTGGGGTTCTGCGTAGTTCCTCAAAGACGCTGATGAAACTGATACTGAAATGCTGATGAAACTACTGCTGGAATGCCAATGGAAATATCTTGCCCGAGCAAGCACTCAAAGTCCCCTAGGGCTAAGGGTGAGATCTCCGAACGGAGACACTCAATGCACTAAACAGTACTGCAGACTAGCTAAACAGCTAGCATGCTCTAAGTCGAAATGACTATCACAAATGCTCATAACTGGAATGATCCAAATGAGGGAGCTCCTCTCTCCTTTATAGCATTGGCCCTTCTCCAAAACCCTAAAGCCCAAGCCACCTATCCAACCGCGCAGTTCCAAGTGTCTGCGTGGGCCCCCATCTCTGTGTGGTCCTTTGGCCTTCCCCCCTTGGCTCCTCTTAAGTCACAACGTTGTGCTACCTAGGAAGTGACTTTATTCTAAAGGTAATTTATGTCCCCCTTCACCTTTTTATTTAAAATTAACTATAATAGTAAAAATAGAGCAAAATCAAATATTCCAATTAGCCATATCTAATTAGGAATATTACATTTGTGCATAAACACATGCTACAAAATATTGTCCTTCAATACCAGGATTAAAGGTTGTTTACCTAGAAGATAGTGGAGTTATTCAAACACCAAAATAACTTCACTATGTTTCTCCTAGAAGGCTTTAGCAGCCTCCTCAACTAGGTATGATGCAAGATCCTAATTCATGCACAACCTATGTTATGCAACCAGATCACAAAATAGAAGAAAAGATAGATCAACGACTTGAAAATTACCCTCTTCGAGGGGGGAAAGTAATTTACATTACATAAATAAACATTATTGGATGATACAAATGACTATACCTCCTTGGTATATATAGGAGTCTAAGGGGTCACAATATAATCAAAGACTACATAGCAATAATAATGTGAGTTCAAAACAATAGTAATAATGGGATTCTATGGGGCACAAACAAAAATGGGGGCTACATGTGCACAAAAATAATAATAAGGGGGCTACAGTAACAATAACAATAAGGGGGCTACACTAGTATTATAGGGACCTAACATGCTCCTCTCCTTCAAAAAAGTGTTGTCTTCAGTACTTGAATAGTTCAGGAAGCTTCTATATAAAATTCTCATCATCCCATGTGGAATATTCAGTGGTAATTTCTTACACTTAATGAGATACTCCGAAATTGATCGATTATATAGCTCGGTTCTTATTTTAATGTTTTTTTCAAGCTCCGATAGGATTTTTCCTTCCTTGTCAAGTTTTGGCAATATTGTTTGAACTTGGAGCTTGTCACTGATAAGCTTCTTTAGGCATGAAACATGGAAAACTGGGTGTACTTGGGAACATGTAAGTAGCTCCAATTTGTATGCCATAGTACCAATATTTTGCAACACCTTGTAAATACCATAGTACTTGGGTTATAATTTATTATCCTTCTTAGCTTGCTTGAGGGACATTCTTTTGTACCCAGTCGACTATGTAAAAAATATTTCACTACGATGTTGATCTATATGTTGTTTAATTTGATTATGAGCCATAGTGAGGTTATCCTTTAAGAGTTGCAAAACTTGTTGTTGATTCTCGATGTGATCTTCCACTACTTGAACCTTAAAATTTTCTCTTAAAGGTGATGTGATGGATGGTAGACGATATCCATAAAGTGCCATAAATGGAGTCATTTTTGCTGCAATGTGGAAGGAAGTGTTATATGACCATTCAACCAAAGGTAACCACTTGACCCATTGTGTTTGTTTATCAGATACAAAGCAATGAATATATCCTTCCAAACATTTGTTCACTATCTCAGTTTGCTCATTATATTGGGGATGATAAGATGAATTATGAGCTGATTGAGTACCAAGACAAGAAAATAATTATGTCCAAAAATTTGTAGTGAAAGTGACATTTCCATTTAGCTTTTGAATTGTTTCCATAAATGTAATAATAATTGTATTGGCTTTAAAAGGATGAGATAATGCATAAAAGTGTGCATACATGGTAAGTTTATCAACTACCACCATGATGACACCATTTCTTTCAAAAATGGGTAAACCTATGATAAAATTCACTGAGACCTCCTCCCATCATTGACATGGAATGGCTAAAGGTTGTAACAGTGCTGGGGTCTTAATTGTCTCAACTTTATTTTGTTGGAAAACTAGAAATTCTGCCACAAACCTTTGAATACCAGATTTAAGGCCATCCAAAAGTAATTCCTTATTGACCCTATGGTAAGTTTTTAAAAATTCAAAGTTCCCTCCTAAAGGAGAGGTTTGTAATTCCAAATGAATATTTTGTTTGAATTGATTATTCTTACATAGATATAAGTGATTTTTGTACCATAATGAGTCATATTTTCAGATAAATGTATCAAATGTATTAGGATCTTTCTGCAACTTTTGAATGAGTGCCCACACCTCTTTGTAATTCTTTCATTTCCCCCTTTCTTTAGTTATCCAGATAGGTTGGATAATAGAAATGGCATGGAGAAATGCTTCCACATCCTCATCCCTTCTTGACAGTGTATCTGCAACAATATTTTTCTTCCCATTTTTGTAGATGATTTCAAAGCCATAACCCAACATATTAGTGACCCATTTTTGTTCCTCTTCTGAAGATAATCTTTGTTCGAAAAAGTATTTAAGAATATCATGATATTTTTTTACCTTGAAGTGTCCCCCCATTAGGTAACGATGCCATTGCTTCAGAGCATCTAGTATTGCCAACATTTCCTTCTCATAAATAAGTTTTCGTAAATACTATCCCTTGATTGGATGACTTTCAAAAGAAATGGGTCTTCCTTCTTGAATTAAAACAACACCAATTCCATTTCCCGAGGCATCATTCCACCATAAACATTTTTGTGAAGTCTAGAGTAGCTAAAACAAGAGCTTGGCACATTGCCTCTTTCAAATGTTCAAAGGACTTAGTTGCTACTTGAGTCCAAAAAAATGCATCTTCTTTAGTAATGTTGTTAGAGGTACTGCTATTTTCCAATAATTATTAACAAACTTGCAATAATATCCTATCAACCTGAGAAATCCTCAAATATGCTTTAGGGTTGTGGGGATTTTCCATTCCGTAATGACTTTAATGGTTTTAGGATCTACCTTAACACCCTCATGAGATAAAATATGACCCAAATATTCTACCTCCTATGCCCCAAAGAAACAATGGAGGTTTATGCATACAATTGTTCCTCCTCCAATAATTTGAGCACACTATCAACATGTTGAATATGATCCTTCCAAGACTTGTTGTAGATTAGTATATCATAAAAAAATACTAACAAAATTTTTCTAATGAAGGGTTTGAAAATGGAATTCATCAAGCCTTGAAATAAGCTCGAAAGACATGCCCAAAAAATCATAATGACCTTCATGAGTTATGAATGTTGTTTTCAGAATGTCTTCAGCCTTCATTCTAGTTTGATGATATCCTGAATAAAGATCCATCTTGGTGAAGTAAATTGCTCCTTGTAATTCATCCAACAAATCATCAATGACAAGAATGGTAAATTTATCTTTAATAGTGATCCTGTTGAGCTCCCTATAATCGGACACATATACCACGATCTGTCCCTTTTGTGTACCAATTATATTGGAGAAGAGAAAGAACTTGTGTTATGCAACCAGGTCACAAAATAGAAGAAATGATAGATCAACAACTTGAAAATTAGCCCCTTAGAGGGGGCAACCTCCTTTACATCACATAAGTGAACAATTCTTCCGTAAACATTGTCCAAGTGATAATTGATTTATGAGAATAAAGTCATCGATACCATACAAACTAACTTCGTTCTAAATAAAAAGATGCAATGTGTACCTTTTGTGTGTGTGGCACATCATGTAGATCAAATAATTGCTCCATCTGTAGTATCCATGTTACTATATCCTTGCCATCAAACTTCCTCATATCTATATTTGGATTTTGGATTGTGGTTAGTCTTCAACCCACTATTGGAGTTTTTAAAATCACAATTTGTATTGATTTTGTTCTCATCATGATTTTAATGGAGCACCTTGTCACCACTAGGAATCCTTTGTTGCAACAACTTTGTCAAACCTTCCTTCAAACCTTCCATGTATGCTTTTAAACCTTCCATGTCCCCTTTTAAACCATCCATGCCCCCTTTTATTTTCTTTTCTAAACCATCCATATTAGATTTCAATTAATTTTTGGTTGCTCTTTGTGAGAGTGAAATTCATTGCACTTGATCCTATAACATTGATATATCATGTTGCATTTATCCTCTTCTTGATGCATCATAGTAGAGCTTTATGGTTGCTTACTGGATGTATCCATTTTTTTTTGTGTGAGGTGTGTTGGAACTAAATAATGATATATATTCTTCATTATTCCCTTTGAATAACTTCAAATAGATTTTTCAAACAACAATTATGAAAAGTTCAAATATACATACATTTTTTCTTTTTTTTTAGCTTGATATTGACATTGTTATATCTCTATAATTTCCACTCTCCAAGGTCTAAAATTTCTTTCTATGCTATCCCTATGAGTCTTCTTTCCAACTCCACAAGTCAGACTGAGATTGAATTATTCATTATAAATTCATGCCCAATCTCCCACGATGGCTTGATTATGGACTAGTTCAATAGAGTGAAGTTGTACGGATTTCCACATGTCATTGTTTCAACCTTCAGCCTTGGAAATGATACACAAAAACCTAATGTCTATGCACTTTCATTCAATTTTTTCGAAATATAAATCTGATACTCGTAGAGATATTTATGAAAATTTTCCCTAGGTCCCCTGTTTGAGACAAAAGAGTCTGGAGCATGCAAAAACCCTAACTTATTTGGACCATATCTCAAAAAATATAGTGAACCAAGATTTGAATTGCTTTCAAAAAGTTCACCAAGATTTTAGATCCGTGTGGTTGAAATTTCAGCTTCTGAAGCCTTGTATAAAAAAAGTTATAGCTAAAATTCCAAGATGACTTGTTTGAAGCAGCAAAATTCTAGAATCCAAAGCTCTTATACCAAATTTTATGCAACTATATCACAAAATAGAAGAAAATATAGATCAACAACTTGAAAATTGTTGGAAAATGTGCAACAAGAAATGTTAAATTTAGAATGTGCTAAAAATAGGACTCCTAAAAATAGCATTTCTAAAAATAACAGTTTGGCCAGTGAGGTCATTGGCCACCTTGGGTGAGAGGTGAAACTTATAAAAATAGAAAGTTCTAAAAATAACATTTCTAGGTCCCTTCCTATTTATAGCAGTCCCTAGTCTATTTATAGGAAGTAAAATTAATTTTGGTCTTAACAGCAGTTGGAAATATTAATTAATTAATTCAGTTGAGTTAATTAGTTAAGGAAATTTGAATTTGAAGTCTTTATGAGCATGCAAATGATTTGTCCCACTGATTGAGGGAATAAGTATGAGTTCTGTAATGAGAGAATCATTTGACTTAGTTCTAACTAGTCAAGTCCAGTTAGATTATTTTAACAAGTTGTTAAAATAATAAAATATAGTTTGTTGATGGTTGCATGCATGTGACAACTATTATTTTAGATAACTGAGGATTCACTCATGGATAACTAGTGCATGTCAGTTTTGTCAGAGACCCAGTTGAGATCAGATGTGGGATAGTGTACTATCAGATGCTTGACTATTTCTAGTAAGTAGTTTTTGCATGATTGAGGAACTAGTGTCCTCAAGGATTGCATTGTTGGACCATAGGCTGACTTGGTATGTTTGGAATTAATTGCATATGCTTTTGCTATTATTTCCTAAGCAAATTGCGCAAGGAAATAGTGATTGCACCATAGATAAAGCCTTTATATACAGGGCTTGGTTGGTTCATGAGACATATCTTCATATCTTCATAGTTCATTGAGAATTGGATAGCTTGAGAGTTTATTCTTTTTGTATTGTGAAGAGGATTTCCACTTGATTGATAATACATGGTTGGGGTTTTATGCTGGTGCTTTCCCCTGGATATATCTTATGTTATGTGTGATTATTTCTCTTGATCATTTATGCATGTTTCTACTTGATGTTGCTCATGAATTCGATTATGCTTTTGGTTAATGTTTTGTAGAAGTAGAACAAGTATTATGCTTTAGGACATTGCATATATCGGTTTGTTCTACACGTAAAATTTCTACATGGTATCAGAGCTAGCTGATTTGTAGAGAAAATTCTACAAAAATTAGCCTCTTCAAGGGAGATATCTCTTTTACATCACATAAAGGAACAATTCTTGGATGATACAAATGACAAGACCTCCTTGGTATCTATATCAGTCTAAGGGTTCGCTATATAATCAGATCCTACATAAAAATAATAATGTAAGGGAAAAACACTAACAATAGTGGTCTTCTATGGGGCACAACAATAACGAAATGGGGGCTACATGGGCAAAACAATAATAATAAGGGGGATACACTAGTATTATAGGGAGCTAACAACCTCAAAATAATTGGAACACACCCCTACCTTAGCAAACTTAACCTCTCCAACCTCAAAATATATCTTGGTCATAAGGATGGAAAGTTTCCTATGATATAAATCCAAAATACCCTAAATATTTCCCACAATATCCTCAATATTATTCTCCACGACAACCTCCACAGCTTCCACAATCTCAATTCCATTCTTAGTTGACTACAAGTCAACCTCTTTCATTACCACCTACTTCATTTCCTCAAAGACCAAAACAACTACCTACACAACTACTTCAACACTCTAATAATAAATCACCTCAACAACCCACTTACAATGTTAAAGTCCAAAATTTCCAAACTTACATGATAGCTCCTCTAGATTTAAATGATATTCATCTTAGATCTAGGAGAGTTTTACAAAAGAAAAAACATGGTGTTGCCATTAAAGAATACAAAGAGGTTGAAACTTATAAAAATGAGGAGACTCCTCAAAAGGAATAAATTCCTAATCAAATAGAGGTCAAAGAAATAATATCGGCTCCTACTTCTCATCTAGCTAAGAAATCCTCTATATCCTTATAAAGCCCTCCTTTTCCATAGAGATTACAAATTGATGAAGGTGTAGAGAAGAAATTTATTCTACCAAATTATGATATGTTAGATGAGTTAAATAATTTTTTCTTTAAAATACCTTTACTTCAAGAAATAAAGGAAATTCCTTTTTTTCAAAAACAATAAAGGAGTTATGTATTAGAAAACTTGGAAGAAAAAGAAAAGAAATACAAAAGGTTTAACTTATTGGAAAATTTGTAGAAATTATGATGGGAAAAAATACAATTGAAGAATACTTGGTTATGAGAAGTCCCATTGTAAAGATTCACATCAATAATATTGAAATTTCTAATACATTGATTGACTTAGGTGTAGTTATAAATGTGATGAAAAAAATACTATGGATGAATTAAGATTGACTGGTCTTCAATATACTCCTACTATATTGCAATTAGTATACAAGTTTGTTATTAAATGAGAGGCTATATTAAAATATGCACTTGTATCCCTAGGGTCATGGGAGTATCTAGTTGAATTCATGATATTAACTCCAATGAATAATCTAGGAGGTCATCCATTGATACTGGGTAGGCCATGGCTAGCCACAACCGATGCATTTATTAGTTGTAGATCTGGTGACATGTTTATTTCTAATGGAAATTCAACAAAAAAGTTTACATTACATCCACCAAAAAGAGAAATAATTTAATTAGAGAATGAAGAATGGATTGAAGATAATGATGAAGATTATGAAAATATTCAACTGGTTTTAACTATCTCAAATTGGATAAGGAAAACCAATTAATAAATCTTATGAATAATTGTGTTTTTTCTCAATATTGTTAAAAAAATTATTATGTGCATATGTTAGACCAAAGTTTTCAAGAAAATTATATTATTTAAGACTTCTCATCACAATAATTCAAGCTATCATTAAATTCAATGGAAAAAATTGGCAAATCTCTTGTAGAAAATAACTCAAGAAAAAAATTAATATCAATAATAACCTAGATGAATTTCAAATTGAATAAGATGTTGCAAAAACATTCCTCTGCATTTGCATGGGAATATACAGACATGAAAGGAATCAATCCAAATACTTGCATTATATATATATATATATATATATATATATATATATATATATATATATATATATATATATATATATATATATATATATATAAGACAACCCCAAAGAAGGATGAATCCTAATCTAAGGGAGATTATTAAAGAAGAATTACAAAAATTGCTCAATGTAAACTTTATTTATCCAATTTCAAATAGCCAGTGGGTTTCACCATTGGTTATTGTGCCAAATAAAAATGGAAAGTGGAGATTTTGCATAGATTACATAGAGTTGAATAAAGAAACTTTAAAATATCATTTTCCCTTACCTTCATGGATAAAGTTTTACATACATTAGTAGGAAAGAAATATTTCTCTTTTCTTGATGATTTCAGCAGACATAATTAGATTCAGATTGCACTTGAAGATAAATATAAGACAAATTTTACATCTCCATGGCATACATATACTCAAAGAGTACTTCCTTTTGGATTATGCAATCCATCTACTACATTTCAGAGAGCAGTATTGGGTATTTTTTCTAATTTGATCGATTATTCTATAGAGTTATATATGGATGATTTTATTATTTATTTGAAGAAGCTATATAAATACTAGAAAAATTCCTTGGTAATTATCAAGAAGTTAATATTTCATTAAGTAATGAAAAAAAAAATTATGATGTTTAATGAAGGAATTGTTTTGGCACATCATCTTTTAGGTTCTGGAATTAAGTTGGATTCATGAAAGGTTGAAATAATCTCTAAAATTTTGGTGTCTAATGCCAAAAGGATGTACGAATATTTCTTAGATTCATAGATTATTATGGAAGGTTTATAGAAAACTTTACAAAGCTTGCTTCATGACTATTAAAATTACTCACCAAAGATTGTGATTTCATTGGAATTTTGAATGTCAAAAATCTTTTGAATTGTTGAAAGATAAAATTTCTAAGACACCCTTTCTAAGGGGGGAAAATGGGTCCCTTCCATTTCATATATCTATTGATGCCTCAGATATAGCTTTATTGGTTGTGTTAGGGAAAAATATTTAACTCCTTCTGCCATATACTATAAAATAAAAAATTTAACTCCTACAGAGTTGAAATACATAGTCATAGAAAAAAGTTATTTGTAGTTTTTCATATTATTAATAAGTATAGACACTACATTACTGGATATGAGACTTTTATTCACACTAAATGTTATTTTATTAGATATCTTATGAATAAACCAACTAATGGCAAAATTACTCGATGGATCTTACTATTGCAGGAATTTAATATTACCATTTTAGATAGGCTAGGAAAGAAGAACACAGTTTCTAATTTCCATTCCAGGATGAAAAATGATAGTACTATAATACCATAGATAATTTTCCTGATGAATATCCTTTCGCAATATCTACTAAAACTCCTCAATTTGCAGATATCACTAATTATTTGGCTACAGGAAAATTTCTTCCTCAGCTGTTAGAAAAATAAAATAAAAAGAGTTATCAAATTCAGTGCACCTTATTCTTGGATAGAAGGAGATCTAATCATTTGAATATGTGTTCAATAAGATGAGGTACCTGAAATAATTAAATCATGTAATGATGAACCTTATGGGGGGCATTTTGTTGACAAATAAACTGCATACAAAGTACTTCTTTTGGGATATTATTGGCCCTCTCTTTTCAAGGATGCCAAAGAATATGTCAAGAGATGTGATAGTTATCAAAGGATGGGGAAACCTATCCAATCTGATGAAATTCCTCTACAACCACAGGTACTAATAGAAGCTTTTGAGAAATGGGCTCTAGATTTTGTTGGACCCATTAATCCTCCATCCAAGCAAAAAGGGTACATTCTTTTTTTCACTGATTATGTTACTAAATGGGTAGAGGCTAAACTACTAAATTTTTCTACTGAAAATGTTGTTGTTACATTTCTTTTTGAGGATATTTTCACTCGTTTTGGTGTACCAAGAGAAATTGTGACAAATCAGGCTGCACAATTTACATGCAATCTCATGCAGAATATTATGGAACAATACAAGACCAGTCATCGTGAATCCACTCCATATCTTCCACAAGCTAATGGAAAAATGGAATCAAATAATGTCCTTGAAGACATACTGACCGATATCGTGCATCTACATAGAAGAGATCGGGTAGATAGACTTCTATAAGAACTATGGGCATACTAGACTATATGGAGAAAAAACATTGGACATACTCCTTATGAGCTTGTTTATGGAAAGCAAGTTCTACTTCCTATTGAATTCCAAGTGGAGACATACAAGATAACAACAAAATTGGGTCTAGGTCTCTCTAAATCCCAAAATCAAAGATTTGCACAGCTAAATGAATTGGAAGAGATTAGACAAGATTCCATTCAAATTAAAAGCATAATCTAATAACAAAGTACAGGATCACATGGCCCTTCTCTTTGATTCCAAATTTAAAGATTTTCAAGGGAAATTCCAAACACATTGGTTAGGACCTTATGAGATAGAAATTATTTTTGGAAATGGAGCAGTAAGATTCAAGGCCATTTATGAAGAAGGGATTACTTTTCTTGTTAATGGGAATAGATTAAAATTGTATCATAAACCCTTGAAAAGAGAAGAATTTTTCAAAGTTTGCAGAAAAATTCCAAGTTGAAATTGGTGGAAAAGGGGGATTATTCTCCTCTACCACCAAATGATATTTGAACTTCTTTCCTTGAAAAAAAATGAATTAAAAAAAAAGGAAAACATAGTTATGAAAACCAGCATTGTTGGCATAAATTATGCAAGAAATCCTAATTGGAAACCAAGAATCTTGGCAATTTGGGTTTCTCCTTTCCTTTTTACAAATAATTTTTTTAGTTCAAACTAATTGGTTTGAAGAATTTGTTTCTCTTTTAATAATATCTCATCAACATAATAAGTATCATCATCATCATCAATATCATCAACATCAATAACAAGTGTCCTTGAAGAATTTGAAGCAAATTTCTAAACTAGTAACATTTCGTAGCTAATGAAACATTCCATATTTGATTCATTCTAAGGAGTATAAAAGCATTTCCTTCAGACCTACAAGCAATCAATTTCAAAGGAAAAAGTGTGAGGTAACCTGAGAGGTAACATCACGTATAATTCGTCAATTTATTAAAGTTTAAACTATAGAGTTTGGGCTAATACATGGACTAGTTTATCATTACTTTTCAATAAAAAAACCCAAAAAAAGGGCTTATAAGAAGCCTCAAATCCTAATGATGGAATAAATAAATCCATATTTCACCATCTCACTCCATAATATCCTAAAGAATACTTATCCCATTCAGAAAATTCAAAATCAAAACCCTATATCGCAACTCAAAGGTTTTAAATCAGTGAGTATGGGTAATTATTATGGTAGGTTCTTATTTCACTACCAATATACAGTCTTATCATAACCCTTATTCCATTATTATCCATCACCTTCCTCATTCCATCCCTCATTTCCATGTAACAAATGTTGAAAGTGATTCTGAGGTAAAAACTTCCCTTACATCCATGGGTGTCATAATTCGTCATGAACCTGAAGGAGTGAAGTTTGTAGTTGCATATCCCAAGGTCAAAGTTGGATGGCTTAAATTATTTGAAAATTTTGAAGGCTATGATATTGATGTCATGAGGGGATTTACGAGGGTGTTGAATGGAGTAGAGGTCAAACTTGGAAATATTAGACTGAAGGTGACAAAGTAATTCTTAACAGAGGATAAAAGAATCTCAAGAATGGGCAAGAATTTCTTCAAATGTAATAAACTTAAAGATGATTTATGGTAATCTGATTAAGATGATTTATGGTAATCTGATTTGGATCTTGGGGGTAGGCCCTCAAGATCTGAAAAATTGAAATGGATCTTGGGGGTAAGTCCCCTAGATCTAAAAAATTGAAATGCCAGAAGAAAAGAGGAGAACACACAATAAGAAAACCACAAAGAAACTTTTTTGTTAAAATAGATAATAACTATAAAGGCTACATTGTGGTGGACAATTTTTCCTTTTATAAAATGCGACTTGTTACTTGTTACAATACCACAGGTAAATTCCATGGGTGGGTAAATACCATGGGTGAATGAATACCATAGGTGGATGTCACTTACAATACCATGGGTAAATTCCATGAGTGGATAAATACCATGGGAATATGAATACCCTCCACTCCCCAATCCCCATGCCCAGTCTCTCCGTGCTCCAACCCTCCTCCCTCCCCCCCTCCTACCATCGAAAGAATCCTCACTAGAAACAAAGCAAAAGAAGCCAACCAACCATCAGATCCCCCGAGAATAGTTGGTCGAAAATCGAATAAAGAGCTAAGGGACGAAACAACAGCTAAAGAGATGGCAACCAATACCCAACAACCCATGGATTCATTCCTAGGCAATCTAAAAGGAAGCGGCGAAAAGGCCAAGGAGAAATCAGGATCCCACCCCACAACTGGTAAATAATGAACTTGGTCTCTTGGAATTGTAGGGGGATCGACTCTTCCTTAAAGCTGAAAGCAATCAAGGATCTCATAAATCAGGAACAACCAGACATTCTCCTAATCCAGGAGACCAAAACCACCGAGCAGGACTTTCTACTCCAAATCCAAAGATTTAAAAACTACACAGGCATATCAAAAGGTTCAGATGGGGCTTCAGGAGGTATAGGAACATTATGGAACAAAAATAAGTGGGAAATCATCAACTCCCAGTTATGCAACTGGTGGGTCAGAACAGATCTAAGGAATAAAAGCAACCAAGAAGTTTATTACATTTATAATATATATGCACCTAATCATTACAGAGACAAAGCCAGCTGCTGGAACTCGATAGAAGCGGATCTCACCACTATCCATAGCAGTAGGATAATACTGGGGGGAGATTTGAATCTAATTAGGCAAGTGGAAGAAAAATATGGCGGGAACTACCATGCAAACCCATCGAGAGACAAGTTAGAAGCCATCATTCAGCTCTTCAATTTGATCGACACCCCTCTGTCGAATGGCAAATACACATGGACCAATAAGAGAACAGGATCACACAATATAAAAGAGAGCCTGGACAGGTTCCTAATTCAGGAAGGTGTAGCAGGTAATTTCCAAGCAATCAGGAGTTATATTATTCATGGCACAGCATCGGACCATAAGGCCGTGGTCCTCACCTTGGACAAAGGAATAAACTTAGGTCCCCTTCCTTTCAAATATAACAAAGCCTGGGACTCTCATGAAGACTTTCGCACCCTTGTACGAAATCAGTGGGCAAATGAAGTGCTAGGCTCGCCACATTTCGTATGGGAAACAAAGATAAAACATCTCGGGATAGTCATAAAGCAATGGGCGAGGGAGAAAGCAACCTCTGAAAGGAAAAAGAAAACAGAGCTGTTAACAGAGATGGAGAGCTGGCACAAAGAAAAAGAACAGATGCAATACACAACAGAAGATCTAGAGAAGGAAAAAAACTTGTACAAAGAGCTATATCGGCAAAGCCGCGTGGAGGAAGAGGAGCAAAGAATGAAATCTCGCTGCTTATGGTTGAAAGCTGGGGATAAAAATACTTCTTTCTTTCACAATATTGTCAAAATCAGAAGAGCCAGCAATCAGATAGACAAAATAGAAGTGGAAGGGAGAGAGTTGAAGGAGCAAGAAGACATAAAAAACGCAACATCTCATCACTTCAAGGCTCTTCTTTCGGCAGATCCCCAACAATATGACAGCGCTGCATTCCTAAGTGTAATAGAGAGCAAAATAACAGAGGAACACAACAACAAGTTGGAGCAAGATCCTACAGTAGAAGAAATCAAAGAAGCCACCTTCAGTATGCAGCAAGATAAGGCTCCGGGGCCGGACGGATTTACAGTCGCTTTTTACAGGCAGCACTGGGAAACTATAAAGAAAGATTTTGTGAGAATGGTAAAAAATGTATTTAGAAAACACAAGTTGGGGGACAACACAAAGTCTTCGCACATAGCTTTGATTCCCAAGGAAGCAAACCCCAAATCTTTTGATAGGTTCCGGCCCATTTCGCTCTGCAATGTTTCATACAAGATCATAACAAAAGTAATTGCCAATAGGCTGAAGAATCTTCTCCCTCTTCTAATTTCAGAGAATCAGGGCGGCTTTGTCCCAAAGAGGCAGATTATAGATAATGTTATTTTAATCCAAGAAGCCATTCATAGCAGCCACAATAGAGGAGAACGTGGAATGATCATCAAACTGGACATGGCCAACGCATTTGATCGAGTGGACCACTCCTTCTTAAGTGCAGTCCTAAAAAAATTTGGCTTCTCCTCCAACTTTGTTAGCATCATCAGCAGGTGTATCTCCAACCCCTGGACTGCCCCGCTAATCAACGGTCGCCCTAGCAATTTCTTCAGAAGTTCCAGGGGGCTAAGGCAAGGTTGCCCCCTCTCCCCTTTCCTCTACATTATCATGGCGGAGACTCTGAGTGTTCATCTAGAAAATCTTCGCAACAAAAAAGAAATCACAGGAATACGCATTGAAAGAGGAATAAAGGAGATAAACCATTCGCTATTCGCGGATGACACCTTATTAATTGGGGGAGCCTCCAGTTTGATGGCTAGGAGGTTCAAAAGAGTTTTGGATGCATTCCTTCAAGCTTCCGAAGGCAAACTGAACAACAGGAAATGCAAACTGTACACCTGGAATGTGCCCTATCAGACACAGCAAAGAATAGCCCAAATTTTGGACATTCCACTACAAAAAAATTGGAGCTCATTTTCTTACTTGGGTCTACCCTGGCAAAGGAACACATCAAATCAGAGGTTTGGACAAATCATATTGAAAAGATGAAAGGCCTACTCTTGAGTTGGGGCGCCTCTTGGCTAAACCTAGCTGGCAGAACCATCCTCATAAAGTCTGTCCTTTCAGGTCTCCCAATTTACCAATATGCGGTAATTATGGCTCCTGCAAGTATCCACAAACATATGGAACTCATAATGAGAAGTTTTCTCTGGCAGGGAGGTAAACAGGACACAAAGAAATTCAGCCTTGTCAACTGGGACCAAGTCACTCTTCCTTATGAAAAAGGAGGTCTCTCCATAAAAATTCCAAGCCTTTCCAACCAGGCGTTGGGGCTCAAACTGATTTGGAGGATTCTCACAGGAAATGGTTTGTGGTGGGTGGAGACAATAAAAAGAAAATATCTCAGAGGTCCAAACTCCAACATCCTCAATGAACCAATAACAGACAGGCCTTGAACGCCGATGTGGCGTCTCATCAAGAAAGTTTTGGCACACTTCAGAGAAAATGTCTCCAAACTCCCAGGCAACGGAAAGAACATCAAAATATGGTCTGATAGAATAATGAACTCCAACCCAAGAAACCATCTACAAGAGCTCAGGCCCCTGCAAGATTGGATGGAGGAACGAAAGATAATCACCCTGTACGATATATCTCTGTGGAACCAAAATAGATGGCTTGCCTGGAAAGATCCGCAACTTCCTCTAGACCTCAAAGAACTCTGGCTCACATTGAAGCTTTCACTCTCTGGATCAGCACCAACCAACAAGGAGAACAAAGACAGATACATCTGGGACATGGGGGGAGGGTCCTTCTCAGTAAAAGAAGGATATAAATCTTTACAAAATATAAACCCTGCACCAAAATGGAACCTTCACACAGCTGCCTGGAAGTCAGAATGCCTCCCAAAGGTAAAACATTTCAATTGGACCCTTTTAAAAGGGAAAATTCTTACAGCTGAGAATCTGCGAAAGAGAGGAATTCAAGGCCCTTCAATCCGTTGTTTCTGCTGATCAGAGGAGGAGTCTATTCAGCACTCCTTCCTTCTTTGCCCCTTCGCTAAAAGTTGTTGGAAACAGTTAACAAGCCCCTTGGATATTCGGGGAATTCCCGACCAGATGCACAATCTACAGAAGAACTGGAAGAAAGATTTCCCTCATTCTAGAAAAGGAAAGAATAATCTACTCAGAGTGTGGAAGTGCATCCCTCCTACCCTATGCTGGAATCTCTGGCTAGTTAGGAACAATCACGTTTTTAACAACAAAGCGCCCAAATTAGACAATGTCATAGCAAAAACAATTGCTAACATTTTTGAAGCTGTCAGCGCAAACTTCATAGCTCCTCTAGACCAGACGAGCTGGGCGCAAGACGAAAGAGATTGGTACAGTAGCTTCAACATTAGCCACTCTCAGAGTCCTCCCCCCCAGAACAAAGCACATCAGAAGCTTTCCAACTGGAAACTCAGGGGAACAAAAGAAGAGGTAAGGAAATGGATTTCCAATCAAAATCGCCCCCTTCTTTTCTTTGATGGCGCATCAAAGAACAATCCCGGAGAAGCAGGAGCAGGAGGCATAATTAAAGACCATAAGGGGATTTCCATCTGCAGTTATGAATGGGGACTTGGAAAGGCCTCGAATAACATAGCTGAAGCTTATAGCTTATTCCTAGGCACCGAAATTCTTTCCAGATTGGGATTAAGGAACGCCATCATTATTGGGGACTCGACCATCATCATCTCAGCCATGAGCACAGACAAAGAATTCAGCAAAGCAGGCCTCAACAACATAAGGATGAGGATCAACGACAACATCAGAAATATGGGTGAAGTAACCTTTAGGCACGTGCTAAGAGAAAATAACGCAGAGGCGGACTCCTTAGCAAGCAAGGCAGTCAACAGGCAGCAAGGACAGGTTTGCGAGAATGAAAGAATATATGAAAGGGCGATACCATAAGAAACCAAACTGTCAGACAGCATACAAGAACAGCGTCTTCAGAATTTGTCATATCAGCAATCACTTCACCGGTCTCTCATCCTTAGATTCTCCTTTCCCCCTCGCTCCGCCGTCTTTCTCCTCTCCCTTCAATCCCAGAGCAATGCACTCTCATCCCTCTCGTGATCTCCCCTCTGACTCATCAGGCAGTCATCATTTCCGCCCATATGGAGAGTGCACTTCGAATCTGAAGCAGGATTTGCTTCCTCATCTTAGATCCCGCACTGCCCGAGATCGATACCCTATCGATTCCTCATTCCTCCTGCTTTATCCTCTCGAAAGCCCAAATCGGTACTATACTACTCAGAACAGGTCCCCAACCCCATTCCATGCCATATCAGTCAGCCTTTCAAATGAGTCTCAGGTACACTCAGCAGATATTCTCTGCATCGACTCTCTGTTTCAACGCCTCGCCATCCATTTCACGTGCAGCAAGATCTTATTTGAAGATCTCAATCACTTCATGAGCAGATCATCTAAGACTTGGCCCAAGTAATGGGGGGAACCTCATCAAGCTATTTATAGAAGCCCAGATCAAAGCGACCATGCACACTTCATCTTTGCTGGGTTCCTTCAGTGCGTAATTCTCAGGCGTCGACATTCTCCTGAAGCAGACCGCCCCCATCGGAAGCGTGTTCAGCGCTCCCTGATCGAGGTAATCTCTATTTTCGTTCCTCTGGTGTTTAAGTTCACTAACAGTTGGATCAATAGTTGCAGCAGAGCTCCTCAGGTCCCTCTGGTCCTCTTCGCCCCTCCATGTGTAGCTCCGCTCTCCTTATTTCTAACTTATTCCCTTCCCTTCACAGCTCCCCCCTCTGGTTTCCTCGCCCCATCTGATCTCGGCCCGCTTCCCCATTCTCAAATTACTCAGCATCAAGTAGCTCGGATGGCAGATCAACAGGACCAAACAACCGCTCAGGATCAGGCCAGCAACCCTCTTGACAAGATCTTCAACAACAAGGATTGCACCATGTACAAGACCCACACTTTCATGATCAATCGTTTGACTAAGCAACTCAATGAGTTGAAGGACGATTATCAGGCAGACAGGAATTCGAAGCGCAAGAAGTTGGAGAAAAGAAAGGCTGAGATAGAAACGCTGAAGGAGAGATGCAGTCATTTGGAGGAGGCCATTGAGCACATCCGCTCCCTTACTCAGAGCTTCCAAGCAGAGGCTTCAACTAAAGCCAGCATCAGGAAAGATCCGCTTCCTGATGATTCTGTCACTCAGAATCTTCCATAAAGGCTATGCATTGTAAATTTTGCTGGATAGGTGGCTCCTTTGTACGGCAATATAGTCGTTTTTATTTTGCTTTCTGTTTTACTAAGAGTAGCAATGAGGAAACTGGGTCTGCGAACCCGCTTTTGATCCTCAGCTCTCAGATCTATTTTCCTTATGTACTAGAACTCTGTTTTGTTGGCTTTTATAATACATAAGTACCCGATTCTGTAAAAAAAAAAAAAGGGGGTGGATGCCACATACAATACCATGGGTGGATGCCACTTACAATATCATGGGTAAATTCCATGGGTGGATAAATACCATCGGTGGATGAATACCATGGGTGGATGCCACTTACAATACCATGGGTAAATTCCATGGGCAGATGAATACTATGGGTGGATGAATACCATGGGTGAATTCCATTTTCCACTCAGTAATCCTTCCTACAAAATCCAAACATTGACATATCAACAATCACAAAAGGTATTCCACTATATACAATTAGAAATAAATGGTGAAATTTATTATTTGTTTTGCAAAAATTTATTACATGTGAAGGAGAATATGGAGTCACCTTGTTTTACAATGTTGGGTTGTTAATGCACTTTGTAAAGGGTAAAGAGATAAATTTGACAGATTATCCGTTGAATAGTTTAAAGAAATTGGCCTTCAATATTCAAAGGAACTCCAAGAATGTTGATAGCGCTCTTTATCACCATGGACTAGTACAGATTATTGTTGAAGAAAAGTTGAAAGGACTAAATCATAACTGGAAGGAATTTTTAATCAGAAATCATGTTTTCAAAGTCTCAGATGAGGATATGGTTCTAAGAATGAAAAATAAAAGAAGTAGGGCTCCTCCAAACCCTAACCCGCAGGAGTAGAACATAAAAAATGAAGAATCATCGATGCAAGAGACATATAATAATGATGCACCTGAGACAGGGGATATAAATATTGAAGACACAGAGAAAAACACCACATCAAAGCATCCATTGAAGGAGAATCGAGATACAACTGAAACAACAAGAGTTCAAATCTACTAGATACTCCAATAAAATTTTCAAGAGGAATACCTAAAAAGAATTAGAATATAAAAAAAAAAAGGAGGAAAATGTACCAAATAATTTGAACATCATTGTCTCCCAAACAAAAAAGAAAAATATCAAGATAAAAATTCTCAAGGACCAAAATATCCATAGCATGGAAAGAAGTTCCAGATAATTACAAGGATTATTTTGAACAAAATAATTTTTCTTCATTGGAGGTTATAGATATCTAAGTGTTTGAATGGGGTCCCCTGGGTCAGTTTTGGGGTTAAAATAACCCAAGTTTTGATGTAATTTTTGTAAAAGATGTAAAGTCTTCACGATTTGTGGATGTGGAGCACATAGATGATTAGGAGAAAGAGGGGGTTTTAGCCCCTTGTTTATGTAAAGTTGAGTTGGCTTTGAGATCTACCCATGGTCCGCAGACCATGGGATTGTATAAATAGGCATGTCTTAGAGAGTCTATGGAGATTATGTATGTGATGGTTCAATAGAAGATAGCACAGAGAAGTGATCAGATAGGAGAGAACAACTCTCCAACTGAGTGCACAAAAGCCTAGGTAGAGTCTGCAACTGAGTGAGCAGACCCCTGCAGCTGAGTGAGCAGGGTAGTTTTGAGTTTGTAACACCGTATTGAAGATCAATAAAGAAGACTATTGAAGAATTCATGTGTTTATCTATTTACTTCTATTTACTTTTGTTTACAATATATGTTGTGGATGAATAATTTATTGATGAAATATTGATCTAATGATGCATGACTTTATGGAATAAGTCTTAATAACTATACACAATGCATGTTAAGTACTTCCGCAAAGACTGTGATACATTCTATTTTGTTTATCAAATACTTAAGCAGATATGTGCGAGCTCAAATCTAGGGCTCTTTTCTGGTACACATAAGTGGATGAATAAACTATTGAGGGTCTGCAAAAGCTGATCGTAGACCTTCGTGAAGATCTAAGGGTTTCTTAAACAGAGGTATAGTACCAACCCTAGGGCCTTATATATTTGAATGAAGGCAGATCTAGGGTGCTAAAAGACATCACACTGATCCCTAGATGCGGAAAATTGGTTCCATCATCCCCCCATACTGCTTCAGGTGAGACTTCAGCTTGCGCTACGTAGGTTTTTACCAAAAGGGCCAGTAGTGCAGGGTTTTGTTTAGTGCAACTAAATCTGAACTTGGGTCAGGACCCCCTAAGCCAACAAATGGTTCCATTGTCGAGACCATGATCTGCTTAAGGAAATGTGTGATGTTGCATCAATGGAATCTGACCAAGAAGGAAATTGAAAAGTGGTTGGGTAGGAAGATTCACGAATTCATGGCGCAAGAGAACAAGAACCTGCGCCTGTCAAAGGAACAATGGTTGGACAGATATTTGTATATGGAGATACAAAAAAATTTCTTTTGCACCTTCCCCATTGAATTATATGAGTGGTTAGCTAAGTTGGCAGATGACCAAGGGAGGTGGAAGCTTGATGGTCTGATAGTGTGGACTCTGGAGCTAGTGCGAAGGTTGGATCACTAGCTTGATCGAATTATAAGAGGATTTGTTACAGAGTTTGCAGTTGATACCTCAGTTAGCTACAGTGAACGGGAGCGAAGATTTTAAAATGACTACGATGTAAGTACCTAAGATCTTTGAATACCTGGATTAAAATGTTGTTGTGTGAAAAACGGGTTATGCCATTACCTTGTTCGGATCTACGTGAAGTAGACAAATCTTTAGAAAGCACGAAGGATCAGGACCACAGTATAGTCCTTTGATTGGACCCCATGTAAGTGACGACGAAGGGGTGGAACGAACTCCGCCGTGAATCACTGTTCAGCTAATCACTCAGGGGCTTCCTCAAATAAATCAACCCTCTACTCCACCTCTGCCCCCACCTCCACCGCATACACCTTCACCCACACCTCCACTACCGCCACCTCAATTCAACATGGTGAACACAATTAAGCTGCCAATTTTCAAGGGCATCGGGAGTGAGGATACATAATAGTTTTGGTTTGTTGTGGATGATGTGTGGACTACACAGCATATTACCGATGACAATATAAAGAAGGCACAATTAGTTACTGCTCTGTAGGATCGTGCGCTGACTTGGTATATTAAGTATTGTTCTAATAATCCTCTCGCATCGCTAGAAGATACTAAGGATGCTTTGAACAAGGAGTTTAGAAAGCCTAAGTCTAACTCACAGTTAGTAGTTGGCTTTAAGGAAATCACGATGAGGGTTGATGAGACACTTTTGGAATTGGATCAATGGTTGAAATGTGTAATTCGCGAAGCTAATATGCAGCTCATAGATGGTCATCATTGTGAATGGTTTATAGCTTCGCTTCTACCCCATTTGAGAATTTCCTTATCACAACAGAAGTTAGGAACTCAGATGAAAGCCCTGGAAATTGCAATGAAATTGCATGCAATGCCTATTCAAGATGTGACTTTGGGGGTACAATAGATTCACTTCCAGTTGTAGAATCTCTACTTGGAATTGCAGAGCTTGAAGAAAGAGAAGGAGACTAAACCAGAGGTGCATGCGGAAGTCTGGTTTCTGAAGTGCAAGAGCCAGGGGCATGACAAAGACCACTTCCCTATCTTCAGGAATTATATTATAGGAGGGGGACCAATTTCCCTGAAACTGGAAGCCCCAGTTGGGCCGAAAATAGGAGTTACGCTATGGTGTGCTATTTTTTAGGTGGTTGGAAAACACACAATGGATAATTGTCATTTGCTTTAGAAGTTTGTTCAGACATCGCAATAGTTTTGTCACTCCTCTAAATCTGTGGGCCATGATGAGCACCACTATTGCAGTTATGAATTGATGATGGAAAGAACACCTACATACCGGATGAAAGCAGAAACTCAGCCTCTAGATCAAGGTGCATGAGGATTGCATGGAGGTTATCAAGGAAGAGGACGAGGTCGCAGAGGAGGAGGACTCGGTAGAGTTCGTGGACAGGTTATTTGCTATAACTATGGAATGCCAGGGCACTATGAATGGGAGTGTCAGAATCATACACACCCGTCATGTCAATACTGCAGCCAGTTTGACCACACTATAGAAGAATTCCCTTTGTTGATAGCTAAGATGTAGGACAACATGAATATAGTGATGAGGAGTGGAATAACGACTAGAGATGATAAGGGAAAACAACCTAAAGAGGATGGATGGGTCTGCAAGACCCTAGAAAAGGAAGTTGGCTTTGATTTAGAGCATGCAAAGGAAAAATTTATGGAAGCCAAGAAGAGCTTCGCTAAGGCATCCACCTTAGGAAGTTAAGACAAGATACAAGACACGAGCATGCTTGCAGAGGTTGATCCCTCTATGCTCACCACATTCTTGGAAACCTACATGAAGTTGCTGTGTGACAGCAAGGCTGTGAAGGGCCTGCAGGAGTTAATGAACAAATGCGCCAATAAGGATAACATCCCTGATGGACACCATCTGGTTAGAAAAATTGGTAAACATAAGGCAAGAATGGGACGTGAGATGAAGCTCACTGCGCAGATAGGAGATTAGGAGATGGACCAGGTCATTTTGGATCTAGGGTCTAACACGAACATTTTTCCTAAACAAACATGGGAAAGAATGGGGAGACTTGCATTGTAGTGGTATTTGATCTAGCTTAGCATGGAAAACCAACAGAAGATCATCCCTATGGGATGATTACATAAATTTACTGTTGATATAGAAGGTGCGAGCGCAATGGCTGATTTTGAGGTGATAGAAATCATTGATTGCAACAATCCATACCCTATGCTCTTAGGAATTGACTGGGCCATTGACATGAATGGGTTCATCAATTTTAAAAAGTGGACAACGTCATTTGAGATGAAATCGCTTCAATTTGTACTATCGTTGGACCTTGTAGAAGGGTCACACTACACTAAACCAGTTTGCAACTATGAAGAAAGTGAAGATGAACTGGATTAGATCTACAAAATAATAGAATGAGACCAGCACTGGATCAATATGATGACATATGGATGGATTGCATGGGACCAGGAGAGCTCCTGTACCTCTAATTCAGATGAAGAGTTGGAGCATTGGTAGAATCGGTTGCATGAAGTATCCACACTGCATTGTAACATGATGACTAAATCGTTGCACTGCGTTTCATCAGAGGTAAGGAATATACCTTATTATGATGGTTTAACTGATGTAGATAAGTTTTTGGATGAGTTTGAATGTGAAGTCCCTGAGGATCATCATTTCCAAGCATTGGATTTGGTGTTTGGAACTATGCTCACACAATGGTGGGGTACGCACAAGGATATCTTTGATGGATGGCGAGATTACAGAAGGATGATGAGGTTGTGATTTGGACACCCTAACACTTGATTGGCTGAGAAATATGATGGGAGAAATGATTCGCATGATCACATAGAGAAATGGGATAAATCTTATGGAATGGAACCCCAGCCGGAGTGGGTATATTTATTTCGCCATACTTTGGATACAATTCCTATGAATTGGTATCTGGACATGGAGCTCCATCATGGCACCGCGGAGTGGGATATATTGAGGGAAGGATTCTTATTGACGTTCAACTTTGAGAATGGCTTTGCGAGCATTGATGAACCACTACAAGAGATCAGGGTAGTTATCTTCAGAACATGGCAAGAACATTTGGATTGGGTTCAACCAAATTGGAGCACTGAGTTGCACCATGCGTTGGAATGTTATAATGTGACAGCTAAAGAAGAGGATGACGATCCAAGAAATATTAACATTCTAGAGGTAGAAGGACATGGTGAGGTCAAAGTTCTGCAAATAGAGAACCTGAACATTGTCGCACTATTGAAAACAATGAAAGTCAACATTGGTACTGAAGCGGAACCAAAGTTTGCAAAAATTGGAGATTACTGGGATGATGCCACAGTGGATAAAGCTGTTGAGTTACTCTGTGAATACCAGGATCTTTTTCCTACCAAGTTTTTGGACCTGAAGGGCATAGTAAGTGACTTGGGTGTTATGAGGATTACTTTTAATTTGAACACGAATGGTATTAAGAAGAGGTCGTACCACCTTAATCCCAAATACAAAGAAAAGGTTCGTCAGGAATTGGATAAGATGCTGGAAGCGGGCATCATTAAACCTGTGGAATAATCTGATTGGGTGAGCTTGATGGTGGTTCATGAGAAGAAATAGAAGGGTGAGATAAGGATTTGTGTAGATCTAAGTAAACTTAATGATGCATGTGTCCATGACCCATTACCGACACAGTTTATAGATGAAGTATTGGAAAACGTCAGAGGACACAAGGCCTACTCATTCACTGATGGGTTTTTTGGGTACCATTAGATCAAGATTGCGCCAAAGGATAGGAGTAAGAAAACCTTCGCGACAGAGTGGGGTTGTTTCTAGTATACTGTGTTGCTGTTTGGACTCAAGAATGCGCCTGCAATATTCTCTCGTATAGTTATAGCAGCATTTAAGGAGTTCGTCCATAAGTTTTTGGAAGTACACTTTGATGAATGGATAGTGTTTGGTTTAATGAAGCATCATGTAGCAAGTTTGCGCCTAATCTTGGATACATGCCGCAGATACCAGATCACGCCGAATCTGAAGAAGTGTTTATTCTGTGTCCCCTTTGGTATTTTGCTGGGTCATGTGGTGTGCAAGCAAGGGCTGATGGTGGACCCCACCAAGATCACGGTGATAGTGAATTTGGAGGCCCCGAGGAGTGTTAAGAAGTTGCGCGCGACACTGGGACATACAAGATACTATATGAAGTCCATCAAGGCTTATGCTCATATTACCACATTGATGGAGAAACTACTGAAGAAGGACATTCTATTGGGATGAAGAATGTCAACGCAATTTGGATATATTGAAAGAGAAGATGGTCACCGCACTGATCTTGGTCTTCCTTGATTGGAAAAATGAATTTCATTTACATGTTGATGCCTTGTGTATTTCATTGGGTGCAGTGCTAACATAGGTCGGTGAGGGAGAGATGGACCACCCTATAGCCTTCACGAATAGGAAATTATTGAAGGCTAAGAATAATTACTCAACGGTAGAGTGCGAAGGGTTGGCCATAGTGTACATGCTTCAAAAGTTCAGGCTGATACACAAAGTTTTCTTTCGCACCTTCCCGATCGAATTATATGAGTGGTTAGCTAAGTTGGAAAATGGCCAAGGGAGGTGGAAGCTTGATGATCCAATAGTGTGGAATCTGGAGCTAGTGCGAAGGTTAGAAGCTTCTGAAGATAAGATCATGTAGGCTGTCGATCACTAGCTCAATCGAATTATAGGAGGATTTGTTAGAGAGTTTGCGGTTGATACCTCAGTCAACTACAGCTAACTTGAGCAAAGATTATTCAGAGGACCGCGACGTAAGTATCTAAGATCTTTGAATACCTCGATTAAAATGTTGTTGTGTGAAAAATAGGTTATTCCATTGCCTTACTGTTTGGATATACACGAAGTAGACGAATCTTTAGAAACAGCGAAGGATCAGGACCAGAGTATAGTCCTTTGATTAGACCCCCTACGAGTGACAACGAAGGGGTGGAACGAACTCTGTCGCAAAGCACTATTCAGCTAATTACTCAAGGGCTTCCTCAAATAAATCAACCTTCCACTCCATCTCCAGTCTCACCTCCATTTCATACACCTTCGCCCACACCTCCACCACTGCCACCTCCATTCAACATGGAGAACATAATGAAGCTGCCTATTTTCAAGGGCATCGAGAGTAAGGATACATAATAGTTTTGGTTTGTTGTGGATGATGTGTGGACCATGTAGCATATTACCAATGACAATATAAAGAAGGCACAATTAGTTACCGCTCTGTAGGATCGCGCGCTAACTTGGTATATTAAGTATTGTTCTAATAATCATCTGGCATCACTAGAAGATACTAAGGATTCTTTGAACAAGGAGTTTCACAAGCCTAAGTCTGACTCGCAGTTGGTGGTTAGCTTTAAGGAAATCACAATGAGGGTTGGTGAGATGCCTTGGGAATTGATGTTGTGGGGAAAAGTATCCGACTCGGAATGACCCTATCCCTACTCTAAGGGTGATAGTTCCTTAGCAACAATTGAAAGTAAAGCTTTGATATTTTTCCTTTATGAAAGTACAGAGAAGGAAGAAAAGATTGACTAACCGATGTCTTTCGCTTTTGTCGATCCTGTCTTCTTTCTTTGCCTCTTGTTCCCAGCTCCTTGCTCCCTTTGCCAGCCCAGCTACACAAAGATCCTGCAAAAACCAGAGAGGGAAACTACAAGAAACATGTACTCATAACTGATGCATGGATTAGAATGAATCAAATATACAGATAAAAACAATACATCATTGCAATACAAGTATATAGGAGAACATCAAAGCTTTATTGATAGAAGAAAAAGGTTCTGAGAAGGTTACAACCATAAATGGCTCCAATCCAGCAGCACCTCCCCAGAAGCAAGAAATCTCCTCTTCCCCTCTATAAAAGCAATCACCCAATAGCTCTAACTGTAAACCAACAGCACTTCCTTGCTTTGCATAAAATTCCAGCCTCCCTAGACCTCATAGAAGAGCTCTATATATAGGAGATTTGGAGAAAGGATGAGTCAGCTTGAGAATGACCTAAAGCTGCCTTGTGTCCTCTCCCTCTTCAGTTAAACTTCAGTTCTTGAGTCCACTTGGAGATCCTTGCTTCCACATGGAGATTAAGTACCTCTTACTCATCATAGGGCGAATTCCTTGAACCAAGTGTCAGTTTGGAAGCTTCCTGGGCAGTTGACACCTTGCAGAATGACTGTGCCACTTGGCCAATCTCGCCCAGCGCAGGTAGCCTTCATTGGTTTTGACTTTCAACGCAGGTACAAGGAGGAGCAGTTGACATTCAGCGCAGATGCTCAGTGGAGCAGCTGACATGATCCAAAAATAGCCTGTTTTTGAGTGTTTTCAGGTGGAGAACTGATAGGAAGTGCTGTGGTTTGCTGACCTTGTTCCTCTAGGGGTAAGAACAACATGTTTAGGGGCTGAGGATCCCTGTAATTATTGACATTTCATGCTCCATGCTGCGAGGCACAAAAATGTCTATAACAATTGAATCAGAGGTTGAAATGTGTAATTTGTGAAGCTAATATGCAACTCACAGATGGTCAACATCGTGAATGGTTTATAGCTTCGCTTCTGCCCCATTTGAGAATTTCTTTATCACAAAAGAATGTAGGAACTTAGGTGGAAGCCCTAGAAATCATGATGAGATTACATGCAATGCCTATTTAGGATGTGACTTTGGGGATACAGTAGATTCACTCCTAGTTGCAGAACCTCTACTTGGAATTCTAGAGCTTGGAGAAAGAGAAGGAGACTAAAACAGAGGTGTACGTGGAAGTCTGGTGTCTGAAGTTCAAGAGCTAGGGGCATGACAAAGACCATTGCCCTATCTTCGTGAATTATATTACAGGAGGGGGAACAATTCCCCTAAAACCAGAAGTGCCAACCGAGTCGAGCATAGGAGTTACGCTATGGTGTGTTATTTGTCGGGTGGCTAGGAAACACGCAACATATAATTGTCATTTGCTCAAAAAGTTCGTTTAGACACCGCTGCAGTTCTGTGACTTCTATAAATATATGGGCCGTGATGAGCACCACTGTCGTAGCTATGAACTGATGATGGAAAGAATTCCTACATACCGAATGCAAGCAGAAACTCGGCCTCTAGATTAAGGCACAGGGGAAGTGTATGGAGGTTATCAAGGAAGAGGATGAGGTTGCGAAAGAGGAGGAGATGGTATAGGTCACGGATAGGTTATTTTCTATAACTGTAGAATGCCAGGGCACTACGTGCAGGAGTGTCAGAATCAGGCACTCCCGTCATGTAAATACTACAGCCAGTTTGACCACACTATAGAAGAATTCCCTGTGTGTATAGCTAAGATGCAGGAGAACGTGAATATAGTGTTGAGGAGTAGAATAACGATTGGCGATGATAAGGGAAAACAACCTGAAGATGATGGATGGGTCCACAAGGCCCCAAAAAAGGAAGTTGGTTTTGATTTAGAGTGCACAAAGGGAAAATTTATACAAGCCAAGAAGAGCTTCGCTAAGGCATCCACCTCAGGAAGTTAGGAAAAGATGCGAGACACTAGCACGCTTGTAGAGGTCAATCCCTCTGTGCTCACCACATTCTTGAAATCCTACATGAAGTTGTTGTGTGATAGAAAGGCTATGAAGGGCCTGCAAGAGTTAATAAAGAAATGCACCGGTAAGGAGAACATCCCTGATGGACACTGTGTGGTTAGAAAAATTGGTAAACATAAGGCAAGAACAGGGCACGAGATGAGGCTCACCGCGCAGATAGGAGATTATGAGATGGACCAAGTCATTTTGGATCTAGGGCCTAACGCGATTTTGCCTTAAAAAACATGGGAAAGAATTGGGAGACCTACGCTCTAGTGGTCTTTGATCCAGATCAGGATGGAAAACCAACAAAATATCATCCCTATGGGATTATTACATGGAGTTACTGTTGATATCGAAGGTGTGAGCGGAATGGTTGATTTTGAGGTGATAGAAATCATTGATGACAACAATCCGTACTCTACACTCTTAGGAATTGACTGGGCCATTGACATGAATGGGGTCATCAATCTGAAAAAGTAGAAAATGTCATTTGAGATGAAATTGCCTCGAGTTGTAGTGTAGTTGGACCCTATAGAAGGGTTGCGCTACACTGAACTAGTTCGCGACTATGAAGAAAGTGAAGATGAACTAGATCAGATCTACAAAATAACAACGCGAGACCAGGACTTAATCTGATGATAGATGGATGGATTGCATAGGACCGAGAGATCTCCTGTAACTCTTATTTAGATGAAGAGTTGGAGCATTGGCAGAATCCGCCGCATGAACTATCCACATTGCGTTGTAACATGATGCCTAAATCGTTGCACTGTGTTTCGTCGGATGTAGGAATTTACCTTATTATGGTGGCTTATCTGATGTAGATAAGTTTTTGGTTGCATTTGAACGTGAATTACTTGAGGATCATCACTTCTAATCATTGGATTTGGCATTGGGTGCTATGCCTGCACAATGGTGGGGTACGCACAAGGATAGATTTGATGGATGGCAAGATTACAAAAGGATGATGAGGTTGCGATTTGGATGCCCTAACACTCGATTGGCTGAGAAATATGATGGGAGAAATGATCCGCGTGATCACCTAGCAAAATGGGCTAAAGCTTATGGAACGGAACTGTAACCGGAGTGGGTACATTTATTCTACCATACTTTGGATACAATTCCTATGAATTGGTATCTGGAAACGGAGCTCTACCATGGCACCGCAGAGTGGGATATATTGAGGGAAGGATTCTTATTGACGTTTAGCTTTGAGGATGTCTTCACGAGCATTGATTAAGCACTACAGGAGATCAAGGCAGTTATCTATAGAACACCACAAGAACCTTTGGATTAGTTTCAACCAGATTGGAGCACCTAGTTGTGCCATGCGTTGGAATGTTATAATCTAACAGCTGAAGAAGAGGATGACGATCCAAGGAATATTAACATTCCAGAGGTAGAAGGGCATCGCAAGGTTGAAGGTCTGCAAATGGAGAACTGGGACATCACCGTGCCGTTGAAAACAAAGCAAGTAAACAATGGTACTTAAGAAGAACCAAAGTTTGTAAAAATTGGAGATTACTGGGACGATGCCACAGTGGATAAAGTTGTTGAGTTACTCTGCAAATACCAGGATATTTTGCCTACCAAGTTTTGGGACCCGATGGGAATAGTAGGTGACTTAGGTGTTATGAGGATTAATTTTAAGCCATACGCGAAGGCTATTAAGTAGAGGTTGTACCGCCTTAATCCCAAATACAAAGAAAAGGCTCGTTAGGAATTGGATAAGATGTTGGAAGTGGGCATCATCGAACTTGTGGAAGAATCTGATTGGGTGACCTCGATGGTGGTTCAGGAGAAGAAATAGAAGGGTGAGATAAGGATTTGCATAGATCTAAGGAAAATTAATGATGCATGTGTCCATGACCCATTCCTGACACCATTTACATATGAAGTATTGGACAACGTCAAAGGACATGAGGTCTACTCGTTCACTGATGGGTTTTTTAGGTACTATCAAATCAAGATCGCGCCAGAGGATAGGAGTAAGACAATTGTTGCAACAGAGTGGGGTTGTTTCCTGTATACTGTGTTGCCATTTGGACTCAAGAATGCACCTGCAATATTCTCTCGCGTAGTTATAGTAGCATTTAAGGAGTTCATCCATTAGTTTTTGGAAGTATACTTTGACGACTAGACGATGTTTGGTTTAGTGAAGCTTCATATAGCAAGTTTACACATGATGTTGGATACGTGTCGCAGATACCAAATCGCGTTGAATCTAAAGAAGTGTTTATTATGTGTCCCCTTTGGGATTTTGCTGGGTCATGAGGTGTGCAAGCAAGGGCTAATGGTAGACCCCGCCAATATCATGGTGATAGTGAATATGGAGGCCTTGAGGAGTGTTAAGTAGTTGCATGCGATGCTGGGACATACAGGATACTACAAGAATTTCATCAAAGGCTTATGCTCATATTACCACGCCCATGGAGAAACTACTGAAGAAGGACAAAACACTCTGTTGTGATGAAGAATGTTACGCACTTTGGATTTATTGAAAGAGAAGATGATCACCACGCCGATCTTAGTCTTCCCTTATTGGAAAAAGGAATTTCACGTACATGTTGATGCCTCATGTATTGCATTGGGTGCAGTGCTAACACAGGCTAGTGAGGGAGAGATGGGCCACCCTATAGCCTTCGCGAGAAGGAAATTATCAAAGGCCAAGAAGAATTACTCAATGATGAAGCTCGAAGGGTTGGCCATGGTGTATGCACTTAAGAAGTTCAGGCACTATCTGTTGGGCGGAAATTTCAAAATGTACACAAATCATTCTGCCTTGAAATACCTGGTTGATAAGTGTGTGTTTGGGGGGGGAAGATCTACAGATGGATGCTACTATTCCAGGAGTATGATTTTGAGGTAATTATGAAGCCAAGGAGGTTGAATGCAGGACCTAACCATATATCTCGGATCAAAACAGGAGAAGAGCCTACTAATTTGGAGGAAGGGTTGCCTAATGTTCATCTCTTCGCTATGAGTGTAGCGGACAATCATTTTGCAGATATTATCCACATTTTGACTATAGGCATGGATCCAGAAGGGTATACAAGTCAACAAAACAAGGAACAAGTAGTGCGCATGACAGACATTTCAGTAATTGCGGTACATCTATATAAGATGGGTATAGATGAGATTCTGTGAAGGTATGTGCTCAATTTTGAGAGAAAAAGAATCCTTGCTAAAGCTCATGGAGGGGCTATGGGAGGACATTATGTAGGAAAGGCGACTGCGCAGAAGATTTTGCGCCTAGGTTTATGGTAGCCTTGCTACATGAATATTCTAAGGCGTATTGTAGGGCATGTGATGCATGTCAAAGGATTGGTAGACCATCACGGAGGGATGAGTTTCCACTAAATCCCCAAGTATCCTTGCAGCCATTTGAAAAATGGGTGATTGATTTCGTTGGGCCAATTCAGCCCCCAGGGAAGAAAACTGGTGCATGCTATATCATCACTACGATAGAATATCTAACCAGATGGGCAGAGGCACAGATGGTTAAGGATTGTACAGGGGAAACAACAATGAAGTTTTTGTTTGAGTATGTCTTAATCAGGTTTGGCTTCCCGAAGGTGTTGATAAGTGATCTAGGTACACACTTCCTAAACAAGATGATCAACACGTTAATGGAAGAACTCCAAGTCTACCATCAGAAAATCACTCTATATCATCCACAGGCTAATGGGATAGTTGAAGATTTTAATAATATTTTGGAGAACGCATTGAGGACAATTTTCAATGTGGAGCGGAATTACTAGGATGTGAACATACCTGTAGTGCTATGGGCTTACCCTACTGCGTGTAAAAAGATGACAGGTCAAACACCTTTCAGATTGGTATATGGTGTAGAAGTTGTAATGCCGATGGAACATATTGTGCTTAGTCTATGCATAACGACATTGAAAAATATGGTAGATCATGAGGCCTTGGAGAAATAGCTCGCACAGCTGATGGAACTTGAAGAGTTTAGGTTTTTGGCTGGATTTCATCAATAAGTACAGAAGGAGTGTGAAAAAGCATGGCACGATCGACACATCAAACTTCACATGTTCAAGGTAAATGATTTGATATTGTTATATGATAGTAAATTCACTAAGTTTCCGAGGAAATTTTATATGCATTGGCTAGGACCATATATTATCAAAGAAATTTCGGATGGAGGTGCAGTTCAGCTCACAAATCTGAATAGAGATCCTTTATGGAAGCTGATTGAATCTATATACAGGGGGTCTTACACCATGACTATATGGCGGCAGGAAATTCTTAGTGCTCCAGGTAGTTGTAAGGGAGCGTGGGACTATAAACTACACTGCCAAGTTCCAAGGACTACGCAATAGGCGAGTTACGCAAAAAATGGTGAAGATGGAGTATATGGATCTGCGCACCAGGATCTACACCATGGAGGGTTGTGTCATGCAACGTAATAGGAAAGTGACCATTGAAGTCACTATTCATGACTTGACAGTGAGAATACGGTTAAGAGGAGCGGGTTGGGGGAATTTAAGGCCAAACTATTTGAAGATCTGCCACCAAAACAACATTAATGGTCAGAATTTTGGGGGAGCGGTCGAATTTGAATTCAAAAGCACCTTGTTATAGCACCATTTACCACTCTTGGTAGATCTGATGCTCTGATTATGACCTAGGGCAACCCTTTTGTTGGCGCTTGAAATTTCACCCTAGGCTGAGAAAGGCAAACCTCAAGGCAACATCAAACCATTCAGCCTCGTAGCTAGCCCTACGGGGCAGGAGAAGGCTCTCTCCGGTCAATATCGGTAGATCTTCAAATGTATGAGATGACCAACAAGGTAACACTGATATTAGGCTAGTAAACTGATCAAAGAGGTTGATTTGGGGTTTTTTGGGGTTTTTGGTGGCAAATTGAGGAAAGTGCAATTTTGGGTGCGGGGATTGGACACAGTTTCTGCAGGGGGTTCCTTGGGGCGAGGTAGGAGACAGTATTGATGCCTTTAGTTGAGGTGGATGATCAGGAATGAAAGAGGAGGAGCTAAAGAGAGCAAACAATGACTTTGAATTCTCTTTAGACAGTGGAAAACATAGAAATTAAACAAACTTAAAAGCAGAGCATGGCATGCATGAATTCATACTTTAACACTTCATTTGTTTAATATGCAGAAGTAAAGAAAGGAGATGAATCACATAAAAACACTTACAAGTACATTAAGAAACACACCATCAACACATGAGTCCACAAGAATCCCAAAGATGACTGCAAAACCCTGGTCTTCCTTAGCCAAAAATTGCTGAGATACAGTGAATAATACAATGATAGCTTCTCCCTCAAGAGTCCAACCATGAAAATGAGCAAGAAAGTACATAATATAGATGATCTAACCTCTTTCCCTGCCTCCATGGGTCGAGCTCACTATCCTAGGAGCTGTTTCAACCACTTCTAAACTAAGCACTACAATCTAGGCAGTCAAAACAACTTGCCTCTATAAACTTGGAAACCAATTCATTCATTTAATATTTACCCTTTTCATGAATGAATGTTCTAGAAGTGTTACATAAGAGTAAAAGTGTCTAAAAAGTACAATAATTACATCAATGAGGATCGCATTTCATCTCCAAAAGTCAAATTGAGTCAAATCTGCGTTTTCTTGGCTGTACAGTGCATTTCTGGACAAAACTGCCTGACAGGTCGCGCCCCCCTGCCTGACGGGTCACACCCCTTTGGAGCTAGGTTTGGGGTACTTTCAGGTGGCCAAATTGAGCAAAACTGGGCTTGTTGGAAATTTCTGTGAGTCTACTTTCCAACCCAACTGGAATTTTTGAATTTGGAGTTCATTTGCCCTGTCAAAAACCAATTATCCCAAGACAGCTTTCTGCAGTTCAAAAAAGTGGCAGAAAGTCAAATTTTGCATGTATTTTGACCTTCTGGAGGCCCAAAACTCCATAAAAACTCAAGTCCATCCATGGGAATATGTAACTTTGCATGAAAAATCAGGAAATTTTGAGTTTTTGTGAAAAGGAGTTTCCCTGATGAAGGGTCGCGCGGGGGGTGAGACCCGTTAAAGAGCCAAAACCTGTAAATTACCAAAAAATGCCAAAATTACCCAAAATTCTCAAAAAAATTTGGGATTTGAGCTGTGGCTAGGCTATTGAGTGCCATGATCTTTGAGTGAAGACTCAGCCAAGATACGGAGGGGATTTGTCCTCTTTCTCCATTTTAGAGCCTCGGTCAACCGCCTTTGAAACATCTTCATTTTGGCCTTGCACACATGCATTCTTGCCCAGTAATGGTTTTTCATGTTCCTCAGCAATCTCTTCTCTTGGTTGGCCTTAGCCAACAGCCTCTCTAAGTGTGCATTCTCCTGGATGAGCATAGACTCTCGGTCAGCAGGCAATGGGTCACCGGGTCTTCTACGGTTCAAGGTTCGGTCACTACAAATCCTCCATAGCTCATCAAGTGCTTTCTCCTCCTCCAACTGTTTGTTACGCTGCTCCAGGTAGGTGATGGTCCATTTGGCACCCTCAAATCTCCTCTGCAAAGCATCATTTTCAGCTCTGAGATGCTGAATGATCTCCTTTGCCTCTCGGCTAGGAGAACTGGCCTCAAGATCAATCACCTCAGTGTCTGGAACTCCTGATGGACCCTCATGAATCATGGGTTGTTTGCCCCTCTCTGGTACCTGTGCTGGTGAAGAAAGTGAGGCCCCTTCCACCTGATGTGGAGATAACACTCGCTAAGCTGAAGATGAAGGCGAGACCCCTTCCACCTGCTGTGGAGATAGTACTCGCGTGGCTGCTGCAAATAAGGCCCTTGGGCCTTTCTGATAGGTGACCAGAGGTGAGGAGCTAACATGTCGAGTGACCGGAATATCAGGCTGCTGAGATGGTCCTCCCTCCTCCTGAATGACCTCAGGATGTGGCTGGGGTGGCGCTGTGAAAAACTCACGGGAAATGAACTCCTCCCATGAGATGACCTGCTGAGTCAACTGATGCAATACTACTAGCTGAATCAAACCATAATGGTGAAGGCTCCTGTACTATTGTGTCGGGGTCTTCCTCTGCAACATGGGCACCATCCTCTGAATGTTCTGAAAGAAGAAACTGGGATGTTCATCATCCTTACTCGAGTGAAGTCCATCAAAAGGCGAATGTGATATGAGTACACCTGTGAAAATCTACCCTCACAGGTAAAATAGTGCATAATAAGCCTCATGATGGGAGCATACTCGCTCCAGAGAAACCTGAATGGAAAAACACCCGCCAAATGTCTCATGAATGGTGGTCGGACATAAGGCTCAAAGTGAACAGTATCTAGCATCTTGCGCTTATTCCACACCTCACCAACATTAGGTATCCCTGTAGCATGTGAGATCACCTCGGGTGTCAATATAAAGTTCACCCCTGCAAGATTGACATGTCCATCATGGAGGTGTAAAACAAAAAGGCGGGCCAACTCTCTGTGGTGCTGAATCTGAGAAATCCTCTCACAGAACTCATAACAAGACATGTACTGAAAACAAGTGACTGCCATAGGACAGGCCTGTAACTCTACTAAAGAAGTGCGTTCCTCTCGCTTATGATGTCCACCCTTACCACCCTTACGAGGCCTCCTCTGTACCTCAACCTCTGCTGATGATGAATGGTCATCACTTTGCTCGTAAGTTTCGGTTTCTGACATAGTTTAGGAGCAAAGTGGACAAACTGTACTGCTGTCTCTGCCTGTAAAGTGTTGAATCTTATGATGTTTCAAGGGGAAAAAGACATGAGGGAAATGTTAGGGGAGGGACCTTTTTACAAGGAATTGGGAATATATAAATATAACAGGGAATTTTTAAGGAAAATGTTGCAAACCATTATGCATATAGGAGTACATATTTAAAATCAAGGATATTGGGAAATCATTTGCAAAAATCACTGCATATGGGAAAAACATGTATGAAAGTGAACATATGGGGATATGAAAACATGTAGCATTAATAGGGGAAGATAGGGAAACATATGCACAAAACTGTTGATATATTCACCAACATTTTCTTTTGTTTACACATGCATATGGTAGAGGAAGATTAGGGTTTTGAATGCTTTGGGAGAGGGGTAGGGTTTACACTTTTAGTTATTAGGGAGAAGGGAGGGTTTGCATTTAATTTATAAAATAGCATGGGAGGAAAATAGGCATATATACAAGTGTGAGTGGAAAGGGGAAAGAGGGAAACAATAACAAAGGGAAAACATCTTGAAACAACACAAACCCTAGCAAATTTTACCATTAACATTGCAGTCATATGAAGAGGTTTCACTTGCACAATTTCGATCATTAAAACATGTTTCATGATATCCACCAATCATAACCAGCAACCATTTCAAGTTTAGAACACCTACCTCAAACGAATTTATGGCTTGGAGAGCGTTTGAGCAAGTTTAAAATTGATTTGCAGGGAGACAGCTCGACGGGTCGCACACCACGCCCAACGGGTCGCGCACCTCTGACGAGTCGCGCCCGTTGTATTTTTACACTGTGGAAGACCCTCTGACGGGTCGCGCGCACCTGACGGGTCGCGCACCAGTCCAATGCCCGAACTCGCTCTGTCTTCGCTCCTTTCTCTCAATCACTCTCTCAAACCTCTCTTGCAAGCGTTTATGATGCACAATGAGAGTGATAGGAGGGAATTTGGGGTTTTTATAAGTTTCATTTGAAAAAATTTCATTCACAAACCCACTTTCTAATGTTTTCTCTTTGACACTTTATAACACTGACTTTTTGGTTTCTTTTGTCCTGAATTTGACTCATTGAGTGCTTTGACTTGATTCTTTTTGTAGGTAGATCATCTGAGGGATCTTGGCAAGGGGACCAGGGTTGCATTTTGTTCGCTGAAGACTTTTGAAATTTCATCACTTATTTACAAAAACTTGGAAAATGATCTTGGCTTTAAAAACAGAGTTTTTAAATCCAAGGTGAAGATTAGCTGTATCATATAAGAAATCTTGAAGAAACACTTTAAAATCATCCCTCTAGCTTGCTGAATACTCATTGACTTTTCAGACACATGACCTTGTAAACATATTTGACCAAAACCCTAGACCTAGGAAATTGACCTCAAGACAAGATAAGACAAGCTTGAAAGAGTTTAATGACTGAAATGACCTGAACCAGCAATGCCAAGAGGGGTACAACACACCAGCTCCTCCATCAGGGTTATGGCATGCCTAACGGGATGCAAAAATTGACACTGATGAGACACCTACATATGCAAATGCAAAGAGTTTTGATCGCTGATGGAGGGCTTAAGACCGACTCTAACACCTTCCTTCCAGACTTGGTCTAAAATATAAAAAATAGTGTTTTATTCCTTATACACTACTTTTCCCTGTGATAAAAGCGTGTACACGTGGGTTAGCATATATCCAACCCATGTACATATGTTAAAACACTTAAAAAAATAGGTGGAGATCACAGGTTTTACCTGTTACTCACCTCTTATTTCCCATGGCCCAACTATTTCCTAACTGAAAAAAAACTAATTTGGAGAAGTATAAATAAACCTCCATGGGAAGGCCTTAAGGGAGAAAGGATGAGATATTAATACTATAGTGAGATTATCCTTGATCGAGTCTGAATAATCCCCTTGCCTCTTGCACTCCCAAAAGCTTCAAGAAACCCTTGTTTCCTTGATTATAGATATCCCCCATCTTGCTTGAGATATCCTTGTATTGGTAATGGAGGAAGATTGCTAAAGGTCAAGAAAGGATGGATCCAGAGGATGGTTCCACTTGGAGCCGGAGAAGGACTCAGGTCGCATTTCTCCACCTTACTTATAGCTTACCTCAATAAAAGGATTGGTGTTCTATTTCCGATATGAAATGTGTTTATGCATTAAATTATTTTGTAATTCATTTATGAATCTTATATTGATGTATAATTAGTCATTCATTTGTATGATTTAAACTTAACATCATGAATATGCTTTATGTTTCTACTATTATGTATGCTCCATTTGAATAATTTTAAGGTTTCAAGAACATCGAGAGAAGCTGAGGGTTTGCACCCTGCAGGATCTACCCAAATGAAGGACATCCGGGTAAGGACACTCCTACATGATTTAGTAGAATAAGAATTTTTGTTGATTGCTTGAGCATTTCTTGTTGAGGTTTTCCCTCTGCTCTATTGGCGTTCTCAACCCAAATCCCTAGGGCGGTTTCACCTATAATAGAATTGGCAACTCCACTAGGGATAACAATCTTGTTATTCTTGGTTTGGGTTGTTTGTTCTTAATCAGGGTTCAGTTTCTTGATTGCTTGCTTTTTTAGTATTTTTTGGTCCATTAGCATCTCAGGCATCAAGTCTGATCTTCTTGATCAGACCTTGATTTTTGTTTTTCCTAATAAAGCTTTGTATATGCTATTTTCTTCGACTATAGTAGCGTATACACATAGGTTTCTTTAAAGCAGACTCATGTATACGCGAGTTTCCTGTATTATAAATGCATGTCCATGGTTCTATGTCTTTACATTGTTGTGTATGCAATATTTTGGATTGTTTTTTCAAATCTTTCTGCCCAATTAGGTCTTCTGCCTGGTGGTTTATGTTGTTGTATGGTCATCTGATGTCTCGAGAATTTCTCCTGCAAGCTTTCTTTTTCAAAAATCTCCTTCTCACTGAAAATATTTGGCCTAGGATTGCTTCTTAAGCAAGTTTTTAGTTTTTATCTTGGGTTCAAGGCTTCGTTCAGAAGTTCTTGGTTGTTCTGGTCTTCTAGAACATAAAATTGTTTTCAATTTCGTTTCCAACCCAGATTTCAAGTTCCTTGCTTTGCTTCCCCTTGTTTGGTGGCCTTATTGCTTTCCTTGCCTTTTGAGTGTCTTTTTGAAAAGTTTGAAAGTATTTCTTTCTTGACCTTTTTGTCAGTTTGTCGAAATACTTTTCTACTACTTGGGTCAATTTATACAAGTTCGTAGTCTTTCTTGTTCAAGTTTTATTTTTCAAGTTTATAACTTGCGAGATTCAAAGACTCCTTGTGCCGATTTATTGATCTCCCGAGTTTTAGTAGTACTTTTGTGACCTCAAAAAGCTGTTTTGTTCCCTTTAAAAGAAAAAGCTAAAAAAACTTTGCTTTTGTTTTTCTTTTTCCAATTTTTTGGTTTTCGGTTTCTTTTCTTTTAATGTTGAAAAGCAAATTGAGATCTTTTCCAATTTGTTCCGCTTGCTTTGAACAGAGATTTGTGTTCAAATTTTTTCCCTCTTCATTTTAAGTTGGCTTATTGTCTCTATAAAGATTTTCATTTGCTTATGAGTGTTGTTTAGGATCTTGCATCATCATTGTAATTTGCATTTTAAGGCATTCTTAGTTTTTTAGTTTTTGGGTATGTGTGGATTGTTTCAGAAAAGAAAAGAAAAATATGTTCCTTATATATAAGTTTCTGTAGAACCCAAGTAGAGATCACCCTTTATCGAAGAAAATGACTGCATTCATATAGTTAGTTTTCTATTGATTTCTTTTGAGTCATAAAACCATCATCAGTTTCACTCTCGTAATTCCCCCTAACTTAAAGAATAGCTATATAAAATCAAGCGATTAATAAAATGAACTAGAAATTTTATTTTTGTCATTAAACAAACACCAACAAGTTTAGGTTCATTAAGGCCTTGGATTAGGTGAGTGGATAGTTAACTCTCCAAGGCCGCTCAAATTACAAAATGTAGAAGTTGAATAAAGATCGAAACCCAATATCATTAGAAAGACTGGGAAAGCTCTATGACTGGGAGTTAATCACAAGGGAGAGTGAAGACAAGGAAGAGAGATACCCCCTCTCCAACTTGTTGGATCCTGTCTCATGACTATTTCGCCTGGATTTTGATACGATTTGGTATCTATAGTTTCCTTTCCTAGGGATCGCATAAGTGGTTGCGGAGGGGAATCTCGTGGAACTTGAGGCTGACGTTGCATCACGTTCAACAGTACTTCTGGAGGGTACCCTTGTGAAGCTTGGGTGCTTGCACCGGTAAAGGCTATTATCTAGAGGTCAGCGTAACTACCTATGATACCTTCGCTAGTAGGCTTGGGGCATAATTACCCCAGTCTATTTTCGGAAGGCCCTTGATTTTGGCTTTCTTGTATTTTGGTGTCTGGTATTAATCACCCATAGTGGAAATACTTGAAAGTTGTTTGATTTCTTGTATCTTTAGGGACTTTTAGAGAGTGCTCTTTGCTCCTAGTTTGCCTAGCTTTACAAATTTTTCGATTCTTTAAGTAGATTTCTTAAAAAATTCAAAGTGGTTGATCGACCAGCTCATCGGTCTAGGAGACTTTGTGGGCTATCACCAATGAGTCGTGAGCCTTCTCCTCGAAATCATAGGAGAAATATTGCCAGTGGTTTTCAACCAGTGGCAGCGGGCACATCGGAGATTGATCCTCTGGTTGGAGTCGTTGATTCACAAGATAGACCTGGCACAAGTAGAGAGTTAGAGAGGAATGCTCCAGTTCTTTTTCGAGTCCTCCTCCAGCCAGAAGATAATATCAAGGTTGAAGATATTTTAGAGTCTATTGTGACTCCTAATTCTCCTCTTCCTCTTGATCATCTGGACGCTTTATTATAGGTTGGAACTTCAACCAACAGGCCTTGGAGCGCAGGTTTACATCAATCTATTCCTTCGATGATCACTACTGGAAGCATGACATCCACGACAAGTGCTATGAGTATGTAGACTCCTATATCTATACAAGGAGGAGGAACAATTTCTATACCTTTTGTTACTCCTAGCACTGCTATATTTGGTTCTACTTCCATTCCATCATCGAGTGGAAGTTCTCAAGTTGTTGCCTCTGGCATTGGTTTTTTCCCTTTTGGAATGTTGACCAACGCAATTCCTTCAGTTCTGTTGAGTATTCCATTAGTTGCCTCTACATCCATGCTGATTGGATCAGCTTCTTTTGAGGGTTTCCCATTTAGGGGTGCTCATATACCACATTCCAACCCAACTGTGGGATCCATGCCTTTTTCCTTTTTCAGGTCAAGGTTATAATCAATTTCAAAGTTTGACGAACCCTGCAGTTAATGGGTTAGGAGCTGGGAATCAATCTTATTTCAGCCAACAAGGGAATATTCCGTATTCTTCTATCAATTATTTTCAAAAATTTTCTCCCTATGCTAACACAAGGAATCCTTATCAAGGGCTTGCTTCTCCTTTTAACACTTCTTGTTGTGTGTGGAGCATGATTGTTCAGAGGTCTTTGTTTCAGCCAGATGTATACCCCAGGAAGTCTTGTACACCCCTCCACGCGAGGGGGTGCGGGGGGGCCGATCCCCCCCAGCTGGGGGGTCCGGGGGCCAGCGGTCCCCCAGCGGGGGCTCGGGGGCAGCGCCCCCGCAGCTAAAAACAAATGTAAAATTTCCTTGTAAAAGTATAGTAATTTCTAGTCAATCTGGGCCGTTCATTAGGTAGATGATCTGACGGTAGAACTTATGTTTAGTTTAGGGTTTTTTGCCCTAGAAGGAAACCCCTCTCTTTGTATGAGGGTATTGTATTTGAGGCTATGAAATAGATGTGTATTCTGTGAGCGAGAAACAGAGAGGTGAGACTGTGAGAGAAAACAGAGGATATTACAACGGATTTGTTGTAGGTTGTGTCTCTTCATTTTGCTGGATAATAGAAAGGAAGGGTTGGTTGTTCGGGGTGGACGTAGCCCAAACTGGGTGAACCACGTATATCTGTGTCTCTCTTGTTTTGTGCGTTTTCTGTGTTTATATTTCTGAAATATTTTATGTGTTCCATTGCTCCGTAATATATAATTTTCTAACACTTCTTTAGGGGGTAACTTTACTAGTTATGGAGGATTTTTGGTAGGAGTTGGTCAAACTCTAAATTTTGCTAGACCACAAGGGGCTTCTTATAGTTCACTTGGATATATGAATTACTTCGAGCAACTTGGTGCCTTCACAAATCCAAGTCATTCTTTTCAGAACATTGGGAGTTCTGCCCACACCAGGTGGAATCATCAAGGTACGCCACGACTCCCTTTACTGGCAACATTAAGCTTTCCATATCTCACTAAATTGACTAATGATCCAATTAGGTATAACCCGATTTAGCCTCCAGTCCCAACCAAACTTCCCTCCGATATCCCAAAATTCGCGGGGAAGACGGGTGAAGATTCGAGTGACTACGTAACTACCTTCCACTTATGGTGTTTGTCTAACTCCCTGATAGACAATTCAATCAGGTTGAGATTATTTCAACGTACCCTAACTGGAAATGCGGCTAAGTGGTACATAGAGATGCTAGGGGGAACCTTCACTTATTTTGGCGATTTGGCTACTACCTTTTTGAACTATTTTCAATTGCCTATCCGATATGATACCGAAACTAAGCTTCTCGCTAATTTCCAACAAGACCGGCGACTCACATTTTAGATCATATCCAGGAATGGAGGAGAAGGAAGAGGTTCATCAAAGCCGATATCGCATAAGAATTCCTTCTCGAATGATTTCTTAAATCATTACAACCTGAGATATCTAAGGACATGTCCCTCTCCGATGTTTTCATTGAAGAGCAGGCTAATTTCAGGGCCCAACAGTTAGAATTGATCTATTCTCAGTCTAGGGTTCTTCAAAAAAATCTACCTAACACTCCTAGATCCATGGTGGATATAGACAAACCAAAGCCAGGTCCCCATGCAGACGGGCTAGTCAGATCAATTGATGTAAACACAGTTAACCTGGTAAATCAATGGCAGCAGTAATATTTACAAAGTGCTTCCTCTATGCAGGCATCACCATCCACATCTACACCTTCTCAACCTACGTCTATAAATGTTTTCCAAACTTCTAACCCCAAAGGAAATCAATAATCTGATGGAAAGTAGAAAGGATGAGGTAGGAAGAATAACCAGGATGGGAAGGGCAATGCAAACAAACCTGACAATGATGCCAAAGAGGGTAAGAAAGAGTGGAAGAAAAAGGTAAAATTTCCATGCAAATTATGCAATGGGGATCATTTGATTCATCTCTTCCCTAAGATCCAAGGCGCTTAATGCTTATTAGCATAGTACGCGTCTTCTAGCTCCTAGTTTGTTATCACTAACCCTTTTCCCCAAGGGCAGCAATTACTTGCTGACGCAAATTCTAATGTTGGTACCCATGTAGGGGGCAACCAGGAAGGGGAAAATTCGTCAAATGTCTATATGATGAGCTCACATATCGACATCGCTATGCGATCACATGATTACGGTGAATCAGAATCATCTAAGGCTAAGTCTGCTTCCGATGCCTCAGAGTCGCTCCATATTGAGAGGCCCTCTGTTGAGTCTATACCTTGGATGCCAAAAGGCTCTGCAAAGCACTCGACCATTAACCCTAATGCTAGGGCAGCCTAGAACTACTCGATTGTAGAAGATCTGGCTCAGAGTCCTTGCGCTATGTTAGCATTAGAGGTACTCCAATCGTGCCCTACTCAGAGGAGTGCTTTTCTCTCGGCAATCAGAGCAGTAGATCCAAAAAATTCTCTTGTGCTCACTTTTGATATGTCAAACATCAAAAAGAGACTTCCCCATCATATGGCTTTCTAGATAAAGTCTACATATCGAAAGACTAACATCTTTCGAACAATTATAGATGAGGGAGCTTCCACATGTGTGATGTCCATGTCATGTTGGAAGGCCATTGGATCACCTCAAGTTGTTCCTTCACTGACTCTATTGACGGCATTTGATGGAAATTCTCATAGGCCACACGGGATTATTCTAGCCTTTCCCATCTATGTTGGGGGAAAGGTGGTAAATATTGAGGTAGAAATTGTCGATGCAAACCTGGATTACAACCTCCTCTTATGCAGGAATTGGATTTATGAGATGGATGCCATAGTTTCATCATTACTTCGCATCCTTTGTTTTCCTCATGATGGAAGGATTGTGAAAGTTGATTAGATGGATTATTCTCTGGGTGATTCTCACGCATCCTCTGACTCTACTATTCCATTTGTGGACAATCCAGGCAACCTATTGAGAATTTAGGAGTTTGGATGTACTCTTCTTTAATGGGTAGTTTTGATCTCCCCGCTCCTTCAACTTGAATCAATGTTATTTCATCCTCCAGGGGACCTTCTCGAAGAGAGTTATTTTGAACTCATTAATTTTCGGACCCTTGGCCGTTACCCTCATCTACCACCACATTAGGTGGAGGGAAGGTAGGTGGAATGGAGTGTCCTATGTCTGCAGTGGAAATTGCTTATTAGTCTATTGTTAACTCTGCAGAATCCCATCCTACTCCTTTCTCACCAGAGGAGTTAGATGGATATGTGGCTCTAGCCTGGACCCTTGATTCAAATTCAGCTTAGGATTGCTTAGATACAGTCTTGCCATCTAAGGAAGCAATTCTAGAAGCAATGATGGGTGTTGATAGACCATGGGATGATTTACATCATCATTCATATTTCCTCCCTCATTTGCGAGAAATTGAGTCAAGTTTTTCCAATCCGTCTACTAGTGATGTTCATACAGTTTTAAACCCTTTGGTCCTAGTACAGTCTTCTGTCGAAGCTAACATGTCTGTTATATCACGAACTGTACCAGTGAACATCTCTAGGAATCCTAAAACAATAAAAAAATTCTTCATTGGAGCTTACTATTCCCCTGAAGAAATTCAAATTTACAACGATCTCTTCAAAGAGTTTCATGATGTGTTCGCCTGGTATTATGAGGAAATGCTTGGAATAGATCCATCTATAGTCCATCATGAGATCAAGACATAAGAAAAATGCTAAACCTATTCATCAAAAACTTCGACCGGTCAATCCTAGAAAAGCAACAGCTATTAAAGTTGAAGTTAAAAAACTACTTAAGGCGGGCTTTATATACCCTATTCCTCTAACTGAGTGGGTCTCTAATCTAGTCCCTATAGATAAAAAGCAAGGAATGATCCAAGTATGTATTGACTTTAGGGACCTAAATAAGGCTTGTCTGAAAGAAAATTACCCCACGCCCTTTATTGATCAAATTATTGATGAATGTGCAGGTATTGAAATATTTTCGTTCCTGGATGGATTCTTTGGTTATAATCAAATTACTATCCGTCCAGAAGATCAACACAAGACAACCTTTATTTGTCCTTGGGGTACGTTTGCATACAAAAAGATACCTTTTGCCCTTAAAAATGTTGGAGCCACTTCTTAATGAGCCATGTCTTATTCTTTTCATGACATCAAACACATTATCGAAGCATATCTGGATGATTTAGCTGCTCGTTCTTGAAAGAGAATTGATCATCCTAAACACCTTCGGGTGATCTTTGAATGGTGTCATTTTTATAAAATCCAGTTCAATCGAAATAAGTGCATTCTCGTTGTCACATTTGCTCGATTGTTAGGATTCATTGTATCAACAAAGGGGACTCATGTTGATCCCTTCAAGGTTGAGGAAATACTTCAATTGCCTCCCCCGTCTTCCATTCGTCAACTTCAAAGTCTCCAAGGAAAGGAAAATTTCTTGAGGAGATTCATAGAAAATTATGCCAAGATTACAAAAGGATTTATGTGTTTGCTTAAGGAAGGAGTCCCATTTTTTTGGGATGATTTCGCACAATGATCTTTTAATGCTTTGAAAAAAGCATTAACTTCTGCTCCATTATTGAGTTAACCGGATTATAGCAGAGACTTCTTTTTGTATATCATTGCAACAGAATAAACCATTGGTATGGTTCTGGTTCAGGAAGATGATGCTTTCCGTGAGAATGTAATATACTACCTAAGTCGAGTCTTGGAAGGCCCTGAACTACGCTATTCTCCCATCTATAAATTGGCTTTGGCAGTTGTCCATGCTGTCCAGCAGCTTTGAAATTACAGTCTGATTCGAAAAACTTTTGTCTTAGCAACCATAAATCTATTTCTATTTTTCCTCAGTAGGCGAGTGATTGGGGGAAAATATAATAGATGGATTGTCATTTTGCAAGAATTCGATCTCGAATTCATGTCGGCTAAATCTAAGAAATATTTAGTATTTGCAGAGTTGATATCAGAGCTGCCTTGTGAGGAAGAAATTATTCACGAGGAAAATTTTCCCGATGAACATTTATTTCTCATTTCCTCACAAGATCCTTGGTATGGAGATATCATTATATATCTCCAGCCTTTGAAGTTTCCACCCGCTTGGTCCAAAGATGACCATAGAAAGTTGCGTCACCTTGATAAGTATTATGTTAGGTGACACATTATATTGTCGCAAGGTTGATTCAACCCTTAGGCATTGTTTGAATTTGGAACAAGCTGAGTCAATTCTTAATGATTTCCATAGTGGAGCTTGTGGTGGTCATCTATTGGGGCTTGAAACAACCCAAAAAAAATTGCAAGCAGGTTACTTTTGGCCTTCAATTTTCAAAGATTGTATTGAAACGGTCAAAAGATGTCATCCTTGTCAAGACTATACAGAGAAAATGTGTGCGCATCCAGCTCCTCTTTTCCCTGTTATCACCATTGGTCCTTTCAACGAAGTGGGGCATTGATTTTACTACTTGTATCCACCTTCGGCAAGGAATCACAAGTACATCATTATAGTCATAGACTACCTTACAAAGTGGGTTGAGGACATGCCTACTTTCAAAAATGACAGTGAAACAATGGCCTTGTTTCACTTCAATCAGGTTATTTCATGATTTGGTATCCCTAAAGAGATTGTCATTGAACATGGTAGTAATTTCCAAAATCAACTAATGTCTGAATTGGCTCTCAAGTTGGGTTTCCGACAGGAGCATTCATCTCCATATTATCCTTAGGCCAATGGGCAGGTTGAAGCCATGAACAAGTCCCTTAAAATCATCCTACAAAGGACGATTGACAAAGCTCGATCCAATTAGCACATCATGTTGTATTCAGCACTTTGGGCATAATGAACGTCAGTTAAGATTGCCACTATTTTTACTCCTTTTCAACTAGTTTACGGGTTAGAATATATCTTTCCTATTGAATGTGAAATTACTTCCCTTAAGCTAGTTGTTGAACTTCTTCTAGAGACTTCTAGTCTCGAGGAACGCCTTGTTCATTTGGAGCATCTTGATGAGTAGCGTCGAGATGCCGCCATAATAAACAAAGCCCATAAAAAGAGGGTAAAAACTCAATATGATAAAGTTGTCCATCCTTGGAATTTTTTTGAAGGTGACCTTGTCCTGGTCTACGATCAAGACAAAGACACCCTGGCGAAAGGCAAGTTTAAACCTATGTGGTACGGTCCCTTTATAGTCAAGCGCGTTTTGAAAATGGGGCTTATGAATTAATTGAATTTGAAGGAAACAAGTTGGCGGAGCCTAGAAATGGGCTCTACCTTAATAAGTACTTTTCTTAGGCTTCGGCCTAGCACTTACTTGTTTGTATATATTATATGTTTGTACATATCCATCTCGTTGTTTTAATGATGTTGATATTTTTTATCTACTTTGGGCAGGTATTGATAGACGATTTAGTATATTTAGGATTCGTCGATGGTATGAGTAGGCAGACCCAGAACCTTGCTTCCACGGCTTGGGTGATTTATTATCCATCTGGCCAGTTGATGGTTTCAAGAGGTGTATGTATCGGTCCTACTTTGAATAATATTGTTGAATATACTGTTGTTATTAATTTTCTATCCGAAGCAATATCTCTTAGTATTGATTCATTAGTGGTTTATTTAGACTCACAATTGGTGGTATCTTAGCTAAATAACACTTATAAGGTATGAGATCCCTATTTGTATTGCCAATTTTTGAGAGGGAGATTATTTCAATGATCATTTGTTTATATCACATATGTCCACATTCCACGATCAAAAAATTCATTAGCAGATTCTATTGCTAATCAAGAATTATATTGGCATATAAATCATTCATCAAATTAAAAAACATCAAAAATAATGAAAATGTCATCTGAATATATCATAAAATCGCCTGTATATAGATAGAGTGTTTGTGTCCAAAATAATATACAAAAATTGGGACAAAATTTCCTACAAAATCTGGGCATATGCCCATCATCATGTCTAATCATAAAAATATCTGATCATCTATCTAGCTGGCTCTGGATGAGCATCCAGAAAATAAACAATGACGTTGGCTACATGCCGGAATAGCTGCACCCAGTCCATGGTACTCCTACCACGCGACGCTGCATCTCCTCGGGTAGATCCTCTATGGCTATCATGGGTACTTGGTGAGTCAGCCTCACCAAGTTCCTCTAAACTGCATGGAGAACTCTCTCCATCTCAGCTGCAACCCCTTCGGCATCTCTCCCACGACGCCTATGTCTGGAAAATCCATTAGGTCTCACTGGTCCCACATCTGAAACATGATCAATATATTTTGTAAGTGTCTTGTCTCATAAAAAATATTTTTAAGTTCATTAAAAAACCAAAAAATCTTAAAAAATCTTAAAAATTAAAAATTTGTTATTTATGGCACCCCATGCTACATTTGGTGGTAAAACTAAATACAGATCTCCTTAGAAATCCATCCTAGCACAGGGGTAGTCATGGATTGCGATGACCTGTTGATCCCACCATGCGAAAAACTCGTCATCAAAAGTCATCTTGGGCACATCGCCACCCCCAAGGTGTTTCATCAGGTCAACCCATCTACCCATTTGTGGATCTCTAGGGTTGCTGATAGTCGATAATACCTTGGGTCGAAGCCCAGGTACTTTCTCAAAGAAGAATGAGCATAATATTGTGCCATATCCAAAATTCTTTGTCTGACCCTTCTGAATGGAGGTCAATTGGTTCTTCATATTGGTCAGTAGAGGTGTGCACCAATCAAACACTATGGTGAGACATTCCATTGCTAGGCTCATAGATACTCGTGAGGCTTGATGTAAAGCAACATAGCCATTTACCCTATAAATGGTAAATAGTAAAATCTTCAAGGACAAGCTCTCTATGTGTTTGATTGGAATCTGACTTCCAATATTTTCAGGATGACCTAGACAGTATATGTGGACAAAGTATTCTACAGTAAGATTACCCCTCGTCTTGCTAGTCGAATTCACCACCTCTCCCCTTCAAGAAAGACCGGTAATAAAGTATATATCTTCGATCTCGATCCTTAAGGGCATATGGTTGATCATGAATGGGTCATCCTCCGCACTCTAGTAATGAATCAAAAGCTCAAGAAATTGTGTGTTGGCTTTCATGTTTGGCATCTTAAAAAAAATTAGCAAGCCACAACCTCTTAAAGAATCCAAATAATTTTGGTCCTCCATTACTTAATTATCTATAGCACTATGCTCTCTTTCTCGCCAGGTGATGATCATCCTACCCAAAAAAATGTTTCAAACCATTAGATTTATGTTTTAATGTTTTTACCTGTGCACATGCAGGTTTCCTTTTAACATAGTCACATGTAGGGCCCTCGTATATGCAAGTTAGTATTCAACCCGCGTGTATGCAGATTTGAAAAGTTTGACATATTTTCCTATGGTCAAAACTTGAAAAAAAAACACTTAAAAGGTTTCACAAATAATTACAAGTAGGATATAAGGGTTACCTGGAAGTTTTGGAGTGATTTGAATGGTTCAATTGGTCGAAGGAATCTTGTTTGGGTTTGTCTCCACACCTCCTTGCTCAAAACACAAATGACAAAACTGTGAGTCCAAAAGCCCTTATATAAGTTGAAAAATAAAAATTATATTTTCAAAAATTGATTTTTGTCTTATGGACTTTTTAACCTTGTGGCTTGGAGTGTCGAGAATGGGTTGTCTTTCCAGGAAATTTTGGATACTTCTTCGAGACATAATTTTGGTCCCATGATCACCGACCCGTCATGGAATGTATTTTTTTCTTACTGGCATATAGGTTAGAGAATACCACTTTCCACTGCATTTTTCATACTAGCATCCATATTGCGATACGTTAGCCATAGGGTCAGCCCCATTGTATCTTGATTTGCAAACAATTTTCACTCGCTGACTTTCAAAATCATGATGCGATGGTAGAGCCAACCTTTACATGGGCATCTTAGTTAGATTCTCATTGACATTGGCTGCCCATGCTGCTATATTGAGTGGGCTTGGGAGTCCTCTTTAGTCCCACCATGACTTGTGCATTGAAGAATCATTCTCATTCTTCTGCGCTACTTTCTGGCTTTATACCCTAGAGTCTCCTTTGTATTGAGTTGTACTACGCATTGCATATTGAGTACTTGCACCTTTTGGCCTTGAGTCGGCTTCACTTGAAATCGTGTTTAAGCCACTTATCAACCATGTCTTATTCAAAATCAACCTTGCAATCACTTAGCCTCTGCAACTTAACACACCCTTATACCCATGGAAAGAACATCCCTTTGAGTGTCCTTGACCAATTTTGCCACCTTGCATTGAGCATAGGAATTTTCCCCTCACAGGAACTAGAGCATCTGCTTTTTCGACACTCATTCTTTCCACTGTAATATAGCATTATTTTATTATTTTCAAGCTTCATATAAAAGAAAAAGACTATATATATCTATATATATATATATATATATATATATATATATATATATATATATATATATATATATATATATATATATATATTATATATATATATATATATATATATATATATATATATATATATATATATATATATTCCAAAAAAGAGCGGGAATGGGACATTATTTCCATATTTTGATGGCAACTAGAGTCAGTCATGTCAGCCTTGAACAAAGCACTCAAAATAAAGTCCTTCCTCCATTGGGGTGAGCTTTAGTTTGACTTAGGAGAGCCTTAACCTTGTTATCAATTCAGTCCTCCTCCAATTGGTTACTTCTTCCAATCATATGGAGAGTTTTCTTATGCCTCTTAAATGACAAACTTATACAAAGTTATCATATGCTGCCATGTAGTCACAGTTGAGTCATACCTTTGTTCAAGGGAAGTAAACTTGAGTCGGCCTCTCTACGGTGTCTCTTGACCTATTTTTCAGTCAACCATCCATGGTTGTAAATGTCATGTTCATTATCACATCAATTTTATTAGTCCTTTCCTCGTGCCGGTTTGAGAGGGTCTCCATTGAATTTTTGCTGGCAGGTCTTGTCCTTATCGACTACGACAAATTTCTCTGAGGAAAGATCTAGAGCCACACCTTGGCCCTATTTTCATTATTAATAGGTTACCTTGTGGTCAACATCAATCAATATCATGGGTCTTTGACTGGGTGGTTTCCCTTGTTTTCGACATCAACTTTCATTATCAGACATTGGGATTCGTGCAGTGCCTTGGTTTCTATTTGACCCTATTGGTGGATTCCTCGCCTTTGTGTCAGCTTTCATTATTGGTTGGTTTAGAGGGTTTCTATCGTGCGCTAGCCACATCTTGTGTACACTAGAAACATGCTTTGGTTGGGTTACTACATCTTTGTTCATCTGATTCTTTCCATATTATTGGCCTATGGGTTACACTCACGCTAGATTGATGAAGGATGCCTTAATGCCTTCCTTCTAGTGGATATTTTCCCATCGACTTCAGCTCATTGCTCTAGGAAAGGGATCTATAGTTCATTTGGCAGTACCTTAGGGTTTGCAGTCCTCAGTGGAAGATTCCTTCCCTATCAACAATGGGAAAACATCATTGTCTCCTAATTGATTGATTCTTTCAAGTGTTCGACTACAGCGCATTTATTAAACTTGTTAGATTGTACTATGTACCTTGACCCTCATCATCATTATTAGTGAGTAGTCCCGTATTTTTTAATGGTATACATCAATGATCAGTAATCAAACGATTTCTCACATGGTCGACTTCAGATCATTCATTCCCATTGTGTAGAAATGTACCAGGACGGTCAGTGAAGACCTTGGGTTTTCATCAGCATGTCCTGGTTCACTTGTCAGTTGCTCCTGTTTTTGCTAGTTGACACCATCCACATTATATGTTGTAGTTCCTTACAGCGACATCTTATATGCTGGCACTCGAGTTGCAGTGTAGTACCATTTATTCCATCATGTTCACTTGCTACTATTTGGATCTTTTTCCTTTCTTCAGTGATCAGCTTCATACTTCAACATCATTGATCAACACTTTATATGTGATATTCAGACATGTACTTTCTTGATTATGATCAGCTGATCCATTATGTATTTTTAGTTCCTTTATACTTGTATGCATATTGGATCAGCTTTTGTACTTGACATGCAGACATGTTTTACTATTTCTGAGCATGAGTATGCCCACCTTAGACGGTAGTTTCTTTCTGATCTCTTTCGATGGCTTCGCAGGCTGAATTCTAGTGAACTCCTCCTCGGTCTCAGCATGATCCCTTAGGTACACTTAATATAGTTTGGCCATCATGTACCCCTTTTGATGTCATATATTAGGTGACAACTGTTATAGCACCATTTACCACTCTTGGTAGATATGATCCTCTTATTATGGCCTAGGGCAACCCTTCCTTCCAGACTTGGTCCAAAATCTAAAAAATAGTGTTTTATTCCTTATACACTAATTTTCCCTGTGATAAAAGCGTGTATACGTGGGTCAACATATATCCAACCTACGTACATATGTTAAAACACTTAAAAAAATTAATTTCCTAAATTTTGGGCGGAGTTCACGGGTTTTACCTCTTACTCACCTCCTATTGCCCACGGCCCAACTATGTCCCAACTAAAAAAACTAATTTGGAGAAGTATAAATAAACCTCCATGGGAAGTCCTTAAGGGAGAAAGGATGAGATATTGATACTATAGTGAGATTATCCCTGATCAAGTCTGAAGAATCCCTGTGCCTCTTGCACTCCCCAAAGCTTCAGGAAACCCTTGTTTCCTTGATTATAGATATCCCCCATCTTTCTTGAGATATCCTTGTATTGGTAATGGAGGAAGATTGTTGAAGGCCGCAAAAGGACAGATCTGGAGGAAGGTTCCGCTTAGAGCCGGAGAAGGACTCAGGTTGTATTTCTCCACCTTACTTATAGCTTACTTCAATAAAAGGAATGTTGTTCTATTTCTGATATGAAATGTGTTTATGCATCAAATTATGTTGTAATTCATTTATGAATCTTATATTGATGTATAATTAGTCATTAATTTATATGATTTAAAGTTAACATCATGAATATGCTTTATGTTTCTACTGTCATGTATGTTCCATTTGAATAATTTTGAGGTTTTAAGAACATTGGGAGAAGCTGAGGGTTTGGACCCTATGGGATCTACCCAAATGAAGGACATCCAGGTAAGGAAACTCCTACACGATTTAGTAGAATAAGAATTTTTTGTTGATTGCTTGAGCATCTCTTGTTGAGGTTTTCCCTTTGCTCTATTGGGGTTCTCAACCCAAATCCCTAAGGTGGTTTTACCTATAACACCCCTATAAGCTACGCATTCTGATCCAACAGAGAACACTTTGTACACTTAGAGTTTTTTTTAAAATTTGTTGTCTGTCAATGAGTAGAGTGTTTTGGGAGGAATTCCTTGCCCACATAGACGTTTCTCTGGAAGCCCGTGAATTGTTTATGGAGAGGATGACTGCCACCAATCTTGCCACAACCGTGACCTTGGAATCCACTGTTTATGATGCTTTAGGACTCGAAGTGTCCAGTATTGAAGCCAAGCCTATAGTACCCATGACGCCGAGGTCGCGCAAGCCAAAACAATCTATGGCCAAAGAAAAACAACCTACGTCCCAAGAAAAGCAGAAAAAATCGGTGCAGGTATGCACTTCCCCAAGGAAGCATACCATGACTCCAGCATAGAAAAAAGATAAGTAGCTGACAAAAGGAAAAGAGAAGGTTGTAGACCTAGAGGCAGATGAAGGCCAGGGGACAGAAGATATTGACGCTGAAGGAGTAGAGCCCATCACAAACATCCCTTAGTACATCCCTCCGAGGAAGGCAAAGGAAAATATTACAAAAGACTTGGACACTAGGAAATTTATCATTTCCACACCTCTACTATCTGAGAATATTCCCTTTGAAGGTCTGTGGCTCGCGCGAGTCCCGCTACTGAAGATGGAGGATTGGGACCTCACGGATCATGCTAAGTTCACTCACTTAGTGACTGACAAGTATATGAAGATATTTTTCTCTAAATAAACGTGTATTACCACGCTAGAAATAGAGGAATGGGTTTTCGGTGTTGAGCAATTGGGATTGCTCAACTTTCTATGGGTGCCACATTAGCACCACACCCCGATCAATACAATTTTCATACGCCAGTTGCACACATTGGTGCACGATGGGTGCCTATGGCGAGGAGGGACTATCCACATCACTGACATGTTGATTCACAGGATTACACACCTGCCTCATGAAGGTATGAATATTTCCAAGGAGTTTGGTGAAAAGACAGGAGAGAAGGAGCTGACAAAGCACGTGAAATAGGATTATGGAATGGTGAGGAAGGAACGAGGGTATTCCATCATGTCGATAAAGTACCTTGTAGTTCAATTGACCATGCAGATATTGGCTGGCAAGGTGATGAGGAAGTGTCACGCAGATGAAGTTCCGGTGCCCGTAGTGTCTCTAGCAGCTCAGTGCACGAAAGGCATATTGTTCAATTGGTCCAGATACCTATGCCAAGAGTTCCTCATGAATTGCCACGAGGCCCAGGATGAATCCAAGTCATTTCATTATGCTTGGTTGCTTCTCTCCATTGTGTTGGTTTCATGGGAGCTATGAGAAGGCAGCCAGTTCCCTCTGTTGGAAGAAGGATTGCTGGAGACAGCACAGTTCGCCTCCCTATGGGCTACGAAGGACCCTGCACGTGTCACTGAGACCAATATTTTTTGGGTCTTGATGGAATAAAGTCTCTGCATGGAAGTTAACCAGTGCCCAAGGTTGTCCCCAACCTTGTACATGTAGTTATCTTCCTATGCAGCATTCAAAGCTGACTTTCACAAAGTTTACATCCAAGCGTGGAAGGATCTAGCATAGAAGTGGCATGACTTGCCGTATTTGGTCATAGACACTGATGTACAGGAGGTAGTAGCGCAATGGCCAGCAGAGTGGCATGCTCCATCAGATCTAGTTGTTGGTCCAAGTACGGGTGCAGAGAAGGAGGTCAGGAAGAGAAGGAAGGAAGTAGCCAAGCAGGCTGCGCAGAAAATGAAAGATGCTGCAAATAAGGCTCGGGTCGAGTAGGAATGCGCTACCAAGGAGAAGGAGGAGCAGGAGTAACGTGAGACCCAGACAGGTCACAAGTCACCTTCGCCAAAAATAGAAATAGAAATAGGGAAATAAGGTAGAGGTAAAGAAGGGAAATGCACCCCCTTCGTTATGAAAAGGCGGGATATGGAACAACAAGCGAGATTGAGGAAAAAGCAGAAGGCGCACAAAGCATAGGTTGAGCCTTTGGTGCTCACAGAAACTGATCTAGATGAGATTGGTGATAAATTCAGGGATGTTGCCATAGAAGTACTACATCAGTTGGAATAGTAGTACATTCATACTTTTGGAGGAGCCCAAAAGGATCTTTGCGAATTGCAGCTTCAAGAAACCAAGATCTAGGTAGATGTCGGAAACATGAGTGGCGCAACAGGAAGTTCAGTGCAAGAACAAAGTATAGGTGTGGAGCTAATTTTGTGGCTCCTGCATGATGTGAGAGTCTTTCCCTTACCTTTAGGTTCAGTCTGCGCTGACACTGAGGAACAGTGCGCCCTCCTTGATAGCATCCCAAAGTTGGGCTTGAACCTTGCCACGATGAAACTGGAGATGTTGCATGCATTATTACATGGAGTAGCAGGAGGGATTCACATTTTGGAACAACGAGCACTTAGTGATCTCAGCGAGATCAAGGTTAATAATTAGAAACTATTCACCGACACGACATAGATTTTGGAAGAAAAGGAGGTGCTCCAAGCGCACAATTCATGACTCGAGTTAGCAGTCAGGAAGGCATGTAGTATTGTGCCTGAAATCCATATTCCTGAGGACGCACAGCCAGAGGCAAAGATTAGAAAATTAGTTGTCAGTGGGCGTGAGGAAAAATCTGAGGTTAGTCAAGTTCAATTTGAACTCAACATGAAGATAATCGAGCTGCAATTGAAGATGAAAACATCGACTCCACCAGAAGTCCAGAAGCAATGCAGAGCCGCGATGAAAGAAGGACTAGTTACTTTCAATGCCACAATCGTTGACTTCTCAGCATTATTTGAGCAGGAAAGGTAGCTGGTAATAACTTTGTAGGAAGACCCAAACCTACGACACTGAATACAGTGGTCAGGGGGCTACAGAGGTAGTATGATGATGTCAGGGAAATGACGCGCTCCATTGCACCAGTGCAGTGCCTAGCCAAGTTGTAGGAGGGGAAGCAGCTCCTCGTGCAAGTAGAGGCGGCGCAGAAGAAGGAGAACTTAATTAAGTCCAGGTTGGAGCCTTGGTTGGAAGAGGCTTATCATGTCATGATGAATATTAAGGAGAAGCTTATGGGCTTGCACAGACGCAATAGACAATGAGGCTAGCTGCAGAAGGTCTAGATGCAGTAGAAGTTGGTTGAGGAATTCAAGAAAGAAGCTAAGCAGAGCGATGCCGAGGTTGCAGTAGTTCAAGTGGAGCTGAGGGATCTTTGTAGCAAGATCGTAGTGCCAGCCAAGTGACTCGAGGGCAAGTCACGATCTTTGTGCTGGGGACCTGTTGGGATGGGGTCCCCTGGGTCAGTTTTGGGGTTAAAATAACCCAAGTTTTGATGTAATTTTTGTAAAAGATGTAAAGTTTTTGCGATTTGTGGATGCATAGTGCATAGATGAGTAAGAGAAAAAGGGGGTTTTATCCCATTTTTTATGTAAATTTGAGTTGGCTTTGAGATCCAACCATGGCCCGGGGACCATGGGATTGTATAAATAAGCGTGTCTTAGAGAGTTTAAGGAGATTATGTATGTAATGGGTCAATAGAAGATAGCAAAAAGAAGTGATCAGATAGGAGGGAAAGGCTCTGCAGCTGAGTGCATAGAGGCCTAAGTAGAGTCCACAACTAAGTGTGTGAACCCCTGCAGTTGAGTGCGCGGGGTAGTTTTGAGTCTGCAATACCATATTGAAGATCAATAAAGAAGACTATTGAAGAATTCCTGTGTTTATCTATTTAATTCTGTTTACCCCTATTTACGATATATGTTGTGGATGAATAATGTATTTATGAAATATTGATCTAATGATGCACGACTCTATGGAATAATTCTTAATAACTGTACACAACACATGTTAAGTACTTCCACGAAGACTGTGATACATTCTGTTATTTTTATTAAATACTTAAGTAGATATGCGTGAGCTCAAATCTAGGGTTATTTTCTAGTACGCATAAGTGGATGGATAGACTGTTGAGGGTTCTTAAAAGCTTATCGTAGACCTTCATGAGGATCTAAGGGTTGTTTAAACATATTTGCAATACCAAGCCCTAAGGGCTTATAGATCTGCACAAAGGCATATCTAGGGCGCTAAAAGACATCACATTGATCTCTGGATGTGGAAACTTTGTTCTAGCATCCCCCCTGTGCTGAAGTAAAATTATAAGTGTGGACTCAAACAATTCCTCTAGCCCGATAGTGGATCTAGCCACTAAAAAGACATTCTATGGAAGATTTCCTTAGGTTAAAACCAATTAAGAGGGCCCACCTCTTAGTACTCTTATCCCGTTTGGTGATGACCTTGCTTGCTCACTTTAGCTATCTCTCATTTCCTTCTTTGAACACCTGAAACAAGTAAACAACAACAAACAACAACCGTGATAATAGAAAAATTGTAATTCAACCTACTTAACAAGTCAAGAAGCATTAATCCATAATCATGTGAGATGACACATTATGTAGGAAATCAATCGATAGTTGCATATATATTAAATCAAGAAGAGATTACAACCATTGTCTTAGAATTGTTGTTCTCTTATGACAGAACCAGGTTCCCACAAAATTCTGTTAGAATTCCATGATGGCCTCAACAATGATAGTTTTAAGGCTCTTCCCTTTAGGCTTAACACTAAACCAAATTCACACTTCTCCCTCACACACAACTAGAGAGCTACAACTATGAATAGCTTGTTGTTTACTCCAAACTTAATTAGCACTAGCACACCAACATTATGTTAGAAAATTATATATTATGGAGCAATGGAACACATAAAATATTGCAGAAATATAAACACAGAAACCTCACAAAACAAGAGAGACATAGATATACGTGGTTCACCCAGTTTGGGCTACATCCACCCCGAACAGCCAGTCCTTCCTTTCTATTATCCAGCAAAATGAAGAGACACAACCTACAACAAATCCGCTGTAATATCTTGTGTTTTCTCTCACAGTCTCACCTCTCTGTTTCTCGCTCATAGAATACACATCTATCACACAGCCTCAAATACAATACCCTCATACAAAGAGAGGGGTTGCCTTCTAGGGAAAAAAACCCTAAACTAAACATAAGTTCTACCATCAGATCATCCGCCTAATGAACGGCCCAGATTGACTAGAAATTACTATACTTTTACAAGGCAATTTTACAACTGTTTTTAGCTTCGGGGGCGCTGCCCCCGAAACCCCTCGCCAGGGGGGGGCTCGCAAAGGTCGCAACCGCCCCCCCTGGATCCCCCTTGCAGCAAATATTTTACGGGCGGCAACGCCATTTCGAACTGGGGTCCTATGTGGCGATACCTTTGAATATAGAAGATAATCAGGCTCCACACCCAACAATCTCCCACTTGGAGACTGATTGTAGCAACTCCACCACTGCTCCATTTGCTGGACAATGACTCCTTTTTGGACCTGGCTGTTTCTCACCTTCATCGTCATCCTTGAAGACCAACTAAAACTGAGCATATTCTCAGTTTCTCCCTGGTTACAACTTTTGTTAGCATATATGCATGATTCTGGCTAGTGTGTATCTTTTCCAGCTTCAACTCTCCATCTTCCAACACTGATCGTATGAAATGGTACTTGAGTTGTATGTGTTTAGTCCTAGAATGAAATGCTGAGTTCTTTGCAAGATGAATGGCACTTTGGCTATCACTGTATAACGTGCCCATATCATGCTCCTTACCCAATTCACCCATAAACCTTTGTAACCAAATCACTTCTTTACTAGCCTCTGTAGCAGCAACATACTCTACTTCTGTCGTTGAAAGTGCAACAACACTTTGGATTTTTGAAACCCAAATGACAGCTGTTCCTCCAACAGTAAATACATATCCTATAGTGCTCCTCCTGTTATCTCTGTCACCTACCATATCTGCATCAACATATCCTTGTAGGGAGATGTTTGAACCACCAAAGCATAATGCTTGATTTGTGGTACCTTTCAAATATATGAGAATCCATTTCACTTCCATCCAATGTTCCTTTCCTGGATTGTTCATGTACCTGCTTACAACTCCCACTGCATGTGCAATATCAGGCCTTGTGCAGACCATTGCATACATTAAGCTTCCAACTGCTGATGCATACGGAACTTTAGACATATAATCCATGTCTTCTTGGGTCTTTGGGCACATTTCCTTGCTAAGTTTGAAATGGCTAGCAAAAGGTGTCCTAACTGGTTTTGCATTGTGCATGTTAAATCTTTTCAACACCTTTTGTATGTACTCATTCTGAGACAATGTTAATTTATGATTTTTCCTATCTCTAGTTATTCTCATACCAAGGATTTGTTTTACAGCTCCCAAATCCTTCATTGCAAATGAATTTGCCAATTTTCTTTTGAGCACATTTATTTCCTGCATGTTAGATCCTGCAACAAGCATGTCATCTACATACAATAATAATATAATATAGTTGCCATCATTTTGCTTTTTCAAATAAACACAATGATCAGAGTGACATCTAGTATAACCTTGTTCAGACATAAACTTGTCAAATTTTAGATACCACTGCCTTGGAGCCTGTTTTAAGCCATACAAGCTCTTCTTCAACCTACACACTAGTTCCTCCTTCCCTTTCACCTCATATCCTTGTGGCTGCTGCATATATATCTCTTCCTCCAAATCCCCATGGAGAAATGTTGTCTTTACATCTAACTGCTCAAGATGCAAATCTTCAGCTGCTACAAGACTTGAAATAGTTCTGATTGAAGTCATTTTAACAACAGGAGAAAATATTTCATCAAAATCAATATTTATTTTGTGCAAACCCCTTCACCACAAGTCTAGCTTTATACCTCTGTTTTCCTCCATATTCTTCCTTCAGCCTGTAAACCAATTTATTCTTCAATGTAGTTTTTCCTAGGAAACCTGACTAAATCCCAAGTCTGGTTATGCATTAAGGAGTCCATCTCTTCTTCCATGGCTACCTCCCACTTCTTCCTGCTTTCAACCTGCATTGCTTCTTCATAACATTCGGGTTCACCAGAATCAGTCAACAATAAATAATATAATGAAGGGGAGTATCGTTCAGGGGGTCTACTTATCCTGGTAGATCTTCTAACACCACTTTCAGGTGTTTGGGGTGCCTGTTGTTGTTGTGGTGGTTGCTGTTATTGTGGTTGTTGATTATTATTATTTTCAGGCACCTTTCCTTTTTCAGTGATTTCATCAAGAACTGCGTATTCCTTGTTTTCCTTTTCCTTTTTCTTTTCCTGCAACTGATTCTTATACAAGACCTTTTCATTGAATATTACATCTCTCCTCCTACTGATTTTGTGATTTTCATAATCATATAAGCGATAACCAAAATCATTAACACCATATCCAATAAAGGTACATTTCTTTGACTTTGCCTCAAGCTTTGTTCTATTTTCTTTATCAATATGGACAAAGGCCTCACAACCAAAAGGCTTTAAAATAGAGTAGTTTACCTTTTTACCTGTCCATGCTTCCTCTGGAACACCACCATCCAAGGAACTTGAAGGCCCTCTATTTATTAGATAAACAGCAGTATCTACAGCATCTGCCCAAAACTGTAAAGACAATCCTTCATGCAATCTCATGCACCTTGCACGCTCCATGATTGTTCTGTTCATCCTTTCTGACACACCATTTTCTTGTGGTGTTCTTGGAACTGTGTTCTCTCTGCGAATTCCATGCTCTGAACAGTACCTATCAAACTCTTTGCTGCAATATTCACCTCCATTGTCTGATCTAAGACACTTCAATTTCTTTCCTGTCTTAATCTCAACCAAAGCTTTCCATTTCTTGAAAGTATCAAATACATCAGATTTATTCTTAATACAATAAATCCAAGTTTTTCTAGTTGAATCATCAATAAAAGTAACATAATAACGAGAGCCACCGAGAGATGATACCTGAGCAGGTCCCCATACATCTGTATGCTAAAGCTCTAATTTTTCATTCTTCTTTTCTTTCCCAACTCTGAGAAATCTGACTCTCTTCTATTTTCCATAAATGCAATTCTCACAGAAGTCCAAATCAACATTCTTCAAACCCGACAACAAATTCCTTGAGTGAAGAATCTTCATCCCCTTTTCACTCATGTGTCCGAGCCTATGATGCCATAATGCTGCATTTTTGTAGACATTTTTGTGCCTTACAGCTCTAAGCATGAAATGTCCATAAACCAAGGGATTCTAAGTCCCTAAAAGTGTTGTTCCTGCCCCTAAAGGAACAAGGTCAACAAATTACAGCTTCTCCCAGAAGTTCTCCACCAGAAACTACTCAGAATCAGTCAAATTAGGATCATTTCAGCTGCTCCACTAGCTACTTGCGTTGCATAGCACCCAAGTACACTAGCTAGGTGCGTTGCAACGCACCTAAATGCACTACCAGGGTTCGTTGAGTGGGAAATGACAAATGGCAGTGTCATTCCACGAGGTGGAAAGACAATGGAAGCTTCTAGAATCTTCCCCTATGACACTTGCCTCACTGAGTTCGACCAAGGATGAGTAAGAGGCTCTCAGTCTCCAAGTGGAAGCAAGAACTGACAAAGAGAAGACACTAGTTAGATGAAAAGCTGACTCATCCTCTTTGCATACATCTATATATGGATCCCGCATCCCAGAGATCCAGAGGCTGGAATTTTGTACATTGCAGAGAATTGTTGTTGGTTTTCAGATTGATATCATAGTATTTGGTGATTTATGCTTTGTTGGAGGTGAAGAAGGGGCTTCTTTTCTGGGAGGTTGATGCTGGATCGGGAATCATTGGTTGTATCTCCTCCTGGATCTTCTTGTTATATCAATAAAACTATTTGAGTTTCTCCTACATGCTTGTGTATCATTGATGTTTGTTACATTTGTATGTTTAGCTTAAATCTGATCCTAAGCTTTTTATGAATATAAATCCATGTCTTTGTGTAGTTTTCTTCTTGTGTGATCTTACAGGAACTTGGTGAAGCTGGGCAAGTAAGGGAGCAGGTAGCTAGAAGCTGTCAAAGAGGAGAGAGATTGGATCAAAGGACTAGCGCAAGACACAGGTTGGTTCATCCTATTCCTCTTCGTTTATAGTTCATAAAGAAGAATACAAAAGTAGTTTTCTCTGTTTGTTGATAAGGTCACTGTCACACCTTAGTGGGATAGGGTCGTTCTGAATAGACACTTTTCCCGTCAACAAAATGGCGACTCCATTGGGGACGATTGTCTAATTAGTTTGTTTGTGTTTCTCTTGTTGTTTGTTTCATAAACGTAGAAGTAGCAATCAAACTACATTTGCCATTTACAAATGCAAAGTAGAAACCTGCTACTTCAATCCATTCACTGGATCTGTTTATGATTTGAACAGCTAATTCACAAATGATCTGATTGCCCTTTGTGATAACTCTTAGACCTCCTTTAAATCATCCCTCTGATTGTGCATTGTTGATTGCTTTTACTCGGCCAAAAACCATAGATTAAACTGCAAACCATGACCTAGAACCCGGATAGAATTCTCGTTTCTGCCCCAGCGCAGGCTCTGTGAAGAGGTTCTGCATTTCAACGCAGGTCCCGAGAGGGCTACCTTCGCTGCAATCCAGTTTCTCTGTGTAACAGGTGCGCTGATCAGCCTTGCCTTGTGCAGCTGAGGTTCTTTGCTTCATTTTTTCCAGTTTTGTCTCTGATTTTTGCAGCCTGTGATCAGTGTGTGTGCCTGTCTAAAAACTCCTTTTCTTTGCCTTAATTCCGCCTCCTTTGTACAAAAAGATTGTAGGTGTTTTTGTGTGTTTGTGACATCATTTATAGTTTTCCATTGCAAAAGTAGAATAATCATATTGTCGTCCTTTGATTTAGATCTGTCGTAACTGTCGATTTTGGTCTTAGGAGAAAGTTTATTTGCTGTTGACAGTCGATTATGCTTTTACTTTTGCCTTTGGTTTGAATTTGTGACTTTCTAGTGTCGAAACGAGTATTTATTTCGAAAATCGTAAAGTGTCGTAATCATCTCTACCTTTTGATTTCGAAAAGAAGCTTGTTTGTGTTTGTCATTTGAAAGCAAATTCAGATTTGTACATCAACTTTCTTTTTAGGCATCAATATTAAGAAAGTGAAAAACAAATACATGCACATGTGCATTTTCATATTGATAGTTTGTATGGCTTGATTTAGGAAAAGTTCATTTACAGTGTGCTCTTTTCTCTTTGCGAAAAGATTGTGTCTTTCTTTTCCAATTGTAGCTAGGATTTTCATTGCTGAAAAGAGATAAAAGATTTGCTTATCATCTTTAGATTGCATTGTAGGAATTACATCTACATCTCGTGGTGAACCCAAAAGGAAAACTTCATAAGAAAGATCAACTTAAAATAAATTGAATGAATCTAACAACGCTTTGGAACTTAACGCACAACATAGAGGTCTAGGCTAGAGACGTATTCTGACGTCGTAAAGCCTGGTAACTGTTGTCCTCACTGATGGTTGGGTGATTCCTCCACTATGAGACGATAAGTGCCAGTACGGACTTGTGCTCCCACGTACCGTCGAGTATATATTGGGAGACCCCTATAGGCTTAAAACCTTTTTTCCATAGGAAGCCGTGTCGTCCGCCCTACTGATCGCAATGCACCGAACACAGCATTCGGGAAGATTGACTGCCGTACCGTAAAATGTACTCTACAGTTTTGTGATTGGTTTGGTACTCCCTCTACCTAGATCTCCAAAGCAGTCCCTTTCGTTCCTTTTCAGACTCCTTAACGGAAAAGGTCCATCTGAGCACTTGTCACTTCAGGCTCATTAAAAATCGAAGGAGACTAGAGTCATCTTTTGTTTTTTCTCGACTCTTAAAAACTGAAAAAAACAAGTTGTGTCTAAAGCGTCTAAAATTTTATTTTAAACGGAATATTCATTACCCCTTTCCTACGTTGATCTTAGGTTGAGAAAATGGAGTCTACCAACCAAGGAATTTCCCTTGGTGGAAATCCTAGTCCCTTCTCCTCTTGGGGAGATGTTGGTGCACCCCATATGGCCACCTTGTCACTTCCAGGACTGACAATTGGCTTGCTAGTATGGCTCTTCTCAACCAATGTCGTTCAGAACACCACTATTCCTGAACAATCGAATCAGCAGTTAGACGAGTCCAGAGTTACCCACCAACCTTCTACTTCCTCTAATTCTTCCTCTCCTCCTTCCTCTTCGCTTGATGGGGCTGGCAAAGCCAAAAGTCAAGTTCCTAAGGAGAAGAAGGAAAAGAAGAAGAAAGAGAAGAAGAAGAAGGAGCCAAAAGCGAATGGGGGCAAACGAGTGTCGTCTAACGAAAATCCACACACTGCACCGACCAGGCCTAAATCGCCATGTGTCATTTGCAAAGGAGACCACTTTCACAGAGATTGTCCTTGCATCCCTCGGATACTAAGGGACTGGTCTCCTCGTTTGCACAATCCGGTGTCATCAACCTCTGATGGCCATGTTGAAAGCACACCATCAACTAGTGAAAGTGAAGCCACAGGACAAAAAGGGAAAGCTAGATTTCCCTGTAAACTGTGCGAAGGCGATCATGCTGTCCACCGTTGTCCCTTCTTAGATGAGGCTAAACGAGTTTTGGAAGATCGTCCGGTTTCACTGTTGCGACTTCCTCCTAGATATAAAAAACTCTTGCCGAGTCTGTCACCAGTTGAAAACCCGGCTGCCCCGCTCAGCTGGTCAGCCGAAGCACCTATCATTGAAGATAAACCATCTGAATCCATACCAGATGAAAGTCAAAAGGTCGAGGCGGCAGTTGACCCGGTATTTCCTTCAGAGGTTTCACCTTCAGATGGTACCGTCACGGAAGAGAACAAGGATGACACTATCCAAATTCTCTTCATAAGCACAGACTCCGACGAACATGGGGGAAATTTACCCGTTCCTTTACCGCAGGAAGGAAGTTCATCAAAGCCATACCCGACCGTCTACTCGGTCCCACCTCCAAGCAACCTAGTTGTCTCCTTCGACTGGAATCAACTAGGCAGACCCCGCCTACCAGCAAGTGTACCATTCCGAATTATCGTCCAAATATATAGAATGGTCATGGCTGGTACCATCATAGATGAGGGGTCTTCTGTGAGTATCCTTTCCTCTATTGCTTGGAAAGTGCTTGGTTCGCCACCGCTTTCGCCTGAGATGAGAAATCTGACAGGCTTTGATAAAGGAACCAGTCAACCTTTAGGGATCCTTCCCAATGTGCCCATAACATTGAGAAGGAAGACAATTCAAATGAACGTAATGGTAGTTCAAGGACCCTTAGATTACAATCTACTCCTTGGACAAGACTATATTTATTTCATGGGAGCCATCGTCTCCTCACTCTTTAGAGTAATGTGTTTTCCGCACGAAGGAAGAGTGGTCAAGCTCGTGGAACAGCTTTCATTTCCCGTATCACGCATAGCAAATAGTCATATACCATCCCTAAATGGTATCTTCATGCAAGAAATGTCTCAACCCCCAGTCCGTCCTCCCGATGAGCGCAAGTAATTCGAAGGGATATGACTGAAACCCAGGGGGCATGCATCCTGGTCTGCTTCGGCAGGAAAACTTCGGGTATAGAGTAGGTTTCCACGGGAGAATATGACTAGTCTGTACCCCGTCCGTGATTGGAAGAGGGGTTATTCTAGAATAAGATTCTCTTGTCAAAGTTATGTGAGTTGGTAGAACTGAGTCACTTGCCCTTGTTTATCTCGGTAAACATCACCGAAGAAGTGTTTTGTTTGCACCGCGAATAGAACAATCTTTGGGTAACCTGTAAGAGGTAGACCTTTCCTGATAGAACAAATGTTTTGTTTGCAAATTGAGGGGTAACCTTGAAACCATATTTTATACCTGGGGGCATGCAAACCTTTTGGAGTGCAAGCAAGGGGCGACTATTTATTTTTTAAAATTTTAGGTCCTCCCTTTAAACGTGTAGGCTAACCCTTTAAACTCGTAGGATTAGTCGTCACCTAACTTGCATAAAGAAAGGATGTGGGGCAAAAATCTAAATGTTGTCGTTTTATATGAGACATTCTTATCATATGACTGGATTAATCGAGCAGTTTTAGCACATGGTTCAAGCTCGTTAAAAAAAATAAACATAAGACATGAGCAAGTGTTTCAATCCGCGTTTAAGCTCGTTAAAAAATGAACTATTCTCCGGTAAATAACCGTCGTGAATGTAGTACTTCAGCCATTAAAGCCTTGGTCATGTTTGCACCGTCACCTCCACTTTTCCATTGGCCGATCATTCACCTCCATTTGATTGTTTACCCATTTTGAGGAACAGATGTGAAGAGTGATTTCACTAGCCATCCTTGTGACACTGCCGTGATTGGAAAATTCCAAACCTTACCTGGAATCAGCTGCTACCTTTTTTATCACTCGTTCCTCAAAAGACGAGTCTTCTTTAAGCTCTTTTCATCTGACTCGTAAAATATGAAAAGATTTCCGAGTTTTGGCCTTCCAGCTCGTTAAAGCGACAGGAAGTGCTATCCCTCCTCTAGATTTTAATCTTTTTGGACCTGAGGGATTATTGCACAAAAAGATCGAGCGCTTGTTTTGTTCGGCTCGTTAAAACTATCGAAAATTCATCCCTTCTGTATTGTTTTATACTTTTTCGGACTTAAGGGATTAGATGACGAAAAAGGAATTTCGGAGTTAACTTTACGTACCCTTTCAGACTCTCTAAAAATGAAAAGGACCGAGTTATCTTTTTTGTTAGACTCGTTAAAAAGATTAATAGCGACAAACTTGTCTTTAGACGAGAACGAGTTTCACTATCGCTAGGCTCGTTAAAACATAGCGATGAGTTTTCCCGAAGGGAAAATTATAGAACAAGCATATGTTATCCTCCTCAAGCTTGACAAAAATAAACAGGTACTGGTCAGCAATGACTGTGGAAAAATTGGGGAAGAAAACTCAAATAATTTTTATTGGTAGCAAGTCGCTCTTGAACATGACACTTCCACTGCGTACCTGAGTCGGGTTGGGTTGTTTCATTCATCGGTCACATCACCATGGTCACACCATACCATCCACATTTGGGGTAAATGCTACCAATCCATCACATAAGTGTCGCCGACATGTTCAAGAGAAGTCATTCAGAGAAGTCACCTGTGTCCCATCCACTACCATACATTATACTTCATTCTTTCATGACCGCCATCCTGAACCATGTATCATCAGATCATTTTCACCTCCATCAAAATCATTTGCTCCGTTCCGTGTCATTGATGTGGGATTCATTAAGGCCCTCCTTTGACGGATCGCTTCTTGTCGACATCAGCTCATTATCCAAGAAGTTGATCTAGGAACACCCCCTTCAGTACTTTGAAGCTTGCATGCCTCAATGGCAAGTTTCTCACTTCCGGCGACAGGTATACATCAATGACCTTCGACCGAAAGATTTTGCGTGGTGTTCGACGCCAAGTCCTTTATTCACACCACGTGAATTGTACTGCAGTACCTTGAGGGTCATCATCATTATCGGTGATTCCTCTCGCACTTGTTAACAATTTACATCATTGACTGGTAATCAAGCGATGTCTTTCCATGTTCGACTTCAAAACCTTTCTCACATGGATCGAGTTGTACTTCGAGTGAAGATCGGACGAGATTGAAGACCCCGGATCTAGTTTCATCCATCTGGGCTGCGATATATATTCAGGAAAATAAAGACATTGAAATGTACAGCCTTGCAGCACAGATAATCATCCTACCAAAAGGATGATGGCTCTATCAGAATCATTAGTCTACCATCAGACTATTTTCTGTCCTATGTACATGAAAATGAATTTATAAAGTTGAGCATGGGAATGCCCGCTTCAGCTAGATCATGAAACAAGTATGAAGATAATGTATTGTATTATATCTTATTACAGGTCTCCTCCCAGCACTGAAAGAACTTCGGATCCTCCTAATAAAGCATTTCACCCGATAAACGACCTCATACTTTAGGGGGCAACTGTTATAGACATTTTTGTGCCTTACAGCTCTAAGCATGAAATGTCCATAAACCAAGGGATCCTAAGTCCCTAAAAGTGTTGTTCCTGCCCCTAAAGGAACAAGGTCAACAAATTACATCTTCTCCCAGAAGTTCTCCACCAGAAACTGCTCAGAATCAGTCAAATCAGGATCATTTCAGCTGCTCCACTAGCTACCTGCGTTGCATAGCACCCAAGTACACTAGCTAGGTGCATTGCAACGCACCTAAATGCACTACCAGGGTGCGTTGAGCAGGAAATGACAAATGGCAGTGCCATTCCACGAGGTGGAAAGGTAATGGAAGCTTCCAGAATCTTCCCCTATGACACTTGCCTCACTGAGTTCGACCAAGGATGAGTAAGAGGCTCTCAGTCTCCAAGTGGAAGCAAGAACTGACAGAGAGAAGACACTAGTCAGATGACAAGCTGACTCATCCTCTTTGCATACATCTATATATGGATCCCTCATCCCAGAGATCTAGAGGCTGGAATTTTGTACATTGCAGAGAATTGTTGTTGGTTTTCATATTGATATCAGAGTATTGGGTGATTTATGCTTTGTTGGAGGTGAAGAAGGGGCTTCTTTGCTGGGAGGTTGATGCTGGATCAGGAATCATTGGTTGTATCTCCTCCTGGATCTGCTTGTTATATCAATAAAACTGTTTGAGTTTCTCCTACATGCTTGTGTATCATTGATGTTTGTTACATTTGTATGTTTAGCTTAAATCTGATCCTAAGCTTTTTATGAATATAAATCCATGTCTTTGTGTAGTTTTCTTCTTTTTTGATCTTACAGGAACTTGGTGAAGCTGGGCAAGTAAGGGAGCAGGTAGCTGGAAGCTGTCAAAGAGGACAGGTTGGTTCATCCTATTCCTCTTCATTTATAGTTCATAAAGAAGAATACAAAAGTAGTTTTCTCTGTTTGTTGCTAAGGTCACTGTCACACCTTAGTGGGATAGGGTCATTTTGAATAGACACTTTTCCCGTCAACATGCGTCTGCTCCTTTGGAAGTTAAAGCATTAACAGAGTTAGAAATACCATTGCATAAATACAATGTACCAACCTTTTCACCTTTAGCTATTACCACGGATCCTTTGGTGACCTTCCAAGCTTTATTTGTGAAAGTTGTCACACAACCTTCACCGCCTAACTGCCCTGTTGAAATCAGATTTTTCTTTAGATCTGGAACATGCCTTACCTCCTTTAATAGCCATTGGTTTCCATTCTGTTGTTTTACAAGAACCTTACTCATTCCAACGATTTTACAGGGTTTATCATCACCCAGACGAACTTGTCCAAAATCTCCTTGAACATAGTCATGAAAGTATTTCTTATCAAGTGTGGCATGGAATGAAGCCCCTGAATCTACCACCCAGGAATCAGTAATATTTTCGAAAGAAAGAATCAAAGCATCTTGTAACACCTCACCTGTCACATTTGCTTCATGATTGTTTTCTTGCTATGCATCCCCTTCTTTTCCCTTCCGAGATCTATAGTCTTTCTTTAGGTGTCCTTTCTTTCCACATTTCCAGCACACTATCCCCGATCTGGACTTGGATATGCCTTTCCTTGATTTACTGCGATATCCTGAGCTCTTTCCTCTTTCCATTTTTCTTCCTCTAGACTCTGCACTCAAAGCATTTCCCGATGTCTCACCGGAGCTTTTCTGTCGCATTTCCTCGCTAAGGATAGCACCGACAACATCATCAAACTTTAAAGTACTAGATCCAAAAACGGAGTTACTAATGGCCATTACTAAACCATTCCAACTTTCTGGTAATGAGCACAAGAATAAGAGAGCTCTAACTTCATCATCAAATTTTACCCCTACAGAACTTAACTGAATTGTAACTGTATTAAAATCATTTAAATTATTTGCAACAGATCCACCTTCCGACATATTCATATTAAATAATCGTTTCATAAGAAATACATTGTTTGAGGCCGAGGGTTTTTCATATAGTTTCGACAACGTCTGCATCAAACCCTCTGTCGTGGTTTCCTTCGAAATGTTGAAGGCGACTGACGCAACAAGGCACAACCGTATTGTTCCGAGTGCCTTTTTATCGAGAAGGTTCCATTCTTCGTCTTTCATACCCGTCGGCATCTTTGTTTTTCCGCCCAATGGTAGGTATAGATCTTTCTGATACAGATAATCTTCCATCTGCATCTTCCACAGCGAGAAGTTTTGGCCGTTAAATTTCTCGACCCTAAACTTACCATCTTCCGCCATTGCTCCCACTCGAACCAGGAACCCTTCTTTCCTGCGAGTTTAACAGCCAAATAGACCTTTGGCTTTGATACCAGTTGTTAGAAAATTATATATTACAGAGCAATGGAACACATAAAATATTGCAAAAATATAAACACGGAAACCGCACAAAACAAGAGAGACACAGATATACGTGGTTTACCCAGTTTGGGCTACGTCCACCCCGAACAGCCAGTCCTTCCTTTGTATTATCCAGCAAAATGAAGAGACACAACCTACAGCAAATCGGCTGTAATATCTTGTGTTTTCTCTCACAGTCTCACCTCTCTGTTTCTCGCTCACAGAATACACATCTATCACACAGCCTCAAATACAATACCCTCATATAAAGAGAGGGGTTGCCTTCTAGGGCAAAAACCCCTAAACTAAAAATAAGTTCTACCGTCAGATCATCCGCCTAATGAACGGCCCAGATTGACTAGAAATTACTACACTTTTACAAGGCAATTTTACAGCTATTTTTAGCTTTGGGGGCACTGCCCTCGAAACCCCCCGCCGGGGGGGGGGGGCTCCCAAAGGTCGCAGCTGCCCCCCCTGGACCCCCCCTATAGCGAATATTTTACGGGCGGCGTTGCTGCCCCCATTTCGAACTGGGGTCCTTTGTGGTGATACCTTTGAATATAGAAGATAATCAGGCTCCACACCCAACACATTAACACTAGCTCGTGCTTGGGAAAAATGGAGGTTTATATAGCATGAATGGATGGGAGATGGTTCCTCTTCTCATGGGAGAATGTCTTATATTTTGAGGTAGTTTCATCCTTATAGGGGAAAGAAGCCCAAACTGACATCCTCGACTCCATCCAGCTCAACCATTTACTATACTTCCGTTACGAAGCTTGTAGAGCTGGAAGCTTCAACTCCTTATTTAAAAAACTTTCCAAAAGAGGATTGGCATGACTGAAACAAAGCTTAGTCGCTCCAGTTAGAAATATGGATAGTGTTAATCCCTACATATTGACACAAGGAGGACATGGGTCATTATTGTCGGTCTTGCAAACTGGGAAAAATAGAAGATTTTTAGGAAATGGTGCAAAAGGGAATTGTTCTACTCATGAAGAGGGACGCAATGGGAGTTTCTTCCTGAAGGAAAAGCATGTAGGTTTCACTATATAGGTCCTCTAGGATCAAGGAACAGGTAGTATAGGGACAGTGACAAAATGGTGTGTAGCAGATGCCCCGTAAAGCGTGAAGGTCAAACTAGAGTGAGGGATGAAATGCTTTATGAATCAGTGCGAGGAACCATAGTCTGTCGTCAAAAAACCTGCAAGAAAGTACAGATACATATACATAACTAAAAACTCTGTCAAATGATACATGAATCGTGGCATGGATGCAACCATCCAGAGAAGGATCATGTAAATGGATCCAGGCATGGGCAAATCCATCTAATAAAGAGGATCATATCGAAACCAAGGTATGGTCATAGCCATCCAATAATGAGAAGGATCACATATGATAACTCATGGTATGGTCGCAACAATTCATCTAAGAGATACATGCATATCAGCATAATCATGTCACATCACCTTGCAACCTGGAATTTTGTAATCTGAGCCCAGGGTCTTGCACTCCAACACAACCCAATCAAAGTACAAATTACAACATGTGAATAGATATGTTGACATCGAGCATGCTAGAAAATTCGCTTTATTACCAGCTGATGATGTAAACTGTTAAAAAGAGTGAGAGAAACCACCAATAATGACAATGGTCCTCAAGCTACTATCGGCACAATTCACGGAATGTGAATAGAGGAACTAAAGTTGAACACCCGTGAAATCACCTGATCAAAAGACAATGATGCAAACTTGTCGTCGAGTGTGAAGAACTCGCCATTAGGGCATGCAATCTCTAAGGTACTGGAAGGGAGTCTCTCGGTCAACTTCTCAGATAATGAGCTGAAGTTGACAGGAAGCGGATGTGTTGAAGGAGGGCCATAATGTATCCCACATCATTGACATGAGACAAAGGGATGCAAAATGATTTTAGATGATACAGAGAATCAGGAGTAAGTGTAACTATAGAAGGACAACTCTTGAACATATCGGCGACACGACAGGAAGTTTGGCAAATTTTGGATCCATAGGATCGGTGGTCATGATGACATGACAAAGATCAAATGGAAGGAAAAAATGAACGGCCCTCCCTAGAAGGCCAACAAAAAAAGGATGATATCCCATCCCAACACGAAGCAAAAAGTTTCATGTTTGAGAGTGAGCTACCGAAACAACTGATTAGATTTCCAAATTTCCCCCCACCATTTCTGGCAAGTACCCCAATTATTTTTATCGCAAGCTTGAAGGGGATAGCATATGCTTGCACTGTAAGTTCATCCTTCAGATGAATCCGACCTAGTAAGTTTAACGAGCCTTAGGAAGGAGAAGCTCATGTTCATCATGGTGAAAAATCTGATGTTGTTGTATGTTTTAACGAGTCTGACAAGGGTGTAACTCGATATCTTTTTCATGTTTAGATATTTTGAAAAACACACGGAAAAGAAAACTCCACATGGTCCCTTTTCATACACTTGTGTCTCTCGAGCCCGAAAAGGTTGAGAACGATACTTGAGAGAACCACTTGACCACTTCAGTCAAGGAATACCTTTTTTGTAAATAGTGCATCCCAGCCTGAAAAAAGGGGTAAACGTATACTAGGCACATGGCGTTTCACATCCGTTAATGAGTTGGAGACAACAAGGGCTTGGCTACATTTTCATGTTTAAAGGGTTAGAAAAGAGCTTGAAATCGAACCCCCCATTTTATTCTCTTTTATGATTCAAAAGGGGAAAATAATCAGCAATCTTTTCATTTGAGTTTTATGAGTCGAGAAAAGAGTTGAAACGTGACTTGGCATCATCGTTGAACATCCATCACCTGTTGCTACGCAAAAAGGGTAAATTTCATTATGCAATTCTTGAGGAAAAATAGGTAAAAATACTTTTAAAACCATATTATTTCATGAAAAACTGAATAAAAGGAGGAAACACAAATATTTTTTACCATTTACCATTTTACCTTACTGTGAAAAAAATTTCATCCACTTTTTCCCTAATTTTTCCGGAGCAGATTGCAGGAGATCTGGGAGGTCATTCGCCGAGTCGCCAGTTGCAGGTAAGAGCCAAAGCCCTAAGATCCATTTCCATACTATTTATTCCTATTTTCATCCATTTTTTGGATTTATAAGGGAGGTTTTGACAAAAATAATTTGTCCTCTGTCGGCGCGAGTTTCGGGCATAGAATCAAGCCGACCGAGGGTAATTAAAACGCCCTATTGCATCGGCACCATGAACAAGGAAAAAATCATTTTCCTCTCAAAACCACTGTTTGAATCCAAATTTTACTTGCCAAAAATGATTATTGACTTGAATACATGGTTTTTGCAGGAAAGAATCGTCGAAAATGGTAGACTGGAAAGAATGTGAGCACGAAGATGTGGACACTCAGGCATTGAATGATCCAAATTTCCTGAACACTTTGAGGAATTGTGGGCTCCTCAAGTTCTTTCTCACACCAGGGATGCAGGCTCAACCTGAGCTACTTCGATACTTGATTAGTCTCTGGGACATAAATCGGGAAATATTCATCATTGGTGACTAGGAGATGGAGTTAGAAACTTCAGACATATATTTCATCACAGGATTGTCCCAGAGAGGGGAACCAGTCAACCTATATGGGTCACGACTGATTGGGGCAAGCATATCCATGCTACTTGCTGAACATTGCCCTGAAGCCCTCAAATCCAATAGCAACAAGATCGAGATTTCCACTATGTGAGATCTGACACTAAGAGTGCTACTATTAACTATCAACAGAGTCGCAGGATCCCAAGCACTGCGCGAGACTAACAAGTTGAAATTTATATATGCTAGCGACTGCACAACACCGACGATCGTCAATTGGGTGGAAGCCATGAAGATCAACATAAAACGCAAGTTGACAAAAGCTAAGGTGGGGAATCTAAAGAAATTTTTCTTCAAATCTATACTAGTGACCTTTTTCTTGGCATGGGTGGTGCTATTCCAATACCAGCTGACTGAGGTAGATCCATGAATGCCACGAGATCCAAAGATGGCCTGTTGGAGTCGTTTGATGCCTAGGATCATTGGGGGCTAGCATATGTCTTAGAGGCTTGCCTTCTTTTCATGGCTACGATGACAACTGATTGTCGTGGAGGATTGGCGATATAGTGGTACTAACTTCCATGGAGATCTGAACATGCGGCTGCCATATGGGGAGGATTTCGAAGATGAAGGTAAAAAATCAATTTTTTAATTTTGTGATTTTTAATTGTTTTTTATATATATGTGTTTATAACATTTTTTTTTATCAATGTAGATGTTCGACCAGAGCATCCTGTTGGGATGTCCCTGAGAGCCAGGTGCATTGCTCACCAGTTTGATGTCGCTCCTTACCAGGAGGGGAGTGACAATGAGGAGGATATCATGAGGAACCTTGAGGGGTTGAATCATGGTATCCCAGAGTATGCCTAGGTGGGAGATATTCCTCACCAGTACTAGAGGCATACAGTGGGAGTATTGGACTAGATTCGCTGATTTCTGATTCGTGTTGCACAAGCAGTTTCATGCTACCATGACCACCATGCTGATTAGTTCCTAGGTCCATCATTTACATTTTTTAGGCCTACGTGCCATGGATATATGAGGCCTACGAGCTACCAATGTTATTTGAACACACATATTATTTTTTGGGGTTTTGATGTATCAAACGTTATCACCATACATACATACATACATATATATATATATATATATATATATATATATATGTGTGTGTGTGTGTGTGTGTGTGTGTGTGTGTGTGTTGTATTTTCTTGCTTACTATGGTACAAATGATTTGTTTTAGCTTTTCACATGTTTCGTAAATGTCTATCCAACACATAATTAGCTAATGCATTTGTCAATGTATTCATGCATCTAGGAATATGAATATATGTAATGTAATCAAAATTCCTTTCCAGTAGACAAATACGTAGATACATTCTCAATATCTGAGGGTTTACGATGGAATATTGGCTGTTGAGTTGAAGGACAACAAGCTGTGAATCCAGGTTGACAACCAATTCCAAAATTTCAAGAGTAATGGATTCTAACAACAGTTTGATGACTGCGTTGTATTCATCAATGTTATTAGTTATGTGACCTAAACAAATACCTTGAAGATCAATAAACTCACCATGGGGGTCATAGATAGCCCATGTTGTAGAGGATAGATTATGGGTACTATGGCAAGCACCATCAGTGAAACCGATGTGAGGAGTCACAGACATCTGCAAAGCAAGGAAAACATAGTAAATAGGAAAGTTGTTTGAAAACTAACACACCAAAATACACTGCACAAAAATGAATGACACACTAATATACACAAGTAACCATGCAAGATCACCTAAACATAGTAATTTTTTAGGGAGTCCATGCCTGGACTCGAGTAATCAATCAACACAGATGAACATTGGAGTTTTACCATTGACATGATGAGTAATCATCGACTTGGCCAAATAATAGAGTAGAACTCATATAAGGATTTTCCCCCATGCCCCCTAGGCAAGGGAGGGTTACGAGTTAGATGAAAACCCCATTGAAATAATGGGCAATCGGTAAAAACTTGAGGGAGAAAAATCTTGAATCCATGAAGAGATAAAGGTGCCCTTAGTTGAAAGATCTTGATCACGTCAAGATAAATTGACATGTCAATAGGTAGCGGAGAAGAGAAATTCACAAGATATATAGACATGGCCGTTGGGCGAGGTAGGAACAAGGAACAATGATGAGTATCGTTCCAAGGTGGTTCCTCGAGAGACATTACTTCCATGATACTTTCGTTAGCAAGAAAAGTCTTAGCTAAGGGATCAAGAGATTCTGAAGCACCAAGCCATGGGGATTGAGAACACGTATGGAGGGAAGTCCTCAAAATAGAAAAATCAAAGTCTACAGAACTTGAGGCCGAAACAATCTCCACGTAGTTGATTTCGGTAGGACTATGTGGCATAACCTCACCCCAGGTATCAACAAGATATGGTGAAGGTATGAACCAAGGATTAGATTTGACCAAGATCATGTTGATAGAGGCAACATGAGGAAGTGAGAGCGGGAAATTCCCATCAAGGCAGAATCTTTAAAAATATCTGCCCCCACACTCTCATAAGGAGCACCAGTGTGCTTGATATATGGACCATTACCATCCAAGTAGGAAGAGGCAAAGGAGGATAGCTAGTTGATAATGGTGATCTTCCCTTGATGGGGAAAACGAATCACGTAGAATAGGGAGGAAGCTATAGCATGCATGGCATGGGTCTAGTTCCGTCTGAGTAGAAGATTATAATTGAGATTAGTGTCAACAATCTCTACCTCAATGTGTACTTTCTTGCCATCCAAAGTAATGGCAAGGTCAGGTAAGACACCGAAGGTCGCGAATAGCGCCCGTCGAAAGCTTCCAAAGTGTTAGGGGATTGGTTCAAAGTAGGAGAACCAATATCCTTCCAACAAGCGACCAACATGATGCAGGTAGAAGCACCTTCATCAATGACAATCCTATGAATGGTTTTCTCATTGATGATTACTTGAATGAGAAAGGCAATCTGATGAGGCAAGCATTGTTATGAAACCAGCTCACAAAAAGATATAAAAGATAGATCAACGCCTTAGAATTTAGCCTCTTCGAGGGGGCAACCTCCTTTACATTACACAAATGAATGATTCTTTGATAATTCAAATGAAAAAACCTCCTTTCTATATATAGGAGTTTAAGGAGTCACAATATAACCCAGCCGACCTAAAAATAATAATATAAAGGCACAAAAATAACAATAGAGGGATTCTATGGGGCACAGTAATAACACTATGGGGAAAATAGGGGCACAACAATATTAATAAGGGATACAACTACAATAGTAATGGGGTAATCACTAGTATTATAGGGACCTAACATGCCCCTCCTTCAAAAAAGTGTTGTCCTCAATGCTTGAGTAGTTTTGGATGCTTCTGTATAAAATTCTCATCCTCCCATGTGGAATCTTCAATGGATAAGTTCTTCCACTTGATGATATACTCTGAAATTGATTGATTTCGTAGCTGTCAAGTTCTTGTTTTTTTTACTGCTTTCGGTTCCAATATAATTTTCCCTTCCTCGTCAAGTTCTGGCAATATTGTTTGAACTGGGAGCTTGTCTCCTATAACCTTCTTTAAACATGAAACATGGAAAACTGAGTGCACTCGAGAAACTGCAGGAAGCTCCGATTTGTATGCCATAGTACCAATCTTTTGCAACACCTTGTACAGATCATAATAATTTGGTGATAATTTATTATCCTTTTTGGCTTGCTTGAGGGACATTTGTTTATATGGTTGTAACGATAGGAATACCCAATCACCTACATCAAAACTTCTTTCGCTGCAATGTTGATATGCCTGTCGTTTCATTCTATTCTGCACGTACACGAGGTTATCCTTTAAGAGTTGGAGGACTTGTTGTTGATGCTCGATGTGATGTTCCACTGCTTGAACCTTAGAATTTTCTCTTAAATATGATGTGATGGATGGTGGCTGATATCCATAAAGTGCCATAAATGGGGTCATTTTTGTTGTTGTATGGAAGGAAGTGTTATACCACCATTCAGCCAGAGGTAACCATTTGACCCATTGTGTCTGTTTATCAGATAGAAAGAAACGAAGATATCCTTCCAAACATTTGTTTACTGTCTCAGTTTGCCATTAGATTGAGGATGATAATATGAGCTATGAGCTAACTGAGTACCGAGACAAGAAAATAATTTTGTCCAAAAATTTCTAGTGAAAATGGGATCTCTGTCACTTACAATAATCTTTGGGTTTCCATGTAGCTTTTGAATTGTTTCCATAAATGTAGTAGAAACTGTACTGGCTCTAAATGGATGTGATAATGCACAAAAGTGTGCATACTTGGTAAGTCTGTCAACTACCACCATGATGACACTCTTTCCCTCAGACTTGGGTAAACTTGTGATAAAATCCATTGAAACCTCCTCCCAACATTGACTTGGAATGGATAAAGGTTGTAATAGACCTAGGGTCTTAATTGTTTAAACTTTATTTTGTTGGCAAACCAAACATTCTGCCACAAACTTTTGAATATCTAATTTAAGGCCGTCCCAAAAAAATTCCTTCTTAACTCTGTGGTAGGCTTTTAAAAATCGTAAGTGCCCTCCTAAGGGAGAAATGTGCAATTCCATAAGAATCTTTTGTTTGAGTTGGGAATTCTTACAGAGGTATAAGCGATCTTTGTACCATAACAAATCATTTTGCCAGCTAAATGTATCAGATGTACTGGAATCTTATTGTAACCTTTGAATAAGTGCCCACACTTCTTCATCATTCTTCCATTCCTCCCTTGCTTCGTTTATCCAATCTGGTTGGATAATAGAAATGGCGCACAACAATGCTTCCACATCCTCATCCTTTCTTGAGAGTGCATTTGCCACCACATTTTACTTCCCTTTTTTGTAGATGATTTCAAAGTCATAACCCAACATCTTTGTGACCCACTTTTTTTGCTCTTCAGAGGATAATCTTTGTTCTAAAAGGTATTTAAGGCTATCATGATCCGTTTTTACCTTGAAGTGTCTTCCCATTAGGTAGGGTCACCATTTCTTAAATGCATGTAGTATTGCCAACATTTCCTTCTCATAAATAGCTTTGTGTAAATACTTTCCCTTGATTGGATTACTTTCAAAAGCAATGGGTCTTTCATCTTGCATTGAAACTGCACCAATTCCATTTCCTGAAGCATCACATTCCACAATAAAGTTTTTTGTGAAGTCCCATGTAGCTAAGACCAGTGCTTGGCACATTGCCTCTTTAAGATGTTCGAAGGCCTTTGTTGCTTCTGGAGTCCATGAAAATGCATCTTTCTTCAATAATGTTGTTATAGGTGCTGCTATTCTCCCATAATTCTTAACAAACTTGCAATAATACCCTTTCAACTCGAGAAATCCTCGCAAATGCTTTATGGATGTGGGGATTTTCCATTCCTTAATGGCTTTAATTTTGCTAGGGTCTACCTTAACTCCTTTATGAGATACAATATGACCCAGATATTCCACCTCTTGTACTCCAAAGAAACATTTGGATCTTTTTGGATATAATTGTTTCCCCTCCAATAGTTGTAGCACCCTGTCAACATGTTCAACATGATCCTTCTAAGACTTGCTATAGATTAGTATATCATCAAAAAATACTGACACAAATTTTCTAAGGAAGGGTTTGAAAATGGAATTCATCAAACCTTGAAATGTAGAAGGTGCATTGGTAAGGCCAAAAGGCATGACCAAAAATTCATAATGACCCTCATGAGTTCTAAATGCTATTTTCAGAATGTCTTCAGTCTTCATTCTGATTTGATGATATCTTGAATGAAGATCCAACTTGGTGAAGTAAATTGATCCATGCAATTCATCCAGTAATTCATCAATGACAGGAATGGGAAACTTATCTTTAATAATGAGCTTGTTGAGCTCCCTATAATCCGAACACATGCGCCATGATCCATCCTTCTTGTGCACCAATACTACTGGAGCAGAGAAAGAACTTTGACTAGGTTGAATTATACCAGCCTCTAGAATTTCTACAACCATACATTCAATTTCACTCTCTTGGGCATAGGGATATCTGTATAGCCTGATGTTTGGAGGAACACTTCCTAGAATCAGATGAATAGCATGATCATGATCATGAATAGGTGGGAGACCTTTGGGAGCCTCAAATACCTTGGAATGATTGTCGAAGACTTTTTGTAGATTTGGTGAAATAGATGATTTCGATGTGGAAACATCTAGCGAACATAATTCTGTAATTACACCTATTTGTTCCTTTTTTAGAAGCTTTGTCATACCTTTAGGGCTGATTATCTTTCCTAGTTTCCCTGCAACACCCCTTAATTCAACTTCCTTTCCTTCCACTAAAAATTTCATGAAAAGCTTTTTAGAATTAAAAGCTATTGTACCCAAGGATTGTAGCCATTGGACTCCTAATACAACATCAACACCTCCCATTGGAATGGAAAGCATTGGGCTAGTCAATACATATTCTCCCATGGATGGCTTGATATTATGGCACTTTCCAGAGCAATTTATTGTTCCTCCATTTGAAACCATCACTTGACACTCTAGTGCTGGATATAGGAAGCAATTCAATTCTTTTGCTACCTTACAATGAATAAAATTGTGGGTACTTCCTCAATCAATCAACACTGTTACCTTTTTCTTCTTGATTTTTCCTTCTATCTTGATGGTTTGAGGAGTGGTAATTCCCGCCAATGCATTACAAGATATGGTCGGATTCATTTCTTCTTTATCTAGGCTTTGTTCCTAGAGTATATCCTCTTCTTTTGACTTTTCTTGTTCCTTTTCTTCTTCCTCTTCACAATATATGTAGAATAATTTCTTCTCAGCACACTTATGACCTTTAATGTATTTGCTATCACAACTGTAAGAAAGCCCTTTTGATTTTTTTTCTTCCAATTGTTGTCGTGTCAACCTTATAGGTTGTGGAAGAGTAGGGGAAACAACACTTCCATCTTTATAGTTGTGAGTGGTATGCTTCCTGGTTTCCATAATTTTGCTTTCCATTTTTCTTGCTAACCTGAATGCCTTCTCTAATGAATCTGGTTCCAAAAGGTGAACATCATGTTGGATATTATCCTTTAAAGTCCCTATGAACACATCAATCCTATGCTCCTCTGGAATTTCTTTTACCCTTATGTTCAATTTTTGGAACTCCTCAATGTGCTCCATTATTGAACCCTTTTGTTTGAGACTTATCAATTGGCTAAAAAAAGTGTTGATTTTTGTATCCTTATAATGTGCTATCAATTCTTCCGTAAAAATTGCCCAAGTGATAATTTGTTTACAAGAGCAAAGCCATTGATACCATACAAACTGATTTGGTTCCAAATATAAAGTTGCAATACGTACCTTTTGTGTGTTTTACACATTATTGAGATCGAAAAATTGCTCCATCTGTAATATCCATGTTGCGGGATCCTTGCCATCAAACTTCCTCATATCGATTTTTGGAATATGGTGGGTCTTCGATCCAACATTAGAGTCTATGAAATCATGATTAACATTTCTTTTGTTCACATCATGAGTTTCCTTTACTACCCTTTCACCATTAGTAAGTATTTCTTGTAGAAAAATTTTCAAATCTGTCGTCAAGTCTGTCATGTCTGTCTTTAAATCTGTCTTCAAATCTACCATGTCCGTCTTCAAATCTCTCTTCAAATCATCCATATTAGCTTCCACGCCATTCATCTTAGCTTCCACGCCCTTTATCTTAGATTCCACGCCATTTATCTTAGCTTCTGTTAGCTTTTGTGAGAGTGACATTTGTTGCACTTGGTCTTGTAATTTTGATATACAATGTAGCATTTCTTCCTCTTCTTTATGAGTCATGCTAGAGCTTTCAAGTTGCTTACTAGGTGTTTGCATTTTCTTTCCTCGAGGCATAAATTACTGATAATAATCCTCTACCATGCCCTTTGAATTCCTTCAAAATAATTTTTCAAACCAAGCTTAAGCAAAAATTTAAAAAAATCTACACACATTTTTTCACTTTGTAGGAGCTCGATATTGCCTCTGATGTATCTCTGTAATTTCAGATCATCCAGTTCTAAAATTACAACCTACAGTAGCCCTTTGTATCCTCTTTCCAATGCCACCAGTCTGATCCAAATTGGATTCTCTTAGGAAGAGTTATGCCAAATCTTCCACAGTGACTTGATTATAGACTAGTTTAGTAGAGAAAACTTGTACGACATGCCATGTGTCCCTGTTTCAACCTTTGGCTCTGAAAAAATATATACAAGAAACCGCAGTCCGTCCTCTTTCTATACCTTCTTACGAAACTTCAATCCGATGCTCAGATAGAAAGTTATGACGATTTTCCCCAGGTCACCTGTTTGGAATGTAATTCATGGGTCTACAAAAAGACCAACTTTCTCAAATCATATCTCCACAAATATAGCTCGAAAAGCTCTGAAATTCGAACCCAAGGTTTAGTGTGATTTCGTCTTGAATGGATTTGTTTTTTTGCTTTTGAAACATCTCAGAAAAAAAAATTTATAGCAAAAATGCCACGATGACCTATTTGGAGCAGCGAAACCTTAGAATCCAAAGCTCTGATACCAAATGTTATGAAACTGGCTCACAAAAAGATAGAAAAGATAGATCAATGCCTTAGAATTCAACCTCTTCAAGGGGGAAACCTCCTTTACATTACGCAAATGAATGATTCTTTGATGATTCAAATGACAAAACCTCCTTTCTATATATAGGAGTCTAAGGAGTCACAATATAACCCAGCCGACCTAACAATAATAATATAAAGGCACAAAAATAACAATAGAGGGATTCTATGGGGCACAGTAATAACAATATGGGGACAATAGGGGCACAAAAATATTAATAAGGGATAAAACTACAATAGTAATGGGGTAATCACTAGTATTATAGGGACCTAACAGGCGTGGAACGTGGTTCTCTAGATAAAAACATATCAGATTGGAATCGGTAGGATCAATACCCCAATAGCTGACTGCAAGGATTTCCGCTGAGACAGACAGATTTGGAGTACCTCGAGAGAAGACATAGCTGATGGCACTCGAGCCAAATCCTCAACAATATTATAGTGTTGAGAGGCTCAAGCGTTGGGATTGTACGAGGATTTCCTTAGTGCACGTCGCGAGGGTGACCGAATATCGGAATCAGGGTTAGGGTGCTCGATATGAAGAGGGCTAGAACTCGGGGCAGAAGAAGAAGGGGTAGCCTCTTTCTCTTTCCTGACTGTTGGAGTAGGATTTTGGTAATATTTTGATCTAGTAGCCACATTAATAGCCGTACTCATCATGAACACTTGAGATCCTGAGGAAGCAGATGATTGAGGTTGGTCTACCATTTGAGTCTATTGAGATAGAAACATCTCTTTCAGGACATCTGGGGTCCCTTTGAGCAAAAGACTAACTTCAAACTGTCAGGGACAATCCTTGGTATAGCGATCCTCCTCACAAATGATGCATGGATACTTAGGTTTCCAATGTGAAGAGTCACCAACAGACGACTTACAAGGACCCTATTTTGGGGCATCGGCTTTACCCTTTCCTTTGCCTTTCTTCATACCTTTTGAGGATTTTTCTGTTGTAGTAGACTGGACAACGTGGACCTCTAAGTTTTTACCAGGGCCAGGTGGATTCTTTGAGGAACTATTGGAAGTAGTGTTTGAGACGGACTTATGTTTGGAAGAAGATTTGGCAGGGGTCTGGGAGACTAAACCAATTACTCCATTAACAGGAGGTGTAGCATGTAACTTCGGTGCAGTGGGATCAGATGATGGCCATGGAGCATTAGGTAATAACTCATACAAAGTTCCAGACTGAGAATAAATGAGATCTAAGTAGTAGGCATGAGCAATGACTTGTTCTTTGGTAACGCATCCACCCATAGCTATATTGCGAGCAATTGGAGTGGCTAATGACTTGGAAAACCATTCAGTGAGCAACTGATTAGAAATCTCAATTTTGATCAGGTGACGTCTACATATCCATTCATGGATGTGATCAGAGATGGAGATGAATAGAATCATCAATGTAAGAATTCAAAGATCACCAAAGGTGATATGTCATCACATGGTCTTGACGATCTTCTTTTACTTTCCCATCAAACCTAGGACAATCGCTCGGGATCTTGGACGGAACTAGAGGCAAGTATGGCAAATGAAGAATTAGATCATTCATATGGCAAGACACATATGGAAACTCTAGTGCGGCCAAGAATGGAAATTGAGTATGAAAAGGCATTGGAGGTCAATAAGTGGGTCCAATCGAAGGAGCCCATCCCTACTGGTAAGGATTTTGGCCCCATAGTGGAGGTTTTTGGCCATATGGCATTTGATTCTACCCCCACTATAGGTTACCTTGGCCATAGGGAGGATTTTGACCTTGAACACCTTGAAATTGTCCAGTCATGGGTTGTTGATAAGAAACATATGGGTTAAGAGGTTGTTGAGCCTGTTAACCTTTGACATATGGATATTGTACCTGTTGAACTTGAACATATAGGTTTTGAACCTGTTTCCCCTAAACAAGAGGATTTTGGACCTTCTGCCCTTGGACAAAAAGAGTCCCGGCCCGTTTCCCCAGGACATTAGGATTTTGGGCCTACTGTTACAGGACTTGACCCTGGCCTTGTCCATGCAAGGGTTGACCTTGTTGATACGTATATAAGGGTTGTTGTCACCTGGGTTGGCTCCACTGCTGCAAGGTTTGACCTTGCGGCTGCAAAGGTTTTCTCAACAGCTATAGAGGTTGTCCTTGCGAGGACATAGGCTAGGAGGTGTGCAGAGCATATTGCATCTACTGCTGCATGGTTTGTTGTAATTGTTGCGAGGGTTGCCCCTGTGGTTGTTGCAGTTGTCATTACTGTGGTATTATCTACCCTTGTTGTTTCATGGATTTCCCTTGCGTCAATAAAGGTTGCCCTTATTATTGTAGAGCCTATCCTTGCTATTGCAAGGGTACTTGAACAGTTCCCGGAAAAATTCCGAACTAAATCTGGCCATAGCCACCTTGAAAAGTGGATGGGCCAGTTTGAACATACAACCCAGACTAAAGGACATAAGGCAAATTAACCATTCCTTGAGAACCATATGGAATGTAAGGAGTTTGGTACTGAATGTGAGCCTCATAATGCTGTTGATATTGGAAATTTCTTGACCCAAACAGACCAATGGGATTTTGAACCTGTTGGTACTAGGAATTGCTTGACCCAGATAGACCAACGGGATTTTGAACCTGTTGGTACTGGAAATTGCTTGATCCATCAGGACCAGCAAGGTTTTGGATAATGCTAGAAGAAGGTTGGTTCATGCCAACCATGTGAGCCTATGAGCTACTCACATTGGTGGTGCTTGACACCATAGAAACACTCAGATTCTTCCCCCCAGGCGGTGGCACAACTTGGGCTCTTACTAGAGGGATCAAAGAACTGACAGTAACATTCTTCGAGACCGTCAGTTGAACCAAATGGGTGAATGGGACAAATGATACAAGAGGGTTTGAAATGGTGGGTTGCACCAGGACTGAGGTAACGACCTGTTGCGAGGTTAGGTTTGCAATGAATGTACATATAGTAGGCATGGCGCCAGACTCCCAAATAGGCTTATGGTAAAGTGAGGAGGCACTAGGTGTACCTAAGACTAATTGTCCCGAAGTCACATAATTAGGTGGTAAATCCCAATACACACCGATGGGAATGCTCCCTATATAGGGGAAACCTTCACGAGGAAATTGATGTTCTTCCTCTTCGACAGTGTGTGGAGTAGAAACTTTCGACTCATCCGGAGAGGTAACTGGAGCATTACCTTCGGGTTCCATAGCTAGGAACAAACGATGATGAAGGACCGAAGATGTATGAGGGGATAATTCCAAAGGAACACCCGACTAATCGTACGGACTGTAGGGATGTTGCGGTGATATCACAATAGGGTCAAACAAAGGATTTAGAGGATATATAACTAGTCCAAGCTGACCATTAGTAGTCAGCGAACTCTCAGGAGTTTGGATTGTCTGGAGATTCCAAGCCAATATCAGCAGGTGACCCAGTATCTGAAGTAGTCAAGGGATGAGATGAAAAAGGTTGAATGCTTCGAATTATTTTTAGTTCAACACCGTGGTCCTCGAGTGACTCTAGTAAGTTAGGAAAAGGCTCCTAAGACAATCTTTCAAATGGAGGAGAGGAAGAGGAACTAGGTGAACCAGATGGTTCAGCCATGATGACATTGTCCTAGTTAACAGGAAAAGAGAGATTAACTTCAAGGCTTTAAAATTTTCTTTAGGTAAAACTCATGATTTGGTCTAGAAAAGAATAACAGGATGTTATAAGATCATGGGTAATCAATATTTTAAGATACGTAAATAAACTGGTGTTCTTTTATGTTTTAAGAGTCGAGAAAAAAACAAAGATGGCTCTATCACTTTCAATTGGAAACAAGCTCGAAAGGACAAAGATGGCTATATCACTTTCGATTGGATTATCTAGGTAAAAAGGATTTCCAAGCAACCGTGAACTGCAGAATACCTCTCGGCGAACCGAGAAGTACGAGTAGGCAATCTTCCCAAATGTTGTGTTTGGTGTATCACGTTTGCAAGGCAGCAGATTCGGCTTCCTATGGATAACAGATTGAAGCCTAGAGGGGTCTCCCATTATATACTCGACGGTACAGGGAACACAAATCCATACTAGTGTTGTCTTCTGTAATTGATCTAAGATAATTAATAAGGTATTACAGACTCATGTGCATGGATGTGCCTATGTTATTTTATGCAACAGATCAATAAGATTGTGAAATACATAGGCAATGAAGCAGTTACAGAAAACATAATAGGCAAACATATAAACACAACAAGTTTAATAAGGAATTCACCTAATAATCAGGGGCTACGTGTCTCGGTCCAACCTTCAGTGATGGCCTCTCTATTATGTTTTCAAGCAGAGTTTTACCATAGAGAGCTCAATTTGAGTCTCACACAATAGGTATAAATCAACAAGACTGTACTTGGATCCCCCAAGTCTCTGGATTACACAGACTCTCTTTACTGTCTCTGGACCTCTATTGGTCACAGTAGTGTGAGCCCAATTTGAGACCCATACATGATATAAATATACAGAGGAGTTTGCTTGAACCTCTCAAGTCGTCTCTGGAGTGCATAGACTCTTTGACTCTCTCTGTCTCTATCTTAACTCTGGCTCGATGCTACCTTTGCTCTTGTAGGTCATCTCGGCTTCTTCTATGTGCTTTTAGATTTCTCTACTTACTGCTTACTCTATCAATTGGTGGATTTTAAGCCAATATTCTTCCTGGTTGTTCGTTTCTGCTTCCCGGCTTTCTAGTTCCCCTACCTCTGTCTGTTTGAATCCCTTTGTCCTGCGTAATCAGTCATTGTATAATGCCTCACAGGGAGGTGGCCCCCTATTTCATAACGGATGAGTGTTAGTTCTCTTGGACACATTTGAAATGACTGTTTTTCCGTTAACTCCAAGAATACCAGCGAAACACAAACTTCCGCCAATGCATCATCCATATCGGACTTCAAATCCTATACAAACTACCCGTTGACCTCGTCAAATCCAGTCATCCATCAGAACGCATCTCTGTCGTTGATCTGGGGTCCCCAGATCCTGCGGTCATCATTCATATCGAGTGGCCAAGTAGCATGATGTTTACCCATCCAATGTGAATGGTTTTCTCTCTCTTCCATCGGACGCATGGCACTCGTTGTATGGCATCAGTTAGAACTCAGTTGAAACCGCTTATCGATCGAAGCCTCTCCGATATTGTTCCATTTTTGTGGAATCCTGCTTCCGATGGAATCGGAATGATATCTGTTGCATTTTATGGTTTTTCAGGTCTAGGTTCTTGCGCCTTTCCTTCTTTGAGGGGTTTTCCCTACGATATGTGATTAGGGACTTGTCGCTAATCGCATATCAGAAACTACCTCCGTTGCTTAAAATTATCCCTGCATTTGCTCGTTGGTGTCATTGCGTGTTACCATGGTCTACCACTCTGTGCACTAGGTCAACGACCCTTGTTGATCCACATTGATCGCCATTGCAACTGTCTGAGGATTCCTTCCGATAGCTTGATCTTTGTAAGACGTTGAATCTTTAGCATAATTTTTGAAGAGTTCATGAAAACTTAGAGAGTGTTCTAGGATCCAATTTGAATCATGACCTTCCCACTAAGAAAGCTTTTGGACCACCAAAAGTTGGTTTTTAAGCATCAATTAAGTTAGGATATAGATTCCTCACTTGCTCAATTTCTATCCATCTTGACTGCTTGGTTTTGAACCTTTGAGTCCAATCTTGAGGTACTCAAAATCCCCTCTGTGTGTTGTTCTCACCTTCTTGTCCAAAATTGTATCTTCCTGCAATTCGTTGAAAATTCAGGCAACAAATCATCAATAGAAGGAAATTGACTCTGCTCTTCAGGATCTTCAATCAATGAAGGTTCAAATAGTCTCAAGATTTCTGCATTAGCTACTGAATAGATGTGCATGTAAGCTGGAAAATCAAGGTGAAAATCATCCTCACCGATTTTCTCAAGTATCTTGAAAGGTCCATACCTTATTGGCTTCAACTTCTTACCTTCACCTTGCATTCTGCCTTTACTGATATACAGACATACTTGATCACAAACTTGGAAAATATGCTCAATCCAATGCTTATCATGCCTTGCCTTGTACTTGGCTTGGCTCTTTTCCAGCTATTCTTGTACTGCCTGGTGAATCTCTTGGATTTGTTCAATAAACTTGGTTTCCTTGTCCACATCACTGTGTCCATCAACTGCTATGTCTTTACCAAAGACAAAATCCAAGGGAGACCTTAGTGTGAAAGCAAAATAGGTCTCAAAAGGAGATCTTTGTGTAGAATAATTTTTAGCCTGGTTGTAAGCATGTTGCACATAACACAAATGTTCATCCCAAAGCTTGGGATGCTTGCTACAATAGCCTCTGAGCAACCGGATCATTGTCCAGTTGACCACCTCTATTTTTCCATCGGTTTGTGGATGAAAGGTTGTGCTCTTCTTCAGTCTGGTGTCCATCAATTCCCACATACTTGACTAAAATTTCCCAACAAATCAGGAATCTCGATCAGATACAATGGAAGTGGGTAATCCAAAATGAACCCATACATGTTGAAAGAACAACTTTGTTGTTTGTTCAACTGTAATTTGTTTGTTACAAGGTATTAAAATACACATTTTTCTAAGCCTATCCACAATAACATATAAATAGTCATGACCTTTTCTGGATATAGGCATTCCCCCAACAAAGTCCATGGAAACAATTTCCCAAGGATGAGAAGGAACTGGTAGTAGAATGTACAAGCCCAGTTTTCTATTGTTGGGCTTGCTTTTAGCACACATGGTACACCCTCTTACATATCTAGAAACTATTTCATTCATTTTTGGCCAATAACAAAATCTTTGCAGCTGTGCAACTGTTTTACTTACACCAAAATTACCTGATATCAGATAAGTGTGTGCTTTCCGAATTATCTTTACTCTTTTATTTTGAGGAATGCATAACTTTCCAAAATGATATAAGAGTGTTGGGTGTGGAGCCTGATTATCTTCTATATTCAAAGGTATCGCCACATTGGACCCCAGTTCAAAATGGGGGCGGCAATGTCGCCCGTAATATATTCACTACAGGGGGGGTCCAGGGGCCTTTCATTAGGCAAATGATCTAACAATAGAACTTATGTTTAGTTTAGGGTTTTTTTCCCTAGAAGGCAACCCCTCTCTATGTATGAGGGCATTGTATTTGAGGCTATGTGATAGATGTGTATTTAGTGAGCAGGAAATAGAGAGGTGAGACTGTGAGAGAAAACAGAGGATATTACAGCGGATCTGTTGTAGGTTGTGTCTCTTCATTTTGCTGGATAATAGAAAGGAAGGACTGGCTATTCGGGGTGGACGTAGCCCAAACTGGGTGAACCACGTATATATGTGTCTCTCTTGTTTTATGCGCTTTCTGTGTTTATATTTCTGCAATATTTTATGTGTTCCATTGCTCCATAATATATAATTTTCTAAAAAATGGTATCAGAGCCGAAGGTCTATTTGGCTGATAAACTCGCAGGAAAGAAGGGTTCCTAGTTCGAGTGGGAGCAATGGCGGAAGATGGTAAGTTTAGGGTCGAGAAATTTAACCGCCAAAACTTCTCGCTGTGGAAAATGCAGATGGAATATTATCTGTATCAGAAAGATCTATACCTACCATTGGGCGGAAAATCAAAGATGCCGATGGGTATGACAAACGAAGAATGGAACCTTCTCGATAGAAAGGCACTCGGAGCAATACGGTTGTGCCTTGCTGCGTCAGTCACCTTCGACATTTCGAAGGAAACCATGACAGAGGGTTTGATTCAGACGTTGTCGAAACTATATGAAAAACCCTCGGCCTCAAACAAGGTATTTCTTATGAAACGGTTATTTAATATGAAGATGTTGGAAGGTGTATCTGTTTCAGACCATTTAAATGATTTTAATACAGTTACAAGTCAGTTAAGTTCTGTAGGGGTAAACTTTGATGATGAAGTTAGAGCTCTGTTATTCTTGTGCTCATTACCAGAAAGTTGGAATGGTTTGGTAATGGCCATTAGTAACTCCATTTCTGGATCTAGTACTTTAAAGTTTGATGATGTTGTCGGTGCTATCCTTAGCAAGGAAATGTGACGAAAAAGCTCCGGTGAGACATCGGGAAATGCTTTGAGTGCAGAGTCTAGAGGAAGAAAAATGGAAAGAGGAAAGAGCTCAGGATATCGCAGTAAATCAAGGAAAGGCAGATCCAAGTCCAGATCGGGGATAGTGTGCTGGAAATGTGGAAAGAAAGGACACCTAAAGAAAGACTGTAGATCTCGGAAGGGAAAAGAAGGTGATGCACAGCAAGAAAACAATCATGAAGCAAATGTGACAGGTGAGGTGTTACAAGATGCTTTGATTCTTTCTTTCGAAAATATTACTGATTCTTGGGTGGTAGATTCAGGGGCTTCATTCCATGCCACACCTGATAAGAAATACTTTCATGACTATGTTCAAGGAGATTTTGGACAAGTTCGTCTGGGTGATGATAAACCCTGTAAAGTCGTTGGAATAGGCAAGGTTCTTGTAAAACAGCAGAATGGAAACCAATGGCTATTAAAGGAGGTAAGGCATGTTCCAGATCTAAAGAAAAATCTGATTTCAACAGGGCAGTTAGGCGGTGAAGGTTGTGTGACAACTTTCACAGATAAAGCTTGGAAGGTCACCAAAGGATCCCTGGTAATAGCAAAAGGCGAAAAGGTTGGTACATTGTATTTATGCAATGGTATTTCTAACTCTGTTAATGCTTTAACTTCCAAAGGAGCAGATGCAGCATTATGGCATCATAGGCTCAGACACATGAGTGAAAAGGGGATGAAGATTCTTCACTCAAGGAATTTGTTGCTGGGTTTGAAGAATGTTGATTTGGACTTCTGTGAGAATTGCATTTATGGAAAACAGAACAGAGTCAGATTTCTCAGAGTTGGGAAAGAAAAGAAGAATGAAAAATTAGAGCTTGTGTAGACAGATGTATGGGGACCTGCTCAGGTATCATCTCTCGGTGGCTCTCGTTATTATGTTACTTTTATTGATGATGCAACTAGAAAAACTTGGATTTATTGTATTAAGAATAAATCTGATGTATTTGATACTTTCAAGAAATGGAAAGTTTTGGTTGAGATTGAGACAGGAAAGAAATTGAAGTGTCTTAGATCAGACAATGGAGGTGAATATTGCAGCAAAGAGTTTGATAGGTACTGTTCAGAGCATGGAATTCGCAGAGAGAAGACAGTTCCAAGAACACCACAAGAAAATGGTGTGTCAGAAAGGATGAACAGAACAATCATGGAGCGTGTAAGGTGCATGAGATTGCATGCAGGATTGCCTTTACAGTTTTGGGCAGATGTTGTAGATACTGCTTTTTATCTAATAAACAGAGGGCCTTCAAGTTCCTTGGATGGTGGTGTTCCAGAGGAAGCATGGACAGGTAAAAAGGTAAACTACTCTATTTTAAAGCCTTTTGGTTGTGAGGCCTTTGTCCATATTGATAAAGAAAATAGAACAAAGCTTGAGGCAAAGTCAAAGAAATGTACCTTTACTGGATATGGTGTTAATGATTTTGGTTATCGCTTATATGATTATGAAAATCACAAAATCATTAGGAGCAGAGATGTAATATTCAATGAAAAGGTCTTGTATCAGAATCAGTTGCAGGAAAAGAAACAGGAAAAGGAAAACAAGGAATACGCAATTCTTGATGAAATTACTGGAAAAGTAAAGGTGCCTGAAAATAATAATAATCAACAACCACAACAACAGCAACCACCACAACAACAACAGGCACCCCAAACACCCGAAAGTGGTGTTAGAAGATCTACCAAGATAAGTAGACCCCCTGAACGATACTCTCCTTCATAATATTATTTATTGTTGACTGATTCTGGTGAACCCGAATGTTATGAAGAAGCAATGCAGGTTGAAAGCAGGAAGAAGTGGGAGGTAGGCATGGAAGAAGAGATGGACTCCTTAATGCATAACCAGACTTGGGATTTAGTGCGGTTTCCTGTAGGAAAAACTACATTGAAGAATAAATGGGTTTACAGACTGAAGGAAGAAGATGGAGGAAAACAGAGGTATAAAGCTAGACTTGTGGTGAAGGGGTTTGCACAGAAGAAAGGTATTGATTTTGATGAAATATTTTCTCCTGTTGTTAAAATGACTTCAATAAGAACTATTTTAAGACTTGTAGCAGCTGAAGATTTGCATCTTGAGCAGTTAGATGTAAAGACAACCTTTCTCCATGGGGATTTGGAGGAAGCGATATATATGCAGCAGCCACAAGGATATGAGGTGAAAGGGAAGGAGAAACTAGTGTGCAGGTTGAAGAAGAGCTTGTATGGCTTAAAGCAGGCTCCAAGGCAGTGGTATCTAAAATTTGACAAGTTTATGTCTGAACAACGTTATACTAGATGTCACTCTAATCATTGTGTTTATTTGAAAAAGCAAAATGATGGCAGCTATATTATATTGTTATTGTATGTAGATGACATGCTTGTTGCAGGATCTAACATGCAGGAAATAAATGTGCTCAAAATAAAATTGGCAAATTCATTTGCAATGAAGGATTTGGGAGCTGCAAAACAAATCCTTGGTATGAGAATAACTAGAGACAGGAAAAATCGTAAATTAACATTGTCTCAGAATGAGTACATACAAAAGGTGTTGAAAAGATTTAACATGCACAATGCAAAACCAGTTAGTACACCTTTTGCTAGACATTTCAAACTTAGCAAGGAAATGTGCCCAAAGACCCAAGAAGACATGGATTATATGTCTAAAGTTCCATATGCATCAGCAGTTGGAAGCTTAATGTATGCAATGGTCTGCACAAGGCCTGATATTGCACATGCAGTGGGAGTTGTAAGCAGGTACATGAACAATCCAGGAAAGGAACATTGGATGGCAGTGAAATGGATTCTCAAATATTTGAAAGGTACCACAAATCAAGCATTATGCTTTGGTGGTTCAAACATCTCCCTACAAGGATATGTTGATGCATATATGGAAAAGGTGACAGAGATAACAAGAGGAGCACTATAGGATATGTATTTACTATTGGAGGAACAGCTGTCAGTTGGGTTTCAAAAATCCAAAGTGTTGTTGCACTTTCAACAACAGAAGCAGAGTATGTTGCTGCTATAGAGGCTAGTAAAGAAATGATTTGGTTACAAAGGTTTATGAGTGAATTGGGTAAGGAGCATGATATGGGCACGTTATACAGTGATAGCCAAAGTGCCATTCATCTTGAAAAGAACTCAGCATTTCATTCCAGGACTAAACACATACAACTCAAGTACCATTTCATATGATCGGTGTTGGAAGATGGAGAGTTGAAGTTGGAAAAGATACACACTAGCCAGAATCCTGCAGATATGCTAACAAAAGTTGTAACCAGGGAGAAACTGAGAATATGCTCAGTTTCAATTGGTCTTCAAGGATGACGATGAAGATGAGAAATAGCCAGGTCCAAAGAGGAGTCATTGTCCAGCAAATGGAGCAGCGTTGGAGTTGCTACAATTAGTCTCCAAGTGGGAGATTGTTGGGTGTGGAGCCTGATTATCTTCTATATTCAAAGGTATCGCCACATTGGACCCCAGTTCGAAATGGGGGCGGCAACGCCGCCCGTAAAATATTCGCTGCAGGGGGGGTCCAGGGGGGGCGGCTGCGACCTTTGGGAGCCCCCCCCCCTGGCGGGGGGTTTCGGGGGCAGCGCCCCCGAAGCTAAAAACAGCTGTAAAATTGCCTTGTAAAAGTATAGTAATTTCTAGTCAATCTGGGCCATTCATTAGGCGGATGATCTGACGGTAGAAATTATGTTTAGTTTAGGGTTTTTTTCCCTAGAAGGCAACCCCTCTCTATGTATGAGGGCATTGTATTTGAGGCTGTGTGATAGATGTGTATTCAGTGAGTGGGAAATAGAGAGGTGAGACTGTGAGAGAAAACAGAGGATATTACAGTGGATCTGCTGTAGGTTGTGTCTCTTCATTTTGTTGGATAATAGAAAGGAAGTACTGGCTGTTCGGGGTGGACGTAGCCCAAACTGGGTGAACCACGTATATCTATGTCTCTCTTGTTTTATGCGCTTTCTGTGTTTATATTTCTACAATATTTTATGTGTTCCATTGCTCCATAATATATAATTTTTGAACAAGGAGTTGGTCCTTAACATGATAATCCAATTCTTCTACTTGTTTTCCACGACTTAAAGTTGCATATACATCTTTAAAATCTATATCTTAAGCATACTGTTCAATGTATCTTTCATGCAATACTGAGTTATTCTTAAGTATAGTAGATGCATTTATGATTGATGTGGACAACATATCTACAGCTTTATTGTATATGCCCTTTTTATATTTGATGACAAGATGAAACTGTTGTAGAAAACCCATCCACCTATAGTGTCTTGATTGTTGCAACTTAGTTTGTGAATGTAAATATTGAAGTGGTTGGTGATCAATATGTATAACGGTCTCTTTTCCCATTAGATAATGTTTCCACTTTTTCACACTCTGTACTAATGCACACAATTCTTTATCATATGTGGGATAATTAACTACTGTAGAATTAAATGTCTCAGAATGATAACATTTGGGTTTATCGTGCTGTATCAACACGGATCCCATGGCATAGTCACTGGAATTTGTTTTAATCTAAAAGGGTCTTTGAATATTGGGCAGTGCTAGTACTGGTGCTATACTAATCTTTTCTTTTAAGGTGTCAAAGGCTTTTTGCCATTTTCCTCCCCACTGAAACACCTTGTTCAATCCTGTTAAAGCATGTAAGGGAGCTGAAATCAAGGAAAAGTTAGCAATAAACTTTCTCCAATATTGTGTTGCTCCTAGGAAGCTTCTAACTTCTGTACAGCTTTGGGTTTAGGCCAATTTACAATGACTGCAACCTTAGAGGGATCTATCTTCAATTCACCACCCCCTACAATATGACCCAAATAATTCAAATATGTTTTGCCAAATTCACATTTTGATAACTTAACATAAAGATTTTCTTTTTTCAAAACATCTAGAGTCTACTTTACATGAAAGAATGCCATCTAGATATACAATGACAAAATCATCAATAAAAGGCCTGAGTACATCATTCATTACTCTCATGAAAGTAGCAGGAGCATTAGTTAAACCAAAAGGCATAACTAACCACTCATACAATCCCTGCTTCGTTTTGAAAGAAGTCTTCCATGCATCTTGCTCTGCAACTCTGACCTAATGGTAGCCACTATGCAAGTCCAACTTTGAAAAGTAAATAGCTTCTTTCAACTAATCTAATAGATCATCTTTGCGAGGAAGGGGATAATGATCATTGATCGTTATCTTATTCAATGCTCAGTAATCAATGCACATTCTCCATGAGCCATCTTTCTTTCTCACCAAGACAATTGGAGACCCACATGGTGATGTGCTAGGTCTTGTGAACCCTTTCTTGGGCAGCTCCTGTACCTGCTTCTTGATTTCTGCATTCTCTAAAGCGGACAACCTGTACATTTCGATGTTAGGCAATGGAGCATCTTGCTGTAAATTAATATCATGTACTATTTCCTTTTTGGGTGGCAAACCTTTAGGTTCTTGAAATAGCATATCATATTCTGAAACAACTTTTACTAAATCAGCTTGCTATTTAGCATTACAACCCTCAAATACATTGGTTTTATCAGGGTTTTTTTCCTTTACAACCATCAATAAAAATTGTTTGCTTGAATTACAATTCTTTTCGTCTGCCCTGAGTTTATGAGAGTATAATTATTCTTGAGTTTATGAGCTATTACAATATATTCTATTCCATCTTTAACGAGTTGATACTTGTTTTCAGCTCTATATAAAATGGCTTTTCTATCGTACAAGTAAGGACTTCCTAAAACAATTCGACATATATCCAAGGGAACTATATCTAACTCAATCTCATCTACAAATGCTGACCCAAAAGAAAACCTAAGCTTACATTGTCTAGTCACTTGTAGCTTTGCTTTATCACATACCCAACCCAATGGATATGGATTTTTGTGAGGTGTGGTTAGTAATCCCAGCTTCTTTATAATTGCTTCATAAATTAAGTTTACTTTTGAGCCACTATCAAACAAATTATCAATCTTTTGATGCTTGGAAATAACTCTAATATGAAAAAGCTCATGTCTTTTCCTCTCATTACTTCATTATCAGTAGATTGTGTAGAATTACTAGTAGATGCTTCAGACTTTTTACCTTTTATACATGTGGTTGTAATCGTTGTTTCATCCCCTGAGTCTGATCCCAAATCCTTCTGAATATCTGCAGCAGTCTTCTTCTTTTTTCCATTGTACTTCTTGGGCCTCAGCTCTGAATGCAGAATCCAATAGTGTTCATCATCATGCCCATCCTTCTTGTAGTGAGTGCACAAAGGTTTGGTCTTTTGTACAGTATTTGTCTTCCTCTCTTTCCATTTCTGCACCCTCTTTTCCTTGTTCTTGTTTGTAGTGGATTTTGATGATCCCCCAACTTCTGGGTTCACATTCTTGCCTCTAGCCTCTAGATGTGTAGCCTGAATAGTACCTCATCTATGCTAGTAGGATTAAACATGAGAATGGTGTGCTTTAAATAGTTGTGTAGACCACCTATATACTTCAGTAGAATTTCAGGTGAGTCTAAAGAAATTCCTAGAATCAAAGCTCTTTTTCTAAATTCTTGGGTGTAACTTTGTACACTTTGCCCCTTCAATTGGCAAAGAGTTTTCCAACTCATCATAGCTTGCCACATATAAGCTAGTGGATAGAATCGTTTTTTAATTGCAAAAACAAATTCACTCCAGACAAATTTTTTTTTACCATTCTTCTTCATGTCAACTTGTGTTCTTCCTTCCCACCATACCAAGGAAGTTCCTCCAAGGCATAGACTAGCCAGCTGAATCTTACTTTTGTCTGAATCAATGCTCTACACCCTGCAATATACATCAATCTGTCTAATCCAATTATCCAGCTTCTTTGCATTCAACTCTCCATCATATATTGGAAAATCAAATTTAACATCTAAATTAATTAAAGATGCTTTCTTCTTTTTATTTTCAGGACTATCAGGAGGTGTGGGAAATTTTTCTTCTTTCCCTTTGCCTTTAGAATGGTCATTTATGAGATATTCTTCTACTCCTTTATCATGCTGGGAAGTTGAAGAATCTTCACTTCGACCTTTCTTAAATTCTCTATACATTTCTTCTACCATGGCTCTCATAGCTAAGAAACTATCCATGAACTAGGAGTCTGATTCCAAGGGACTTTCTTCTACCATTTTCCACCTAGGATAGACTCTTCCAATTTCTAGGTTAGCTTCAATCAACTCTCCTTCTCCTAATTTGAGCTTTGTACTAGTTAGCATTCAACAAAAAAATCCAGCACAAGCTTGTCTAACCTTAGCAACCTAAAGCTTTGATACCACTTGATATGTAATTGATCCAAGATAATTAATAAGGTATTACAGACTCATGTGCATGGATGTGCCTATGTTATTTTATGCAACGGATCGATAATATTGTGAAATACACAGGAAATGAAGCAGTTACAGAAAACATAATAGGAAAACATATAAACACAATAAGTTTAATAAGGAGTTCACCCAATACTCCTGGGCTATGTCTCCCAGTCTAGCCTTCAGTGGTGGCCTCTCTATTATGTTTTCAAGTAGAGTTTTACAACAGTGAGCTCAATTTGAGTCTCACACAATAGGTATAAATCAGCAAGACTGTACTTGGATCCCCCAAGTCTGTGGAGTACACGGACTCTCTTTTCTTACTCTAGACCTCTATTGGTCACAGTAGTATGAGCCCAATCTGAGACTCATACATGACAGGCATATACAGAGGAGTTCACTTGAACCTCTTAAGTCGTCTCTGGAGTGCACAGACTCTCTGACTCTCTCTATCTCTGTCTTAACTCTGGATCAATGTTGCCTTTGCTCTTGTAGGTTAGCTCGGCTTCTTCTCTCTGCTTTTAGCTTTCTCTGCTTACTTCTTACTCTGTCAGTTGGTGGCTTTTAAGCCAATCTGCTTCCTGGTTGTTCGTTTCCGCTTCTTGGCTTTTCGGTTCCCCTACCTCTGTCCGTTTGAATCCCTCTGTCCTACATAATCAGTCACTGTATAAAGCCTCAAAGGGAGGTGGCCACCTATTTCATAACGGATGAGTGTCAGTTCTCTTGGACACATTTGAAACAACTGTTTTTTCCGTTAAATCCAAGAATACCACCGAAAGATGAACTTCCACCAATGCATCGTCCATATCAGACTTCAAATCCTATACAAATCTGCCTGTTGACCTCGTCAAATCCAGTCATCCATCGGAACTCGTCTCCGCCGTTGATCTGGGGACCCCAGATCATACGGTCATCGTTCATATCGGGTAGCCAAGTAGCATGTTTTTTACCCATCCGATGTGAACGGTTTTCTCTCTCTTTCACCAGACACATGACACTCGTTGTATGGCATCAAGAGGAACTCGGTTTAAACCACTTATCGCTCGAAGCCCCTCTGATATTCTCCTGGTTTTGTGGAATTCTGCTTCAGAATGAATCGAAACGATATCTATTGCATTTTATGATTTTTCAAGTCCAGGTGCTTGCGGCTAATCGCATATCACAAACTACCTCTGTTACTTAAAAGTATCCCTGCATTTTTTGGTTGGTGTTAGTGTGTGTTACCATTGTCTGCCGCTCTATGCGCTAGATCAATGGCCCTCGTTGATCCACATTGATCACCATTGCAATTGTCTGAGGATTCCTTCCGATAGCTTGATCTTTATAAGACGTTGAATCTTTGGCATGATTTTTGAAGAGTTCATGAAAACTTAGAGAGTGTTCTAGGATCCAATCTGGATCAAGTGCCGAAGCTAATGTTAACTGTTAGGTTTAAAGATGTTGAAACACGTATCTAGCCTAGACCTTCTAGATTTGATCATTATATTTCAAATGCACCTTAGGTAATTGAGTTCATTTTAAAGTTTATCTTGAATTATGTCTCCATTTTCAGGCCTTAGCGATGTGACTCGAAAAGCCCTAAATGCAGCTAAATGAGACAAGACCCTTTCGATTCAATGAATTGTCTACACTAGAGAGGGTAGAAAACACAATCAAATGCAAACAACCAAGCAAAGAAAAGCAGAATGATTTTTCACTACTTCACTTTTCAAAAAATAAACTAATGAAAAATACATTCCAATTCCTAATTTCCTAACACTCTAACAGTCCTTTCAAAAGCAAAGAGAATTATTTTCCTTTTCTAATTCCAATCCAATCCTAGCCCTCAATGATGCTAACTATTGTAAAATATTGATGCAGCAAACTAGAATTTTGTACTTTTCATGAAATGACAAAATTAATTTCTCATAAAACACTTCAATGAAAAGTTTTCGAGATAATCAGTTCTCAAGAAAATGAAAAACACGAAAAGAGAATCTCTTTCAAACTAATGACACAATGAATTTACCAAAAACAAGGCAATAAATGTGATCTATGCCAAAAAAGAGACGTTTAGAAAATAAAACAAAAACTTTTCAAACCTATGTAATGGAGGTCAAAGCCATAAAAGGACCATAAACGAAATGCGAGTAAATGCACCACCAACTTGACTCACTGAGTTCACAATCAGGTGAATGGATGACAATCTAGATGCCCTCGTGCCACTAACCATCCAATGACCCAAGAAAGCAAGTGAAAAGATGGCAAGTCAACAAGAAAATAAACCAAATGAAAAACAGCTTTCTAGTTAGGGAGAAGACGGTCTAAACAACTTACAGGGTAGAAATCATGAGGGAAAAACACACTAGCCAAGATCTGGGGTGAACCATAATATTCACTTACAGGCATCGACACGACTTCCTAACTGACAACAAGCACCAGAAGGGAGCCAGCATGACTGTTCCTTAGCATATCGCACTAATCAGCGCGACTGTCAGTGAATTAAGCGTGTTGAGCGAGGATGCAAAGAAAAAAAATTAAAAATTTCAAAAGTTGGGACCAAACTTGCTACTATGAATTTCAAACCCAGAGTAGTAAGTAAAGGAAAACAAACAGAACTAAACAGAAATGTAAAAACTATAAAATTTCACACAAAACTATGAAATTCTAAGAAAACAAACAGAAGGATTGGATCCCCAGTGGAGTCGCCAATTTGTGGTGAAATAAAAGTATAAGTGCAGACACAAACAATTCCTCGAGACCAATAGCAAGTCTAGCCACTAACAAGACATTCTATGGAATATTTCCTTAGGTTAGAACCAATTAAGATGGCCTACCTCTTAGTATGCTTATCACATTTGGTGATGACCTTGCTTGCTCGCTTCAGCTATCTCCCATTTCCTTCTTCGAACACCTGAAACAAGTAAACAATAGCAAACAACAACCGTGATAATAGACAAATTGTAATTCAACCTACTTAACAAGTCAAGAAGCATTAAGCCATAATCATGTGAGATGATACATTATGTAGGAAATCAATCAATAGTTTCATATATTTTAAATCAAGAAGATATTACAACCATTGTCTTGATGTTGTTGTTCTCCTCCGAAAAAACCAAGTTCCCACACACTTCCGTTAGCATTCCATAATGGCCTCAAAAATGATAGTCTTAAGGCTCTTCCCTTTAGGCTTCACACTAAACCAAATTCACACTTCTCCCTCACACACAACTAGAGAGCTACAACTATGAATAGCTTGTTGTTTACTCCAAGCTTAATTAGCACTAGCACACCAACATTAACACTAGCTTGTGCTTGGAAGAAATAGAGGTTTATATAGCATGAATGGATGGGATATGGTTCCTCTTCTCATGGGATAAGGTATTATCTTTTGAGGTAGTTCCATCCTTATAGGGGAAAGGAGCCCAAACTGACATCCTCGACTCCATCCGACTCAACCATTTACCAGAATTCCGTTATGAAGCTTCTAGAGTTGGAAGCTTCGACTCCTTATTTAAAAAAATTTCCAAAAGAGGATCAGTGGAACTAAAACAAAGCTAAGTCGCTCTGGTCGACGCTAGGGATAGTGTTAATCCCTGCATATCAGCGAGAGGAGGACAAGGGTCATTATTGTCATCTTGTAAAATGGGAAAAACATAAGATATTTGGGAAATGGTGCAAAAGGGAATGTTCTGCTCATGAAGAGGGACACAATGGGAGTTTATTCATAAAGGGAAAGCATGTAGGGTTCACTGTAGAGGTCCTCCAGGATCAAGGAATGGGGAGTATAGGGACAGTGACAAAATGTTGTGTAACACCCCCATACTGCTTAGGGTGAGACTTCAGCCTACGCTACGCGGGTTGTTGCTGAAAGGGCCAGTAGTGTAGGGTTTTGTTTTCACGCAACTAACTCTGAACCTGGGTCAGGACCCCCTAAGCCAACACTAGGAGACAAAATCACCAATGCCATTAATTCCAAAAGAAAAGAGTCCAAAAGTAGACATCATTCACCAACAATCTTATGATTATTTTGAATCATAGGAGAAAGAAGAACATAAAGATAAGGTAAATCCTCTCTTTGAATAGACTTTCAATGATGATGTTCCAATACTTAATAGCCCTATATAGGATGATAATATTCCTTTCCATATGGAGTAATAAATTACAAAAGCATTAAAGGAAGGGATAACTTAACTTGAAGTGTTAGAAAATCATGTAAAAGAAAAGAATAAATTGATCAAAGAACAGAATGAAATAATTCTAAAATGCATGTATAATTGGTACTGAAAGAATTTAAAACTCAATAAGGAAAACATGTTGCTCTAATAGAAAATTAAAGGGTTAATGGCTAGAATATTGATGAAGAAATCAATATGGTCAGTAGATATGTATAAGAAAGGAATCCATAGTAACTTGGACATTTTAATACAAGCCTCTTAGACACTCTAAAATATTAGTGCTACTATAATTTTGAAATTTTTCTACTAGCAGGTGCATGCAAACATACAAAACCCTACGCATGGGAAAATGTTGGGCCACAAGAATTGCATCATTTTGATATTTTGTTACCTAGATTTTCACTCATTTTCCACTTATCCTTACATCACTACACCACTATTTTTAAATAATATCTGCCAAATATACATAAAAAAGAAATAAGGTAAAGGTCCAATATTCTCTCAATTCTATATGTTTTGCTTGTTAGAAACTAGAACTATTGAGAGGGGAGGTGAATCAGTATTGCAATAATATTACAAAAATTTCTGCAAATAACAACTTTTCATAATATAAACTTCAACAAAAATGGGAGAGAAACATGCACACAAAAAGCATAAGTAACATCACATGAAGACACCAATATTTTTAGGTGGAAAACCCCTAGGGTAAAAAACCACCAAATTGTTTGTTTCTTCTTCTTCTCTATTGATTAAAAATATTCTCATTTACATTCATTAGCTAGCCTCCACTAGAAAGGAGACCCTACTCCTTATAAATGAGATCTGTTGGCCACCATCAACATCAAACCACCACTCCTACAATAGAAAGATCAACATGCACTTAGCTTGAGGCCACAACCTCAATGCACAAACAGTTGTGGAGCTACAATGAAATTTTGGACTAAATCATAGCTGCATATACAAATGATGTCTTTAATGAAAAAAAAATTAGCTACCACTTCTCTAAAATATAAATCAACTCTCCACACACTCCCTTCAAAAACAAGTCTTCAATCCTTATACAAAGGTTTGATTCACAACTGATATTTGATTTCTAAAGTATTCTAAAGTTCTGCACACTCTGCTACAACGAATTAAAATAGAGAATTCTATCCTTAGAACACCATGCACAAACTCTCTCTTACACCCAAAATAACCAACCAAACATTCTCATAGCCTTCTCCTATTTGTAATTTTCTGAGATGGTTAAATTAGTAAATGCACTAGGTGATGGAGCACTCAACAACTCTTTTCATACATGGAATTGGTTCATATCATTGAACTTTTCTCCTTGACTTGATTTTCCATTATATTCATTTAATGATAAATATTCTTCACTTTAACCACCTTTAGAAGATATACAAAATTTTATTACCTTTTTTTTATCAAAATTCTTGAACAAAAACCATCGGAAAAATCAATAAAAGCATTTGGAGTGCGTGCATTGAGTGGAGAAATTCACCAAAATAGGGCAACAAACCTTCCTTCTCACCTCTTTTGGTATAACGTAGGTTCATAAGCCATTACATGTGTTACTAACACTTTGTGATCAATTGATTCTTCGCGTTACTCCACCTAAGTCCTCCTTCCTCGAGGACTTTGGCAGCTTAGCTTCAAGAGGATGTTTGGGAGAATATGACAACCTTCCCTAAGTAGTTTGTGTTGCCTTGTATGGGCCTGACTTATGTTTAGAGGTAATTTAGCTAAGCAAATCCCAATACTATTGGCCCTTTCGGCAACAGTCCGCAGAGTGCGGATTGAGGTCTCACCCAGAGTAGTATGAGAGGGTGCGAGAACCAGGTTTCCACACCCTGGGGATATCTGATGGGCTTCTGGAGGTTCACGGTCTGACTCGTCGCTATGCGCACTCACTATTCATTCACAACCCGCGCTGTTGTTTCCACACAGCCCTACTCAGGGCGCGACCCATATAATACCCAAGTTCCTTGCTAATTAACTGATTACTTAACTGGTGTGTGTAAGATTTATGGTTATTACAACATATTCAGCACTCATATCAATGCACGCGATACATAAACTAATACAAACATAAAGAAGATAATGCACATCAAATACACAAAAATAAGAATCACTTCTCTTTATTAATATTCAATCCCAATTACAGACTCGACACCGCCCTGCGCACTCAGCTGCAGGGGTCTGTGCACTCAACTACGAACTCTACTAGGCCTTTGTGCACTCAACTGCAGAGCCTCTTCCTACTACTACAACCCAATACACTTAGAAACATACTCTAAGCTTGAACCATTCCTTCGCTACTAACTCTATCTTCTCCTCTCTTTTCAACTTAGAGTCTCACTCTATTTATACAATCCCATGATCCATGGATCATGGGTAGGCCGACATGGCTTTATATTACATTACATTACATTACTTTAGGGTGGAAAACCCTATAACTTAACCTCTACTTCGCCCTCCGTGCCCGCAATACACAGAGTCTTACTAAACCTTTGACCAAAACTTGGTCTTTGAGCCCCAAAACCTGTTGTGGGGGGATTCCATGCCCAACAGGCCCCCAACACAATCATCATGACTTATCCCGAGTCGCTCTTCTGGTGAGGTGATCTTGGCACAGAGCCCCTCCACCTATTCTCGTACTACCCAGAGGTCCACGGTGCACTATTCTTCTGTTTGTTGGATTTGTTGCATGCGCTCTTTTATTGCTTCTTTGTGAGCCTCCACTATCTGTCTTAGTGCATATAGTCCCTGCATCTGCACGAGCTTCCTCTCAATATCGGCCGTAATGGTGAAGGCCTCATCAATCCAACACTGGACGCATGCTTTGAGAAGGGCCTCTTTCTGTCTTGCAGCATCCACCTGCTCCTTCAGTGCCCTTGCCTGCTGCATCTTAGCCAGTCGTTGGGTGAGGATGACTATCTGCGCCATTCCCCTAACACTGTCATATTTCTGCCGCAGTTCGCATGCCTCTATTTCCAGGCATTATATGTTGGGGTCCTCCTACAAGGATGTGAGGAGGTCGAACGCTTGGTCCAACATACTGGTGCAGTCTTGCACCGCCTGTCCAATTTCTTCCAATGTTGTTTAAATCGCGCTAACGCACTGTTCTTTAACTTCCAGAGGAGTGGAAGGTTGTGCCTTCATCCGTAGCTCAGCAATCTAGAGGTTCAACTCCAGTTGCACTCGTGTTGTTTCCTCGTGCGCGCTTTGGACTCCACTTGCTAGACAGTGGATCCGCATCTCTGTTGGTAAGTATGCGGCGATGGATAATTCTAGAATGTGGCAGCATGCTTCATCCACTGTTTGCACGATCTACTGATTCTGTGACACTAGCTCGTCACATTGCACGCTGAGCTGTTTGATGTTGATCTTCTACTCACTCAATACCTAGATCGCGCAACCTTCCTAGGCACGTAGCTATGTTGTTATGTCATCCTGCAACTGGTACAATGTGTCCCACAGAAGGGCAGCCAAATTTAGGCCAAGTCCCTTGATCTAGCCCACCGCGGCTCTGTCCTCCTCGCTCTCCATTGTTAGCGCTCCTTCTGGCAACACTATGGTGTTGGCCATTTTTTCATGCAGCAGCTACTCCGTTGTAGATGTACCGGTGGCGCCATAGGCGACTACTGTTCCTTCCTGTGGGGGCTGCACCTGAAGTTCCTATAGTTGCGCCCTTAGGGCCCCCAACACTTTCTGTTGCTCCGTCATAGCTTCCTGGAGTACTTCCCTAGTGATCTCGCAAACTATGTTGCCGATGTCATAGACATCACCCTTTGTCAATGCAATTGGTTCGATGTCCAGTTTGGAAGCCTTGGCCTTCTTTCGTTGGCCTGATCTTTCCATAATGCGCGGTCGTTTCAGCTGTGTATATGTTGTGCTCGGGTCCGCACCTTTTTTTGTGTCCTTTACTCCTTGTCCTATGGACAAGTTCGGGCCCCCTTCCCCCTGCATCATGGTGGCCCCTGTTACCTATGATGTTGCTACTTTTTCAGTGGTCTTGGCCTGCTCTACGGCTGCCTTCGTTGCCTTGCGGACAACCCTTACCTCCACGTCCAACTGTTCGTTGTGCTTCTGTTGGGCCAATAGCTTGGTGGCAACCTTCTTCTTTTGTGTCATTGTTCTATCCTGCTCTGCTAGATTCGGGGTGTGCCACGCGGGAGGCCATGATTCGAGCACAGAGAAGATGGCATCATCAATTGCGATGAAAGGAATCTTGGTCCAGTTCTGCGCCAAATCCTTACGCGCCTTGATATACACATTGTGCATATCCACCTTGAAGTCTACAAAGTTCCACATACTGTTGTACACTGTGCGGGATATGGGTGACCTCTTGTTAATCCACATCCGAACACTCGCCTCCATGAGCACCCATAAAATCCTAGTTTCACGGATTCGCATGGCGTCCTTTGTAGCCCAGAGCGACGCATATTTTGCAGCCTCTAGCAAGTCCTGTTCAATATGATGGAACTGACTGCCCTCAGGTAGTTCCCCTATAACCAATAAAATGTTGAGATTGCAATAAGATGATGGAGCTTAGTGAAAAGAGCCGCCTTCACTAAGTGGGCCCGTAGGCAAATTATGGCGCAAGTTCTATTTTTGATCCCAGCAGGGATGATCACAGTGTGGGTGACCACAGTATGAGTGATCACAGTGTGGGTGACCACAGTGTGGGTGACCACAGTGTGGGTGACCACAATGTGGGTGACCACAGTGTGAGTGATCATAGTGTGAGTGATCAAAGTCTATTTTTAGACTGGCTGTCAAAAATAGAAAAGTCAAATATTATTGTCTCATAATAATATTTGGACTATAAACTTGATCTTATTCTCTTGGAGCACTTCAGGATGAGCTACGGATGTGGTACATGCAGATCCCAGAGGGAAATACGTGGTTACCTATGGGATGACTAATATTTTCATGCAGGACTTCAGTTAGAACTCAAGTAAGTTGAGTTTAGTGGACTCGAGATGCAGTTGATGGAGTTGTGTTCAGTTTAGCTTTGTTAAACTGGTTGTATTTAGTCTAACTGGCAAATAGACTAGAGATGAGTTGGGTGAATTAGTTATTAAATAATTCAAAAGTTATTAACTCATAATGCAACTATAGAATACATCAGTTAACTCAATTGCATGTCAGTGCATGTTCAGTTCAGCAGGGACAGGTGTTAGAGGATCATATTGCTATCAGTTGTGAGTATAGTTGTGCATGATGATTTGCACAATCAGAGGGATTGAGTATGCCAATGAATTGGCCAATATCAAGAATTGTAGCTTGTGCTCACGTCCAACAGAGTGTGAGTGATTCTTTGCAGGTGAAATACGAGTTTGGTAAACCATTCTCATCAGTTCTTGAGCAGGTATTGAGCTGGAGAGGCAGGAAAGCAGTGGAATAGATTTGGAGATCAGATCTTAGTTGTATTGTGTGTAACAGGTGGAGCTGGTACTAGATTGCTTGTGATAAGCATTGTACTTTGTAATGTTACATGGTCTCAATCATTAATATACAAATAGTGTGGGGTTTTTAGCGAGATGCTTTCCCCGGGTTACATACTGTGTTAATGTGAATGCTCTTGATGTTTTATCGTTATTGATGCTGCTATATTGATGATCAACATAGAGGAGCTTATGTATTGTGTATGTATTCTGCAATAGTACATGATCAGGATAATCTCCATTGAATATGTGTTAAATTATTCAAAATTTCTACATGGTATCAGAGCGAGCTAGATAATTGTAGAAAAAGTTTCTACATGGTATCAGAGCTGTTGATCATCAGATCTACTATTCAGGAAGTGTTTACATTCTATTTCTTCAGGCAGAGTCTGTAATCGGGCCAGGTATCCTCTGGATTCATCCTTCCTTTGGAAGGTGAGATATTTTGTGAATGCCCATATAGTCAATCTTTGTACGAGAAATATTTTGTCTCACGAATCTTAGATCTGAGGCGGTTGAGTTGGTTGCTGGTGGAATTCGAATTTGCAGCAGTGTTTTCTTAGTGACAACGCAGCAATGTCTTTCAACGGATTGCGATTGGAGTATGCTCTTGAGGGCAGCTCAAACTATATTGCATGGAAGGACATGATGGAGGCAGTATTAGATGATAACGGGCTGAAGAAGTTCATAGATACGGATATCCCAAAGCCTACTGATGCTGCTAAGGCGGAAGTTTGGCAAAAGAAGACCGCAAAATGTCGAAGGATTCTGTCGGAGGGCGTGAAGGATCACATTGTGTCCAGCCTCCATGGAAAGGCTACTCCATATTTGATGTGGAAATCATTAACAGAATTATTCAAAAGCAAGAGCGATCAGAGGAAGCTGGCGCTCAAAGATAAACTCAGAAACATCAAATGCGAGAAGGGTGACAGTATTCCCAAGTATCTCACGAAGTTCACTCAGTGTTGAGATGAGCTGGGAAGTGTGGGGGTTACTGTCGATGATGAGGACTTGGTGAGCTTGGCTTTCCTTGGTCTTTCGAAGAGTTGGCATTCCTATCAAGACTCTGTCAATGGTCGGGAGAAATTGCCAGGATGGGAAAGACTATGGTCAGATCTTGTGCAGGAGGAGATAAGGCGGAGTACCAGGGACGGATCTTCGTCAAAAGGGAGCTGATGAAGAGAATTGTGCTTTGGCTGCCAAAGCAAAGAAAGGGAAGAGCAAGAAAGCTTCTCAATCTGGTGCGAAAGGTAAGAAGCAGGATATGTCCAAGGAGAAGTGTTTTCACTGTCACCAGCACGGACACTATGCCACTAATTGTCCGCAGAAGAAGAAGAACAAGCAAGGTGCTGAATCTTCAACAGGAGAGGCTCTAGCCTCACAGTTTGAGCTTGATTTTTCATTTATCACATGCTTGGTTTCAAGTGTGATGGGATCAGTTTGGTTCTTGGACAGTGGTGCGTCTTTTCACATGACGGGAGATAGAGATTTGTTCTCTGATCTGGAGGACAAAGATCTTGGAGTGCACATCGAGATGGGCGATGATGGTAGATACAGTGCGACCGGTATCGGTACCATTTCCTTTGAGAGGGAGTCTGGTAAACCCTTCGTATTGAAGGAAGTCATGCATGTTCCAGGATTGACAAAGAATCTCATCTCAGTGGCGATGTTAGAAGACAAGGGGTATGATGTTGTTTTCAGCGAGGGAAAGGCTTTCCTGCGCAGCAAGACAACTGGTGAGACCCGGAAGATAAGGGTTCGAGTGAGGAACCTTTATCAGTTGCATGTAGATGGATGAGCAGCAATGGAGAGCAAGGCAGAAGAATTGGTGAGCCGGGATGATGGCGAGTTGTGGCACAGGAGATTGGGTCACCTTCACCATGGAGCCTTGAAGATACTGCAGCAAATCACTACAGGGCTTCCTAAAGGCACACTTGCGCAGTCAGATCAGTGCAAGGGGTGTACTTTGGGGAAGTTTGTTAAAGCCACCTTTCACAAGAAGGATAGTCGTGCCATGATGATCCTTGAGAGAATTCACACAGATGTGTGTGGACCCTTCTCAGTTGCTTCGACAGCAAAACACAGGTATTATGTGATTTTTGTTGATGATTTCTCTCATAAGTGTTGGATCTTCTTCATGCAGAAGAAGAGCGAGACATATTCAAAGTTCTGTGAATTCAAAGCACTGGTCGAGAAGGAGTCGGGGAAGAAGGTGAAGGCTCTTAGGAGCGATAATGGTGGTGAATACATCTCAGACGAGTTCAAGGATTTCTGCAAGGCAGAAGGAATTCGTAGAGAGCTCATAGCTCCCCATAACCCACAACAGAACGGGGTAGTTGAGCGGAAGAACAGAATGATTGTCGATGTTGCACAGGCAATGTTGCATGATCAGGGCCTACCCCTTCACTTGTGGGCGGAAGCATGCAATACAGAAGTTTATGTGCAGAACCGTTGTCCTCATAGGATACTTGGCATGAGTACACCTGAGGAGGCTTATTCTGGTAAGAAGCCTGATCTTTCTCATTTGAGGATTTTTGGTGCTAACGTTTACATGCATGTGACGAAGGATGCCAGGAAGAAGTTGGAGCCAACCGCAGAGGTTGGGATATTTGTGGGGTACACTGATACGCCCCACAACTATCATGTGTATTTGCCAGACAGTGGTAAAACTGTTGTGCGATGGGATATAAAATTTCAGGAGGAGAAAGCCATGAAGTGTTCGCTTGAGAGGGAGCTACACTTGCATGCAGATGAGGAGCTATTAGTTCCTAAGGATGAGCTTCAGAACGTGGATCAGCCACAGGATGAGGTTCATGGAGTGGAAGAGACCACTCATGCAGCGCCAACCATCAAAGGGCAAAAGCGCTTGACAGAAGCTGAGTGACTGGCTCAAGATGCAGAGAAAGTTGTAGGACCACCTACAGCCCAACGCAGGCAGAGAGAGTCACCTGATCGGTGCACTGGATACATGGCTCTTATGAGCAAGTGTGTTGTGACTAAGCCATCCTCTTTCGAGGAAGCTGTGGAGGATCCCGCATGGGTAGATGCCATGGTGGAAGAGTATGATTCTATTGTCAGAAACAGTGCATGGGAGATTGTTCCTAGACTGGAAGGGAAATAAATGGTGGGTTCGAGATGGATCTACAAAGTTAAGTAAGCAGCTGATGGGAGTGTGGAGAAGTACAAGGCAAGATTTTTTGCCCGAGGCTTTTCACAGATAGAGGGGATTTATTATGAGGAGACCTTTGCACCTGTCGCAAGGTATTCTTCCATACAGACAATTCTTGCTCTCTCAGCGCAGATGGGATGGCACATTCATCAGATGGATGTGAAGACTGTGTTCCTCAACGGAGTCATTGAGGAGGAGGTCTACATTGATCAACCAGAAGGCTTTGAGGTCTTCAGCAGCGAGTCGCATGTGTGTAGGCTCAAGAGAGCGTTGTATGGGTTGAAGCAAGCACCACGTGCTTGGTACACATAGATAGACAGCTATTTCACATGACTTGGATTCTCCAAGAGCGAGGCGGATCCTAACCTATACCAGATTGTGGTGGAGGGTAAGTTGCTTATCATTGTACTGTATGTTGATGATTTGATTCTAACGGGTGATGAGTTGTTGATACTGTCATGCAAGAAGGATCTTGCTACAGATTTTGAGATGAAGGATTTGGGCCTCCTTCACTATTTCCTAGGATTGGAAATATGGCAGCGTAGTGGTGGACTATTTGTTTCTCAGGGCAAGTATGCTCGGGAGATATTGGAGAAGTTCAACATGCATGGCTTGCAAGCCTGTTGATACTCCTCTTGCTGGAGGTTGGAGGAAGGAGGATGCCACTTCGGGAGAAGAAGTGGATGCCACTGTTTATCGACAATTGGTGGGGTCACTGATGTATTTGGTCAATACACGACCTGATACATGCTATGCAGTTAACCAGCTTTCACAAGCTATGGTTAAGCCTACCAAGCTCTTCTGGAAGGCGGGCAAGCATGTATTGCGCTACTTGAGAGGCACATCGGGATATGGTTTGTGGTACAGACAGGAGGATGAGGTGAAGCTATGTGGCTTCACGGATGCAGATTGGGCAGGGAGCCCAACGAACAGAAGGAGCACATCAGGAAGGGTCTTCAGTATTGGATCGACAACAGTTTCTTGGTACAGCAGGAAGTAGAGATCCGTGGCACTCAGTTCAGCGAAGGCCGAGTATATGGCAGCAAGTTTGGCTGCATGCGAGGCTATATGGATGAGGAAGATCCTGGTTGGTTTGTTTGGTTCTCATTTGGATCCTACTGTGATTTACTGTGATAACCATAGTTGCATTAAACTCTCGGCTAATCCTGTATTTCATGATAGATCTAAGCATATTGACATCAGGTACCATCATATCAGAGATTGTGTGCAGCAGAGGATCATGTTGCTTTCATACATTCCAATGGAGGATCAGGATGCTGATATTCTGACGAAGGCTCTCACCAGGAGCAAATTCGAGTACCACCGAGGCAGGATAGGGGTTGCTGATAATCCATATCTTGTCGAGAGGGAGTGTTGAGATTGCAACAAGATGATGGAGCTTAGTGAAAAGAGTCGCCTTCACTAAGTGGGCCCGCAGGAAAATTATGGCGCAAGTTCTATTTTTGATCCCAGCAGGGATGATCACAGTGTGGGTGACCACAGTATGAGTGATCACAGTGTGGGTGACCACAGTGTGGGTGACCACAGTGTGAGTGATCACAGTGTGAGTGATCAAAGTCTATTTTTAGACTGGCTGTCAAAAATAGAAAAGTCAAATATTATTGTCTCATAATAATATTTGGACTATAAACTTGATCTTATTCTCTTGGAGCACTTCAGGATGAGCTACAGATGTGGTACATGCAGATCCCAGAGGGAAATACGTGGTTACCTATGGGATGACTAATATTTTCATGCAAGACTTCAGTTAGAACTCAAGTGAGTTGAGTTTAGTGGACTCGAGGTGCAGTTGATGGAGTTGTGTTCAGTTTAGCTTTGTTAAACTGGTTGTATTTAGTCTAACTGGAAAATAGACTAGAGATGAGTTGGGTGAATTAGTTATTAATTAATTCACAAGTTATTAACTCATAATGCAACTATGGAATACATCAGTTAACTCAGTTGCATGTCAGTGCATGTTCAGTTCAATAGGGACAGGTGTTAGAGGATCAGATTGCTATCAGTTGTGAGTATAGTTGTGCATGATGATTTGCACAATCAGAGGGATTGAGTATGCCAATGAATTGGCCAATATCAAGAATTGTAGCTTGTTCTCACGTCCAACAGAGTGTGGGTGATTCTTTGCAGGTGAAATACGAGTTTGGTAAACCATTCTCATCAGTTCTTGAGCAGGTATTGCGCTGGAGAGGCAGGCAAGCAGTGGAATATATTTGGAGATCAGATCTTAGCTGTATTGTGTGTAACAGGTGGAGCTGGTACTGGATTGCTTGTGATAAGCATTGTACTTTGTAATGTTACATGGTCTCAATCATTAATATACAGATAGTGTGGGGTTTTTAGTGAGATGCTTTCCCCGGGTTACATACTGTGTTAATGTGAATGATCTTGATGTTTTATCGTTATTGATGCTGCTATATTGATGATCAACGTAGAGGAGCTTATGTATTGTGTATGTATTCTGCAATAGTACATGATCAGGATAATCTCCATTGAATATGTGTTAAATTATTCAAAATTTCTACATAAAATAGACAAGAGCAACCACGTGTAGTGGAAGGTCTTGCCCTGCTCTTAAGCTTCCTTGTTGTTATTTAGGAATTCTTCGTAGAGGAACTCATCCCAGTTGAATTGGACCCCCTCCGCGCATTGTTCTTCTAACACAACTACCGGCATTGGTACCTCGTCTCCGCAACATTTTCTCATCACCTTCCCAGCTAGGAGTTGGGTGGCTATGCGCACCCCTTTATCTTTAATGCTACTGATTGCGTAGCCTCTCTTCTTCTTTTCCAATTTGTACTTCTTCTTCATGGCCTCTACGAGCACCAAATCTCTGCTTTTTTCGGCTATCTCCATGGGGTCCTTTCCCTTGTAGGGAAGCTAGGAAATCTTATGGATAAGCTATGCCATGATGGGAATAGGCTCCTCTAGCTATAAGTACCCATTGTGCACTAGGAAAAGCAGCTACCTGATGACAAAGATTGTGATAGGTGCGTGGTGAAAGTGAAGAATCCATAGTAGGTGGAGTAGTCTAGCCATATCCACACCGCGCAACCATTTATGCGGCTCTAGCATTGTAACTGACCCCTCATTGCTCTGTTTCATGAGGTTCTCAGTCTCTAAATGTGGGAAATTCTCGCTGTCCGCGAGGTCCCAGTCTTCAAATTTCATTATGAGCATGCAGCCCAGGGCCGAGCCCTCAAACGAAATTCCATCTAGGAGGAGTGGGGTTTGGAGTGCACTCTTAGCAACATCCAAATCCTTGGGTACCTTCGCTTTCCCTTTCCGTGGAGGAATGTACTCGAGCAATTTTGTTGCAGTGCGCACTGGCTGGATGTCTTCCATTTCTTCATCCACATCTATCTCATCTATGAGAGCCTGTAGGTCCTCATCATCATCATCTATCTCAATGGTGACAGCCTTACCCTTTTCTTCCATGGAAAGTTTACCAAACTGCTGATTTCGCAGGGACATGTGGACTGGTCCCACTGCTTGTTTATCCTTCTTGGGCCTCGGCGTCTGACGTGATTTCAGAATTTCTAGCTCCTCCCCAACCTACACCGTACGGTTCTGCACGGCTTCCTTAGTAGTACTCTCTATAAAACCCACACCTCTCCTGGTAGTTGTCATTTCATTCGAATTGTCTGTGGTTGTTCGCAAACTTGGGGGCTCAAATATCGCTTGGTGCTTAAAACTCTGTGCTCTTCGTAGTAGCTCAAATCTCAAATGAACAAGTGTTGTCTCATGGCTAGCCCTTGGAGATTTATGGCATCTATTGAATTTGAATTCGACCACTCCCCCCACTTTTGAGTCATTAATGCATTCTTGGTGGCAGATCGTCCCAAATCTAGCTCTTAATTCATGTCTTAATTGCCCGCCGCCTGCTCCCTTTTGCCTTAAATTGGACATCTCATCATGAACAGTGATGCCAACGATTACTTCCCAGTCTACCCGCACGGAAGCACAGCCCCCTGTGCGCGGGTGCAACCCTTGTGTCATGCTTTTTCTGCATGCACCTCCCTCACCGTGCAACCCCAAAACAGACTCTTTTAGAGTACCACGCTCTCTTTCAAATGTCTGGAGCGCTGAGACTATGCTCCCTACGGCTAGTCAAGTGGTTGCACCACTTGTGTGAGACTTCAAATCGCCTTCCAGCATAGCTCGCGAAGACTTCTCAATTGTCTGCGCAACCGCCGGCACTGTGAGTTCTACCATATATAGTGCGCTCCCCTGGTTACTGTATTTGGTGAGGTGTTTTTGTAGACATGGAAACATAGTCATAAGTTTGCGGTGACATTCTTCTAACGCAGTGGTATGATCACCTGTATCTTGCCTTGTCATCCTTGGTTTATTGGGGAGACATGCCTGCTTGATCTCGTTTTCCAGCCTCTTGATATCAATGTCCATCAAAATGCTTTTCTTCCTCAATTGTACCTGGTCTTCTTCGAGCTCGTGAAGCCTAAGGTTCCTTCGTCGAATGGCTTCCTGAATCCTTATATGGTCGTCCTCGTGTAGCTGTGTCAGTCCTTTGTCCTGGTCTTCGCACACTGTCATAACTATGGGAGCTATTATGTGTGGATTCCTTTTGGTATTCCCTTCAGAAATTTCGGTTCCTACTATGTTTCGCACCTTTGGAATCATATTCACGCTTAGGTTTTTACACATGGTCCTATAGGCCCATCGAACCACTGGCACACGCAGGTCCCAATCAGTTCGTCTCGCCTGGTGAACCTTGTTTAGTACTCCACACACCCTATCGAATGCATCGTCATGGAGAATTGGTAGCGGGCGTCACCTTTCCTGCTACTATTGTTTGTTCTTATTCTCTAGGCTGGGGGTGGTGTGTGCTTGTGCGGACTGTACAGCATATGTCTATACCCATCGGAAAGGTGGGCACGCAAGTTGTTTTGCCCCTGCTAATTAGCTTTCGTTCGGAGCTGGGGTTTTCCAAAAAGTAGGCGCATCATCCTTCTGCATCTGCACCAGTCCTAAAAATTTCCTTGATGCATACCCCACCATCGTGCAGGTGTTGCGCGCAGTGCCCACTTCATTGCGCCGACCCACTATTGTTTTTGGAATGCGCTTTCAAATTTTCTCATAAATTCATCCACTGTTGTTAATCCATCATATGTTGGCATCTCCCTTGCCTCTATTGTCACGCAATGCAATGACTTGATCATCATGTTGTAGTTCAGTGTTGTTACTTCGTGCAGCCGATTCTGCCTTCTCTCTATCTCTTCATATAAATCCGAAGTGCAGGAGCTTTCGTGCTCCCACGAAATCCTTCCATCTGTAGTCAGATTCACCCAATCCTCTCCTTATGTAGTTATCTTATAGATACAGTTAATATCGTCATCATTATCATCGTCGCGCACCGGTTCAGTGTATCATGCTCCTTCGGCTAGATCCAATGGTACTACTATGTGTAGTGACATTTTATCAAAGATCGGTTTGCTCTTCTTCACATTTATGACTTCATTCATATCGGTAGCCCAGTCTATTCATAATAGTGCATGATAGGGATTGTTTTCACCGGAAATCTCTATCACTTCAAAATCTACATGTGCGCTCGCGCCTTCAATATCGACTGTCACCCCTTGCAATCTTCCTATGGGAAAATCTTCTGTTTGTTCGCCATTCGTAACTGAATAAGGGACCATTTTAATGCAAGTTTGCCCATGCCTTCCCATGTTTTCTTTGGTACTACATTCACGTCCGAACCCAGATCCAGGATTACCTGATCCATTTTGTACTCGCCTATTTGCACAGTCAACCTCATCTCCCTTCCTGTGTGCAATGCATGCTTCCCAAGTTTCCAGACCACGCGCGGTTCTCCTGACCCCACGCACCTAGTGATAAGTTCCTGTAGCCCTTTGACTACCTTGCTGTAGTGTAGCAGTTTCATGCATGTCTCCAGAAAGGTAGTGAGCATTGAAGGATCCATCCCTGGTTCTAGTTGATCCTTACTACCTGAAGTGAAGGCCTCCGTGAAGCTCTTCTTAGCTTCCATGAATGTCTCCTTCACACGTTCTAAGTCAAACTCGAGTTCCTTTGTGGGAGCCTTGCAACGCACGTGCTGTCTTCTGGCTGCTTCCCTTTATCATCTCCCATGGCCATACCACTCCTGAGCATCATGTTTACATTTGGGTCTTCTTCGCGTGGTTCAGACCTCACCATTTGTAAATTCTGGGTCCGAGTGGGCTAGAGTACCCCCTTTTCATGCTTCTTTTCTATCGGCGAAGGGCAATCTTCTACCTCATGATCAAACTAATTACAATACCAACATGATATCCTAGTTGGGTTCATACAATCGTGGGCATAATTCCCTGGCCCTCCGCAATTGTAACAAATTATCTGGCCGCGACCCCTTCCTGGTCCCATTCCACCTCGACCCTGACCGCGCCCCTAAAACCCAACGTGCGCCATCCCTGCATTTGGGTCGAGGGCTCACATTTTGGCCTACACCCTGTAGGCAGGAGTCTGGTCCATCATTCTTTCATAGCTTCAGTAGGTGCGTTCATCATGGCCTACCAACCTGCAGAAATTACAAAACAATTATTGGGACGTTTGTGTATCCTTCTGCAACGAATCAAAATTATTTGTGGTGTGTTTTCCTCCTATCTGCAGATTGCACACCATAATGCAGACACAACGCTCGGCCCTGCCTCTGCCTTCGGTCTTAACAACATTAGTCCTCCCCCTGCCAAGTAGTCCGCGAACACTTAGACAGTGGTCCTTGTCATGCCCTTGGCCTTTGCATTTTATGCACCATACTTCCTCGTGCACCTCTACCGAGTTGTCTTGTCCTGTTTCAAACTTTGCATCTCCACACATAGATTCTGCAGTTGTGCATGGATTTGTTGGACTCCCAACCAAAGGTCTTGTATAGGGGTCTCATGCAATCGCATTTCCATCTCCAACGCTTCGGCCTAGGTGGAAATTTTTTGCTGTGACACCGCCATCCTTAAGTGTGGCGTAAGTGAGGCCATAAACCATGAGCGATGTTGTGCATCTATTAATGTCATATTGGCTTTTCGGATCATACTCTTCAAGCTTTGGTCCAGATCCTAGGGGGTCTCACTTGGGAGCATCACGATCTCCTTAAATCCAATGATTGATTGTGTCTCTGATTTTGGCCTGCTAAATTCCCTGTTCAGTGCGGTGTGGATCTCTACAATTCCTGTGTTCGGGTGGTCATTAGAATGCTTGATATACCATGTTAATGCATGATCCTGTAGCACACTCACCAACGTAGCCTTTTTAATATTATCATCCATGACACCCTGTGCTTCCCATACTGCTCTTACCACGAACCAGAATTGGTCTGGATCTTCATTTCCTACTCCTCTCAACACCGGAAATTTGGTCACACTCACCATATTGAACTACGGTGGGGGCGGAGGTGGAGTGGGTCAAGATGGAGGTGAGGGGGGTGAAATGGGTGGCGGTGTGGGTGGGGGTGGTAAACATGGAATTCTCTGTCTTATCAAACTGACTGCACTTCTCGGAGAAACTTTCGCGAGCTCCTCCTCACTTTCCCACGAGGGTGAAATTAAGGGACTATTTTCCAACTCCTCACTACTTCCGCTTTTGTAGATATTCCCGCTTCACGTAGTCCCAAACATTAATTTACTCGCATAACCTGCTTTTCACACAATAGCATCTTAATCCAAGTGTTCAAAGATTTAATATACTTACCTTGTGGTCCCTTGAGAAAATATCGCTCTGCCTCACTATAGTTGATGGTCGTGTCTACCGTGAACTCAATGATGAATCCTCCTATTATTCAGTCGAGCCAGTGGTCCACAACTCATTCTATCTTATCTTCTGATGCTTCTAGTCTACGTACTAATTCCGAAGTCCACATTATTGGTTTGTTGAGCCTACACCTTCCTCGGTTGTCTGCTAACTTTGCGATCCACTCATACATCTCAGAAGGGAAGGATACAAAGAAAATTTTGTGGATTTCTGTGTACAAGTAGCGCTCCAACCATTGTTCCTTAGATACTCACGGATTTCTGTTTTCCTACGTCATGAACTCATGAATCTTCTTATCCAACCACTCTTCAATTTTTTTTCTTCATTGGATTCCAATGGCACAACATCAGACCTCATTTATGCAGATCCTGGTCCCGGTAATGAAACCATTTGTTGGCTTGTATGGGCCAGACCCAGGTTCAGAGATGATTTAGCCAAGCAAGTCTCGATACTACTGGCCCTTTTGGCAATAGTTCCCAGAGCGTGGACTGAGGTCTCACCTGGAGTAGTATGGGAGGGTGCTAGAACTAGGTTTCCGCACCCTGGGGATGTCTGATGGGCTTTTGGAGGTTCGTGTTCTGACCTGTCGCTACGCACACTTGCTATTCCTTCGCAACCCATGTTGTTGTTTCCACGCAACCCTACTTGGGGCGCGACCCATATAATACCCAAGTTCCTTGCTAATTAACTGATTACTTAACTGGTGTGTGTAATATTTATGGTTATTACAACATATTCAACACTCATATTAGTGCATGTGATACATAAAATAATACAAACATAAAGAAGATAATGCACAACAAATACACAGAAATAAGAATCACTTCTCTTTATTAATCTTCAATCTTAATTATAGACTCGACACTGCCCTACGCACTCAGCTGCAAGGCTTTGCGCACTTAGCTGTAGACTCTACTAGGCCTCTGTGCACTCAGTTGCAGAGCCTCTTCCTACTACTATGACCCAATACACTTAGAATCCTACTCTCAGCTAAAACCATTCCTTCGCTACTCACTCTATCTTCTCCTCTCTTTTCAACTTAGAGCCTTGCTCTATTTATACAATCCCATGGTCCACGGACAATGGGTAGGCCGACATGAATTTAGATTACATTACATTACTTTAGGGTGGACAACCCTATGACTTAACCTCTACTCCGTGCTCCGCGTTCGCAATTCGTGGAGTCTTACAAAACCTTTGACCAAAACTTGGGCTTTGAGCCCCAAAACCTGTTGTGGGGAGATTACATGCCCAATAGTTTGACATCATGACAATCTTCAGAAAAAATACTTATGACTCAGTACAAGGCATAAAACTCATGATTATAGGGCATGCATCAAGTGCCATAATAGTTGTAGCCCATACCTTTTTACAAAGTAACTTGAACACCTAGAAAAACTTGGACAACATGTGTGGAACAACTTTAATGACTCAAAACAACAGTTCACACGATCAATGAGAGGCTCCAAAGTTTGAATGCAGGAAAAGTTTGGAGGGTGTTGTATCAGTAACAATAGTTGGTCCACCATGACTCTCTTCTTTTTTATGTGGTTTGGGGATGCCCTTTCCCTACTTCTCCTGTGAAGGACTTGCAGATACAAAGTCTCGCTACTTTTGTTTAATTTTTTGGTCAATTTTGAAAGCATATCAGTATGTTGTGCCAAGCAAGGATATGTCCAGGAACTCCATTTTTGTTTGGATGTATATATGTAGACATCAATGGTACTTAAGCACCAGATGACGCTAATATTCTTTCATACCTAACTTGGTGCACAAGGTATGATGGCTATTTGTCAACTTTGGCACTGCTTGGTCCTTTTCCCATGATTGTAGTGTCATTCATCTCTTGTACTGGTCTTTGTACCTTCTAACTAGTTAATATTCTTCCTTGTAAAAGAGTCCCAAGAGGGTGTGATTGAAAATAGTTTGGATTCCTTCATGACATGTTATTCACGGTAAGTTTCCCACCAATCCTTGACATGGAGGGTGACCTTCAGTAGTGTAAAGGTAATATTTTATGTAATGAAATAATTATGGACTGAAAAATACCCTTCTAGAAGATTTAACCATTTGTCTAGAGCATTTGCATCTATCTAGCCTTCAAATATAAGAATATAAAAATTAATTTGTACCTTAAAGGGGTGACACTTCCGAAGTGGCCACTTGATGAAGATGTGTTTTTGTTGTAGCGACTACAACCGCCCTCCAAAATTTTGCCTATGCTTCATTTTGGAACCTCCCTCCTAAATCACAACAACTCATCTCACACTGACCCAGGTACTTGTGCTTTGATTGAGCTTCATCCTTTGAATTATGGCCTTTTTTTACTCACTGGGTTTACGACAGTTGACAGCTAGCCTTTAGCTAGGAAATTTTGCAGAGCATGAGAGGCATCCCAGAGCCACTCAACCTGGAAATTGCGCAGAAGCTTCTTACTCAGAAGCTGCTCAATACATGAGCCAATGAGTTGCCCAGTGCTTCCTAGAACTATGCAATCTCTCCGAGAAATGTATGGCAACTTTTTCCAAAAAAGTGAAAAAACATCCCTAGAAAATAGGGATCTATTTTTAGCAGTACAAAGGAGGCCAAGTATCACTTTTTCCTTTATTTTTGGCCTTCACGTCATAAACCATAAATTGACTAAATCTATATAATCAATGTTGCCAGATCTCATTTGCACATTTGAGCTTGGAGATCTGGTATTCTAGAGGAGATCAAGGAACCTTCAATGCAATCATCTTTGCTTTTCCGGGTAAGTCTTTCTTTTCTAGCCTTTTGTTGTTTTTTTTGTCGCTTTTGTTTGTTTAGATTGTGAAAGTGTTGTTTCACTCATTTTTTTGAGTGACCATTGGTTTTTTGACTTTTTAAAACTTTCTTTAGCTTGTAGAAGTGTTGTTTTAATTTTTTCATTTCCTTTCCCTAGTGTCGCATGCATTACCCAGTTTTTGCACTAACGGTCTTTGTTGCAGCGACTCTCTCCACATGCTTCGTTTTCACTCAATTTAATTGATTCCTACACTTGTTTCACTTGCATGCATCATCACTCAGTCAGATCTACACTTAGTATCACACCATCGTTTAGATCTGTTCAATTTCAAACTCCCCTTAGGGAGTATGGTCTTCCTTGGCCCGGATCTCATTTTCCAGGCATGCACTGTGCATTTATGGAGCTCAAGGCCTTAGCCTTGGCTTTTAGAATTTCGTAGAGGCTGCATAGGCCTAGCTCAAAATTCATACTGTGTAGTTCTGGAAGACAGCCCCAGCCCTAGGACACTGAGACGGTGTAATGGGCAGAATTTCTTGACCTATGCCAAGACTAAACTATGCATTGCATAGTTCCAGTTAGCAAGACCTCCCCACAAACTGTTGGGATTTCATAATGTGTAGTTCTAGCAGGCAGCTAGTCGCCTCCTTGAACCAAGATTATGCAATCCCTCTTTTGGGAACAGGTTCCCCAAGAGGCAGTTTTGGGGCTAAAATTCCATGTTTTGGGGCAGAAGTCCCAAATTTTGTAATAAAGATGTAAAGTTTCCGCATTTTGTGGTCACAGAGTGCAAAGATGTCAAAGGGTTGTCCGCCCTTTTTTTTAAAGTCTCATGTCAACTGTAAAGATCTACCCATGGTCCGCGGACCATGGGATTGTATAAAAAGGGAGTCTTAGAAGAGTCTAAGGGAGAAATAGTAGTGGTAAGAAGAGTTTTGGGTAAGAAGTTCTAAGTGTTCTCGAGTCTTAGCGTAGGTAGAGGTTTTGCAGCTGAGTGCGCAGAGGCTTAGGGTGGAAGTCCACAGCTGAGTGCACGAACCCCTGCAGTTGTGTGCATAGGGTGGATAGAGTTTGTACTGAACTTGAGATATCAATAAAGAGAAGTATTCTGCAAATCACTGTGTATTTTGTCTTTGTTTAATGCATCTGATTATATTATGATACGATCTGGGTTTACATTATAATGCTTATTTAATGTGCAAATGTATTCGATTATATCTGTTAATTGAACACGAGCAAGAATATAGGATTACGCGAAGATAACTGTAAATGCATGGTAGATTAGGTAACACTTAAGATAACTTGGGAACTTATACAGTAACGTAGCCACAGAGGCACGTAAGTGCCTGGACCTCAGGATAGGGATGCAGGAAGATCAATTGGGCACCTGTGTGGTGGTACTGAAGGATAGAAGAGAAGGAACATTGATAAGCCCTAAACTCTTATCGATCTCTACGAAAACAGGATCAGGAATTATAGATCGACATCATGACCATCTCAGTGTGCCAAAACTTGGTTCCTGCATCCCCCCATACTTCTTCAGGTGAGACTTCGGTCCGCGCTCCACGAGCTAATGCCAAAGGGGCCAGTAGTGTAGGGATTTCCTTGGCTAACTAATGTTGAACCTTGGTCAGGGCCCATCAAGCCAATAAATGGTTTTGTTGATGAGACCGGAATCTACATGAGAGATGTGTGATGTCGTATCATTGGAATCCAACTAAGAAAGAAATTGAAACTTGGCTGGATAGAAAGATCCATGAATTCGCGGCGTAAGAAAACAAGAATCTGTGATTAAGGAAAGAATATTGGTTGGATAGATACCTATACACAAAGATACACGAAATCATATTTTGTTCCTTCCTGGTTGAGTTATACAAGTGGATCACGAAGTTGGCAGATAGCCAAGGAAGGTGGAGGCTTGACAAGCCGATTGTTTGGACACCAGAGCTAGTAAGGAGGTTGGAAGATTTTGAAGATAAGATCGCATGCACTATTGACATTAGTTCAACCACATCATAGGAGGATTTGTGACAGAGTTCGCGGTCGATACCTTTGTTAGTTACAGTGAAGCAGAGCACTTCTTCTTCAAAGGACCGCGAGGTAAGTATTTAAAATCACTGAATACTTGGATTAAGATGCTCTTGTGTGAACAATAGGTTATGTGGTTACCTTGTTGTTTGGAGCTACACAAAGTAAAAAACCTTTCAGGGATGGAGGAAGAAACGTTCTTGAGTATAGCCCACCGATCATACCTCCTTTAAGTGATGATGAAGGAACACCACATATTTCTCCCCTGAGCGCTAGTCAGTTGATAAGACAAGGGTTCCTGCAAATACCTACACTGCCTCCACCCTCATCACATCCATCCACACCACCTCCATCCTCACCTCCACCGCTCACCCCATCACCCACACCACCGCCACCTCCACTGTTCAATATGGCGAACTCTGTAAAACTACCTGTATTCAAGGGCGTAGGGAATGAGGACTCGGACCAATTTTGGTTCATCATAAAGCCTCTATAGGAAGCTTAGGGCATCGCGGATGATCACATGAATAAGGTAATGTTTGTTAGTGCGTTGCAGGATCGTGCGCTAACCTAGTACATTAAGTACTCTAATGATAACTAGGTAGCTATGTTGGCAGAGATCCAAACCAGATTGAATAAAGAATTCAGTAGGCCTAAGTCTGAAGTGCAGTCAATTGTGGGATTCAAGGAAATAGCAATGAAACCAAGTGAGACCCCTTGGGAGTTAGATCATAAAATTGAATTGTAAAATCCATGAAGCTAATATGAATTTGATGGATGGCCAACACTGCGAATGGTTTGTGGCTTTGCCCCTGCCTCACCTAAGGGTTGCACTGTCACAACAGAAGATTACGACTCAGGTAGAAACCTTGGAGATTGCAATGTGACTACATGAAATGCCAATGCAAGATCCAAATCTGGGGGTTCAACAGATTCATGCACAGTTACAAAACCTTTGTCTTGAAATGCAAAGTTTGAAGCAGGACAAAACTGCTCGGCCAGAAGCGCGCGAAGAAGTTTGGTGCATAAAATGAAAGGGTCTGGGGAATGACAAGGATCACTGCCCAGTTTTTGTGAACTATGCTACAGTAAGGGACCAATGCCTCTATGACTAGAGGCCATGGCAGGGCCAAGTGCAGGGCCTGCACTATGCTATGCTATATGTCAGGTAGTAGGGAAACATGCGACTAATAATTTCCATTTGCTATAGAAATTTGTACAAACACCCAACAACTGTTCTACAATTTTTGTCAATCAATAAGCCATGACAAGTGCAATTGTCAATGTTTTGAATTGATGATGGATAGGAAACGCGCATACAGAGTGCAGACAGAAATGCGGCCTCCAAGCCAAGGTATTGGGGGAACGCGAGCTGAGTATCAGGGGCACGGCCGAGGCTGAGGTGGAGGAGGGCCTGGGAGAGGCTAAGGACAACTAATTTGTTACAATTGTGGAGGCTCAAGACACTACGTGAGGGACTGTCCAAATCCGATGGAATTTTCATACCACTACTGTGCTCAGTTTGACCATGTGACTAAGGATTGGCCAATATTGTTGGCTAAGATTCGTGAAAAGGGGGTGCAACCTCCATAGCCGATGTAGAACCTCTAGATGATGAGGGTTGAGCCTCCAAGGAAGACTCTAAGGTAAACATTATGCTACAGAGCAGAAACGTGACTGGGGAGGATAAAGGGAAGCAACTTGCAGAAGGTGAATGGGTCTGAAAAGCACCAGAAAAAGGAGACTGGGTTTGATTTGGAGCGTGAAAAAGAAACATTTATGTAAGAAAAGAAAAGCTTCACTCAGGCCTCTACCTCTAGAATTCAAGAGAAGCCAGTTGAAGAAATGGGCCCATCCATGATTACGGCATTCTTGGAGACCTACATGAAGTTGCTCCATGATAGGAAGGTTGTGAAGGGCTTGCGGGAACTAATCAACAAGTGTGCTGGTAAGGATGGCGCTACTGGTGAGTTAAGCGTGGTCAGGAAGCTTAGAAATCACAAGGTAAGGACCGAGCGGGACATGAGACTCACCACGCAGATGGGGGAATATGAGATGGACCAAGTTATCCTGGATCTGGGGTCCACTCCGAATGTTTTGCCAAAACGGACCTGGGAAAGAATGGGGAGACCTATGCTCCAGTGGTCTCCAATATAGTTAATAATGGTGAATCAACAAAAAATTATCCCAATTTGGAGTCTAGAAAGGTCACAGTTGACATCGAGGGTGCAAGTGCACTGGTAGATTTTGAGGTAATAGAGATTGTGGATGATAGAAATCCCTACCCTACACTCCTTGGAATCGATTGGGTCACTGACATGAATGGGGTAATCAACCTGAAGAAGTGGAAGATGATATTTGAAAACAAGCCACTCCACATAGTGGTGCCACTGGATCCCGCGGAGGGACCGCACTATACAAAACCAATTTGAGATTATGAAAGCGATGACAATCTGGACTAGATTTACAAGATAATGGTGCGAGACCAGGATTGGGTGAATCCGATAATGGATGGACACATCGCATGGGATAACGAAATCTCCTACACATCAGATTTGGATGAGGAATTGGAGCATTGGGTAGAACCAGTTGCATGAAGTTACGACGCTACGTTGTAATATGATGACGAAGTCGTTGTGTTGTGTGTCATCCGAAGTCAGGGATCTACCTCATTATGATGGGCTAACTGATTTTGATTGGTTTTTGGATGCATTTGAAAGAGAAGTACCATAGAAACATTGATTCCAAGCCTTGGACTGGGTACCGCGCGCTATGCCTACAAGATGGTGGGGTACGCACAAGGATAGTTTCAGTGGTTGGCGCAACTATAGGAGGATGATGAGAATATGTTTTGGGTAGCCAAAAGTGTGGATGACAGATAAGTATGATGGAAGAGATGACCTGCGCAATCACCTGGCTAAATGGAATAAGGCTTATGGCATGGAGCCCTAGCCTGAATGGGTGCATCTATTTTGTCATACCCTAGGCGTCATACCAATGAATTGGCATTTGGAAACCAAGTTCCACCATGGCACAGAAGAAAGGGACATCCTGCGCCAGGGATTTTTAATGACATTTATCTTTGAGGATGGTTTTAACTGTATTGACGTGGACTACAGGAGGTTAAAGCAGTGATATTTAGGATACCACAAGATCCTTTAGACCCGATCTAACCTAATTGGACTACCCAGTTGAGCCATGCACTGGAATGTTATAACGTGAACATTGAAGAAGAAGATGAGGATACCCGAAAAGTTAATATTCCGAAAACTGAAGGTCACCGCGAGGTTGAAGGTCTATAGATAGAGAATCCTGACATAACCATGCCATTAAAAACTAGGCAGGACAACATTGGCACAGAGGCAGAACCAAAATTTCAATGATTGGGGAATATTAGGATGATGTGACAGTAAACAAGGTCGCTAAGCTCCTCCACGAATATTAGGATTTGTTACCCACAAAGTTTTCTGATACCTGGGTGTCATGAATATCACCCTGAAATCGGGCGTGAAGCCTTTAAAAAAATACCTTACTGCCTTAATCCTAAGTATAAGGAAAGGGTTCACACTGGATTGGATACAATGCTCGCGGAAGGAATTATTGAGCCAATAGAAGAATCCGATTGGGTAAGCCTGATAGTGGTTCAGGAAAAGAAACAAAAAGAAGAAATAAGGATATGTGTGGATCTTCGGAAGCTGAATGATGCTTGTGTGCATGACCCCTTACCAACCTCATTCATGTTGGGTGTGGAGCCTGATTATCTTCTATATTCAAAGGTATCGCCACATTGGACCCCAGTTCGAAATGGGGGTGGCAATGCCGCCCGTAAAATATTCGCTGCAAGAGGGGTCCGGGGGGGGTGGCTGTGACCTTTGGGAGCCCCCCCTTGGCAGGGGGTTTCGGGGGCAGCGCCCCCGAAGCTAAAAACAGCTGTAAAATTGCCTTGTAAAAGTATAGTAATTTCTAGTCAATCTGGGCCGTTCATTAGGCGGATGATCTGACGGTAGAACTTATGTTTAGTTTAGGGTTTTTTGCCCTAGAAGGAAACCCCTCTCTTTGTATGAGGGCATTGTATTTGAGGCTGTGTGATAGATGTGTATTCTATGAACGGGAAATAGAGAGGTGAGACTGTGAGAGAAAACAAAGGATATTATAGCGGATCTACTGTAGGTTGTGTCTCTTCATTTTGCTAGATAATAGAAAGGAAGGACTGGTTGTTCGGGGTGGACATAGCCCAAACTGGGTGAACCACGTATATCTGTGTCTCTCTTGTTTTATGCGCTTTCTATTTTTATATTTCTGCAATATTTTATGTGTTCCATTGCTCCATAATATATAATTTTCTAACAATTCACTGATGGAGTCCTAGATAATGTAGGCAGCCAAGAAGCATACTCTTTCATTGATGGGTTCTCTCGGTATCATCATATCAAAATCGCGCCTAAACATAGAAGCAAGATGAACTTTGTGAAAGAATGGGGATGTTTTCAGTATATTGTAATGCCTTTTGGGCTGAAGAATGCACCATCAATCTTTTCACGTGTATTCGTTGCGGCATTCAAAGACTTCATTCATAAGTTCCTAGAGGTGTACTTTGACAATTGGACAGTGTTTGGATTGGTCAAGCATCATGTGGAAAGTCTGTGCTTAATGTTAGATACATGTCAAAGATACCAGATTTCACTCAATCTGAAGAAGTTTCTGTTTTGTGTCCCTTTTGGGATCCTACTAGGGCATGTGGTGTGCAGACAGGGATTGATGGTAGACCCCACGAAGATCATGGTGATAATCAACTTGGAGGTGCCAAGGAATGTGAAACAGCTACACATAACCCTGGGGCATACCAGATACTATAGGAAGTTCATCAAGAGCTATGCCTAGATCACCGCGCCCTTGGAGAAGTTTTTGAAAAAGGATGCTACATTTTGTTGGAGTGATGAATGCTAGAAGAGATTCGATGTGCTGAAAGAGAAAATGGTCACTACGCCAATCTTAGTCTTTCCGGACTAGAAGAAGGAATTTCATGTGCACATTGACACCTCACATATCATGCTAGCGGTCGTGCTGACACAGGTGGGCGAGGGGGAATTGGACCATCCTATAGCATTTGCAAGTAGGAAGCTATCCAAGGCTAAGAACTATTCCACTACAGAGTGCGAAGGACTAGCCATGGTATACGTGCTCCAAAAGTTCAGGCACTATTTGCTGGGTGGAAATTTTAAGATGTATACGGATCATTCTGCGTTAAAATACCTAGTTAATAAGCCTGTGTTGGGGGGGAAGATCTGCAGGTGGTTGTTATTATTCCAGGAGTATGATTTTGAAGTTATTGTGAAGCCTGGACAATTGAACGTAGGACTAGATCATCTGTCGCGCATTGAAATAGGAGAGGAGCCCACTAATTTGGAGGAAGGACTACCTGATGCATAGCTCTTTATGGTACACATCATGGACAGTCACTTTGAAGATATCATACAATTCCTGACAACAGGGACATCTCTAGAAGGGTATACAAGCCAGCAGAAGAAGGAGTTAGTAGTGCATGCAGCAGACTTCTCTGTCATTGCAAGACATTTGTACAAAATGGGGTTGGATGAAATATTGCGATGCTATGTACTTGACTTTGAGCGAAGCAACATCCTCGTGAAGGTTCGTGGAGGACCTGCAGGGGGATATATGTAGGAAAAGCGACAGTGCAAAAGGTTCTGCGTGCTAGATTGTGGTGGCCAACTCTGCATAAGGATGCGAAAGCATATTGTAGGGCCTGTGACACATGTCAAAGGACTGGCAGGCCATCACAAAGGGATGAACTATTGTTGATACTACAGGTGACATTACAATCAATCGAGAAATGGTTGATTGACTTTGTGATCCAGATTTAAACAGGAACGCAACAAATTACAGAGATAACCATATACACAAAGATGCAGCGGCAATAATACTTCATTTCATTAATGGAAAATACTGAAATATGCTTACAACCAGAAATGGAAATAAACCAGCTAGGGCGATGGTAGCTTATCTCTGAGAAGAGATGTGGTGGCTACATGCCTCTGAATTGTGTTATAATGAGGCTCAAAGGCCTATTTATTGCTGAGAAACAATGGAAAACCCTTCACATTCCAAAAGCTAACCCTAGGAGATGAAACGCCAAACTGTGGGCCCCGTTTGGGTAAATTGGTACATCAACTTCCCGGGGTTGTAACTTTGGCATACGATCTCCGTTTGACACGTACAATAGCTCATTAGAAAGATCTATCCGAGCACTACCACTTTGGGAAGGGAAACATGGGTCCACGGACCCATTTTGCCCCCAGATTTCCCAAAAAACGTCGTTTAGGGCCTCAAAACGGCTCCAGAAGTTCAGGACCCGAAAAACTACTAAAAATAGTAAGTTGTGCTACAATTAAGGAAACTGAAAATGCTGAGAGAAACAATGGTGGGGGTCCAGGTGGACTTGGCAGGTGGCCACCAATATCCACCTGGATCATTCCTCCCCCCTTAGGAAGTAATGGTCCCCATTGCGTTGAGTTCCTCCATGAGATGAAGAAACTTTTGCTGAACTTGTTCCCTAGTGAGCCACTTGCCCTGCTGAAGGAGTTGGCCTGCTTTGACAACTCGATACAGTTGGATATTCTGTTGGCGAGTGTTCTTGATCTGTGTGTCCATGATCCAATCAGTTGTAGCTTGTTCCATGCAATCTAGATTTAATTCTGTGGGTTTGAGCTGTTCTGCAATGTCGGATGTGTCTAGCAATGGTGGAAAGTATGGCCGAAGGCGGTCCACATTGAACACTGGGTGCAGGCCAAGGAATGGGGGAATGCTGAGCTCAAATGCATTGTCTCCCACAGCCTTAGTAATGGTGTAAGGACCATATCGGAGTGGTCTCAATTTCCGATAGGCTCCAGTAAGGCGTTCCTTTTGCAAATGCAACCAGACTTTGTCTCCCACCTGAAACTTGTGTGGCACCCGATGTTGATCATGTCGCTGCTTGTACTTGGCATTTGATTTCTTAAGAATGTCATGGACCTGCTGGCGAATATGTTGGATGCGCTCAATGAAGCTGGTGGCCTTATCTGTTTCGGACTGGACATGAGCTGAATTTATGTGAGTAGCTGCAAGTGGCATCGCCACATTAATGGGGCATAGTGGTTGGAATCCCAAACCCACCTAAAAAGGGCTATGGCCAGTGGAGCTGTGAAGAGCTCGATTGTAGCGGTGCTGAACATAGGGGAGGCTCTTGTCCCATGTGCGTGGATGCTTTGAGTTATACATGCGCAGAATTTGCACAATCATCCTATTGACAACCTTTGTCTGGCCATCAGTTTGAGGATGGAAGGCTGTGGACTTCGTGAGTTTGGTGTCCAGCATTGACCAGAGACTGAACCAAAATGTACTGAGAAACCGACTGTCCTGATCTGAGATGATAGACTGTGGGATCCCAAAGTGCACCCACACTCGTTCAAAGAAGAGTTTAGCAGTGGCTTCTGCTATGATATTCTTCTTGCAGGCCGCCATAACGACCATCTTCGAGAACCTGTCGACGACCACAAAAACACAGTCATTTCCATGCTTAGTGGAAGGAAGGCCTGACATGTAATCCATGGAGATGGATTCCCAAGGTCGACTAGGGGTAGGCAACGGGGTATAGAGGCCGTGCTTCTTAATCGTCGGTTTGGCAATGGCATAGGCAGTACATGATCTGATGTACTTCCCAACATCCTGTCGAAGATTCGGCCAATAGAAATAATTTTGTAGTACTGCCAATGTTATCTCGACCCTGAAATGCCCAGCAGCCCGACGGTAGTGTGCTTCCCAAATCATCTTGGCACGCTCGATTGAAGGAACACAAAGGTGACCTAGGTGGCATAACAGGGCATCCTAGAGGTGAAAATCTGGAACATGCCAACCCTCCAAGAGTGTCTAGTATGTGTGGCCGAATTCTGGGTCGCTTTTGTAGAGAAGTGGCCAATCAGAAGTATCGTGCCCACAAGAGTTGAGCACGGTGGTTAATGCCATGATCGTTGGTCAACTGAGGCAATTTGCAACATTATTGGTGGTGCCCTTCTTATACTTGATATTCAAGTGGAACTGTTGCAGGTATGTAGACCACTTCTGATGGCGATCATTCTGCAATTTCCCTTGGGTTTGTATGAACTACAGGGGTTGGTGGTCTATGTGGATGACCGTTTCCTTCCCCAAAATGTAATGCTTCCATTGTCGACAGGCCTGTACAATGGAATACATCTCTTTATCATAAGTGGGGTACTTCCGGACTATGTCTAAAAGTGTTTCACTGTGATATGCCACTGGATGTCCATGTTGAGTAAGGACTGCCCCAATAGCATAGTCAGAGGCATCTGTCTCAACCTCAAATGGTTGTTGTAAAACTAGTAACGCGAGCACTGGTGCCGTGCAGAGGCGATCCTTCAACTCCATGAATGCCTTCTATTGAGATTCAGACCAAAAGAATTTTGCTTTCGCCCCTCCCTTGGTGACTTGACTCAAGGGCCAAGTAATATGAGAAAACCCCAACACGAACCTGCGGTAGAAGTTGGCAAGACCTAGAAAGTTGTGGAGCTCTGTTAGAGTGGTTGGAGATGGCCAATCCCGAATGACTTGGATCTTGGGTGGATCAACATGCACCCCCTGTTCATCAATGATGTATCCCAGATAATGAACCTGGGTCATGCCAAAAGTGCATTTCTCCAAATTGGCACATAACTTGTGTTGTCGCAGTGTTTGGAGAACCTGTCGGATGTGGTGGAGGTGCTCTTCCCAACTCTGGCTGAAGATCAGAATGTTATCCAAGTATACTACTACAAAGGAGTTTTTGAATGGCTACAAGATGTCATCCATTAGCCTCATGAAGGTTGCAGGAGCATTCGTCAATCCGAAAGGCATAACCAACCATTCGAAAAGGCCCTCCTTGGATTTGAAGGCAGTCTTCCACACATCAGAGGATTCGATTGGTACCTGGTAATATCCTGACTTCATATCGATCTTGCTAAAATATTTTTCCCCCTTTAGTTGGTCCAGGAGGTCATCAATCTGTGGGATCGGGTACCTATTACGGACAGTGATCTTGTTCAGTGCTCGATAGTCAATACAGAGTCTCCACGTCCCATCCTTCTTCTGTACCAACACGATCGGGCTCCCACAAAGAGATGAACTCGGATAGATGTGACCTTTATGTAGGAGCTCCTGAATCTGCCTCTTGATTTCATTGTTCTCCAGAATGGAGCGCCGATAAATTGGTCCCTTGGGTAGCGGCGCACCTAGGGTCAGATCGATGGAGTGCTTGACCTGACAGTGTAGAGGAACCCCTGCAGGGGAGGTGAAGATGTCCTCGTACTCCTCCACAACCTTGTCCATCTGTAGTTGTCGTGCAGAGGGACCCCGTCTGGAGGCCGCGACCACCATCTTCTTCTTTCCTTGAGGGCGTATCATCAGGAAAACAAATTTCCTGGTTTTGGAAATGATCTTACTGCATTTTTTTGCAGTAATCAAAGAGATGGCGGTAGGTGGTGCTACCTCTGGTATCCTATACAACTTATTTCCCAATGTAATAATAACAGCACGGGGCCTTGGTTCATACACAGCGTGTCGCTTCCACAAGTATGGTTGTCCTAACAATACATCACAAACTTCAAGGGGAGCAATGTCACACAATACCTCATCCGTGAAGGGCTTGATGTTGTATGGAAGGCGACACTGCTGGCTCACGCGAAGATCTCGTCCTTGGTGAAGCCACCCAATGGTGTACGGTTGTGGATGTGCTGTGGTCGGTGGTGGGCTCCAGTATTGTAGCAATAATGCTACAACTCCTGGAGCTTCCTTCTCTAATTTTATCAACCCGGTAGTTCGTAACAAACTTGGAAGCGACGGTGCTGTATGCACAAGTACTAGCTCTTGTCGCAGCTATCACTTGGTCAGTTGGCACAAGTCCACTAGGGCTCAAGCCAACTTCTATATGTTCTCAGAAGAAGCTTTATAAATGATGAACGAAGGCTATCTCAAAGGAAATTACCCTACTTTGCAAGAATGGACTGAAAGCCAACCAAACATGGAAACCCTAGTAAACCCTAATCTGACCAGCTTAATCCTTACAATGCAACGATGGGAATGCAACTCCTAACAATGATGTCATTACTTCTAGTGATATGAGATGCATGAATTTAAACTACTTCCATTGAAGATAACATGTTTTTATATTTTTTCTCAAGTGGTTGGAGTTATTATGATTGTGCTTCTTACTGGGTCTTGACTGTGCAGGGGTAGTTCAAAGGGAAGGAAGGCTTGGGAAAGGTCAGGAGGACTTGGAGAGGTTCCAGGGGATCCCTAACATCATTCCACAGAAGTCCACAACGTTCAGGTGCTTGGCAACCGTGTTTGCAGGCTTCTACAGGATGTCTGCAGGGGATCCTACAGGAAGCTCGGGATTTCTACAGGAAGTCTGCTAACTTCTACAGGATGTTCTGCAGTCAGAGTTTTGGGTGATGGAGGAGTGAAGGAGCTGTATGGGTGGATAGGTAGGATGAAAGGGGAGCTTGTGATGGCTCAGGGACAGAGAGATGAGATGGAGAGAGGGTGTATGACGTTGGTTGGTCGATAGAAGGGTAGAGGCAATGGAAGGCCGAAATGATGAGGCAACGCGGATAATAGAAGAGTTGGTGGGCAAAGGATCTAGCTGCGAGGTAAGGAGATGGCTTAGGGATGACTGGGGAGGATAAGGAAGTGTTGAAGTGGTGTTGCGCAGTGTAAATGGAACAAATCACCTCTGTCTTGCACAAAATCGAGAATTCATCAACCTATTCTAACTGTTTTAAAAAGTCAAAGAACAGCAATGTAAGTTAAGAGAGAAATCGTGCATGGAGCTGAAACAAGGGGTTATTGCTCAAGATCTAAATGCATGGATACTTCTACCAATGGAAATATGACTTTAAAGCTTGCATGAACATATAAGACTGCGTTTTTTGGTGGTTGGCACAGTCTACACCCCCAATCTCTAAACAGAGGTGGCAGTGAGTGCACTACCAACCTTTTCTTGGAGCTCTGATGAATTCTAATCCTCCTACTCTGATCTAAGCTGCTGAAAGCACTTTATCCATAAACTAATCCTACTTAATCACATCAAGAAAATTGAATCAGCAGACTGTGTTTTCCAAATGCATGTCAAGGCAAAGAAATGAAGTGATGAAAGGAAAGACAAGTAACAATACAAAGAAAAGGAGGTCTATTGCTCTCAAGTTGGGCCCTAACCTGAGAGCTATAGCTCCTCTAAGAACTCAGAATTGAATCCAAATCTGCCTGCCTTTTTATTAAAAGATCATAATCATGAGTCTAACAACATGCCAAAACTGGCTTACAAAGAGCAAAAACAGGGCTATATCTTGTGGTTCAAAATCTACAACAAAGGTTCAAGAGTCTTTATCGAAGGCTACAGCCTCAATATTTATACATGATGAGGGCCAAGCTGGCCTCCTCAATTAGTGGAGCTTGGCTGTCCAACTAAAAGTAAACTGTTGTTCCTGTAGAATCCGTTGGCTGCCTTCTAGCTCGGTGGTGATAGCTGTTGGAGCTCGGAGTTGGGGTGGAGATCACGAGGAAGGTCATTCAAGGCTGTGGACAACCTCCCTATAAACCCGCAATGCCACCTTGGTTGTCTCCTTGTCTCCATCTGCGTGGTCTTTGCTCCATTTAATGTCAAAAAACCTGAAATCATCATGTATTAGTCACATAGGCATAATTCCTGCCCTTCTTCCTACAAATAACACGAATATACTAAGAAATGATGCATAAGTGATAAAAAATGAAGGGTTGAGCAAGGTAAGTAGGCCAAATGAGCCCAAATTGTTACCAAAAATTGGGGCTCATCATCACCCCCCAGCTAAAATATTTGCTCATCCTTGAGCAACTAGTCCAACTCTTCATCCTTCATTGCCTTTACTGCTACCCTTACATCCCAAGCCTCTGTAGTAGTGTCCTCCTTGCTGATATGAAACCCAGCTTTCCTGTTCACCTCTTCCCACTGTTCACTGTCATCCTTTCCTGTGCTGCCCTCCATCAGTCCTAGCAGCAGTGGTGGGCTTAACTTGAGACCAATCCAGCTGGCCTGGAGGTCTTGCATGGATTTCTTATAGAGGGGCACCCGTGCTAGTGCTTCCCTCATCCGAGTTGGGGTATGATACTCTCGGATTTTCAGACTGTGGGCCAATGTATTCCATCTACGGGTACAAGCTTGGACCGAGTTTTCCCCTAACAGTCTCTCCATATCTTCAAAATGTGCTATGGCTTGGGCCTGTTGATCCATATATCTTAATGAAGCTGTAGGATCAGTGGACAAGTGTTGGTGTGCTGAGATGAGTGCAACTGGATCCTCTGGTTCTGCTCGAATGAGCAATGGCTCGTTCAGTTCTCGGTTCATGACCGATTTTGCTTTTGCTGCTCTTTGATCCTCATGGTTCAACCATGAGGCAAAGGCCATTAATTGCATATCTCCCAAGGCCGTATTGGGATCCCATGAAACTACATTAGGCAAGGCCAAATTATGGAGGTAGAACTCCGCTAATTTGGCCTTATCCTCTGACGAACTAGTACTGCACAATTCAGAAAATTGCTGTGGGTCTTGGAGCTGAGAGATACCTCTTTGTGTCAAGGTATTTATTTGGAACTGCAGCCATTGGTCTTTCAGGTACAGGCCATTTGTCTGCACTGCATTGCCTCCACGGCCCAACTGGCCATGCAGGCCAATTGTGCCTCTTTCTGCTGCAGCTGTTGTTTTAGAGCTTGCACTTCAATTTGTGCTTGCTGTTCTGCTTCCTGTAGATGTGTCATTGGCTCCCCAAGACCGGTGTACAGTTTCTTTTCTCCTTGTTGTTCTATTGTGGTGTCATTTGAGGGTGTACCTGTTCCCGTCCTCAGCTCCTGTAGCTGCAATCTAAGCTTTGTGTTTTCTTCCTGTAGGTACACTCTTTGCAAATTGGCCACGTGTTTAGCCATGGCTAATTCACTCCTGGCCTCCTTGAGTTGCTCTTGTAAAGGACCTATGTCCGCCACACCCTTTGACTTGGCTATCTTCATCCACGTGTGTGTACGGACTCTTTCTTCCTCCAATGCAAAAAACAGTGGCACAGTAAATTTCTGAGGTATAATTTTGCCAGCCTCTAAAAAGGTGTAATATGAACTCAGACTTGGCTGAGGGCTGGGCTCTGGTATATGTTCCTTCTCCACTTCCTTTGGTGGCTCTACTTCACCCTCCCTTGGTGGTGATAAGGATGCTTCTCCTTCCATTCTCTCAGTTTCTTTAAGCCTGGCTAAGGTTTCCTGTAGAGCATCTTCAGCATCCTGTAGCCGAGCTTTTTCAGTCAATTGGTCTAACTTTTCTTGCCACGTAGTTTTCTTCGGGCTCCCCCTCTCATAGGTGACTGATATCCTCGAGGGGGACCTTTCCTTGGGCGAAGTAGGGGCATCTTCAATAATGATCGGGCTGCTGGACGGAGGTTGTGGCTTGCCCGTCTTTATTCTGACACTTCTTCGAGCTTTAAAATATAGAGGGGTCTCCCTCTTTCTCTTCTCCTTTGGCTTAGGAGGTGTGCTGAGGGCGGCCAGCACAGCTGCTGCCTCCCTTGCTAGAATGTCAGCTTTCTTCTCCTTGGGTTTCACTTTTTCAGGGCTTCCTGTAGAAGACCCTGTTTTAGTCAATTTCGGGCTTCCTGTAGAAGACCCTTTTTCAGTTAATTTCGGGCTTCCTGTAGAAGCCGGTTTCGGTTTTCCTGTAGACACAGGTGTCACCGCCTTGGTTTGCTTTGCTGCATGAGTTTTGCTTTTTGACTTGGTTGCGGTCGCTGTCGAGGCACTTTTGCTGATGTGGACCTTCTCAGCCTTGTCCACTCTGCCTTGCAACCTTTTCTCTCTTGCTGTCAAGATGGGTGTGTCATCTTTCTCTTTGGCACCCTTTTTCTCTTGTTTCTTCTCTTGCTTTTTCTTCTGCTCCGTGGTCGGGGTCTTCTGGCCTGTTTCTTTCTTTCCCGCGGGCACTGGCTCTTTCTCCTCACTGCTAGATGAACCGAGCTCTTCGGTCAGCATCTTTATATCCCCATCCTTTGTCAAATTTCTGAAGGCTTCCCATGAGAGAGGAACCTTGTATGTGTGGAGCGCATCCTCCATGAGGAGTTTGATCAGTCCATGGTGGGCTACCTGGTCTGGTGTGCCTTCTTTCAACTTGGTGGCACACTCAATCAGAGACTGTAATAGAAAGTAGGGGAGACTGAGCTTGTTTTCTATAGGTAGATCCATCTGGTGCCTTAATTCAGTGAGTAACCGAAAGTGGTACCCGTATACAATGCTAAAACAGCCTTCGCAGGTGATGTACTTCATAATCTGCAGGTTAACTTCATTCCACGGTCGCAGTAAACTGGTTCTACGAACCCCATTTTTGTCTTCTGAGAATTCCTCCTCTGGTGGAAAGAATTCTTTCTTAGCCTGTTGGCCCAATTTCCTTTCTTCCTTATCCCATGGCAATCCCATTGGGAGATCCGTAACTCGGCTGATGAATTGTGGGGTGAGTTTGAGGCTTAAACCCCTGAAGTTAATGGTGGCCAATGTTTTGGATTTCGGCCTCAGAGCTTGCAAAAACTCTTCTGCCACTTCGTCGTCATAGCCCTGCAATTTGTCACAAAAGGATATCCATTGCGCTCATGTGAAGAGCTCCACCACCTCAGGATTTTCTCTTAACTTTGTTGAATCAATGGGTTCCCTTCTGATGAACCCACCCGGCATGGTGAAAAACTGCTGCTTTAGCTAGAGGTGGCGAATGTGGAAGAAATTTGGCCTACTGGGACAGAGCGTAGAATTACGCTTCTATCATGCATATAATCCACGAAGCTTATCTCCTGAGGACCTTAACACAGCTTAATTACACTGACATCCTGTAGGACGACAGTTTATGCACGGCAGACAACATTTGCAACAATTTTCTACGACCAGACTGTAGACGACGATTCTGCCACCCTCAAAAACCAATTGCATGGAGAGTTCAGGTTTACCTTTCTAATCCACCACCTTTTGACGTGAGGAACCCGACTTCCTGTAGAAACATCTTTCCTGTAGGAGCAGCACGCGATTTCTGGGGATACTGCAGTGGGTCTGCGCTCTTTGTGTTGCTTCACATGCGTTCTGATGGCCAAAGACTCGGAGTATTGAGCTGCAAAGGGATCCGGATGATCACTCGAGTCTCAAACGGTGAATGATAAATGCATGGGGTGGCAATCTAGCCGATTAGATTTGAATCGGCGGAATCCGTGGCGCGGGGGTGAGTTGTCCCTGCCGGACCGTTGGACAACGTCATCCCATCATTTGCCTGCGAGTTCCCTTACTGCCGCATCATTCCCCGCAGATCCGCCGCCGTCTCTTCTATTAAACTCGTTTTTTCCGACGGGATTGCTCTCACGTGTGTACTGCCCGTTTCTTTTGCCACGACCGCCACCCAAACATCTAACTAGACCATTAACTGGTCGACGTGGCCAGTCGAATGGCCATACAACCGCTCAACCCATTCACTTCACACTTTGCAAACATTTTCAAAGTAAAATTCATGCAATTCGACGGAAGAAATGGTTGAGGCACATACCTGTGCGGCCGCAACACGATTTTTCGGTTCTTGGACGATGATGAGTGGATTTATTTGCTGCTGGTGAATTTGCATAGGCCTGGAGGTTCATATTCACAGGCCGTCGACGATGTATTTGATGCTTCGGCTGCATGCGCCCGCGTTTTCATTGCATATGGCAAGCGCTGTGAATGGTGTACACTCTAGCGGGCTTAACTGTTACGGGACTCCTGCAGGATGTCCTGTAACAGTTTTTCCTCCTCGGGTGCATGCTGCACGACGAAGGCAATGGCCTCACGATCACGCTCCCAGAGCTCATGGATGGCTGGGATGGATATGGTATGACATCTCAGCATTTTTTCATCTTAAAAATTGCTTTCTCTTGATAACTCAATGATCTGCTTTGATGGTGCAGGTAACTTCATTGCATGTCGACAAGGATGGTAGAACGAGGTGACAGCAGTGTGTAAGGGTGACAACAGTAGCTTGCATGCGTCCAAACCGATCCTTGGTCGTTAGATCTCCTCATAAAATGAATTCTGGGCCGTCCCGAACTTCTACAGGAAGTTTCCTGTAGAAATACAGAACTTGTTGTAGAAAGTTTGCGTTTCCTGTAGAAAGTCTGCACCTTCCTGTAGAAAGTCTGCATCTTCCTGTAGAAGACTCAAGCCGTGATGAAATTGTGCACATACCTTGGAGAAAATGAGTATTCTTGGAGGAGGTGCTGGTGAGGTCTCCTGGCAGCATGATAAGGATCCTTGGCTTTGAGTTGAGAGGCCTCCTCTCCTCCATAGAACACCTGCAACTTGCATGCAATTTCACATTATGAACTTGCTGTCCTTGTCTTTTTTGCTTGTTGTTTTTTCTTTTTTCTTTTTTCCTTTTTTTTTTTTTTTTTAAAGATAGCAGGGGCGCCTCAATGAGGTTTTCACCCTTGCCATCTGCCTTAAGCGCCTCAGAGAGGTTTTCACTCAAGGATCTTGTTTCAAATCTCCTTTTTTTTTTTTTTTTTTTTTTGAAAGACAATAGGGGCGCCTCAATGAGGTTTTCACCCCTACCACCTGCCTTGGGAGCCTCAGGAAGGTTTTCACCCAAGGATATTTATTATTTATTATATTTTCTTTCTTTTTTTTTAGATCTTTCAGCGTATGCCCAAAGCAGAGGCAGAACCCTTCTCTATGACCAACACTGATTTCTCCATAGTTTTGATGAACTCTTGTCTTGAGAGAGGTTTCCTGTAGATCTTCAATCGATGCCCATTGACAAGCATGGGGATGGCTTCCTCATCAATGGTCTGAATAAGAACAGATCCATTGCCATGACATTTTTCCACTGCATATGGTCCCAGCCATCTGGTTCTCAGCTTCCCCTTGAAATCTTTGTACCTGGAGTCATACAACAGTGCCCAATCTCCTGGCTGGAATTGCTTGTCATTAAGGTGTTGGTCATGCCACACCTTTCTTTGAAGTTGAACCACTTCCGAGTGAAGGAGGGCCTGCATTCGGTACTCGTCCAGTCCATTCAGCTGCAATAACCTTTCTTGTTGTGCATGGCTGAGATCTAGGTCCAGCTGAGCTGCCATCCTCAAAGTGTTGTATTCAAATTCAATGGACAGCAAAGCTTTCTTCCCATAGACCAGCTCATAAGGTGTGAAGCCGGTGGTGGTCTTCCAGGTGGTGTTGTAAGCCCATGTGGCCTCAACTAGGTGATCTGCCCAATCTTTCCTACTGCTGCTCACCACCTTAGTCAAAATCCCTTCTAATGCTCTGTTGGTGACTTCCACTTGCCCATTTGCCTGTGGATGATAGGGGGTGGAAGTCCTATGCTTGATTTTGTGATGAGCTAGTAGGTCTTCAATTAGGTTGGATGTGAACTGGCTCCCTTGATCGGTGACCAGCTCTCTTGGGTAGCCAAACTTGTAGAAGATGTTTTCTCTTAAGAACTCGGCCACCTTTTCTTCTGTTGCTGCTTTGATTGCTTTAGTCTCTGCCCACTTTGTCAGGTAGTCAGTACACACAATGATGTAAGACCTTTGCCTCGAAGGAGGGTTGATTGGATCCACAAAATCCATACCCCAATTCTCAAATGGCTCAAGAGTCACTTGAGGTTGGAGAGGCATCTCATCCCTTTGAGTTGGTTTCCCCATTCTTTGGCATTGGTCACATTGGCTGATATATCTTCTGACATCTTGATGAAGTGTGGGCCAATAGTAGCCCGCCTGCAGGATTTTGAAGGCAGTCCTCTTTGCTGCAAAATGTCCTCCACAAGGCCCATCATGACAGGTGAGGAGGATATCAAAGACTTCCTCCTCCCTTACGCAACGCCTTAAGATCTGATCAGGGCCAAACTTGAACAGATTACCCCCGATCCAAGTAAATGAGGCACTTTTTTTGATGATTCTGCTCTTCTCTCTTGAAGATAGGTGCGGAGGGAACTGTGTTGAAACAAGGTAGTTTGCTATATCAGCAAACCATGGAGAGAGTACTAAGATAGCAAACAGATGTTCATCAGGCATCTGGTCATCCACTGTTCCATCCTCATCTGCAGACAAATCCAATCTAGATAAAAAGTCAGCAACAACATTTTCTTTACCTGTTTTGTCAACAATGGTCAAATCAAACTGCTGCAACAAAAGTAACCATCTAATAATACGAGCATTCACATCTGGTTTATTCATTAAATATCTAATTGCAGCATGATCCGTATGTACAAAGGTTTGATATCCAGTAATATAATGTCAGAACTTGTTCAGTGCATGGACCACAGCCAAGAATTCTTTTTCGGTTACAGTGTAATTCAGTTCAGCTTTGGACAAGTTTTTGCTAACAAAGTAAATGGCATATGGAAGTTTTTGTTCAACTTGTCCTAAAGATGCCCCTATGGCTTTGTTCAAGGTGTCAGTGTGGATGTGGAAAGGTAGGGCCCAGTTTGGACCTCTCAAGATTGGGGCTGACACCAACTTGTCCTTTAATTCATTAAAAGCCCTCTGATAATCGTTAGTCCATTTAAACCCCACATCTTTTGCCAACAGGCCAAACAATGGCGAGGCTAGCTTGTTGAAGTCTTTAATGAATCTCCTGTAATACCCTGCTAATCCTAAGAAATTCCGAACATCCCTTACCTTTTGGGGAGGTGGAACCTTCTTGATGAGAGCAATTTTGTTAGGATCCACTTGTAACCCTTGGCAAGAAATGGTATGGCCTAGCACGGTCCCTTCAGTCATCAGGAATTCACATTTTTCAGGACTAAGGGATAGGTTCATCTCAATGCATTTGGTTAGGACCTTTCCCAGATTGGACAATGCTTCCTGGAAGTTGGACCCATAAGGGGTGAAGTCATCCATATAGATTTCCACCACATCATGGACCAGCTCCGAGAAGATGCTCAAGACAGCTCTCTGGAAGGTGGCAGGAGCATTGCATAGCCCAAAGGGGAGAACTCGGTAGGCAAAGGTACCCCAAGGACAAGTGAAGGTGGTCTTATCTTGGTCTTCCGGGCTGATTTGGATTTGGTTGTACCCGCTAAACCCGTCCAGGAAAGAGAAGAACTTCTTTCCTGCCAGTCCATCCAACACTTGATCTATGGAAGGTAGAGGGAAATGGTCTTTCTTGGTAGCTTTGTTCAGTTCTCGGTAGTCCACACAGATTCTCCATTTCCCATTTTTCTTGGGAACCAACACCAGAGGGGATGTTATCACTTAGAACTATAAAATTTGCATGTAATCCTTTGTCCTAAGTTCAATGTCACAAGTTGGTGTCAAATTGTTTTTTGTTCTATGTTTCTTACTTAGGGTTGGAGCTTTAAAGGTGTTTGGTTTAAATTATACTCTAATCCTATTGGTCGTCCTCCACCATTATGGTTTCATAAGTCATGTCTTGTCATATCCTAGTCACCGGTTCTTTCCGTGATTTCGCAGCGCAATCTCTTATTGGTCAGTTTTGCAGCGTAATCATTGTTCAGCCATTCCGCAGCGCGTCATCATTAAGCCGTTTCGCAGCGCATTATGAGAATTCAAAACTAACCGCGCTGCAAAATCGTAGATTCGTGTGTTTTGCAGCAAATTTTTCCCAAAGTGTCAAGTCTGTTGATGAGTCACCAATTCCGTCCTCTCATGTCAGTCATTAACCACTACTCCACCAATAGATTTGTAGACATGCACAGGAATATCATTCCAATGGATTTTACCGTGCATGGATCTTTATGATGATCGTAAACGATGCATAAGTGACCAACATGTATAATGATGTATGTAAGTTTTCAAGCGAGGCTGTTTCCAAGAGAGCCTGATTACAAGCGAGGCCGATGTTAAAGAGAACTGAATCGCCATTTTAGCTGAAGCTGTTGGTCATTGTGTGTGTGAAGATTTCAAAAGCAAAAATGGAGAGGAAAGAACATAGATCTGGAAAGTGTCAGAGGACCGAACCTGAAGGTTTAGACATAGCATTGAGAGATGAAGGCGTGAAGAAAGCATTCAAAGATGTCGGATGTTGGAATTTTTGTAAGAAGCTGCAAGGTGGCCATGCGCAGGTAACAAAAGATTTTGCTTTAAACTTCACCAGTTTAAATTCTAAAATAGCTATGTTGGAAGTTCAAGTGTCTCCGGAGGCAATAGCTGTTGTAACAGAGATCCCAAGAGGGGGGCAAGAATGGTTTAAGAATTTTAAGTTTGATATGAATCCATGCAAAGAGTTTTTAAAAGAGGCATATGTGAATGAAGACCTAACAAAAGCAGTGCCCAGAAACTATGTCAAGGAGCATTATGCCCTTCTTCTCACCTGTATTCAGAAATACTTAACCTATGAGGGAAGATACAATAAGGTCTACTCTTATCACTTCAAGCTGCTTTTACATTTCACTGGTAAAGCCTCCATAAACATTCCCTTTTATTTGTTTCGCAGTCTAAGAAAAATGTGTGACAAAGTGCAATTAAGGAAAGAAGACTGTGAAACATCTTTGTTTCATCATGGTCTGGTTAAATTGTTAGTTTTGGATGGTCTCCAGAAGATAGGTAGAGACTAGAATTCGTTCATTTTCATGGCTGGTTTCAAAAGTAAAACAGGTCTTACTCCACAACCAGTTAAAGAAAAAGAACCATCATTCAAAGAACTCACGATAGCTGAGCTTCAAAAAGAGGCAAAGGATAAAAAGCAAGCCAGGTCTTAGTTGAGAAAATCAGTGAAGCCACTGATCATTAAAGAACAACCTCAGCCATCAGCAAAAGAAGAAGCTCAGCATAAGAGGACTGTACCTGGACCAAGTGGATCTGAAACAGTGTCAAGGGTAAGGACAAGGAGCCAAATAAGTAAAGAAAAAAGTAAATCCTTAGCTGTTGAAGAAAGCCCAGTATCTAAGGCAAGCTTGAGTGATTTGTTGGAGGCCATTGAGTTTGAGCAAATTGAACCGGTGCACATTGAACCAGTGCACATTGATTTGACACAGTCATCACCAAAAAGCACCAAGAAGTCTAGGGCTTCAAAAAGACTGAAGTTTGATGAACCAGGTGATGAATTCATCTTCAAACCCAGAAGACCTATTACAAGAAAGCAAGTAAAGGAAGCTGAGAAACTGCCTAGAACAGAGGAAGCCGAGGAATTGCCCAGAACAGAGAAGGCAGAGGAAATCAAGCAAAAAGACACAAATAGAACAGTCATCATATCCCAAGGAGGAAATATTATAGCTATAAGGAACCAGCTAGAAGCAGCTAAACATGAGATTGCTCAGGTGAAGAATGTCACTAGGGAGTCTGCAGTCAGGTATGCAAATTATCGTAAAGCTGTATTGAAAGGAAGTGAAAACCTAGTAAACCAGGTGGATTCAGTAGCCGATGTTTACACATGGACAGTTCCAGCACTCAAAGAGGCCAAATTCATCAGAAAGATAAATATGCATCTAAGAGCTGAAAATAAAGCTATGAGGAAGAAAGTTGCAGACTTGAAGGCACAGCTAGGCCAGTTAGCTGCTGAATGAAGTTGCTGGTCAAAGAAAGGTGTTGTTCCAAATTTTGTCAAATTTTGCTTAGTTTTATTGTTTTGAGGACATGTAGATCCCTGCTATATGTATCGAAGATCAAAAGGAGTTTTAGCAATCAAAGGTCTAAGCAGTAAATACCTCAGGGCAAATACAAGCTGTTTAAACAATTCAGCAGTTTCGTAGCGCGCTACGAAACTGCTGTAGGTGGTGTTTTCAACGCAAACAAACAGTTTGGTAATATGTGCGGGAATTTTCAAAAGGGAACACCTAAAGGATATGTAAAAGATCAAATGAAGACATCCCAGCCATTCTGATTAAGACAGGTGTGCCTTCAAAAAGGTGAAATGTTTAACTCAGGTTTAAAAATTTTCGGTTATAAAGCCACTTTATTACCAGTCATAGGGTATTGAATGAATTGCATACATGGAGTTTTGGCTTGCACACTTGGCTATTGATGGAGCATCCAACTCATCAGGAAACATGGTGGTGTTCTATATTTTTGGGTTATTAAAGGGACTAAAAAGACATGCTGCTGCATATTCGAAGTGATGGGGGACTAGAATCGAAAAGCAAGGGATATTCCCTAACATCGCTGAGCAGTTAAAGCCTTCAACATCCAAAGCCAACATGGAGCATTAACTACACATCTCAGCTATCTCAGCCAAACGAAAAAGAAACCAGGTGTCAAAGAACAAGGAGGAATCATTCTACGAAGAAGATAGAGTTAGAGTCATAATCAAATTAGAACTCTTTAGAACTTCAGTTAGCATTTATTGTATTTAATAGTTTGTTGCAAAACAGATAGGTGTCATTAGTGGCAGTCATCGAGCTCCCCTCATGCTGGAGGGGGAAGCTCAAAGTAGTTAGAATTATGTTTCTATATATAGCTGAAACATCTATGTAATGAGGGTGGGATATTTGAGAAAACAGAGTATTGTTTTGGCTTGTGTAAAAACTCAGTTTCAGTAATACAATTTGCTGCTTTTCTTCTCAGGATTCATACAATGTTTCAATGCTCAAGATATGTGGTTTTGCTTTATCCTTAATGTTTTTACAGTTGTATAAATACACAATCACTCAGAATTCACTTATGCTGCTCTGATTTCCTGTGTGTATTTGTAAACTGAGGTTTTCTATGAGATGTATTTAAGTATTTAAACATCACATGCCCTGACTTCTATGTATGAGCAGTGTTATAGTTTACTGAAGTATGATTAACTCCATAAGCCCAATGGAAGTCTTTGTAATGTCTGTCCAGCCAGCATGTTTGTTAAATTCACCTTATAAGAGTTAGCCATCTTATCAATAGTCAAAATCAATAACCTTTTGAGAGAGCCCTCTCAGGCTAAGGAGGCTAAGCCTTAGTCAAAAGATTGGTCTGAAACAGTTACACAGAGTCTACCTGATCATCAGCCTTTCAGTTTTTGATTTTGTGATAACAGGGGACACCCATTCACTATCTGAGATGGGGTAAATGAATCCGGTGTCCAGCAGTTTTTGCAATTCTTCCTTGACAATGTCCTTAAGGGCTGGATTCATTCTCCTCTGAGGTTGCCTAACCGGTTTACAATCCTCTTTGATGTATATTTGATGGGTACATACCGAAGGATGGACTCCTTTTATCTCCTTATAGCTCCAAGCAAAAGCATCTAGATGGTTGGCCAACAGGCTACACAGCTCCTTTTCCTGGGAAGGAGATAGGGAGGAGCTGATCTTTAACGTTCTCTTAGGGCCGAACTCCACATTCTTGACTCTGGGAGTGACACGGTTGGTGGCACAAAGGTCCACTAAGGTGCTGGCTTGGGCATCCTCCACCAATTTCTCTAAGGATAGTGCACTGGAAGGTGGATTCTGGATCAAGGTCTCGATCAAGTCATCCTCGGTTGGGGGGTCTCTTCTAGTGGTATCTAGGGTGCACAAAGGTGCTGAGTACACCTCATCCTCTTCTCCTTCCTCCAACCATAGTGGTAAGTCATGCTCTAAGGAGGGTTGGGCGGGAGGGTATAGGACTAGATGCTTGGACATAGGACCATTTTTGATGGTCATGTTTCCTGCACGGCAACTTATGTAAGCATCTGCAGTGGCTAACCAAGGCCTTCCCAAAATAAGAGGATATCCAGTAAGCTTTGCCTTGGGTTGCAGAACCAAGAAATCTGCAGGGTATTCCCAAGAGTCGACAGGGACCAAGACATCCTCCACAATCCCTTCGTGAGTCACAGTGGAGCGATCTGCTAGTTGCAGGACTGTCGAGGTCTTCCTTAAGGAACCCTGAAGATTGAGTTTGAGCATGGTATCCTTGGTCATCACATTAATGGCAGTCCCCAAATAAATCAAGGTGTGAGGTATGATGGTGCCATTGATGTGGACATCTACTACAGGACTCCCAGGATCTAGATACTTTGGGCAGATGACTTGTCCTAACATAAGGTCAGACAGTTGTCCTAAGGCATTGATGGTTGAAGCATCTCTCTTTCGCCTGCCTGGGTGTTTGAAACACTTTTCCTTAACCAGTTTTTTGTATATTGGCACATCCTTGATGGCTTAGAGAAGTGGTATTTTCACACACAACTGCTTGAGCTCTCCCAGAAGCTCATCCTCCTCTGGGTTGGGTTGTGTGGTGGCTGTTAGTCTCTCAGGAAAGGGTGGAATGGCCTTTGGTTCACTTTCCTGTTTGTCTTCCTCGTCCTCTGGGGGAGGAGGTTGGCGATCCGGAAGAGTCTTTCCAGATCGAAGATTGATCTCCTGGATCTCCACAGCATAGGTAGGGCATGATGTTTCCCCATTGTATACCTGCTGGGCCTATCTATTGTTGGGGTTCGGGTTCGGTTGAGCAGGTATTTGAGGAAGCCTTGGAGGAGCAGGAGGTAATGGTTGAGGTTGAACTGGTGGTGGAGGCAAAATGGCGGGAGGAGTGTTGTACTGGGGCCTCCACCCCGACTGAGGTGCATTCCACTGAGGCTGTGGCTGGGCATGTGAGAGATATGAATGAGTAGTGGGTTGAGTAGGGTACCGAGGTGGGTAAGACCATGGAGGAGGCATAGACCAGGAAGGATGAGCAGGGGGACCCCAGGAAGGCATAGGAGTCGATTGGTTGGGGCTGTAATAAGCTTGGGGTGCCCCTTGCATCCCCTGCTGGTAAGGTCTAGGTCCTTGTGGCCTCCTTTGGTTGAGGAAATAGAGAGGTTCAGTGGGAGCTTCTGTCCCTTGGTACATGGCTTTAAGCCCAGGTAAGGTTGGACATTGATTTATGGGATGGTCCTCCTCACAAATGAAACACACTTCAACCGAATGCAATGGGCATTCGTTCTTAGGGTGTCTCCTTGTACATCTAGGGCAGAAGATAGCCAAGGCTCTCTTAGCTTCTTCCTTCTTCTGCTGGATCCTGAATGTGTCCAGCTGCATGGCAATGGTCTGTCTCACCTCACTCTTAAGATCTTCTAATTGATTTGCAAACTCATGCTTGGAGAAAGGGACACCAGCTGAGAGGAGGTTTCCTCTACCTCGTTTCCGGGCTGCCCTGGAGTGGTTTCTAAACACAGTCTTGATGTCCTCATAAGGCAGTTGGTAAATATCTCCCCCAACTAACATGTGAAGGGTATCTAAGAGGTCTTCAGGGACTCCTCGGAGCAGGACCAACTTGAGGGATTCAGGGTCAAGTGTGCACTTGGCCTGCTTATAGCTAAGTTGTAACCTCTCCTCATAATCCTCTAAGGACTCATCATTTCCCATGGTCATCCGAAAGATCTCTCCCTTGGTTTCCTTGGACCTACAGTAGTCCCGGTACGTGGTATTGAAAGCTTGCTGCATCTGAGCCCAAGTGGTGATACTATTCCCAGGTAAGCCCATGAACCAGCGTAATGCTGCATCCTTAAGAGTTGAAGGGAAGAGTTTCAGCTTCTGCTCATCTTCAGTATAGTCATAGGTTCTACAAAGGACAGCAAACTCAAACAGGAAAGTATCAGGATCTTCAGTAGTCAGTCCATGGAAGTGAGGTAGAGCGGAGGGACTAATGTTTTTCATTTTCATGTCTCCATTGGTCTCTTGGATGGGGAAGGCACCTTCTATTCTCTCATCTTCTCCTCTATTGTCAGCCATAGCTTCAGATGGGATGGTCTCTAATTCTTCTTCTGCTATAGGATCTTCGTATATCTCAGGAGGTTCACCTATAGGTTCTTCTGGATCACTGTCACCGAAGAAGAGAGAAGGGTGACTCAGTGATGTGGTGGGGGCATTGGGTAAGAATTTTCATGTTTTATCTCGATTCCTACGAGGCATGAAATGGAAAGACTTTTTTGATTGCTTTTGTTTTTTCTTTGGTACCTGCAAAACTGAAACAGATTGATCTACAACTAACTATCTTATTGAAATAAAGATGCAGAATTGAATTGAAAGCAGGAAAGAACTAATCTACTTTGCTCAAATGAAATTGCAGGAATGGAAATGCTAGTCTACGCTTGCAGAATTGAAATACTAATCTATGCTTGAAAAATTGAAATTGTGGAATTGAAATGCTAATCTATGAAAGCAGGAAATGTCTATGCTACTTTTGCAGAATGGAAATGAAATAAACTACTTGGCAGAAGGCAAGAGTAGGAAAGTAGAAGAAAAGCAACAATTACTAATACTCTGACGCTTCCCCGGCAACGGCGCCAAAAAGATGGTGGGCTCCAGTATTGTAGCAATAATGCTACAACTCCTGGAGCTTCCTTCTCTAATTTTATCAACCCGGTAGTTCATAACAAACTTGGAAGCGACGGTGCTGTATGCACAAGTACTAGCTCTTGTCGCAGCTGTCACTTGGTTAGCTGGCACAAGTCCGCTAGGGCTCAAGCCAACTTCTATATGTTCTCAGAAGAAGCTTTCTAAATGATGAACGAAGGCTATCTCAAAGGAAATTACCCTACTTTGCAAGAATGGACTGAAATCCAACCAAACATGGAAACCCTAGTAAACCCTAATCTAACCAGCTTAATCCTTACAATGCAACGATGGGAATGCAACTCCTAACAATGATGCCATTACTTCTAGTGATATGAGATGCATGAATTTAAACTACTTCCATTGAAGAGAACATGTTTTTATATTTTTGCTCAAGTGGTTGGAGTTATTATGATTGTGCTTCTTACTGGGTCTTGACTGTGCAGGGGTAGTTCAAAGGGAAGGAAGGCTTGGGAAAGGTCAGGAGGACTCGGAGAGGTTCCAGGGGATCCCTAACATCATTCCACAGAAGTCCACAACGTTCAGGTGCTTGGCAACCGTGTTTGCAGGCTTCTACAGGATGTCTGCAGGGGATCCTACAGGAAGCTCGGGATTTCTACAGGAAGTCTGCTAACTTCTACAGGATGTTCTGCAGTCGGAGTTTTGGGTGATGGAGGAGTGAAGGAGCTGTATGGGTGGATAGGTAGGATGAAAGGGGAGCTTGTGATGGCTCAGGGACAGAGAGATGAGATGGAGAGAGGGTGTATGACGCTGGTTGGTCGATAGAAGGGTAGAGGCAATGGAAGGCCGAAATGATGAGGCAACGCGGATAATAGAAGAGTTGGTGGGCAAAGGATCTAGCTGCGAGGTAAGGAGATGGCTTAGGGACGACTGGGGAGGATAAGGAAGTGTTGAAGTGGTGCTGCGCAGTGTAAATGGAACAAATCACCTCTGTCTTGCACAAAACCGAGAATTCATCAACCTATTCTAACTGTTTTATTAAAAGTCAAAGAACAGTGATGTAAGTTAAGAGAGAAATCGTGCATGGAGCTGAAACAAGGGGTTATTGCTCAAGATCTAAATGCATGGATACTTCTACCAATGGAAATATGACTTTAAAGCTTGCATGAACATATAAGACTGCGTTTTTTGGTGGTTGGCACGGTCTACACCCCCAATCTCTAAACAGAGGTGGCAGTGAGTGCACTATCAACCTTTTCTTGGAGCTCTGATGAATTCTAATCCTCCTACTCTGATCTAAGCTGCTGAAAGCACTTTATCCATAAACTAATCCTACTTAATCACATCAAGAAAATTGAATCAACAGACTGTGTTTTCCAAATGCATGTCAAGGCAAAGAAATGAAGTGCTGAAAGGAAAGACAAGTAACAATACAAAGAAAATGAGGTCTATTGCTCTCAGGTTGGGCCCTAACCTGAGAGCTATAGCTCCTCTAAGAACTTAGAATTGAATCCAAATCTGCCTGCCTTTTTATTAAAAGATCATAATCATGAGTCTAACAACATGCCAAAACTAGCTTACAAAGAGCAAAAACAGGGCTATATCTCGTGGTTCAAAATCTACAACAAAGGTTCAAGAGTCTTTATCGAAGGCTACAGCCTCAATATTTATACATGATGAGGGCCAAGCTAGCCTCCTCAATTAGTGGAGCTTGGTTGTCCAACTAAAAGTAAACTATTATTCCTGTAGAATCCGTTGGCTGCCTTCTAGCTCGGTGGTGATAGTTGTTGGAGCTCGGAGTTGGGGTGGAGATCACGAGGAAGGTCATTCAAGGCTGTGGACAACCTCCCTATAAACCCGCAATGCCACCTTGGCTGTCTCCTTGTCTCCATCTGCGTGGTCTTTGCTCCATTTAATGTCAAAAAACCTGAAATCATCATGTATTAGTCACATAGGCATAATGCCTGCCCTTCTTCCTACAAATAACACGAATATACTAAGAAATGATGCATAAGTGATAAAAAATGAAGGGTTGAGCAAGGTAAGTAGGCCAAATGAGCCCAAATTGTTACCAAAAATTGGGGCTCATCAGTCGGTAAGCCCAACCGCTTCACAACCTCTGCCGAAATGAGGTTCTTTTGACTTCCGCTATCAACAATGAACTATATCGGGGAGCCCTTTACCCACATCTGGGAGTGGAAGAGACGCTCCTCCTCCTCTGGATCTTCGGGTTCATTTTTCTGGATCTTGGCGGTAGCAACAGTGGCGTTAGGATCCACATCAATGATCTACTTCCCTTTTTCATTCCCCTTATCGGGTTCTGACTCAGAGTCGGAACATGCATCTGATTCTTAAACGTTTAGCTCAGCCACTAGTGACTGCTTGGCCCGACACTCACTTGTGTTATGAGTGGAGCTCTTATGGAACTCACACCATTTTCCAGTTTCCTTTTTCGGCTTCGCGGCGTTGTTCTTTGCTTGCAGCTTCGGCGGGTTGTCTTGGGTTGTCTCGCCTTGGCTTTGTCCTTTGTTCTGTGGTTTAGGGGCACCTTTCCCCTGCTTTGGATTCGCAGATCCAAAGTCTCGCTTCTTTTGTTTAAACTTCTGCTCGACCTTGACGGCATATCGGTATGCTGCACCGAGCGAGGAGATGTTCAGGAATTGTATTTCTTCCTGGATGTACTTGTGTAGGCAGCCACGGTATTTGAGTATCAAATGTTGCTTCGAATCCTTGATACCCAACTTTGCGCGAAGGGTATGGAAAAGATTAGTGAACTCCGGCACGTCTTGGTCCCTTCCCTACCGCAGCGTGGTCCACTTTATGTATTCATCCTCATACCTTCCGACAGGGTAGTACTGCTCCTTGATGGCATCCCGGAATGAATTCCAGGTGGGTGCGGCTGAAAATAGTGAGCCAGTACTTTCATCCTTCTGCTCGGAGTAGGTTTCCCACCAGTCCTTGACGTGGGGGGCTGCTTTGAGAAGAGTGAAAACAATCTTTTCCCGACTCAAAAATTCATGAACAGAAAAATAACCCTCTAACAGATTTAACCATTTATCTACCACATCTGCGTCTATCTGACCCTCGAATATGTGGATTTCAAAATTAACTTGTACCTTAAAGGGCGTGGCGTTTCCAGAGTAGCTGTTGGAAGCCGATGTGTCGCTTCTGGGTAGCCGTTGAAGGATCTGGGCAAAGCTATCCATCATCGCGTTCCGTTGTCGCTCGAGGGCTTCTTCGAGCAAGATTTTATGGGATCTCCTGCCCCCTCATCTTTCTTCTCATCCGCCATGGGAGGCCGTCGGGATTTGCGAGGCTGGTCTTGCAAAGGTTCAACCAGTTCAAGCCCTAACTCCTTATATCCCGACCTTGTTGGGGACATGCAAAGAAAAACAGAGAAAAAGCAGACCACTCTGATACCACTGATCCAGATTTAAATAGGAACGCAAAAAATTACAGAGATAACCATGTACACAAAGGCGCAGCGGAAATAATACTTCATTTCATTAATGGAAAATACTAAAATATGCTTACAACCACAAATGGAAATAAACCAGCTAGGGCGATGGTAGCTTATCTCTGAGAAGAGATGTGGTGGCTACATGCCTCTGAACTGTGTTACAATGAGGCTTGAAGGCCTATTTATTTCTGAGAAATAATGGAAAACCCTTCACATTCCAAAACCTAACCCTAGGAGATGAAAGGCCAAACTGTGGGCCCCGTTTGGGTAAATTGGTACATCAACTTCCCGGGGTCGTAACTTTGGCATACGGTCTCCGTTTAACGTGTACTATAGCTCGTTATAAAGATCTATCCGAGCACTACCACTTTGGGAAGGGAAACATCGGTCCATGGACCCATGTTGCCCCCAGATTTCCAAAAAAACGTTATTTAGGGCCTCAAAACGGCTCCAGAAGTTCAGGACCCGAAAAACTGCTAAAAATAGTAAGTTGTGCTACAATTAAGCAAACTGAAAATGCTGAGAGAAACAATGGTGGGGGTCCAAGTGGACTTGGCAGGTGGCCACCAATATCCACCTGGATCACTTTGTGGGACCAATTCAGCCTCCGAGAAAGAAAATAGCTGCGCGGTACATCATCACCACGATAGAGTACTTGACCATGTGGGCATAGGTGCAGCCTATGAAGGACTATACCAACGTGATAGCAGCAAAGTTTCTTGTCGAATACATATTGATGAGATTTGGTTGTCCAAAGATCTTGATGATCGATCACGGCACGCACTTCCTTAGTGAAATAATCAGCGCGTTGACGGAAGAATTTCAGGTGTATCATCAGAAGAGCATGCCTTATCACCCATAGGCTAATGGGATGGTGGAAGCATTCAATAAGATACTGGAGAATGCACTGGAAAAGGTTTGCAATGCTCAGAGAAGTGACTGGGATGTGCACGTACCAACAATGCTATGGGTCTACAAAACAACTTGCAAGAAGTTGCCTGGACAAATGCCTTTCAGACTTGTGTATGGCGTAGAAGTTATGATGCCAATGGAATACATTGTACCTAGTCTACGCATAGCGGCACTCACAAGAATGGCAGACCATGGAGCCTTGGAATAAAGGCTCGCGCATCTAGTAGAGCTTGAGGAGGACTAAGTTCTAGTTGGATTTCATCAACAATTTCAAAAGGAGTGCAAAAAGGCATGGCATGATCAACACATTAAACTGTGCATCTTCAAGGTAAATGATCTAGTTTTTCTATATGACAGCAAGTTTGATAAATTTCCAGGGAAAGTTAGGATGCATTGGCTGGGGCTCTATGTCATCAAAGAGATTACTGATGGTGGAGCAGTTCAGTTGGTTAAGTTAAATGGGGAGCCCGTCCCAAGAAAGGTGAATGGTAGCCGATGGAAGCCATACACTGGTGATCCAGCTAGGTGACTATATGAAGGTAGCGTAGTCTTAGCACTCCAAGCAGCTGAAAGGAGGCCTGGGACTATAAACTACATTGCCTGGGTTGGGGAACTGTGAGATGAAGAAACTGCACAGAATGAGGAGATGTCATAGAGTCACACAAGCGCGCAAAAGGCTGAGCTACCTGGGATAAACCCGCACAGGTCAGCTAGAAAGTGATCGTTAAAGTCACTAGTCATGAGTTGACGATGAAAAAACAGCCAAATGGAGTGGGGAGGGGAGGGGGCATTTAAGATAAAATTTATGGGTGAGATCCTTGAAAATTTACCGCTAATCTAGAATTAATGAACTAATTTTGGGGGGAACGGTCTGATTTGAATTCAAAATGGCCTATAAATTACATGTGACTGCCCAACAAAGAACACTTGGCATTTTGAACATTGAGTTGATGAGCTCTCAGACGCGTATGAACAGTGAATCCTTTGAAGCTCTAATAGCGAGTTCGGCATTTGAGAAATTGCCAAAGGAGACACAAGAACTGTTGAATAGCGTCATGTCAACACTCGCAGAAACCATAGATAGTGGGGAAGTAGTGTCAGCCGAAGGGGTTGTGCCAAAGGTTGCTATGGAAGCAGAGGAACTACTTCAGAGGTTGCAGAGATACCCAAGTCACCACAGTCGCCTAGACCAAGGCATACCCAAACCTAGGATGATGTGAAAGGAAAGAAATGAAAGCAGGCCGTGACACCACCAGTGCACACATCACCTAGGAGAAACCCACCAAAGAACAAGCCCACTGCTCAAGAAAAAGGCAAAAAAATTAACCTAGAACTGGAGGAGGAAGAAATTGAGGATATCGCAATGGACGATGAGGATCTTGGGATAGAAATGGAGGAAATTGAAGTTGAGGGGTCTGACCCCATTACTAAATTGCCTGAGTACATCCCTCTGCATAGGGGCAAGGCCAAGGTGCCTAAGGACATTGATGAGAGTAAGGTCACCTTGTACACACCTCTGCTATCGGACAAGATTGTTTTTGAAGGACCGTGCTTGGGGTGGATTCCAATGTTGAAATTGGAGGACTGGGACTTAGCTGACACCGAGCGATTCCCTCACTTGGCGACAGACCAGCTGATGCACCGCATCCTCCATAAGACCATCAGGATGACCGCGTTGGAACGATGGTAGTGGCTCAAAGGCGTGGATAAGGCAGCCCTGATCGACCTGCTATGGGTGCCGCACTACAATCGTACACGCATTACCTTGCTGGTAATCAAGTAGCTGTTGTGCTTGGTACATGATGGGTATCTGTGGATGGAGGAGCCAATACACATCACTGGTAGACTGATCCATAGGATCATGAAGCTTCCATATTCAAGGGAGAATCCGACTACGATGTTTGGTGGAAAGGCGGGTGAACTAGCCCTCATGGAGGCCATGAAGAAGAAGTTTGGCTTTGTAAAGCAGTCGTGCGGCTATGCGATTACAAGTATTTCCGACCCTGCGGTCAAAGTGGCCACACAAATATTGGCAGGGAAGTTCATGCGGAAGTATTGATTCGATGAAGTACTAGCGCTTGTTGTAGCTCTAATGGCCCAATGGGCAGAGGGGGTTGTTGGAAATAATACTGAGAGGGGGGGGTGAATCAGTATTATTAAGCAATATACCAAATCTTCCTTATTTGATCTTTTGAATTATTCTTGCATATCAGTACCATAAAATAATGAGCTTGAATAAAGAAAATAGACAGTCACACCAAAGAACACAAGATGTAAGGTGGAAACCCAATGCGGGAGAAAACCACCTGCTGCAATATGTCTCTATCTTCTTTCAAGAAATTCTTTTACAATGATTTTGTACTGGTGCAGTCCTTTACCAGCACGCAGGCTGCAACCTGCAGAGAGCTACAACTCTCTCTCGTTTTCCAGTTTCTCCTGGAAGGGAGCTACAACCCCCTACTTCTTTTCATGAAGAATCAAATGATCAACAAGTATATAACAGATACAGTCCACTACAGATATCAGATCAGTAATTACAGAAATAACCCAGAACACCTTATGAACAGAAATATACAGTCAACAGATCATCTTAAGACAGGGACGCATATTTTCTTTCTGTGGCCTGCGACTGGACGCAGTCTACCCTCCGCTGTTCTGCGTGCAGACGCACTGTTCCTCTATGCTTTGCTGCGACCGGCGCACCCCGAAACACTATCGCGCCGCGTCTTTTGCTTCAGAGACGCACCCAATAACACAGTCGCGCCGCGTCCTTTGCCTCAGAGACGCACCTGAGCTTTTACTGTACTGCGTCCCGGCGCACTTGCCCTTCACTGAACCTGCGTCCCTTCAGATATAAAAGATATGAGGACTTCAGAACCAACCCAAACACTCAGATCCACAGATCTGATCATGCGCCATAGAGATCACAGTCCATTAGAAGATTCGCCCTCATAGATCTGGACTAGATCTCACCAAAAGATATTCAACCAAGATGATGCATAATCCAAATGAACTCCTTTGCTTTATATAGGCAAGCTTCTCCCCAAAACATGGAACAATACCACGAGCCGACACCATAGAAACACAAAACCGTCGACTAGATACCACGCAAGAAACCCCCACGTGCTTTTCTCTGCCTTGAAATGTGTGCACTGGGCGGACGCACCTCCTGAACGGCTGGCCGGCGTCCCTGGACGCGGGTTCTGTATGATATACCTGCGGGGACGCACTTGCTGAACATATTTCCTGCGTCCTTCTTGATTTATCACCTGAATGGGTTTGCCATCAAGGACAACACCTGAATCATAATGCCAACAATCTCCCCCTTTGGACTTGATGGCAACCACATAATCTTCAGCTTCATTCTCCCCCTTTGACATCAAGAGCAAAGGGTATGCTCCCCCTATGCTCATGCATCTCCAGATCTGTAACCAGAAATCCATCATGAAGGAGATAGAGACATATTGCAGCTATTTCCAAGATCTCCTTCTCCATAATGCCAACAATGCATTATGTGCTCCCCCTGAGCCTATACCACCAATAGGAAGATGATCAACAGTAAGATGATGCATCAACAACCCCCAGCATTTGCCTGAGGTATTCAAAAGTGTCCCTGGGCAATGGTTTGGTGAAAATATCAGCAACTTGTTCCTTAGAAGGAACATACTCCAACTTGACCTTCTGTTCAAGTACTTGTTCCCGGAGAAAATGGTACTTGATTGGTATGTGCTTGGTTTTTGAATGCATAACCGGATTCTTTGAGATGCTGATTGCACTTGTGTTGTCACATAAGATAGAGATTGGAGGTGTACAAGTGATTTGATAATCCTGCAAAGTCTGCATCATCCAAAGGAGTTGGGTGCAACAAGATGCAGCAGCAACATATTCTGCTTCAGCTGTAGACAAGGCAATTGAACTCTGTTTCTTGCTGAACCAAGAGACCAGTCTGGGACCCATAAAGAACGCACCACCACTTGTGCTTTTCCTGTCATCCACGCTTCCGGCCCAATCTGCATCTGTATAGGCATGAAGAGTAAGATCTGTATCTCTAGGATACCATAAGCCATAATTTTGAGTCCCTTGAAGATATTTGAAAATTCTCTTCACTGCTTGAAGATGAGTCTCCTTCGGATTTGCCTGAAATCTTCCAACTATTCCAACTGCATGCATGATGTCTGGTCGGGTACCTGTTAAATATAGTAAACTTCCAATCATAGATCTGTAGGTTGGTTGATGTACTGCTGCAGATTCATCATTTGCACTGAGACTGCATCCTGTGACCATGGGTGTACATACTGGTTTTGCATCTTCCATGCCATATTTCTTCAAAATCTGCTTGAGATACTTGGTTTGAGATAAAAGGATTCCTCCTTCCTTTTGTTGGATTTGCAAACCAAGAAAGTATGTCAGTTCTCCTAGCAAGGACATTTCAAATTCTTTCTGCATGACTGAGGCAAAGCTTTGACTCATAGCTTCTTCATTGCTGCCAAAAATAATGTCATCTACATACACAACAAGTATTAGCAATTTGTCATTTTCAATTTTTATATATAGATTGCTATCTGCTGAACCTTTTGAAAAACCTTGTTGATGAAGATATTTGTCCAACCGGTAGTACCAAGCCCTTGGGGCTTGTTTGAGACCATAGAGAGCCTTTTTCAATCGGCATACAAGATTTGGATCATTTCCAAGAATGAAACCATCTGGTTGTTCAATGTACACTTCTTCTTCCAAGTCTCCATTCAGAAAGGCTGATTTTACGTCCATTTGAAATACTTTGAAATTCTGAGAACTTGAGAGAGCAAGGAACATTCGGATGGCCTCAAGTCTTGCAACAGGAGCAAAAGTTTCTTCAAAGTCTATTCCTTCTTGCTGTGCATATCCTTTACAAACAAGTCTGGCTTTGTTTCTAATTACTTCTCCATTTTCATTCAATTTATTTTTGAAGACCCATTTTGTTCCGATAACATTCTTATCCTTTGGTCTAGGAACCAGCTCCCAAGTGTTGTTCTTTTCGATTTGCTCAAGTTCTTCATCCATTGCTTTCACCCAACATTCATCTTTGCATGCCTCTTTCACATTTTGTGGTTCAGTAGAGGAGAGTAATGCCAAATAACTTGAAGCTTCTGCAACTGTTCTTCTAGTTTGTATACCTGCTTCTTTCTGTCCCATGATCTGAGATTCTGGATGGTTCTTTTGAACATATCTGGATGGAGTCTTTTCTTCTATTCTTGTTCGTTCTTCTGCTTCTTCGTGAGGTTCTTCTTGAGATTCTTCTTGCGGTTCTTCTTCTTCATCATTCTGTCTTTGAGGGTGGCTTTCATCTTCTTCGATGTCTTCACGATGTATTTGCCTAGGAATGTATCCCTTCTCATCAACCACTACATCAATGCTGTCAACAATTTTGCCAAGTCTTTTATTGTAGCATTTGTATGCTTTGCTATGTGGAGAGTAGCCAAGAAGAATACCTTCATCTGCTCTAGGATCAAGTTTACCAAGCTGCTCCTCAGTATTCTTGATATAGCATTTGCTCCCAAAGATTTTGAAGTGCTTTACCGAAGGAGTTTTACCACTCCAGAGCTCATGAGGAGTTTGAGTGCTGTTCACTCGGACATTTGTCTTGTTGAGAATAATAACCGCCGCATGTGCAGCTTCACCCCAGAAGGTTGCAGGGGTTCCTGATTCATCAAGCATAGCACGAGCCATTTGCTGGATTGTTCTGTTCATTCTTTCAACTACTCCATTTTGCTGAGGAGTTCTAGCTGTAGAAAATTCTCTCCTTATCCCATGTTCATCACAGAAATCGAAAAATTCATTTGAAGTAAATTCCCCACCTCTGTCAGATCTGAGGCACTTAATTTTGTGACCTGATTCATTTTCAACCAAGGCTTTGAAGGATTTGAATTTTTCGAATGCTTCATCTTTGTGCTTCATAAGTCCTAACCAAACAAACCTGGAGAAATCGTCAATAAATAATATCAAGTATTCCTCTCCTCTAGGTGTTCTTTTTCTGAATGGTCCACATACATCTGTATGTACTAGCTCAAGGAGCATGCTGGCTGATCCTTCTTTCTCTGGAAAGTTAGTTCTGGTTTGTTTTCCAAACTGACATGATCTGCATATGGTGTTGTCAGGAATTTTGATATCTGGAAGATCGCGAACTGCCTGATATTTGCAAGCTTTCCTTATTTGTGAGAAGCTTAGATGTCCCAACCTTCGATGCCATAGCCAGTGCTCTTCATCCTTGCTTAGATAGCATTGTTGTTGTCCTTCATCAAATATGTATAGATTATTTGGAGTTCTTTTTCCTTTGAGAACTGTTTTACCTGTATCAAGATCACGAACAAGGCATCCATTTGATCTGAATATAACCTCGGTTCTTTGATCACACATCTGGCTGACACTTAGTAGATTATGCTTCAATCCATCAACAAACAAAACATTTCCAGCCTTAACATCTTCTTTTAAAGGAGCAATACCTTTTCCTTTTATAGTTGCAGGAGTATCATTTCCAAAAGAGACTTTCTTTCCCTTTTCTAAATTAGAATAAGACTCAAGTTTTTCTTTATCACCTGTCATATGCTTCGAACATCCACTGTCAATGTACCATAGATTTTCTTGTCCTTCTGCATAAAATGCTATCCCACATCTTTCTGTTTGAGGTTCCTTTATTCTCCATGTTTTGGTGCCTGAGGCTTGTTCCTTTTTCTGCTCTTGTACCTTTCTTTCCGGAAACCTGCTTCTGCATTCAAAGTCTTTATGTCCAAAATTATTGCAAATAGAACATTCAACTTCATTTTCAAGAGCTGAAAAGTTGTTATAGGTCCTTTTTGTAATCCCTGTCATACTTCTTTGTTTTTGAGCTTCCCTAGTCATGATTGTTTTATACGCAACACATTGAGCTGCTTTGTGACCAAAGTTATGGCAAGAAAAGCATTGTCCATTGAAGAAGCTTCTGCGATTATTGGATCTACCAGCCAACTGATTGTAATTTCTATTTTCATCTATTCTTGAACCAAATTGAGAAGATTTTACCTGTGGCTGGTTGTGGCTTTTGTTCACCCTTAAGCTGGATTGCCCCTGATAGTTTCTGTTTGACATTTGTCCCTGCTTTACCTGATGATCTTCCTTGTGCTCTTGCTCATTTCTTCTTGCTGCATCAAGATAACTTTTTGAAGTGGATGCTTGAGAAGTTTCTCCATTATAGCCCAAACCTGTCTTATTTAGTGGAGACCGCTGCACACTGATAATCTCATCCAAAGTTTCAGATCCTTTGACAAACTTGAGATTAATAGTTTTTGTTTTCTCAATTTCTTTTCTAAGACCAACAATTTCACCTTCTAATTTTTCAAGATGTTTTTCCTTTTCATCAATTTGGAATTGTAGAGTATCAATAATCATGTTCTTTTCTTCTATGCATCTCTTGAGTCTAGTAATTTCATCATAAAGGTTATCCACATCTACAGCATCCTCATAATCATCATCTTCAAATGCCATTAACAACCTATATTTATTACCTTGTTCATCTTCATCACTGTTTGATAAGCCATCACTATCTTCATGGGTGTAGTAGCTTTTCTTATTTGCGCTTTGTTTCTTGTTCCATCTAACTGGTTCCTTTCCTTTATCCTTATAAGAGCATTTTGCAGCATAATGACCTACTCTTCCACAAGCAAAGCATTTGAAAGGTAGCTTACCTCTGAACCTTCCAGAACCTCTTTGAAGATTTCTGACAAAATTTGATTCTTCTTCCTCTTCTTCTGGATCATGGCTTGCTTCATAGTAATCTTCTTTGCCTGATGCTTTAAAAGCAGCCTCCCTTCTGTCTGATGGTCCTCCCTTTCTCATTTCATAAGCAGTTAGAATTCCATGTAGCTGAGACATAGTAAGAACACGGAGATTTTCTTTTTCTTCTATTGCAGATACTTTGGATTCAAACTTGGGGGATAATGATCTTAGAATCTTTTGAACTACTATGGACTCCTTTACTTCTTCACCCAAATTTTTCATACAATTAACAATCTCATCTACCCGAAGAAAATAATTAGCCACACTTTCATCATTATACATCTTGAGAGTCTCATATTGAATCCTGAGAGTTTGAAGTTTAGCTTGTTTTACCTGTTCATCTCCTTCATAGCTTGTGATCATTTTGTCCCATATTTCTTTTGCTGATTTGAAGTGCATTACCTTCATGAATTCTGTTTGGGATATACTTCCTAATAGAGTACTGACTGCTTTTGCATTTGTTTCATACTTCTTTTTCTCAGCTGGATCTGTAGGAGTAGCTGAAGGAAAAGCATAGCCTGTTTCTACAATGTCCCAAACTTCAGTACCAAGAGATTGAAGATATGCAGTAACTCTTACCTTCCAATAATTGAAGTTTGTCCCATCAAAAACTGGTGGCCTGATTGATGCTTCTCTCTCGTAGTTGCTCATGATGAACGATCTACCTTCAAGCGATCAAGCTTTTCTGAAGGACTTGCTCTGATACCAATTGTTGGAAATAATACTGAGAGGGGGGGGTGAATCAGTATTATTAAGCAATATACCAAATCTTCCTTATTTGATCTTTTGAATTATTCTTGCATATCAGTACCATAAAATAATGAGCTTGAATAAAGAAAATAGACAGTCACACCAAAGAACACAAGATGTAAGGTGGAAACCCAATGCGGGAGAAAACCACCTGCTGCAATATGTCTCTATCTTCTTTCAAGAAATTCTTTTACAATGATTTTGTACTGGTGCAGTCCTTTACCAGCACGCAGGCTGCAACCTGCAGAGAGCTACAACTCTCTCTCGTTTTCCAGTTTCTCCTGGAAGGGAGCTACAACCCCCTACTTCTTTTCATGAAGAATCAAATGATCAACAAGTATATAACAGATACAGTCCACTACAGATATCAGATCAGTAATTACATAAATAACCCAGAACACCTTATGAACAGAAATATACAGTCAACAGATCATCTTAAGACAGGGACGCATATTTTCTTTCTGTGGCCTGCGACTGGACGCAGTCTACCCTCCGCTGTTCTGCGTGCAGACGCACTGTTCCTCTATGCTTTGCTGCGACCGGCGCACCCCGAAACACTATCGCGCCGCGTCTTTTGCTTCAAAGACGCACCCAATAACACAGTCGCGCCGCGTCCTTTGCCTCAGAGACGCACCTGAGCTTTTACTGTACTGCGTCCCGGCGCACTTGCCCTTCACTGAACCTGCGTCCCTTCAGATATAAAAGATATGAGGACTTCAGAACCAACCCAAACACTCAGATCCACAGATCTGATCATGCGCCATAGAGATCACAGTCCATTAGAAGATTCGCCCTCATAGATCTGGACTAGATCTCACCAAAAGATATTCAACCAAGATGATGCATAATCCAAATGAACTCCTTTGCTTTATATAGGCAAGCTTCTCCCCAAAACATGGAACAATACCACGAGCCGACACCATAGAAACACAAAACCGTCGGCTAGATACCACGCAAGAAACCCCCACGTGCTTTTCTCTGCCTTGAAATGTGTGCACTGGGCGGACGCACCTCCTGAACGGCTGGCCGGCGTCCCTGGACGCGGGTTCTGTATGATATACCTGCGGGGACGCACTTGCTGAACATATTTCCTGCGTCCTTCTTGATTTATCACCTGAATGGGTTTGCCATCAAGGACAACACCTGAATCATAATGCCAACAGGGGTTCAATTTAATTGGGTACGCTACCTCTACAGTGAGTTCCTTGTGAACTGTCGCGAGGCGCAGGATCTCAACAAGACCTTCCACTATGTGTGGCTCTTGCTGTTCATCATGCTAATAGTCTGGGAGCTACCCAAAGACAACAAAACTTGCTTGAGTCGTGAAGTACGCTTCATTATGGGCAACTAAGGATCCTCAACGGATCAAGGACAACAAGATCCACCGCAAGCCGCGGTTGTCGGCTAATATCTTTGATAAATTGCAGCCATACACGGAATTTAAGGTTGATTTCCACCATGTATCAATAAGGGCATGGAAGGACCCCAAGCAGAAGTGGCATGACTTTCCCTACTTGGCGACGGATGATGTGATTCAAGCAGTTATTGACAGCTAGCTGACAGAATGGCACACTGCCTCGGACTTAACGACAGGATCTAGCAAGACAAACACACAATGGAAGAAGGATGAAGCCAAGCTCAAGATGGAGCAGTTGGCTAAGAAAAGGAGAAAGGAGGTTGAGGATAAGGCTAAGGCAGACCGCACTGCCACACAGGAGATAGGTGGACAGACAAGAGGAGAGGAGCGCGACTCTGACAAAGAGAAGTTTCCCTCCCCAGAAGAAGAGGAAGAAGAGGATGATCAGACAGAGCAGGGAGGAGCGGACCCACAGATGCCTCCATTTCGTATCAAGCGTCTAAGGGGAAAAGAAAAAGTAGGGCTGCGGAAGAAATCCAAGGCCAGCAAGATGTCCATGGACCCAATAACCCTAACAAAGGGGAATCTGAATGAAATTGGAGATACAGTGCGGGATGCCACCACGGAACCACAACAGTAGTTTGAGTAGTAGTAGCAGTAGGCATTGGGGGCCATTCAGGAAAATCTGCGAGAGCTGCAAATTTGGGCACAAAATGGTGCAACATCCACTAGTTTGGCCATTGGTACTTTAGAATTTGCCAGGATACTGCATGTGAATGACTCTCGAGCCATAGTGCTGCCAGATGGAGCACTAACAACAGAGACCGAAGCTAATAGGTTGACTGTCAATGCACTCAAGGGAGTAGGGTTGAACTGGAAACGCTTCCTAGTGAGGCACTCCACCTACTGTAGTATGGGGTGATCATGGAACTGAGGGCCCACGAACAATGTGCTTTGCAGGTGATCAGCGAGCAGAAAATTAACAATGCTCAGATGGTCGTACAACGCGATTCTACCATCGCCACTGCAAATGATGTGATTGATAAGAATAAGTGCATAGTCTAGGTCATGGAGGAAGCATGCTGAATGGTCCTGAAGTTGACTATTCTGGCAAATGAGCCAGTAGATGTGCACATTCACAAACTCGCTACGGGGGTGCGCGATGCTCGCATAGAATTGGCAAAGGTTTAGCTGGAGCTAAACCTCTAGATTGCAGAAGGGAAGTTTAGGGCCCAACCTTCGACTTCACCGGAAGTTAAGGAGCAGTGTGCGACTGCTATAATAGAGGAAATAGCGACAGTAGAAAGTGCAGTGGTGGACTACACAACACTTTCGAATAGTAGTTCGAAGTACTAACCAGCCTACAAGAAGACCCTACTGTGCATAGGTTGAAAATAGATGCACAAGAGTTGCAGCAACACTATGATGAGGTAAAAGGGGTAGTGCATACTGTTGCTCTCACATAGAGACTCACGAAGCTGTAGGAGGCCAAGGCATTGAAGGAGTAGGTTGATGCAGCTCAAAACAAAGAGGCAATGCTAAAGGGGTGGTTGAAGCCTTGGTTGGACAAGGCCTACTTGATCACAACCTCCATTGAAGGCAAGCTGACTAGTCTGCAAGAGACTCAGCAGAAGCTTCAAGCTGACATTGCAGGGCCAACAACGAAGCAGTTGGTCGAGGAAATAAAGCAGGTGATCGCACAGTGCACCGCCGAGGTAGCAATTTTATAGGTCTAGCTTGGGGGTCTTCACGCCAAGATCTCCATGCCCATAGAGTGACTCGACGACGAGTCACCATGTTTGTGTTGAGGGCCTATTGGGAACCGGTTCCCCTAAGAGGTAGTTTTGGGGCTAAAAACCCATATTTTAGGGAAGAAGGCCCAAATTTTTTAATAACGATGTAAAGTCTCTGCATTTTGTTGTTGCGGAGAGTGAAGATGTCAAAGATTTGTCTACCCTTGTTTTGTAAAGTCTCATGTTGGCGGTAAAGATCTACCCATGGTCCACAGACCATGGGATTGTATAAAAAGGGAGTCTTAGAAGAGTCTAAGGGAGAAATAGTAGTGGTAAGAAGATTTTTGGGTAAGAAGTTTTAAGTGTTCTTGGGTATTAGTGTAGGTAGAGGCTCTACAACTGAGTCCATAGAGGCCTAGGGTGGAAATCCACAACTAAGTGTGCAGACCGCTGTAGTTGTGTGTGCAGGGTGGATAGAGTCTGGACTGAACTTGAGATATCAATAAAGAGAATTATTCTACAAATCACTGTGTATTTTGCTTCTGTTTAATGCATCTTATTATAGTATGATATAATCTGGTTTTACATTATAATTCTTATTTAATGCGCAAATGTATTTGATTATATCTGTTAATTGAATGTTGTAGGTTTTAACCCCGTACAGAAATTACCTGCATATGAATTCTAAAACACAGAAAATAAACAATGCGGGAGCATAACACATAAAACACATATACACAAAGAGTTTCCCATGGATCCCAAAACCGGGACTACCAACTTGATTTTTCATTATATTCCTTTCAATGTTACAATACATATTTATACATGCTAAAGCATCCAATACCATGGATCGAAAACCATCGCGTCCAAAACCATGTGCGAAAATCATGCACAAAACCATAGGTAGGTCTGCCCAACCTAATACAGGGGGGCTACCTGCACCCCTCAAACCCCCTATGACACCCCTGCTATGCAATCAGTGCAACGGGTGGGGGCTCCCCCCCCCCCCCCCCCCCTCTAACCCCCCAGTTAACTACGTGGGCTAGTCGTGGAAAGAATATAACAAAAACCAACTTGTTGTTTTCTTTCCATAGGGGGCCACAAGAGAGCTTAGTCATTTATTCAGCCCTGCAATGCCCATTATTTCTATACACCAAGAGAACTTCTCAGAGCTCACAGATTTTTTCAAAGCATCTACAGTATTCTTCAAAGTTTCCACCTTTACTAGCAACACCATTTTGTCTTCTTTCATATCCCTCACAAAGTGATACTGAACATCAATGTGCTTTGTATTTGAATGATATGCAGGGTTCTTTGCCAATAAAATTACACTTTCGCTGTCACAGTCTATCCTTATAGCTCCTTGTACTAACCCCATACTTGAACACAATCTTTGCAACCAAACTACTTCCTTGCTTGCGTGAGTCGCTACCATGTATTCTGCCTCTATAGTTGATAGTGCCACTACATATTGTTTCTTACTCATCCAACTGAATGCACCTCCAAATAGGTTAAACACATACACACTTGTAGATCTTCTCTGATCCAGATCTCCAGCCCAGTCTGCATCAACAAATCGACGAATATCCAAAACTCTTTCCAATCCCGGTCTTCCTTGGTAGCACAAACCATAATCACCAGTGCCACACAAATACTTGAAAACTCGCTTCATTGTTGTCTAATGCTCCTTTCCTGGTTTTGACATAAACCTGCTCAATACTCCCACTGCATGTGCAATGTCTGGTCTAGTATAAACCATTTCATACATAAAGCTACCAATTGCACTTGCATATGGAACACGAGACATGTCCTCTTCCTCTTCTTGTGTCTTGGGACACTATTCAGCAGATAACTTTACACCGCCAGGAATAGGAACCTTCACCGGTTTACTTCATACATATGAAATCTCTGCAATATTGTCTCAACATACTTCCTCTGGTTTAACCAGAGCTTCCTCTTTGCCTGATCTCTTTTAATTTCCATGCCCAAAATATAGTTTACAACACCAAGATATTTCATGTTGAATTTGGAGGACAATTGGGTCTTCAAATCCTGGATAATTTCTTTGTCATTTCCAACTAGCAACATATCATCCACATACAATACAAAATAAATAACACGGTCACTAATTAATTAAAATACACACAGTTATATGCTTACCTTCTGGTAAAGCCAAGTCCTCGTATAAATATATCAAATTTCTGATACCACATCCTTGGTGACTGCTTTAACCCATACAGGGACTTCTTTAACTTGCATACTAGTTCTTTCTTACCCTTCACTACAAAGCCTTCAAGTTGCTTCATGTAGATCTCCTCTTCCAGATCCCCATGAAGAAATGTTGTCTTCACATCCATCTGTTCTACCTCAAAATCAAAAGCAACAACAACAGATAAAATTAATCTAATAGAAGTCACCTTGGCAACAGGAGAAAAAATATCACCCAAATCAATTCCCAACTCCTGGGAATAACCTTTTGCTACCATCCGAGCTTTGTATTTCTCCACCTTTCCTTCTACATTTGTCTTCTTGTTGAACACCCATTTTCTACCAATGGGTTTCCTTACAATCGACAACTCCACCAGATCACAAGCCTCATTTTCGTGCAAAGATGTCATTTCATCAACCATGGCCTCTTTCCAGAGTTTTCCATTCTCTGAATCTACTGCTTCCTTCATAGTTCTGGGATCATCATCAGTAATAGATAAAGAAAAAATTTAAGAGAAAACAGGTGGACTATACCTTTCTGGCTACCTTCTTTCTCGTACTGATCTTCTCACACCCAGAGTTTGTGGCTCTTCATCTTCTGATTCCTCCTCTACTGTAGAGTTCGATTCTTTGTCCTTAAGCTCAAACTCTATCTTCGCAAGTTCCTTTGGTTGGACTTCATATTTAATAACATCTTTCACCTCTATGAACACCACATCTTGGTTGTACACAACCTTCCTTGTTACTGGGTTCCAAAGCTTATAACCCTTTAAACCATCCTTATACCCAATAAAGATGCACTATTCATATTTACTATCCAACTTGGTTCTTTTCTTCTTTGGAACATGTACATATGCATCACATCCAAATACCCTCAGATGTGAAAGAGAGGATTTCTTACCAGTCCATAACTCTTGTGGAGTGTTATCCTCCAACGCTGATGAAGGTGATCTGTTGATCAGGTAACATGCTATCTCCATTGTCTCTGCCTAGAATTCCTATCCTAACTCGGCACCACTGAGCATGCTTCTTGCCATTTCCATCAACGTCTTGTTCATTCTTTCTGCAACTCCATTTTGCTCAGGTATGTATGGAGTAGCCTTTTGTCATGCTATACCACACTTCTTATAGAATTCTTCAAATTCATTGCTGCAAAAATCTCCACCGTTATCTGTCCTCAACACCTTTATCTTCTTCTCTGTCTAGTTTTCCACCAGAGCCTTAAATTCTTTAAACCTATCAAAGACTTCAGATTTCTTCTTAAGGAAATATATCCATGTATTCCTTGAGAAGTCATCTATAAATGATACATAGTACACAGATTTACCCAGTGATGGAACCTTCACAGGTCCAAACACATCATTGTGCACAAGTTCTAACATATGTTTCACCCTCTTACCACCAAAGGGGAAACTCAACCGATTCTGCTTCCCATATACACAATTTTCACAAAAATCAAAATCCAGAGAGCTATTACTCATACCTTCTACCATACCTTTACCATGAAGTATTAGAAGGCCCTTCTCTCGAATATGTCCAAGCTTTTGATGCCACAGCATGGTCTTCTCTCTAGGGACCACTAGATTTTCTGCTTCACTTTCAGGAACCACAAAAATGTTGCACCCATCAATAACAACGCTACCTTGTAGCTTGTACAGAGTTCTAATCCCAACTCCCCACATCAATACTAGTTCTCCACGAACCATTTTGTAGGTATCCTTCTCGAACACTATTTTTACACCTGCATCATCCATCTTGCTTACCAAAATCAGATTTTTGGCCAATGCAGGAATATGCAAAACACCCAAAATTGTTCTAACCTTCCACCTTCTAAGTTCAACTTTACTTTTCCATGACCAATGATTCTAGCCTTCCTATCATCCCTCAAGAAGAAATTACCACCATCATATTTCTCATATTCGCAGAATCACTCTCTATGGGGAGTGATTTGAAAGGATGCACATGAGTCAATCAACCATGCCTCATGATCTACATGTGTACTTGAAGAAGCCAAGTACACAACCCCACCTTCATCTAAGGGGGTTTTTGCCTTTGCATAAGGAGCATCATCAGATCCCTTTCCTTTATCAGGAGCTTTAGATTTACAATCCCTTTTTTAGTGCCCTTCCTTTCCACATTTCCAGCACACTACCTTTATAGGTTTTCCTAGAGATTTAGATCTCCCTCTAGATTTATATCTCCCACTCGATGACTTATTTTCGTTTCTATTCTGGGACTATCCTTGTACAGCCAAGGCATCACCATTCTGGCTCTCCATATTTTTCCATCTCATCTCCCCTGTCAGCAAGGATGAGACTATTTCATCAAACTTCAAGGCAGTTGCATTGCTACCTATTGTAATAACTAGACTATCCCACGAATCTGGTAGAGAGCACAACAAACTGATGCACTTATCTTCCTCTAAAATTTTGATGTCAAGATAATAACTGACTTACCACAATATTAAATGCATTTCATATGTTCTGTCACTGAGTCTCCATATTTCATCCTCAGGTTATACAACCTTTTCCATAGGAACAGTTTATTCACCAAAGACTTAGATTGGTACAATGTCCCTAACTTGTCCCACAAAACCTTTGTCGTAGCTTCCCTTGTTACATTAAGCAATACTGAATCTAAGACACACAATCATATTGTGCTCTTAGCCTTCCAATCCAACTTCTTCCATTTTTCATCAGACACTCCTATTGGTTTAGTACCTGGATCTATAGGGGCACAACAATAACAATAGTGGGCTTCTATGGGGCATAATAATAACAACATGGGGACTATATGGGAAAAATAATACAATAAGGGGGTTTCACTAATAAAAATAAGGGTTTATACTAGTAGTATAGGGACCTAACACAAGGCACGAGGTTTTATCCTTCATGGATGGCTTCTCAGGCTACAACCAAATTCAGATCCGACATAACGATTGTATTTACCACGCCATGGGGTACCTTTGCTTATCAATTCATTCCCTTTGGTCTTAAAAATTTCTGCTCCACTTTTTAATGGCCCATGAGCTACATCTTTCAAAACTTGGCTCATCTCCTCATAGCATACTTAGACGACCTTATTGTTCGTTCTAAGAAACGAGTAGACCATATTGAGGATCTTTGCATAGCCTTCCAATACTGTCACTAATACAACTTACACTTGAAACCTTTCAAGTGTTTGTTCTGCGTTAATGTAGGCTACTTGATGGGATTCATCATTTCCCAACAAGATATCAGGGTCGATCCATTAAAAGTGCAAGCCATTTGCAAGATGCCCCCTTCTAAAGCCTTAAAGTAGTTGCAAATGTTGCAAGGTAAAGCCAACTTCTTGTGCCGATTTTTTCCTGATTATGCCACATGTGCACATGATTTTCTTCACCTTATATGACAATATATCACATTCCAATGGGACGAGTAAGCTCAATAATCATTTGAGGCTTTGAAAGACACATTGTCACAAGCACCATTAATGAGCCTGCTTGATGATAATACTTTGTGTGATGGAATGCTTCCTCGGAAATATAATAGGGCAATGCCCTCATTTCGAATGTATCCTTCTTGACATTAATCTCGGGGTGAAGAAATGTGTTGTTGTGGTTGGTACCAAACCACATATGATATGCATATTTGTTTAAAATAGACCAGGGAACCCTAATCATTAGTTGAGTTGCATCAAGCATTTTTTGTGTATTATTTATCAAATTATTTTTCATTAAAGGCTCTATTAGCAACATCAACTTGAATCTTCCAAGTAGCATAAGAAAGCGTGAGGGATTCCCTGTCTGGTACTTTAGCTAGGTCTTGGTCCTCTAGGGCACATCATTTCATCTTTTCAATAGAAACTATGAGATAACCATAGATAAAATAGGTACCTCACTTGTACACATATTTTCAATCTACAGAAAATTTATTTAGGAGAAAGTTGCACCAATTCAATGTCTCACCTTGCACACATAATTCTGCAACAGAGATTACATCTAGTGTACATTCCCCTTTTGTATCGTTTTATAGGATTTTACCGATAATAATATAACATGCAAAATTAATTTTTTCATTGTTAATCATATCAATAACAACTCTATGGCCCTTTCGGTGAGTTCCATATTTCTCATATAAATTATCTTCACCCTTCTTCTTTCCCTGCAAATGGGCCTCGGTATTGCAACAAGAATGTTGCAACTCCCAAGGCTACCGACTTTAATTATCAACCCGGGGTTTGTACAAACTTAAGAGGTGTTTGCACTATATGTGCGGCATACAATGTGTCCTTCCTTTGTTTTCATGATGTAATGGAGTGCATGTACTGAAGTCAAATCCTAAACTAATTGTAGAAAACGAAATGTTCGAAATGGAACCTTAACTTGTTGCAAGAAAGAAAGTACAAGGAAAGAGACAGAAATTCAATGCTAAACCACACCATTTCCTAATTAACTGCCAACAAACTATGCTTTGCAATAATGCTAAATTATCATGAACCAAATGCTACTATCTAAGCATGGAAGTAAGAAGCACCAAACATCACTAATGTGCAAGTAAAGGGACTGAAATAAATCTGTTTTTGTCTTTTTGTCCTTTCATGCAAAATCAAGTATGCAAACTAATTTCCTTTGGTGATGTGCCAGGTGAATTAAGGATGTTGGAGGTTGGATGGAAGGGTTAGGAGATGGTTGGATGGTGTGTGTTGGCATTATGATGCATGTGTTGTACTTGATGGCAAACAAATCATAGAAGATCAACTAACTTATATATATCTAGATGAATCTACGGAAGAGATATCAGATGACAATTCTCAGTATAACAAAGTTTCCTTCATGTAGAGAAAAGTTCACGCACTTTTATGCAGAGAAAAGTTTATTCCATGTAGAGAAAAGTTCACGCACTTTTATGCAGAGAAAAGTTTATTCCATGTAGAGAAAAGTTCACGCACTTTTATGCAGAGAAAAGTTTATTCCATGTAGAGAAAAGTTCACGCACTTTTATGCGGAGAAAAGTTTATTTCATGTAGAGAAAAGTTCACGCACTTTTATGCAGAGAAGAGTTTATTTCATGTAGAGAAATGTTCACGCACTTTTATGCAGAGAAAAGTTTATTTCATGTAGAGAAAAGTTTATGCACTTTCATGCAAGAGAAAAGTTCACACACTTTCATGGTTGGTTCATGGTATTAGTCCGACATTTTTTGATCCTATGGTTTTGGTCCGTGGTATTGCATCCAAAAGTGTTGATCTCACGCACTTTCATGGTTGGTTCATGGTATTAGTCCAATATTTTTTTGATCCTATGGTTTTGGACCGTGGTATTGAGAAAGGACTAAGGCTATAAAAGAGGAAGGAGATCATTTGGAAAAGCATCTTCTGAATGATTGAATATCTGATAAAGTGCTAGATCTGGAATATGGTGATTGGGTTATGGTGCAGATCTGGATCTGAATGAAGAAGGAACCTGAGCGTAAGGAGAAGGATAAGTTCTATTGATGGGTCAAAATCTTAAGGCTGGAATAGTGGTATCTCTATATGATTTTGATCTGTGATATGTGGCACACGCTTGATCTATAAATCTAATAATCTGGGTTAACTAATGAATTTATAGATCTGAATTATTGATGCATGTTTTATTGTACACATGTTATGATCTGGGTATGTCTGATGTATGGAACAACTGCAAAGTTATAAGGAAATATTTGCAGATCTGTATGCAGGTTGGCTTTGGTGAAAGCATTGATTCAGTATTGGATAAATCAGAGATTGATGATGCAAGTGTAGTTGATGGGTTTTTGATGTTCTTGGATCCAGTCTGAAAATTAATGAAAAGTGGTCCTTGAAAGAAAAGAAGTAGGGGGTTGTAGCTCCCTTCCAGGAGAGACTGGAAAACGAGAGAGAGAGTTGTAGCTCTCTGCAGGTTGTAGCCTGCGTACTGGTAAAGGACTACACCAGTACAAAATCATTGTAAAAGGAGTTTCTTATTAAAAGAAGATAGAGACATATTGCAGCAGGTGGTTTTCACCCACATTGGGTTTCCACCTTATATCTGGTGTTCTTTTGTGTGACTATTTGCTTTTCTTGTTCCTGCTCATTATTTTATGATACTGACATACAAAGTAATGATCAATATTTGAAGAATTATTCAAAGTATAAATAAGGAAGATATATTGAAAAGAATTTGATAATACTAATTCACCCCCCTCTCAGTATTATTTCCAACAATTGGTATCAGAGTAGGTCCTTCTGAAGAAGCTTGATCGCTTGAAGGAAGATCTAACATCATGAGCAACTACGAGAGGGAAGCATCAATCAGGCCACCGATTTTTGATGGGACAAACTTCGTATATTGGAAGGTAAGAGTTACTGCCTATCTTCAATCTTTGGGTACAGAAGTATGGGACATTATAGAAACAGGGTATACTTTTCCATCAGCTACTCCTACAGATTCAGCTGAGAAGAAGAAATATGAAACAAATGCAAAGGCAGTTAATACTCTTCTAGGATGTCTATCTCAATCTGAATTCGTGAAGGTTATGCAATATAAATCCGCAAAAGAAATATGGGACAAGATTGTTTTGAGCTACGAAGGAGATGAACAGGTAAAACGTGCAAAACTTCAAACCCTCAGGATTCAGTATGAGAATCTCAGAATGTATAATGATGAAAGTGTGGCTAACTATTTCCTTCAGGTAGATGAGATTGTTAATTGTATGAAAAACTTGGGTGAAGAAATAAAAGAGGCTGTTGTGGTTGAAAAAGTCCTAAGATCATTGTCCCCCAAGTTTGAATCTAAAGTATCTACAATAGAAGAAAAGGAAAATCTACGAACTCTTACTATGTCTCAGCTACACGGAATTCTAACTGCTTATGAAATGAGAAAAGGAGGTCCATCAGACAGGAGAGAAGCTGCTTTTAAGGCTTCAGGCAAAGGAGACTACTATGAATCAAGTCACGTGCCAGAAGAAGAAGAAGAATCAAATTTTGTCAGAAATCTTCAACGGGGCACTGGAAGGTTCAGAGGTAAGCTACCTTTTAAATGTTTTGCTTGTGGAAGAGTAGGTCATTATGCTGCCAAATGTCCTCATAAGGATAAGATTGAAAAAGGAAAGGAACTTGCTAGATGGAACAAGAAACAGAATGGAAATAAGAAAAGCTACTACACTCATGAAGACAGTGATGGTCTATCAAATAATAATGAAGATGAACGAGGTAATGACTATAAACTTTTAATGGAATTTGAAGATGATGATTACATGGATGCTATAGATGTGGATAGTTTTTATGAAGAGATTTCTAGACTTAAGACATGTATAGAAGAAAAGAATATGATCATTGATACTCTACAATTTCAAATTGATGAAAAAGAAAAATATCTTGAAAAGTTAGAAGGTGAAATTGTTAACCTTAGAAAAGAAATTGAGAAAACAAAGGCTATTAATCTTAAGTTTTTCAAAGGATTTGAAACTCTGGATGAGATCATCAATGTACAGCGTTCTCCGCTAAACAAGACAGGTTTGGGGTATAATGGAGAAACATCTCAAGCATCCACCTCAAAGAGTTATCTTGATGCAGCAAGAAGGAATGAGCAAAAGCACAATGGAGATCACCAGGTAAAGCAGGGACGAATTACATCAAGAACGAACAAAGACTATCAGGTAAACCAGGGGCAATCTGTCTTAAGGATGAACAAAAGCTACAACCAGCCACAGGTAAAATCTTCTCAATTTGCTTCAAGAATGGATGACAATAGAAATTACAATCATTTGGCCGGTAGATTTGATAATCGCAGAAGTTTCTTCAATGGGCAATGTTTCTCTTGCCATAACTTCGGTCACAAAGCAGCTCAATGTGTTGCATATAAAACAATCATGACTAGAGAAGCTCAAAAACAAAGAAGTATGATCGGGATTACAAAAAGGACCTATAACAACTTTTTGGCTCTTGAAAATGAAGTTAAATGTTCTATTTGCAATAACTTTGGTCATGAAGATTCTGAATGCAGGAGCAGGTTTCAGCAGACAAAGGAACAAGCCTCAAGCACCAGAACATGGAGAATAAAGGAACCACAAACAAAAAGATGTGGGATAGCATTTTATGCAGAAGGACAAGAAAATCTATGGTACATTGACAGTGGATGTTCGAAACATATGACAGGTGATAAATAAAAACTTGAATCATATTCTGCTTTAGAAAAGGGAAAGAAAGTTTCTTTTGGAAATGATACTCCTGTAGCTATAAAAGGAAAAGGCACTGCTCAGTTAAAAGAAAAGGTCAAAGCTAGAAATGTTTTGTATGTTTATGGATTGAAGCATAATCTTCTAAGTGTCAGCCAGATGTGTGATCAAGGAACCGAGGTGATATTTAGATCAAACGGATGTCGTGTTCGTGATCTTGATACAGGTGAAACAGTGATCAAAGGTAGAAGAACTCCAAATAATCTATACATATTTGAAGAAGGCAGGGAAAATTTTAAGAACCCCCCCTAAATTTACATGTATAATAAATGGGCGAATCTCCATGGTATATAGGAAAAATGGAAGGCGATTTTATCAATAATATGATATGTATATATAATTTTTTGGCGAATCTCTCACCAGGCATGGCGAATATTTTACTCAATTATAAAATCTTGTGTTTATTGAATACACAAATGAAATCATTGCATTTCTTTAAAATATATTTTGAAATCAAAATTAACGAAATTACATATCGATAACCTAGTAGGTGTAGGATAAAATTCACCCATGCCATTCACAGAAAGCATGAGAAAAAACCTAATACTATATATAAAACCAAGAAAAATTCAAATTCATCACTTCTAGGGAACTTGTAACCACCCTGCCAATACACAAGTATGTTCCTGTTTGCAATTAGAAAAATTACCCAAATTACAATCTGTTTACTCCAGCATATGTTGGAAAGTTATAGAAGGATGACTAGTGCAATCAATCCATTCCTTTTAGCTCTGGATTTGTTTCAGTTTAAAATAGAAGTATACAAATATACTTGTCCAATGTCTATGCTTTAACCATTCACCTTAAGATGTTTTTACAATATAATTTCCTAAGTCTATTTAATATCTTTATTATCATAAAAACCAACCTATATCCATCTTAACTCCACATCTACCACTCTTAGGGGGATGAAATCTATTTATCCCTCTGAGCACTTGGTAGACCCATAATTAAGATGGATCTAAGATGATAGAATTTCCCCTTTAAATAGTTTATGCTCACATGAATACCATGGTATTACCATGGGTCAATACCATGGGTTATCATAAACCTGGAGCTTAAAAATTACTATTAGTAATTTATAAGAATTAATAAAATTAATAGTTGATTTTTATTTTATTTTTTATTTTAACCAAGCTAAAATGTTTAACATACATTAAATTACAACATCCATTTTTACTCTTGATCGGATCAAATATTTTTTCACTCTATGCTAGTTTGCATATCACGATATTTGATACCTCTCGGGGGTTAGTAGATCCAGAGTAAAGATGGATCTATGTTGGTTTAATTCCCCCATTTAAATAGGCTACATTCCAGGTGAATACCATGGGTCAATACCATGTGCCATTTTGGTGAATACCATGGGTCAATACCATGTGCCATTTTTATTTTTATTAATACTAATATTAGGGTTAATAATGTTTTTTTGCATGGTATTAATAACAATCTAGTCCATGGTATTTGTCCCATAGTATATTTCCCATAGGTTTCACCTAAATATAACGTATTTTTTGAGTGTTCGTAAATATAAGGTGACTTATGGAGTAAATATAAAAAAAGAATGATTTATTTGTTTACCATACCTCTCGTTTATTTATATTTTTATTATTTTTGAGTGTTCGTAAATATAAGGTGACTTATGGAGTAAATATAAAAAAAATGTTTTATTTGTTTACCATACCTCTCGTTTATTTATATTTTTATTAATTTACCATACCTGTTTTACAAATATGGTATTTGGCCCATAGGATTCACTTAAATAAAACCTCTTTCTTGAGCCTTCATAAATAGAACGAGGGTTATGGACTAAATATAAAAAGAGGTTTTATTTATTTACCATGCATCTAGTTTATTTATATTTTTATTTATTTACCATACCTTTTGAGTAAGTATAAAAAGACGTTTTATTTATTTACCATACCTCCACTTTACTTATATTTTTATTTGTTTACACCCTTGCATGTATATAAGGTGACTTATGGAGTAAATATAAAAAATGTTTTATTTATTTACCATACTTCTCATTTATTTATATTTTATTAATTTACCATACCTCTTTTATAAATATGGTATTTGGGCCTTTGGCCCATAGGATTCACTTAAATAAAACCTATTCTTGAAAATGGGCGAATGGAAGGTTGTAACTCCTAATTTCAAGGGCTAAATTTACCTTTTTTACCCTCTCCCTTATTAGAAGGTGGGCTATTTGAGGTGATTTGTAAAAATGTACTATGATACAAAATAATCGCCCACTAAAAATTTAAAACCCCTTTATTTCGCCAAAGGGCGAACATTCGCCCCTAAAACCACCCCTAGAAGAAGGACAACAACAATGCTATTTGAGCAAGGATGATGAACACTGGTTATGGCACCAGAGGTTGGGGCATCTAAGCTTTTCACAAATAAGGAAAGCATGCAAATATCAGGCAGTTCGTGGTCTTCCAGATATCAAAATTCCAGACAACACCATATGCAATTCATGTCAGTTTGGAAAGCAAACCAGAACTAACTTTCCAGAGAAGGAAGGATCAGCTAGCATGCCTCTTGAGCTAGTCCATACAGATGTATGTGGTCCATTTAGGAAAATGACACCTCGAGGAGAAGAATACTTGATATTATTCATTGACGATTTCTCCAGGTTTGTTTGGTTAGGACTTATGAAGCACAAAGACGAAGCATTCGAGAAATTCAAATCCTTCAAAGCCTTGGTTGAAAATGAATCAGGTTACAAAATTAAGTGCCTCAGGTCTGACAGAGGTGGGGAGTTTACCTCAAATGAATTTTTCGATTTCTGTGAAGAACATGGGATAAGAAGAGAATTCTCTACATCTAGAACTCCTCAGCAAATGGAGTGGTGGAAAGGATGAACAGAACAGTCCAACAAATGGCTCGTGCTATGCTGGATGAGTCTGGAACTCCCGCAACTTTCTGGGGTGAAGCCACATATGTTGCAGTTGTTATTCTCAACAAAACAAATGTCCGAGTGAACAGCTCTCAAACTCCTCATGAGCTCTCGTATGGTGAGACTCCTTCGGTAAAGCACTTCAAAATCTTTGGGAGCAAATGCTATATTAAGAATACTGATGAGAAACTTGGCAAACTTGAACCTAGAGCAGATGAAGGCATTCTTCTTGGTTATTCTCCACACAACAAAGCATATAAGTGCTACAATAAAAGACTTGGGAGAATTGTTGACAGCATTGATGTAGTGGTTGATGAAAAGGGATACATTCCTAGGCAAGTAAATCATGAAAATATCGAAGAAGATGAAGACTACCCTCAAAGACAGAATGATGAAGAAGAAGAACCTCAAGGAGCACCAGAGGAACAGATAAGAATAGAAGAGAAGACTCCATCCCGGTACGTTCAGAAGAATCATCCAGAATCTCAGATTTTGGGGCAGAAAGAAGCAGGTGTACAAACAAGAAGAACAATTGCAGAAGCTTCAAGCTATTTGGCATTACTCTCCTCCACTGAACCACAAAATGTAAAAGAGGCATGCAAAGATGAATGTTGGGTCAAAGCAATGGATGAAGAACTTGAGCAGATCGAAAAGAACAACACTTGGGAGTTGGTTCCTAGACCAAAGGATAAGAATGTTATAGGGACAAAATGGGTCTTCAAAAATAAGTTGAATGAAAATGGGGAAGTAATTAGAAACAAGGCAAGACTTGTTTGTAAAGGGTATGCGCAGCAAGAAGGAATAGATTTTGAGGAAAATTTTGCTCCTGTTGCAAGACTTGAGGCCATCTGAATGTTCCTTGCTCTCTCAAGCTTTCAAAAGTTCAAAGTACTTCAAATGGACGTGAAATCAGCCTTTCTGAATGGAGACTTAGAAGAAGAAGTATACATTGAGCAGCCAGATGGGTTCATTCTTGGAAATGATCCAAATCTTGTATGCAGACTGAAAAAGGCTCTCTATGGTCTTAAACAAGCTCCAAGAGCTTGGTACTATCGTTTGGACAAATATCTTCATCAACAAGGTTTTTCAAAAGGATCAGCAGATAGCAATCTTTATATAAAAATTGAAAATGACAAATTGCTAATACTTGTTGTGTATGTAGATGACATTATCTTTGGCAGCAATGAAGAATCTATGAGTCAAAGCTTTGCCTTGGTGATGCAGAAAGAATTCGAAATGTCCTTACTTGGAGAATTGACATATTTTCTTGGCCTGCAAATCCAACAAAAGGAAGGAGGGATATTCTTGTCTCAAACCAAGTATCTCAAGCAGATTTTGAAGAAATATGGCATGGAAGATGCAAAACTAGTATGTACACCCATGGTCACAGGATGTAGCCTCAGTGAAAATGATGAATCAGCAGCAGTACATCAACCAACCTACAGATCTATGATTGGAAGTCTACTTTATTTGACAGGTACTCGACCAGACATCATGCATGCAGTGGGAATAGTTGGAAGATTTCAGGCAAATCCAAAGGAAACTCATCTTCAGGCAGTAAAGAGGATCTTCAAATATCTTCAAGGGACTCAAAATTATGTCTTATGGTATCCTAGAGATATAGATCTCACACTTCATGCTTATACAGATGCAGATTGGGTCGGAAGCGTGGATGACAGGAAGAGCACAAGTGGTGGTGCATTCTTTATGGGTTCCAGATTAGTATCTTGGTTCAGCAAGAAACAAAGTTCGATTTCCTTGTCTACAGCTGAAGCAGAATATGTTGCTGCTGCATCCTGCTGCACTCAACTCCTTTGGATGATGCAGACCCTGCAGGATTTTCAAATCACTTGTACACCACCTATCTCCATCTTATGTGATAATACAAGTGCAATCAGCATTTCAAAGAACCCAGTCATGCACTCAAAAACCAAGCACATACCAATCAAGTATCACTTTCTCTAGGAACAAGTGCTTGAACAAAAGGTCAAGTTGGAGTATGTTCCTTCTAAGGAACAAGTTGCTAATATACTCACCAAACCATTGCCTAGGGAGACCTTTGAATACCTCAGGCAAAAGCTGGGGGTTGTTGATGTATCATCTTGTTGTTGAATCTCTTCTGATTGTTGGTTGTACGCAAGGTTCATCTAAAGTATATGCGTACATTGGTCGAAGATTGAATGGCACAGGTTCAGGGGGAGCATATCATGCATTGTTGGCATTATGGAGGAAGTACAGAAGGAGATCATGGATGCTGGTCTGAATATTGTTGCAATACGTCTCTATCTCTTTCATGATGTATAAGTCTTGGTTCTTCTTGAAGAACATCTTTTGCAGATCTTTCCTACAATCAGGGGGAGCATGAACAGCACAATTCAGAAAGAGCAGAGCTTTCAGCATGTAGCATGAACAGATTAGTACACCTTGGCATATACAAAGGGGGAGCTCATTCAGAGATTTCAATAGGTACTCAGGGGGAGTATGAACAGCGGAATGCCTTTCTAGGAAAGAGAATATCTTGGTCTACCCTTTGCCCTTGATGTCAAAGGGGGAGAGTGATTTGGTATTGTTGCCATCAAGTCCAAAGGGGGAGATTGTTGGCATTATGATGCATGTGTTGTAATTGATGGAAAACAACTCATAGAAGATCAACTCACTTATATATATCTAGATGAATCTACGGAAGAGATATCAGATGACAATTCTCAGTATAACAAAGTTTCCTTCATGTAGAGAAAAGTTCACGCACTTTTATGCAGAGAAAAGTTTATTCCATGTAGAGAAAAGTTCACGCACTTTTATGCAAAGAAAAGTTTATTCCATGTAGAGAAAAGTTCACGCACTTTTATGCAGAGAAAAGTTTATTCCGTGTAGAGAAAAGTTCACGCACTTTTATGCAGAGAAAAGTTTATTTCATGTAGAGAAAATTTCACGCACTTTTATGCAGAGAAGAGTTTATTTCATGTAGAGAAATGTTCACGCGCTTTTATGCAGAGAAAAGTTTATTTCATGTAGAGAAAAGTTTACGCACTTTCATGCAAGAGAAAAGTTCACACACTTTCATGGTTGGTTCATGGTATTAGTCCGACAGTTTTTGATCCTATGGTTTTGGTCCGTGGTATTGCATCCAAAAGTGTTGATCTCACGCACTTTCATGGTTGGTTCATGGTATTAGTCCAACAATTTTTTGATCCTATGGTTTTGGACCGTGGTATTGAGAAAGGACTAAGGCTATAAAAGAGGAAGGAGATCATTTGGCAAAGCATCTTCTGAATGATTGAATATCTGATAAAGTGCTAGATCTGGAATATGGTGATTGGGTTATGGTGCAGATCTGGATCTGAATGAAGAAGGAACCTGAGCGTAAGGAGAAGGATAAGTTCTATTGATGGGTCAAAATCTTAAGGTTGGAATAGTGGTATCTCTATATGATTTTGATCTGTGATATGTGGCACACGCTTGATCTATAAATCTAATAATCTGGGTTAACTAATGAATTTATAGATCTGAATTATTGATGCATGTTTTATTGTACACATGTTATGATCTGGGTATGTATGATGTATGGAACAACTGCAAAGTTATAAGGAAATATTTGCAGATCTGTATGAGGGTTGGCTTTGGTGAAAGCATTGATTCAGTATTGGATAAATCAGAGATTGATGATGCAAGTGTAGTTGATGGGTTTTTGATGTTCTTGGATCCAGTCTGAAAATTAATGAAAAGTGGTCCTTGAAAGAAAAGAAGTAGGGGGTTGTAGCTCCCTTCCAGGAGAGACTGGAAAACGAGAGAGAGAGTTGTAGCTCTCTGCAGGTTGTAGCCTGCGTACTGGTAAAGGACTGCACCAGTACAAAATCATTGTAAAAGGAGTTTCTTATTAAAAGAAGATAGAGACATATTGCAGCAGGCGGTTTTCACCCACATTGGGTTTCCACCTTATATCTAGTGTTCTTTTGTGTGACTATTTTCTTTTCTTGTTCCTGCTCATTATTTTATGATACTGACATACAAAGTAATGATCAATATTTGAAGAATTATTCAAAGTATAAATAAGGAAGATATATTGAAAAGAATTTGATAATACTGATTCACCCCCCCTCTCAGTATTATTTCCAAGAGTGTGGGAGACCCTTGGGAGGCTTTTGGTGACTTCCTAGAGGTTTGCCATCAATTCGGCCTTAAAACAGGCCATTTCAAGAAAACCTACAGGATGATCCTGTTGGAATTACAGTGAACCTACAAGATACATCCGAGAGAAAAATGGAAGGTTTTGCAAGTGATGAAATGCTTAGGGAAGGTGGTATATGGGTGGAATAGAGTGATAAAATTCTTAGGATCACTCAGAACTCAAAACCAAATTGGGGGGATGGATGGATTTGCTCAAAAATCTTGGAGAAGTTTCCTTGTGAAATGATGAAATTGGCGAGGGTTTAATGACCAAGAAAATCAAATCCAAATTGGATGGGACAATTTTTTTTGTTAACTAGGATTTCTTAGGTCCCCATTCCAAGTTGAATCACTCAAAAATACATTTTTAACCCATGCTAAAAAAATAAAAATAGACATTACTAGTCGAAAATCTAGAAATTCGAGAACTAGTGAGCTAGTAAATCTAAAAAATGCCTAACCAAATCAAGTGAAAATTAAATGGGGTAATTTTTTTTATGAACTAGAATGTTCTTTTGATCTAATGCAAGTGGAATTAACTCAATTAAAGTTCGTTAGCATGCTCTAGAAAATAGCATAAAATTATTGTTCTTTGCTAGAAAGGAGGTCTAGCAATCTAGATTTGGGAGTAAGAAGACTAATCCAAGAAACTCAATGATTATTATGAAATTCCAAAGCTTTTCCAAGGATTAAATAATGCTTTTGATCTTGCAAAATAACTTACATCAACCATTTAACTCAATCCTACGACAAGAAATCGTTACTACTAAATACAGAAATAGAAAGAAATAAAAACTAGAGATGCATGTGAATAAGCAACGAAAAGAAGGAAAGAAAATGATACAAAAGGGCTTTGAGGTTCCTGGGATGGCCAAGCCTAAGGAAACTCAGAGACCTATGGAGGAGAACAAGATTTAGAAGCTGAACATGACACCAATCTTTATTATTTTCGTCAATAGAATTACATCCCTGCAAGAAAATACAATGGAGCTGCAAAAATACAAACTCTCTCCACAATAACACTAATTAAAATCTCTTCCCTAGAGTAAAATTTGACTTGGTACTTATACAAAATGATTAGGAATCATTCCCCATGAATGGAGGAAGCTTTCCCCACCAAAATCTCTTGATTAGTGGATCTAGTCCCCAATACTGGGAATTTGCATTAAATGGCAGGGAGTACATTCCTAGATTTCCTCAATCATTCCCTAGAGGGAAATTCGACTTGGTACTTATACAAAATGATTAAGAATCATTTCCCATGGATGGAGGAAGCTTTCCCCACTGAAATCCCTTGATTGGTGGATCTACTCCCTTGATTAGTGGAACACATTCCTAGATTTTCTCAATCATTGGAGTTCCACAATTTGTGCCATAATTCCATAATATATTGTTGACTTATTATTTATTATTGATCCTCCAGTAGTAGGGAACAAGTCCCTAAATTATCTCCTCCTCCAACTCTTCATAATCTGCCCAATATTCTCATAATATTCCACAAAAAATAAATAATATTAGGCACAAATATTCAGTTATTCATAAACCTTCCTAATGAATATATTAAAGTTAAAAATAAATTATCTAATGCAAAAAGAGAGGTTTAATGTGCTGAAAGATGGTCATAGGCCTTAATTTATGTTTTAAATTAGAGGCATGGGCCTTAATTTATGTCTAATTTAGAGACCCATCACCTGCTTCGATGTGCCCTAAAATGAAGAGGAGACATCTTGACCATGGATGGATAATTTGGTGAGCTTCTGAATGTCATCCACATGGATGGGATACTCCTTATCGATCCATAGTGAGCCATTATGTATCCTACTGATATGAAACTTGGTACACCTCATCGCTTCACCAATAGTACCAAATACAGGAAAATCTCACAATTTCATAAGGGTAGACCAAAATTCAGGTTTGAGTATTTAAATAGTGTCGGCAGATGGAGCTGCAAGAGAATACATATAAAATTTTTGACTTAAGGTTGTAAACAATGATAGGTCAGACAAATCATTGTCAACCAGAGTAGCCTTCTCATATTTCCCCAATATTTCCTCTACAATCTCAATGTAATCATCGGAGAAATAAAAAAAGTAACAGTAGATTTATCATAGTGGCCCATAGTGGATGATCATTGGATATAAACTAATTGAACAGGGGGATGGCGATGAACTTGAGACACAAGGGGGAATAGACACAGAATCCAGGGCAAAAGACTCTAAGTATACAAACACAAATGAGTAATAAGCTTCTGTGTGTGGCACTTACAGAAAAAGAAACAACATAATGTGGAATGACTCAACAGTTGGTGATTAACTGTGACAACTTGAAAAAATTGGACTCAATTCAGGTATTGACGACAATCAGGACAAAAATCCCCAAGATATGACGCAAATGACCCAAAAAGGAAATGTCACGACGACAAATTTAATGGAAAGTACTTTAATTCTTTAAATCATAAATCGAATCATGAAAATTTCACTATTATGGGGAAATTAATAAATTATTGAAATATTTGCATTAAATAACTGAATAAAAGATGAAAATGACAAGATACATCTCCCTGAACACAATGGGTTATAGTGGGTTGCAACTAAAAAAATTAAGACAATTGACTAACCCAACTAGACTAAGAAAATAACTAATGCAATTGACTTGATCCTAAACCTAACTTGTGCCCCTTTACAAAAAGTGAAAAACCAAAGTGATTTTAGTGACCATAGTAGGGCTTCAAGTGTGCACTAGTCACCCATCCAAGAAAAATAGTTCCATCAAGTTGTGTGATCTTAACAACTCTAGACTCTCTTATTTTTGAAAAAAAGAAAGGACCCAACCAATGCATTTGTAGTTTTCCAGGGTGCTTAAGGTAATTACTTTCATATAAAAACACTTGGTCTCCCATGGAAAAAGACTTCCTTTTGATATGTCTATCATGTCAAGGTTTTTTCCTTTGCTTCTCAACACTTCAATAAAAATCTGCAAGAAAACATTGCTCGTCTAATTTCCACAACTCTTGTAGACAATATCAAATAGACTCATCATCAGACATTTTGGTGACTTGCACAATAAATAGATTCGGAATAATAAATTTAGTAGGTAACATTGATTCTCTTCCATACACAAGCTAAAAGCGAGTATAATTGTGCAGGCATTTGACAGTAGTGCGATAGGCCCATAATGTAGTAGGAACTTTCATCCCAATCATCCCTATTAGCGAAACATACATTAGTGAGTCCCTTCTCCAAAACCTTGTTAAAAGCTTCAACAGTCCCATTCGCTTGCGGATTATATGGGCTACTAGTATGATGTTAAATCATGAACTCCTGCAATAATGTAGCAAGAGTTTCATTGATGAAGTGTGATCCTTGATCACTTGTGAGGCTCCTTGGATAATTAAGCATTGTAATAATATTTTCAAATATGAATCTAGCGACAGTACTAGCGTTATAGGCCATTTTGTCGCATCTAGTCAATAGGCATACAAACCATATCGATCATCATCCATGAACATATTCTCATCATTCCCTACATAATGCCCTAAGCATGACCTTCCAAATTCCTGAGTTTTTGGGTCTAATTGCTTCAAAACAATGCTTTTAAGCCCCAATGCACCCTGGCCCTTTAGGGACCTGTGTTCAACAGCAAGTTTCTCCTTACTACACTAGCGCTAATCAGCAATAGCTTGTCCCTTGCTGGGGGTGTGTTGATTTTAGAAATTTAGGAAAAATAAAAAGAATCTCGAAGCTTCCTCTTCCAGAATCTTCTAGGAGTTGTTTGAACCATTTACCTTGGATAACAAGTTTGAATCCTCTCTAATTCTACCTTGGAGATTTCACCTCTTATCCCTTGAGCTCATCCTCCCATCATAAGTGGATCTTACGCCTATATTGGTAAATGGATAATAATTCCTAAAGTACCACACTCTCCTATATATTTACTTCCATCCACAACATCAGGGTTTGATTTTGGAGATTTATCATGCCCTCATGTTTTTGCCTTGAGTCTAAGAGAGACATATATTCATGCATTAGGGTGACATTGAGGTGTGCATTGTGACAAGGAAGGAAAAGTCAACTTGGGGAGATCTATACAAGATCAGCACTATATTTGGTTGTAAACTCTCTTCTATTTGTATTAATAAAAAGAGTATATTGTTTTCCTATATGTGTTATGTTATGTTTACATTCATATATGCCAATTCCTCGTTGATTCATTGAATAGAGTAATTGAACCATGTTACATAGATTTTGTAGATCCTTGGTTTGTTTCAACTGAATGTGCAGGTTCTAATTACAACAATTGAAGCTCGGGTTGGTGCTTATAAGCCTGGAGGAAAGTAAATCTTGCAAAAAAATTCCAAGTAGGCCTCTTTTTATCTTTCAATTTCTCTAAGGAAAACTTTATATTCTTTGCTTTAAGTTGTTCTAGACCAGTCCACTAGGTATAGGGGAGATACTTTGTCCATAATCATAAATCTCACATAAAAAATTGGCGACTTTGCTAGGGATTGTTTCATTCCCTTAGTGGTTTCCTTGTCACTAATACTTGTTTCACCTCTTAAATAGACCTTCATTGCCTCACTCATCTCTGAATTGACCCTAGGAAGACCTTTCATTGAGCTTCGTTTGATTTTTTATGTCGAAAATTGCCCTTATCTTGATCAGTGCTCCCCCTAGTTTGGATATGGAGCGTTGCAGCGCTCCCCATCCTTCTCAGTACCTATGCTGCAGAGCACTGGTTTCCTTTCAACACTACGGTGACCCATGTTTGATGCAAAAAATTGCCTATTTGTGATTTTCTCTCTAATTAGTTTTATTCTAGCTGGTTCTCATTGTGTCCCTAAGTGTGCTTTGGTCTCTCATAAGCCTTCACCTTGTTTTCTTTTGGTTTTTAGTGACTTTGATAAGAATTTGTTTGGATTTTCCTTTGCTCTTGTCAATTAGGTCATTAGCAAACTAATTGCTTAATCGTTGGTTTCTTGGAAGAAATTTTGTTTCAGTCATCGTTCTGAATATTTTTTAATATCATTGATTAAGCAAGTATCTTAGTTTTCATCTGAAAAGAAAAATCACATGCATTTTGCATTACATATATGGTTTTGTGTGTGAATTGGAATTGGAACAGTTGCATTAAGGGAATTGCATTTAAAAAATATTGTTTGTTGTATCTTGTATGTTGAATCATTATTTGTTCTCTTCCCTCTCATAGATTTTCATTGAAAAGAAAAATTCATTTTGTCATGATAGATTGCACTTTTATGATATTCAGCTGAAATTCACGGTGAGCCTTGAAAACTGAAACTTAATTCACCATAAACTTTAAAATTTATTGAATCAATCTTAAGGATCATTTGAAACATTAAATCAAACATTTAGAGGTCTAGGCTAGAGATGTGTTATGATGTCTTTAAATGTAGGGGCTGTCATTTTTTTCCAGCATTGCATTCTGGTGGTGATATCTCATTCCACATACGTAAGTGTATCAGATCGTTATCCATGTACCTCTGGGTATAATGGATGGGGCTCCATGCATGAGAAGTAAATGGGAATGCTCTCATCATATGGTTATGCATTAGACAACATTACCATGGACTGCACTTCCATGTATCGTCAAGTGATCTAGGTCGGGGTGTGACAAAGGACTCTTCCAAGACCTTTTACTTTCGTGATATGTTAAATTTAATTTTTAAAAGAACATAAATGAATACATCTGCATGTTTTAAAGAAGAGGAACATGACAATCATCAGCACATGAAAACATAAGTCATTGATAACGGAGTTCGTCCAATAGGTACTACGTCTTTGGGCCCCGGTGTCAAGATGGTGTAGGTCGTTGCATTAAGTGCTATCAATAGTGATGATGTACATAAGAGGTGATGTCGCTATCATATAAGGAAAATGCCCTCAAGCAGGAGTGGCTCCAAGAGATGTTCCACTACAGGAAGTCTCAATCAAAATGACTCCTATCAGTATGACATAAACTCATGCATGATGATAATGAGCATCCCGCCAACATGGCATAAAAGGGATCTCAATGCAAACATGCATGGCGACACATGAGTATCCCATCAACATAACGACAAACGGATCTAAGACAAAACATGAAGAATCATGACAATAAGTACATCCCACAGATGATTTTGCATCACATCAAGCAGGAATCATGAAAACAAGTAAGAAACAAGATCCCTCATCAAACATCAAACAGGGATCTGTACAGCACAATGCATAGAAAAAAGAAGTACATTGACACATTACATATACCTCACATCCTGGGACCATCTGAAGAAAAGGATGTCAAGTTGCTGAAGTTGTTCGTACCATCGATCTAGCGGCGTCGAATCTCATTGGAATGACAGCTCGCACATGAATGCTGACACCTGCATTCCACTTAGAAAAGTGGCCGAAAAATGAAATGATAAAATGGAAAATCTAAACACACCATCAGATTTGTGGCATCGAATAGTGCAAAATTGACTGTCAAATTTCTGAATTCTAAGAAAGTGAAATTATAGGCTTAAGGAATATTTTAGATTCCCCCTTAGATTCCTTAAAGATTCCCTCCTCCGGATCCTCTATAAATCGGATGCTCAAATCAAGAAACTGACTACGTCATCAGGTTCGTGTCTCTGAGAAGTGTAAGATCGACATAAAATTTGTCCAATTTGGACACTACACAAATTTCACCCTCCTGAGAATTTTGCTGAATCATGGTTCTGCCTGCAATAAATTAATTAAAAAAATATTACGTCTCGATTTCTGTGGCCGCTCCTGGTTCCTCCATGCCTAGGCGCACTGGGAAAATGTTGGGTTTATATTAAATTTTTGGGTGGAGTTTTATCAAAAAGCCCGTTTGGGCGGATTGGTATAAGATCCAAATTTGGTGGAGGAGGTCGGGTGGTAAACCTCGCCTCCTCCATGTTTAAACTTTTCTTGTTTTAATAAAACCGCAACATACTGTTTTGGAGGGGGGTTAGGTCCGCATTGGACAGCCTGCCCCATAACTCCCATATCTCCATTGAATTAATTAGCGTATTAAGCATTTAATTAAATGGGAGGTTCGATGGTTTATGTGGTGCATTTGTTTGAGTTGTACATGGGGCCGCCACATGGTGGTGGGCCAGCCCGCGTGGCTAGCATGGGTACCCACCGGCCTCCTCATTAAAATGATAACATATGTTCTTATGGAGAGGTGTGGGGTGGTGGGGGTGGTGGTCCACCACCTCCTTTCTATATATATATATTTGTTAATTTTTAATAATAATAAGGCCATTTCGAAAATTCCAAAATTTGACCAAAGGAGTCAAATTAAATAGGCCACAAATTTTCCCAGAATCTGGCCAGAGTTGGCCGGATTCTGTCCACCAGAAAACTTCCAAATTGTGTCTCCATTAAGCCTACCTAGTCAGCAAAAGTCAACCAAAACTTTGACTGGCTCGTTCTCCATCATACGAGCTTGGATTGACAAACCATTCGCATCGTTTCGATCAAGACGACGAGATCTACGCTCTGGTCCTAGTTCGAAAGAATTCTGATCACTTTTATTTTCGAGCTTCCATAAGCTCTCTTTGTCTTATGTGTGTCTCTGGAGCCACCTGGATCAATCCTCCCCACTAAGTAGCTTTTGGTCCTCCAAAGGCATAAAGAATAATCTGCAACTTCTTTGTACCTTGTCTGTATCACAAGCATCCTGAAAGGTCTCGCTTCCATCTCCTTCACCTTTGTTCTTTGGAGCCTTAAGCGATGAGCTGACACCTGCAACCTCTGTAACCTGTAGTACATTTTTTTGCAAATTACATGCTTGACTTTCATAACCAACTAATGACCCGAGCATCCCATACTTTCCACGATTTTATAATACATACTCGGTGGTCAAGTTTACATCAAGATGGACACAATACTCCAACTACGAAAACAAGGCCAAGATATCATTGTTGCTTCAACAAGTGATGGAAAACACTTCATCACTGCAACACATGACTTACAAAGATAAGGCCAAACACTATTTTCTTTGACAAGTGATGGAAACACGACATCACTTTCAGAGATTAAAATGCAACTTAAAATAAGACTAGACATCATTGTTTCCTAACAAGTGATGGAAACACGTCATCACTTTTACATTTTAAAATGCAACAAATGACTTACAAAAGTACGACCGTGACATGCTAACATGTCTGGAAACCATTTTTCACTTATCAATGTGAATGGGTCACCCCCCTATGGTAGTTCTGCTTGTCGAACAATCGTTTCACCTAGTTCATGCACCGACACTTTGTCTTTAAGGTGTTGTTCTGGATGGAGCCTCCAACAAGTGGCTCTTTGATGGCCACCCTTGTCGCAATGACTGCAATACATCTTCTTCCTCCATATTTTCTTAACATGTTTCTTTCCCTATTGTTGAGAGGGTCTTTCATGCCTCCTCCTTTTGTGTGCTGCTATTCTTTTCCAACACTTAGAAAATGTATGGTTATGTAATCCACAAAAGGTACATGTTTTTCGATTCCATGATTTACGTTCATCTTTAACAACATGATTATAACCAAAATGAACATTCGAATATCGAGAGTGGTTATACCTTTCCTTGTTGTCTCTGGTGTAAGTATGGCGATGAGAGCTTTCCTCAGCTCTTTCCCTGCCATGGGCACTGCCATGGGATGATGGGGATGTGTTCCCATCATTCTCTTTCCTCGACGATTTCAACGATGTCTTGGAAGCATCTGACACCTTCGAGCATTCTCATTCGATGTATGCAAAACCTGCAAATTGAGGTCTCTGCACAACCTCCAATGGTTGAGTAATGCCTTGGTTATTAACACCAAGTTATTTTTCCTCCTCCTGCCTTGTCCTGGTAAAGAGCCTCATGTTTGTCCCTGTAATTGGGATCTCCAAATCTCCAATAGAAATCATACTATGTGAAGATGAAATCGAAAGGAAATCAACATATTTTACCTCCTCTGTCGATTTGGAAAGAACTGATGAGGGCTTCTCATCATCTGTTGTTGGTGGTTCGCTAGCTATCTCGACGCATTCCCCAACTTCCTTTCTGACATACCCAATTCCTACCTGATGGGGTAATTCTTCTACTTTGATGGGGTTGACAATGCCTTGGCCATTAACACCTAATCCTTTTCCTTCATACCCCATTCTCTTCAATAGTTTGGAGCCAATTCCTGTGGTATGATTTTCAAAAACAACGAAATCATCATCAGAACACATACATGAAGATGGAGAACTACTTTTTACCTCACATGGGTCACGCTGCAGCTTTTCCAAGGCCTCATCCTTAGCTTACAGTTGTTGTAACAAAATTTGTTTTTCCTCCTTCTCTTCATGTAGAAGCATCTTCAATTCAAAGTTCTCTGTTTGAAGATTTTGTTTGTTGTGCTTCAATTCTTCCAGGGCCTCTTCCATGGCTCGCAACTGAAGTTGCAATCGGGCCTTTTCCTCTGTCTCTTTCTATAGAGTTTCATACATTATTTCCACCCTTTTGGAAATTTTGAGCATGGTCTCATACATCGCTTTTTCATCTTATGTCGTTGCATTTTCCATTGTTCCCGCTTTCAATTCACATCCACACAAAGACCGCTCTGATACCACTTGATCTAGGTTCGAGTGTGACAAAGGACCCTTTTGAGACCTTTTACTTTCATGATGTGTTAAATTTCATTTTTAAAAGAACATAAATGAATTCATCTGCATGTTTTACAGAAGAGGAACATGACAATCATCAGCACATGAAAACATAAGCCATTGATAACGGAGTTCGTCCAGGAGGGACTACGTCTCTGGGCCCCGGTGTCAAGATGGTGTAGGCCGCTGCATTAAGTGTTGTCAATAATGATGATGTACATAATAGTTGATGTCGTTATCATACAAGGAAAATTCCCTCACACGGGAGTGGCTCCAAGAGATGTTCCACTACAGGAACTCTCAGTCAAAAGGACTCCTATCATTATGACATAAACTCATGCATGATTATAATGAGCATTCTGCCAACATGGCATAAAAGGGATCACAATGCAAACATGCATGGCGACACATGAGTATCCCATCAACATAGTGACAAAGGGATCTTAGACAAAGCATGACAAATCATGACAACAAGTACATCTCACATATGATTCCATGTCACATCAAGCAGGAATCATGAAAACAAGTAAGAAACAAGATCCCTCGTCAAACATCAAACTGGGATCTATGCAGCACAATGCATAGCAAAAATAAGTACATGAACACACTGTATATACCTCACATCATGGGACCATCTGAAGAAAAGGATGTCAAGCTGCTGAAGTTGTTCGTACCATCGATCTCGCGGCATCGAATCTCATGGAAATGACTGCTCGCACATGAATGTTGACACCTGCATTCCACTTAGAAAAGTGGTCGAAAAATGAAATGAGCAAATGGAAAATCTAAACACACCATCAGATTTGTGGTGTCAAATAGTGAAAAATTGACTGTCAAATTTATGAATTCTGAGAAAGTGGAATTCTGGGCTTAAGGAATCTTTTAGATTCCCCCTAGATTCCTCAAATATTCCCTCCTCCGTGTCCTCTACAAATCAGCTGCTCATATCAAGAAACTGACTACGCCATCGAGTTTGTGTCACTGAGAAATGTAAGATCGACATAAAAATTTTCCAATTTGGACACTACACAAATTTCACCCTCCTGAGAATTTTGCTCAATCATGGTTCCGCCTGCAATAAATTAATTAAAAAAATATTACGTCTCGATTTCTGTGACCACTCCTGGTTCCTCCATGCCTGGGCGCACTAGGCAAATGCTCGGTTTATATTAAATTTTTGGGCAGAGTTTTTTCAAAAAGCCCATTTGGGCAAATTGGTATGAGATCCAAATTTGGTGGAGGAGCTCGGGTGGTCAAATGGAGGAGGTTGGGTGGTCAAACCCCATCTCCTCCATGTTTAAACTTTTCTTGTTTAAATAAAATTGCAGCATACTGTTTTGGAGGGGGGTCGAGTCCGCATTGGGCAGCCCACCCCATAACTCTCGTATCTCCGTTGAATTAAATGGTGTATTAAGCATTGAATTAAATGGGAGGTTTGATGGTTTATGTGGCGTGTTTGTTTGAGTTGAACATGGGTTGTACATGGGGCTGCCACATGGTGGCAGGCCAGCCCACTTGGCCGGCGTGGGCTTGATACTCGCTGGCCTCCTCATTAAAATGATAACATATGTTGTTATGGAGAGGCGTGGGGTGGTGGGGGTGGTGGCCCACCACCTCCCTTATATATATATATATATATAGATAGATATCTCTCTCTCTCTCTCTCTCTCTCTCTCTCTCTCTCTCTCTCTCTATATATATATATATATATATATATATATATATATATATATATATCTATATATATATAGATATCTCTCTCTCTCTCTCTCTCTCTCTCTCTCTCTCTCTATATATATATATATATATATATATATATATATATATATATATATATATATATATATATATATATATATATATATATATATATATATATATATATATATATATATATATATATTAGTTTTAATAATAATAAGACCATTTTGAAATTCCAAAATTTGACCGAAGGAGTCAAATTAAACAGGCCACAAATTCACCCAAAATCTGGCTGGAGTTGGCCAGATTCCATCTGCCGGAAAACTTCCAAATTGTGTCTTCGTTAAGCCTACCTAGTCAGCAAAAGTCAACCAAAACTTTGGCTGGCTCATTCTCCCTCATACGAGCTCATATTGACAAACCGTTCACACCGCTACGATCAAGACGACGAGATCTACGCTCTGGTCCTAGTTCAAAAGCATTCTAATCACTTTTATTTTCGAGCTTCCATAAGCCCTCTTTGTCGTATGTGTGTCTCTAGAGCCACCTAGATCATCGAGTATATTTTGGAAGTCCACCATAGGTCGCTATCCTCACCTTAGGTAATAGAATCGGCACCCTTGCACACTGTGATACACCAAACACAACATTCAGGGAGATTTCCTTCCCATACATAACTCCTTGGTTCTCCAAGGTGGTATATTGTAGTTCACAATTGCTTGGTAATCCCTTTTGCCTAGATTACCCCCTTTTGATTTATTTATTTTGTTAATTTTTAAAAGTTATTAAACCAACGTGGAAGAAAAACCCCCTCAACCCCGTCGTTCGTGTAGGATGCAAAGATTGCCTCCTCTTCCACCTGAGCCAACTCATGGATGTTGTCAGAAGAATAAAAGGATGCATACTACCAAATCTAGTGCTTCAGGAACTACTACCTCTGGCTCTCCACCTGAGATAGATCCACCATAATCATCATTTCTTTTTAGTACTAAAACCGAGATTACTTCTTCATTTTCTACAGAGTCCAACAGAATCGAAAAAGAAGAACCTAAAACTTTATTACCTGAGGTTATTGAACCTGACTATATTGAATCAAAGATAGTACAAACTAAGGTTATACAACCTGAGGTACCTCAGTTACCTACATCTATTACTTCAGGACCTTCTTCTATTCCTCTATCTCAGACCCAACAACAAACCATATATCTTGGACCTGACAGTGAAACCCTTCCACATGGTCTTGTGAGTATTGAAGAGATTCCTTAGGAAGAGTCTCAACCTTCTTCTCTAGTTGACTTGAGAGGAACTCATATTTACGAGGCCCACCCTTTTCCTTCTCCTCATACTCCATAACACACTCTTTTGTCTGATTCTTTTCCTTTCAACTCACCTGTGAGTTTCTCATGACAATATTCTTTGGCACAATTAACCATGATTGAATCTGCTATGTTTTCTCAACCTACATCTACTACTATGACCGAGACAACCCATGTTGCAACTTCATCCATGTTTGTAACATTGCTAGAGACACATTTATATGGTGGTTCATTTGTCCCCCCTGATTACCAATCATTATCTGGTACCTTTTCTGGTGCAGCATCTAGTCCATGGACCTCTCCCATGTCATATTTTTTCTGGAATACCTTCTAGCACTTCTTTAATGAGCGCTACATAGTCTACTCTTCCCCCTTCATCACAACCAACCTTTGAGCATAAATATGGCCCATATGTTAGCAGATATGGGCACTTACAATAATTCAATTCATCTTATGTTGGGTACCTTCCTCCTGAGGGGAATTTGCCTCCATATTCCCCTCGTCTATCGGCTGGGGGGGAACCTGTTGCGGGAACATATCCAACCTCTCATCAAATATCACAATTTAGTGCTCAGCCTCATCATAGTCCTCCACATTCAGGAATGATTGTTAATTCTTGGAAACCTACTCTGCCTATACAACCTAGCCCGATTGTGAATCAAGTTCAAACTTATCAACCTGTTCCATCTTCATATCAAATTTATGTTGGTCAACCCATATCTCAACTTGTTCAAACTCAAGTTCATGTAAGTCAACATTTATAGGTTTGACATTTAACTTGACCTCTCCCACTGGTATCTGGGGCCTCTCAAACCCCACTTACCTAGCCTCTTCAAGGTCACTTACAGCCTCCTCCAGTTGGACAAGATATTCCTCAAGTCCAGATAGGTCACCCTCTATATGGTATGGCGCAAACACAATCTATATAGCCTTATGTTGGGATGATGCAAAATCCCACAAGGCAATCATACTAATTGTATCAATGAGTACCTTGCTAAGGTCACCAAATTCTCTATCAAAATCAACATATCCAAACCCATCCATTTCAATGTTTAGAAGGTTATCTTGGTGCTGGGAAGCAAGGTTATGTATTGTGGTTACCAAAATCCTCCCTATCCTAGAACACGATAATTGTTGCTCAAGCCATCCCATCCTATCCAGGATATCCTCCACCACACCTTAATAGGCAATTGCCATTTGTAGAAACTCTTCAATTACCATATTTAACCAGGCTTACTAACGATCCCATTGCCCGTTCTCCTTGGGGGTCGGTTATTCTGACGAAATTGTCCAATGATATCCCTAAATTCAATGGAAATCATAGAGAATATCCATCTACACATGTGATGAGTTGTCATTTGTGGTGTTCTTCAAAATTTATCAATAATGATTCTATTTATTTACGACTTTTCCAGTGCACACTTACCGGTATGGCATAAAAATGGTATATTAAACTACCATGAGCTTCTTTCAATAATTCTAGTGCCTTGGCTACCACATTCCAAACACATTTCAATTACCCATGCGATATGAAGTTGGAACTAAACTTTTAACCAATTTCAAATAAATTGATGCCACTCACAATTCCGTTCACATTCATGAGTGGTGATGTCATCGTCAGTTGGTTAAAATTTTGTTCCTGACCAATTGTTAGTTGAATGGTTTATTAAGTCTCTATTGCCATCCATCATAGAAGATGTCGCTAAGGGCGGTGTCATGAACGAAAGGTAGGTAATCGCTCGAGACCAGTATTTAGATCTCATTTATACCCAATCGAGCATGCTCTATGATAAAATACCAAATGATATGTGACCTTCTAATATTGTTCCTCAACCTCCTAGTAAATAATCTCATGCCACCGATGGCATGATTGGTTTTTCCAATCAACATTCGATGAGTGAACCATCTGGCTCAACTCTCGATGTGGCTACCAAAAACCCTCTTTCCTCCACTCTTGCGGCTTCTACTTCCGAGATCAATTTCAATCAATCATCCAAAGGCAAATCTCAATAACTAGGAATTAAGAAGAATGTCAAAGGTAAAAATAAGAAAGATAATCATCCGCAGGATAAATAAAATAATCAATCTTCTGAAGAGAAGGATAAACTTCATTATCCATGTTTGATTGGTAATGAGGAGCACTTCACTCGTAACTGTCCACATCGATAAAAATTCAATCAGTTCCTTAAGTCATCCACTTCACGCACCGTGGTGACAGATCCATTTCTGAATCAGGAGACTAATATGGTTTCCCAAGATCCTACTTCCTCTAAATCGATTTTTATGCTTTCCTCTACTAAGCCAAAAAATTATGTTATGTTGGCCACTCGAAATAAATATTGCAGTGACTTGAACCCATTGAATAGTTAGGCTACTGATCAACCTGCTACTTCAAGCACATCTCCGTCATATCCTAATCTAAATGTGCTTCCTACTTAGTTTATGATTAAGCCTTTGAAAGGCGTTATCTGTAAATCTACTTTCAACCCTCGTGCAAGAGCTACTAGGAATTATAACATAGTTCAAGACCTCGCTCAAGCTCCTTCGGCTATGTCCAATTTTGTACGGTGCTGGAAATCCATCAACTAAGGGGTCTCCCTGATGTGAAGTCCCAATTAGCCCTCACACTGTTTGGAGTAGGAGCCCCATCTGGAATATCAGCCCAGTTACCAGTTATCTTAGATATATTTCTTGGCTCTAACTATCAACAAGAGAGATAGTGCACATGCGCCTTCGAAAAGCAAGGGGGTGTGCCTGGTGAGTGTCCGATCATATGCATGTTAAAGTTATTTCACTGCAGAGGGGAGGAAAAGTGAGCCTGTAATAGAGAGGTGTAATACCACCCTATTAGAGACACACATGAACGAGAAGGATATGTGCAACATCAAATGGAATAGTCCATAGAGGTGCGACAATCATTGAAACCAATATAATGAGGAATATTTGTCTAATATCCAGTGGAATAGTCCACGAGGATGCGACAGCAATAATAGCAATTACAGCACATTCTCAATATGATAAGTACCAAAATAACTAAAATAGTTCAACTACTTTAGCGCAGATGAAAGAAAACATGAATTACAAGCATTCAAAGAATAGTATTACAAATATCCATAATCCATGCATGATGAACATGTTGGCCTTGAAGGCTTTTGTTATTAAGTAAAATTTCCAAGACACGTGTATACAATGAACATCACTAGCTCCAACAGTGGAGTGTTGGAGCCACTCCTTTCTCCTCAAAAGGACTGATCTATCTCTCTAATTCCTTGCAGGAGGAGCCAAGGTGAAACGTCTTTTGCTCATACAATGAGGGTGTATATATAACGAAGGGGTGAAGCTTCACCCTCCTTGTGACTCTTTGACTACCCTCATGACTATTTGACTTCCTATGACTTTTTGACTTACATGACTCTTCACATTCCATGTGTGTCCTTTGGACTTCCACTTTATAATACATTTCGAATATCATTTGCATTATCCACAATGATGATGTGGCATATGACAACTCATGACATCACATCACATGACACTCCTGACATGGACTGTTTGATGATGTGGCAGTCTTAAGCCATTGCAACTACTATGTGTTGAGTGTCTTCTTGAGAATGCTCTTATTTTCACTTTTGTATGACTTGGTGATAAGGGATCTTCAATGATCTTAAGTCTTGAGTTGTGATCACAAAGTGATGTCCCTTTGCTTTCTCGTGATTGATCAACTTGCATATTCAGCTACAAGAGTGTCTTTGAGCATGTTTCCCTCCTTCATCACTTTCTTAATCATATCACCATAGCATGGTAAGGTCCCTGCATTAACAATTCATTCCTGACAGGACAACATGAGTCTAATAAACCCCTACTCTAAGATGGTGCACATTAATCCATTGTTTAAGCCAGAATTGGGTGACAAGATGGGAAAGAGGCTCAGTAACGATGCAATTACACAGCTCAGGTAATCAGGGGTGAAGCTTGAGCCTTGAGACTGTGTAGTGCACATTTCATGTTGGGATGAGGAAGAAAATTGCGTAGTTTAGGAGCTCAGGATGACAGGCTGAGGGGACAGGCACTAGATCATCCTATTGCATAGTTCTGGAGGAAAGATGAGCCCAGGTGACAGCATAATTGTGCAGTTCAAGAGCTCAGTGCTAAGGATTGACCCTTGAGAGAATATGAATTCTATAGCTCAGACTAGACTGAGGAAGAAAACTCTGCAGTTCTACGAGCCAATGAGGCAAGCGCGAGGGGATGGAGACTGAGTGAACACATTGCGCAGTTCCGAGAGACGAGGGAGATTGGAATATTAGTAGTTATGCATATCAAGAGATGAAGGGGGGATTTGGAGGCTATATATTGTGAAGTGTGCAGTTGAGACCAAGCTGGGAGAAAGAATTGCGCAATTTTAGAGGTCAAGGCCGGATCTTGAGCACAGAAACTACACAATGCAGCAGTCCTAGGAGGTAGGAATTGTGCATCTTGAATTTCCAAGGAGGAAGTGTTAGAAAATTATATATTACAAAGCAATGGAACACATAATATATTGTGGAAACACAAACACAAAAAATGCATAAAACAAGAGAGACACAGATATATGTGGTTCACCCAATTTGACCTACGTCCACGGAGAAACAACAGTCCTTCCTTTTATATTATCCAACAAAACGAAGAGATACAACCTACAGTAGATCTGTTGTAATTTCCCCTTCACTCTCACACAGTCTCCTCTCTCTTTCGCACTTAGAATACACATATGTGTAACTGCAATACAATTCCCTCATATAAATTGATGGGTTTCCTTCTAGGGAAAGAAACCTTAAATTAAACATAACTTATACCATAAGATCATCTGCATAATGAACACCTCAAATTGACTATGAAATTACAATAATTTGCAAGGTAATTTTTCATTTATTTTTAGCTTCGAGGGCGCTACCCCCAAACCCATGCCAGGGGGGGCTCATAAAATACCCCCCTGATGGAGATTAAACGGGAAGCGTTGTCTCCCTGTTAGGAATTAGGGTCCAACATGAAGAAACCTCTGAATAAATAATATAATTAGGCTCCACACCCAATAGGAAGGTCACAGCTAGATGACTGAAACTACGTAGTGCATAGTTCAGGGAGGCCGGGTGAAGCCAAGTTGCTTGGTCAGGAAGATTTCTCAGAAATGGCTAAGTGTAAGACCAGTTAGACTAATGTGAACAATGATAAGAATGAATGTGATCTCACACTTAGAATACTTTACAACACAACAACATATATCACCCTGGACACAAGAACAATGCATTTCCCTCAGTGTGAAAACTTTATGACCAGTTACAGCAAGTGTGACACTTAAGATACACTTTGTGACAACTGTGACGACACTTGTGCGACAACGCTTAAAACTTTGTGAATGAGTCTGAAATAATTTTACATGGTTATAAAAACTCATATTCACAAAGATAGGCCCTTTAAACTACCATAATAGCTTCTACACCTTATACGACAGCTAATCATGCCAAAAGATGACAGTTTACCCAACTTGCAAAGGGGAGAAAAATACTTCAAGAAATTACATGAAATGAGTTTCGTTGTTTGCGACAAAAATGTGCAAGACCATGTAAGGCTCCAAAATTGAGTTTAAACCAAAATTTTGGAGGGTGTTGTAGCAGCCACAACACTTGGTGACACACTAGTAAAACTCCAGCTTCTCTGCTTCGGTTAAATTGTTCTGTGCAGGGCCTTGGTTCTTTAGGGAGTATTGATTCATCGTGCATATTACTTTGGCCTCCCACTTACCCCATGAATAGACACGGTCCCCTTTAATACTTCTTAGTTGAAAACAACATAAGATTCAGCGATATCACAATGTTTCGAGTTGGGAAGGGTAGTGTAGCTCGCAAGCTTAAGATTTTCATAGTATAATTTTTCATCTCTAGTGTTTCTCTGGTGCTAGCAAGCCTGGACAGTACCACGGTGGAGTCATGCAGGAACACAAACATTGCACTATTTCCAGTGAGCCTGGACAGTACCCTGGTGAAGTTTCTTTCTTCACCTCTATGTGCAGGAATCCTTTCTCTTCTTTCGCCTTTATTTATTTATTTTAAAGAGGACTATGCATTGGCACTTATTCATTTTTTAGTGGAAGAGGGATCCCGACTTATTGAGAAAAAAAGAGGTTGTTCCTTCAGAGAAGCATATAGAGACCTATGATTTAGGTTTGGTAGTTTAGATTTTTCCCCTTTTATTAATTGGATAAGCATGAAAACACCGAAACACAAAACTAGTCGTAGGCATAAGGTTTCCTGAATAGATATAGGTTCATGGTTGGACCAAAACTCTCCTTAAAGACAAATCGTATTTCCGTCAAAACTTGATCGACCAAAAGATATAACCTACACAAGGAATATGGACTAGAGGTTAGCCAAATGTTGAAGTGTCACAAGACTCTTTAGAGTTTGGCCACACACATACTAAGAAGCCAAAACAGGTCCAAGACCGACACTCATTCTCATGAGGAGAGCAAAAGGATACAAACAATAAGAAAGAAAACAAAAGAAACTAAATGAAAGGAAAGACAACACACAATAAGGAAAGAAAACCAGAAGCCAAGAAAAAGAAACTAAACCAAACCATAATGCAAGAGAAAAGTAAGAAAAAACAAGAGAGGTTGAAGAGAACAATACAGGATGGGTGCAAGAGAAGGAAAGCTAAGATGCAGCTAATCCTACTCTTAACCTAACAACTAGAATATTGGGGTCACGTATAATGGAATTTCCAATGTAGCCACGGTAAATGTTCCCGAATTACAATAAAAAATATACGACCAATTAAAATATATATAAAGAAATGTGAAAGAGAAAATATGAGAGCTTGAATAATTTTCACAAAAACTTGAAGGTCTTGCTTATGGGCAGAAAGATGTTTCACAACCACTACTTTCATCCAATTCACATTCTTACCTCTTCGACAGAAAGCATAATAAGACAAACCTCGAAGACTTCTTGTGAATGAGAAAACGCTGAAACCTATTTATTGCAATGGAGCTTGTCGAATAAGATTTGTCCAACCATTTAGCCGTTGGATCATAAAATTCATGATTATCCTCTTGAAAACCCTGAAATCTCTAAAAATAAGAATTTTCAATTAGAAGAACAAGATTATAACGAGAATCTTGTGAGGGAAAATAGATCTGATCATATTCAATAGTTATGTCGAGACAGTGAGGACCTGACATAACCATTAGTAGAGACTGAAGTGCGTCAACCACTCAACAAGAATTTGAACACTAAGATGTTGAACAATGAAGATTGAAGGATGTAAAACAAATGCAATTGGATATACTCGTGGAAAAATGTTAACATGAATGACAGTCATCAAAGACAAAATAATGATCAGATGAACTGATTAAAGCATCAGATTCTCAGTTTGTAATAAACGAAGATAAATCAATTTGAATAGTTCTGCGAATTCTCTAAAAAATTGAACCAAGTTCCTCGTAAGCCAAATGTGACAAAGTGTTTTCCTGTAACTAGTGACAAATTTTGCAAGCATCGTAATCATGAAAAAAATTTAAAAGGGATGTGAGAACAACAAATACATGAGACCATTCAGGACTTGGTAAATGGAGAAGAACTTTATTCGTGTGATAACTCATGTATTCATTATTACTCTAGAGGATTTTAGGTGCAATGAAGGGGAATATTTTCAATATAACATTCACAAGAAAAATCAGGAGCTAACAATTAAGAGATGAATTTTATAGGCATGATTCCTTCGGCCAAAGATATTCTTTGAAATGATCAACTTCACAATTCCATGACTCTATAAGAGACACACACTCCAAACTCGATTTTCATGTGAGAGATTCACGTGAAGATGAATAAACTGAAGAAAAAAAAATCCTAAATCCGGTCAGAAGTAAAATCTTGAAAATTTGAAAGATCATACCCGAAATACCAAACATTTTTCAAAAATAAATTTACATTGAGTGAAACCATGTAGAGAGAAGTGTTGTGCGAGAAAAACCAGATATGGCTTACCAGAGTCGCGAGATACCAACATAACCATCAATATAATATGAAGGGTCTGGTAATTCCTAGAACTTTCCAGAATTGTAAAATCGCATTTTGAAGATTGTACCAAATCGTGCATGGTGTGAGGATGGTTGCTACCACTAGTTTCAATAAAGCCACTACTCACTGGATGGTAGCCATCTTTGTCTCTAATTTCACTGTATTTTTCAACTTCAACAACTAGATTACTCAATTTGAAAGGTTCTTCTGATCACAAATTCAAAGATGAACAAATCAGGGAAATTTCATGACCAATCTGATTTGAAGAGTTTTCTTCATGCAAGAGAAGAGATGATGAGGGGTGGAAAGAGTACTCAATGATTCGATTGTTTTCATTTGCATCATGGACAATATCATTGTCTTGTGTCAATTACGAAGTTAACTGATCGATTGAAGGACTTGAAGAACATGGAGTATCCCCATCGCAAGCAGATTCATTGCAAATGGTAGAGCATAAGGGCTAGTGAGATGAGGAAGTTTCGATAAGTGCATATTCTTTGACCAAATCAGATTATGGATCTAAATTAAAATCTTCATGAGAAACCAAAAGATCAACTAATACACCTGGGCATTCATGATCACATACATCAATAGAGGCATCATCATTATAATAATTGTTTCCTGAGGCTAAGGATTGATTGAAAGAATTAATTACATTTGATTCACTACAGATATTAGCAGTTTGAAGATCATCCAAGAATGGAAGCCCATCATCTTCAAATGGAGTATTTTTTAAAATAGAAGAAATATTGAAAGCATATTCACCTTCCTTCTCCTCTGCCTATGTAAAGTGATTGCCTTGTACCTGATTGCAATTTGAACTAGCAAAACAAAAATCAAGAGAGTGTGAAAGACTAGCTGGTGGAGCAGATTGATCGAGCGGATCACTGTACAAAGAGTCATAGCATGTAGATGATAGAAGATCACAGAAATATAGATCATATTGGAGGCTAGAGTTAAGAATGATAACATTATGTGGTAGAATGGGGAAGTTAGTCTTCCCCATGGGATTCAAGATCCATTCTAGGATTTCCTTCATTGAATCAAAGTCATGAGAAATGGAAGAAGAATGAGAAGGTGGATTAGGAATTTGATTTACGGATTTTTCAACTTTATTACCATCACACAAAGGCACCTTCATTAGAACTGGAAAAGGAGGAAGACAAAGAACAAAAGGAGCAGTAAATTCCTCCTCTAAAATTAGTGGTGCCTCATGATTCACAAGAGTTGGGGAAGTAGGAAAATCAGGGGGTTCAAGTTCACCGTGTAAATAGATAAGAACCAAGTGCTCAAACTATTGTTTGAAGAAATCTTTATTCATGTCTTCTTCAGAAATTTCACAATAAAGATGAAGGAATCGATCAGAAAAATCCTCAATTGATTCATTAGGCTTCACTCTTAAGAGATTTATTCTTTTACAAACATCTCGGTAATTATACCTGTCAAAGGCTCGATGAAGCTCCATGAGGAAATGATGAGTGGAAATGATGGAAGAAGGTAACAAGGTATGGCACCATCGATTAACTCGACATTCAAAGGGTGAGGAAGAAAAGCAAACGAGAAAACTCTTCATCATTGATTTTGTAAGATTCACAAATTTTAAGAAAATCATAAATGTGCTTGGTTATGGATGTTCCATCCTCACCATTAAACTTTAACTAGGACAAGTAATAGATAGGATCATCGAGAATTGAAAGTGATAAAGGGAAAATTAGAGAAACACCCCAAGAGTAAGAATTGAGTATGAGTCATTTTAGATAAGAGATTCAAACTAGATTCAACGAGCTCAACTTATCATTTGGCCCTCCTTGTAGCGCCATTGTTGATGGTGTTGGAAGTCCGTCAACCAAGGGGTATCCCCGATGTGAAATTCCAATTATCCCTCACAATGTTTGGAGTAGGAGCCCCATCTGGAAAATCAACCTAGTTTCCATTTATCTTATAGATATGCCTTGGCTCTCACTGTCAGCAAGAGAGAGAGTACACATGCAACTTTGAAAAGAAAGGGGGTGTGCCTGGTGAGTGTTCGATCATATGTGTGTCAAATTTCTTTCACTACAGAGGGTAGGAGAATTGAGCTTCTAATAGAGAGGTAGTAGTACCACCCTAGTAAAGACACACATCAACGAGAAGGGTAAGTGCAACATAAAGCGGAATAGTCCACAAAGATGTGACATTCATTGAAACCAATATAATGAGGAAGATCTGTCTAATATTCTGTGGAATAATCCACGAGGATGCAAAAACGATAATAGAAATTACAACACATTCTCGATATGATAAGTACAAAAAATAACCGAAATAGCTCAACTACTTTATCATAGATGAAAGCAAACATGAATTAAAAACATTCACAAAATAATCTTACAAATATCCATAATCCATGCATGACGAACGTGATGGCATTGAAGGCTTTTGTTATTAAGTAAAAATTCCAAGACACATGAATATTGTTGTAGCTTATTTTTTCCTCTTAGATTTGGACCATGGACATAAGGTGCAAGTTAGTATGGAAGTTTCAATGCAACATTCTGATAATATACTTGATCTTTATGTTGGGATGGAAGAGTTGCATGGCTACAGTTCACAAGAAATAAAGAAAATGTTGGAAGATTCTCATAACGTGACATTGTGCTTTATTACTCATAAAGGCTTTTCGATAAGGGTTGATATGGAAAGAGTAGCTTGGCAGTTTCCTTTGCTCTTTTATTTGTTCTTATATCTTTAAATGGTGTTGAGTTACGCCTCCATTACTTGCTATGTATTGTTCGAATTTTAGATATTCTCAGTGATTTAGTGCCCCAACATGTCACACTTGAGTAGATATTGTTGGACGAGTTGATATTTATGGAGCAGATTATTGATTCGGTTTTATTTATGCTTGTGGTACTTTCACATTCGGAGCAAGATAGTTGCATTGGTACCTTCTTGACTCAATACCATGTAACATGGGTTACATGTACCCTTTATCTCTTAATAGCTTTTGTGTCTCCTCAATCTATAACTTATGTCTAGCAGTGTGAAGCTTCATTAGAAGCACTCCATTCCCTTTGTTTACAACAGTCATTTGGGGAATGACTTTTACAAAACAAGGAACTACGCCAAAATCGTGATGTTGGTCAAGGTATCGTTAGCGCAGTGCAATTGATAAGGAAAAAATGATGAGAATGTAGTTTCTCATTTGGAAATTCAAGTTGCACATCTTAAAGCACATATCGAACAAATTTTTGATGGTGTTGATGATGCAGATTTACAGTGTTGGCCAACAGTGCAATTTTTCTCAATGTCATCATTTTCCTTCCTTTCACCTTAGGGTGGATAGTCCTTTTTCATACTTTCTCGACTTGTCGTAACAAGTACTAGTACAATACTTTCAACAGGCATTTCTTCCTTGGACTCAGCGTTGGCTTTAACTAGCATGACGGTGCAAATTACATTGAACTCTATTGCAAATTTATTAACAGAAACTCGAACAGACTTCATACAGTCAAGTTGGAGAGGCACTTGCAGAGCATCTAATACCAAGTGTGACTCAGTCAGATGCAACTTCAAATATTATTACAAATGAAATTCCTATATATATGTTAACAATAGCAGGCATTGATGCCTTGCAGATTTCTAAAATGGCTACTCTTGCTGAGAATGTAATCGACAAACCAAAATTACAAACTTGAGCACTTTGAAGGCGAAAATGAAAAAACAGAAAAAAGAAGCATTTGAAATTATGAGACCAGAATTTGATGAAGATCCCAATCCCAATCCCCATTTTGATGCAAAAATGGGAATTAACAAAACAAAGCTCTTAAGGCCGAAGAGGATGACTTTTCAATTTGTTGAGGAAGGCACATGGTCAAAGAAGGCATAAATATGGAAATTAAGGAGTCAATTTGGAGAAGCACAGGCAAAGGAGTAGAAGAAATTGCATACACATTTGCGCCTTGCAAAGAAAAATATAGACAGGAGATGATAAGGCAAGGTTTGATAGAACCTCCAAAGCCAAAATTAAAGATGAATAATCTTATGAAGGTACTTGGTGCTGAAGTAACCTAGGATCTGACAAAGCTTGAAATGAAAATTCGCAGTGTTGTTGTTGAACGTGAAAAAGCACATGTTGACAGAAATATTACACAAAATCTCACTCCAACTTAGTGTCGTGAAAAGAAAGAAAACATGCTTCAAAGTGGATATTAATCCCCAGGAGAATCGATTGACTAGTTGTGTTTTAATGTATGATAGTATGAATGTTGTCGTTGTAGAAGGAGGTAGAAAATCCATCAAAAGGTAGGGGAAATTGGTGCTTCACTGGATCAATTGGGTTGTTTTTGTTGTGAAGGAATAAGATGAAGGGGACGATGATGAACTTCCTATCAACAAATGCCAACTAGTATGGTAGGGCAGTGTGGCTAAGCAATGTTTCAATAAATTCATGATTCAACGGTACAGAACTGATGCAGCAGCAAAGAAGTTCTTCGCTGATGTTGGTGTTACACATTATTAGGATCTCTCAGTTAATTTTTCTGACCATCAAATGTATTAAATAGTATATAAATATAATATTATAAAGTGGAGGATGCAAGGGAAGTTGAGGCAGCACTGTGTTGCTCAAACCGGAGTGATATTGTTGGGAAACGCATCAAGCTTGAACTCAACCATCTTGGGGAAACAAGGTGAAGCTTGATGAAACAACTCAGTCAAGAACAATCAATGGTACAAAATCTTGTGTCTAGATCCAACGGCACCCTGGTGGCACAAATTTCACGTGTTTTACACAAATGTGTGCTCCCATAAGGCAGTTCCCAAACCACCTATCTAAAAATTGATGGCTATTACAAAAGAACAACCTTGATTTTCTAGAAATGGCATAAGAGCCCCTATAAGTTGTTTAATGTTTCTCTGATGTGTGCAGAGGACAAACCATGGGTCCCACTTAAACCTCATCTCTGGAAAATTCAATTACATGATCATGTTATTAAATTTATAAAGTTAAAAAGGGGCTCGCTAATTATACAAAGCATACACATTAAAAGAGATTCCCCTTTATTTTCTTTTGGCTTTAATATTATGAGATTTATTATATCATATTTTTGTAAAAATATTTTGAGTAGGTGTATAATTGTTTCAAAAATAGTTTTATAACCAATTCTAGGACAGTTTGAGTAGGGCAGGTAATAAAAGAGCAGAAAGGAGACATGGCAAGGGTTCGGAAGGGCACAGTCATCCATGACCGGCAATGTAAACAAAACATTCTCTCTAAAATCTAAAGGTGAAATTGCAGTTTGATTCCAACATTGGGAAGTTGCAGTGATTGGTTTTCTCTTGAGTTTCAACATTCAAATTTATGTATTTTCCTCTCTTGGACAGTGTAAGACACAGATGGTGCTTTGGTTTAGTTTTTGATGAATTTACTTAATTGTACTAAATTCATCTTGAACCCCTTAATGAAGCCCTCCACATCCGGGAATTTCATTTATATTTTCTCAGTCTTACAATATTCATTTTACAAAGTTAAAGCATAGATTCTTAATTTCCTATGCCAAAACTCTGTCTCTTCCATTTTTTGCTTGACACCTCCACTTTGCAACTCTCATAGCCTTTCTGGCCACTCTTCTTTGGAAAGCTAGGGTTTTGAAACTAGAATCTTTGCTTGCAATCTCTCATGGCCTGTCCTTCCTTCCATTGGTTTCAAATTATTTTTAATTAATCTGAATATGTCTCGGGCTTGAGATACCCATAACCAAAAACCGCCTCCTGAGAGATACAACATCTTTTGGCGTCGTTTCTAGGGAATAGACACATGAATTTATTTTTCTCTGGATACTAAGATTCTATTTCTTGATGGTGAAAAAATTCACTGGAGAAGAAATCTTGCTAGCACGAAAATGAGGAAGAAATAGAGAAAAACCAGGTATAAAACTTTGAGGTTTTTCAAGGAATCTCTATGTTTTCTTATCTTGTTTGTTCCCCCCTACACATTACAGATTCTTACATCTTATTCTCAAAATATTATAAGACTCATCAAACACATTTTTTGTTGAAAAAATAAGACCTCCCTTCTTCACGTATCATTGATCTTGGGACATCTTTATCCCTTGAATCTGACAAGAGAAATTGTTGTTGCATTATAATCCCTTAAGATAATCATCCACATTCTAAATATAAAGAAGATGATTCATCATCTTTGGCACCCACCACTTCGCATCACAATCAACCCTTTGCTTTTCAGCTCAAAATCAGGTAAATCTTTAAACCCCTGAAGCTTCCCACAATTCGTCATCAGTATCCTTCAAAAGGCTTCAAACTTCTACCAAGTTCCTCTAGAGAGAATGATGATGTTACAACCGAACAACATGTCTTAAAATTTGAATACTTTATGGACAAATTTCAAATTATTTATGAAGATGTGGCTTTGAGGTTGTTTTGTCATTCATTAAAGCAGGAAGCGCAGCAGTGGTTCCAGCATTTAGAAGCAAGTTCAATTAATTCATGGCAAGGTTTTCAACATATCTTTCTTAGATATTGGGGTGAGCACAAGTCATATGAAAAACACCTTTTGGAATTATATACTATCCAGAGGCAGAGTAGTGAATCAGTCACTGAGTTTAATAGGAGGTTTCAAAAAATTTATTTCAGTATGGCAAAAGAAATTCGACCTCCTGAAGTTGTCGTTATGGTGTCCTATTCAAAGGCTTATCTTATTGACTTAGATTTTTATCTCAAGGAGAGAAATCCTTGCACTCTGGTGTTTCTTTATGCATAGGAAATTGAAGATAATTTATGGGCTTGTGGAAAATTTTCTTATCATATTGAAAGAAAAAATATTGTTGAAGACAAGAGGGTCTTTCAAGAAAACAATGGAAATTCTCTGCAAGAAAATGCAGGTTTGGAGGTAAGGAAGGGTTTTAAAAAGTGGGCAGAGGATTTCCATATTGTTGAAAGACAAGAATTCAAGTATTCCAAGAATTTAAATCAACAACTCCTTGCAAAAAATCAACAATACTTTGAAGGTCCGGTAGATAGTTATAATCATTTTAGTAATTTTGTGAATAAAGGAGAATCTAGTGCAGGTTCTCAAGTGTTATTGCAGGAGGACAAAGATTTTTGTCAAGAGATGGCATTGCATGAAAAACATCAACATCATGGGGAACAAACTTTAGGTTTTTCTTTTGAGCCTAAAAGGTTGTTAGCAGAGAACAACAATCAAGTTCTGCACTTTCAAACCTCGAAAGTGGAGTTTGTGCAAAGGACATTGCAAATAAAAAATTCCTTTGAAGATCCAGTAGCTGACTATATGTCATTTTTCTTTGGTTGGCAACAAATATTATTTTTGGTGTATGTGCTAAATTTTTTGTCTAAATTTTGTTTATGGTGCATACTAATTTGTTTTTGAATCCCAACTTGGTGACACTGGAAAGTGGATTTCACCTGAAGGACTCCAATTATGTATATAATACAACCTATAAATAAATAAGCTCAACGAATGAACATTTTATATTGAAGTTGTAGTACTTCTATTATACCATTTTCACTTCAAGAATAAATATCCTGGAAGATAGAGGTTTCAAGGAGTTTGTAATTTTCAAAGATTTTGGATTGGGATCAATTTCCGTTTTGGTCTGACTCCATGCCCAACTAAGTTCATTGATCTACAATTTCTCAATACTTTACTATCAAAGCATTGTCCCCAGCTCGAGCCAGATGTTGTAGCTTATTTTTTCCTCTTAGATTTGGACCATGAACATAAGGTGCAAGTTAATATGGAAGATTCAATGCAGCATTCTCATAATACACTTGATCTTTATGTTGTGCTGGAAGAGTTGCATGGCTACACTTCACAGGAAATAAATAAATTGTTGGAAGATTCTCATAATTTGACATTGTTCTTGATTACTGAGAAAGACTCTTTGATAAAGTTGATATGGAAAGAGTAGCTTGACAGTTGCCTTTGCATCTTTTAGTTGTTCTTATATCCTTAGTTGTTCTTATATCCTTAAATGGTGTTGAGTTATGCCTCCAAGATTTGCTTGCTATGTGTTGTTCGACTTTTACATATTCTTAGTGATTTAGCACCCCAACCTGTCACACTTGAGTAGATATCGTGGGATGGGTTGAGATTTATGGAGCAGATTATTGATTTGGTTTTCTTTATGCTTGTGCTACTTGTACATTCGGAGCAGGACAGTTGCATTGGTACCTTCTTCATGCTTTACCATGCAACCCATACCCTTTATCTCTTACAACATTTTGGGTCTCCTTAATCTATAACTTTTTTCCAACAGTGTGAAGCTTCATTAGAAGCACTCCATTCCCTTTGTTTACAAAACTCATTTGGGGAACAACTTTTACAAAACAAGGAACTCTGCGAAAATGGTGATGTTGGTCAAGGTATTGTCGGTGCAGTGCAAATGATAAGGAAAAAATGTTAAGAATGTAGCTGCTCATTTTGAAATTCAAGTTGCACGTCTTGAATTACATGTTGAACAAATTTTTGATGGTGTTGATGATGCAGATTTATAGTTTTGGCCAGGAATGCATTTTTTCTCAGTGTCATGACTTCCCTTCCTTTCACCTTAGGGCGGATAGTCCTTTTTCATACTCTCTCGACTTGTGGTAACAAGTACTAGTACAATACTTTCAGCAGGCATTTCTCCCTTGGAATCAGCGTTAGCTTTAGCTAATATGACGGTGAAAATTACATTGAACTCTATTGAAAATCTATCAACAGAAACTCGAATGAGCTTCATATTCAATTAGGTTGGAGAGGCACTTGCGGAGGATCTAATACCAAGTGTGACCCAGTCAGATGCAGTTTCAAATATTCTTACAAATGAAAGTCCTATAGATCTATTAACAGTAGCAGGCGTTGTTTCCTTGTAGATTTCTGAAATGGCCACTCTTGCTGAGAATGTAATCGACAAACCAAATTACAAACTTGAGCACTTTGAAGGTGAAAATGAACAAACAGAAAAAAGAAGCATTTCAAAATTTGAAACCAGAATTCGACGAAGATCCCAATCCCAAACCCCATTTTGATCTAAAAATGGGAATTAATAAAACAAATCTTTAAAGCCTAAGAGGATGACATTTCAATTTGTTGAGGAAGGAAAATGGTCAAAGAAGGCAGAAATATTGAAATTAAGGAGTCAATTTGGAGAAGCACAAGAAAAGGAGCAGAAGAAATTGCTTACACAACGGCGCCTTGCAAAGGAAAAGATAGATAGGAGATGATAAGGCAAGGTTTGATAGAACCTCCAAAGCCAAAAGTAAATATGAATAATATTATGAAGGTACTTGGTGTTGAAGCAACCCAGGATCTGACAAAGCTTGAAATGGAAATCCGATGTGTTGTTGTTGAATGTGAACAAGCACATGTTGACAGAACTATTGCACGAAAACTCACTCTAGTTGAGCGTCGTGAAAAGAAAGAAAATACGCTTCAAAGTGGCTATTAATGTATAGATGAATCAATTGACTAGTTGTGTTGTAATATCTGATAGTATGAGTGTTTTAGTTGTAGAAGGAGGTCGAAAATCCATCAAAAGGTAGGGGAAATTGGTGCTTCACTAGATCAATTGGGCTGATGTTGTTGTGAAGGGATATGATGAAGAGGAGGATGATGAATGCCCTATCAACAAATGCCAACTATTTTGGCAACGTAGTGTGGCTAAGCAATGTTTCAACAAATTCATGATTCAACAGTACAGAACTGAAGAAGAAGCACATAAGTTCTTCGTTGATATTGGGGTTGCACATTATTGGGATCTCTCAGTTAATTTTTCTGACCATCAAATGTATTAAATATTATATAAATATAATATTATAAAGTGGAGGATGCAAGGGCGGTTGAGGCAACACTTCATTGCTCAAACCTGAGTGATATTGTTGGTAAACGCATCAAGCTTGAACTCATCCATCATGGGGAAGAAAGGTGGAGTTTGACGAAACAGCTTAATCAATAAAAATCAATGGTTCAAAATCTTGTGTCTAGATCCAACGGCACCCCAGTGGCATAAATTGCACGGGGTTTACACAAATGTGTGCTCCCGCAAGGCAGTTTTTTCAAACCACCTAATGAAAAATCGTGGAAAAATCGATGGATATCAATCATTACGAAAGCACTACCTTGATTTTTTGGAAACTTCCCAAGAGCTCCCGTAAGATGTTTAAGGTTTCTCATATGTGTGCAGAGGACAAACGCTAGGTCCCACTTAAACCTCCTCTCCGACAAAGTCAATTACATGATCGTGTTATTAAATTTATAAGTTAAAATGGGGCTCGCTAATTATACAAAGCATACACATTAAAAGAGATTCCCCTTTATTTTCTTTTGGATTTAAATATTATGAGATTTATTATATCGTACTTTTGTAAAAATGTTTTGATTTAAATATTATGAGATTTATTATATCGTACTTTTGTAAAAATGTTTTGAATTGTTGTATAATTGTTTCAAAAATAGTTTTATAACTAATTCTAGGACAGTTTGAGTAGGGGAGGTAATAAAATAGCAGAAAGGAGACATGGCAAGGGTTCAAAAAGGCATAGTCATCCATGACTCACAATGTAAACAAAACATTCTCTCTAAAATCTGAAGATGAAATTGCAATTTGATTCCAACATTGGGAAGTTGTAGTGATTGTTTTTCTCTTGAGTTTCAGCATTCAAATTTATGTATTTTCCTCTCTTGGACAATGTAAGATGCAGTTGGTGTTTTGGTTTAGTTTTTGATAAATTTACTTAATTGTACTCATTAAAATTAATCTTGAATCCCTTAATGAAGTGCTCCACATCCAGGAATTCCATTTATATTTTCCCAATCTTACATTATTATTTCTAAAGAGTTAAAGCACATATTCTTAATTGCCTATGCCAAAACTTTGTCTCTTCCATTTTCTACTTTACACCTCCACCCTGCAACTCTCATAGCCTCTCTAGCCATTCTGCTTTGGAAATCTAGGGTTTTGGAACTAGAAGCTTTGCTTGCAAGCCCTAATGGCATGTGTTGTATTAGTGGGCCCTAACTCGGGTTCAGCGTTAATTAGCCAAGCAAATCCCTACATTACTGGCCCTTTTGGCATCAATCCATGGAGTGCGGACTGAAGTCTCACCCAAAGCAGTATGGGGGGATGCAAGAACCAAGTTTCTGCACCTAGAGATGGTAGTGATGTCGTTTTATACCCTAAACCTTCCTTCGTGTGGATCGATAAGCCTTTTAGGGCTTATCGATATACTTCTCTTATTCGGCTTCTAGACCTTCGCGAAGGTCTGCGATCGTCCTTCACGGACCCTAAACAGGTGATTTATCTACTTACACGCTTCTGTAAATGTTCTTACCTCTATATTTACCCCGATCGGCTTAAGTATCTGATAACTTCAACATGCATTAAGATATTCTTCACGTAAACAGATATTATTACTTGCGTTCATATAACAAAGTAAAACATATAGATTTGCGCATCAATATAGCATTAAATCATAAGCCCAATATTCTTCATAACATAATCGCATGCATTCATAACATAAGTAAATAGATCAACACATGTAATTCCAGAATAATCCTCTTTATTAATGCTTCAGATCTTCTTTACAGACTCTAACTATCCTGCGCACACAGCTGCAAGGGTCCGCACACTCAGTTGCGGACTTCTACCCTAGGCCTCTGCGCACACAGCTGCAGAGCCTCTTTCCTATGCTAAGACTCTTCGCTCTTAGCTCTTACTGACCCATTACATCAACATCCAAGAACTGAACCCCCTTAGACTTTTCTAAGACTTCCCCTTTTATACAATCCCAGGTCTGCAGACCATGGGTAGATCTCCTAGAGCCGACATGACTTACATAAAAGAAGGGCAGAAACCCTTTATGACACTTTACATCTTCACTCTCTGCAACCACAAAATGTGAAGACTTTGCACTTTTTATACAAAAACTTGGGTTTTCTGCCCCAAAACTTGGGCTTTTAACCCCAAAATTGCCTCTAGGGAACTTGTTCCCAACAGCATGTCCTTCCTTCCATTAGTTTCAAATTGTTTTTAATTAATATAAAGATGTCTCGGGCATGGGTTCCCCACAGATAGGAATTGTCTCCTGAGATATACAACATATACAATGAACATCACTAGCTCCAATAGTTGAGCGTTGGAGCCACTCCTAACTCCTTAAAAGCACTGATCTGTCTCTCTAATGCCTTGAGGGAGGAGCCAAGGTGAAAATTCCTTTTCTCATACAATGAGGGTGTACATATAACCAGGGGGTGAAGCTTAACCCTCCTTGTGACTCTTTGACTACCCTCATGATTGTTTGACTTCCTATGACTTTTCGGCTTACATGACTCTTCATATTCCATGTGTGTCCTTTGGGCTTCCACTTTATAATACATTTAGAATACCATTTACATTATCCAAAATGACGATGTGGAATATGACAACTCATGACATGACATGACACTATTGACATGGACTACTTGATGATGTGGCAATGTAAATCCACTATTTTTTTCATGTGTCGAGTGTCTACTTGAGAATGTTGGTTTTTCCCCTCTGTATGACTTGGTGATAAGGGATATTCAATGATATTAAGTATTGATTTGCAATCGCAAATTGATGTCCTTTTTCTTTCTTTTGATTGGTCAACTTACATGTTCAACTACAAGAGTTTATTTCATCATGTTTCCCTCCTTCATCTATTTCTTCATCATCTCGCCATAACATGGTAAGGTTCATGCATCTACAATTCACTCATGACAAGACGACATCAGTCTGATAAACTCCTAGCCTAAGATGGTGCACATTAATCCACTGATTGAGTTGGAATCGAGTGAAGGCTGGAAAAGAGGCTCAGTAACTACACAATTGCACAACTCAAGTAGTTAGGGGTGAAGCTTGAACCTTGAGACTCTGCAGTGCATAGTTCAAGCTAGGCTAAGGAAGAAAACTTCACAGTCTGGGAGCTCAGGATGATAGGTTGACGAGACATGCACTGGATCAGCCTATTGCTCAGTTATGGAGGACAAATAAGCCCAGGTGATTGCGCAATTGCACATTTCAAGAGCTCAGGGTTGAGGCTTGAGGCTTGAGATTGCGTAGTGTGCAGTTCAGGCTGGATTGAGGGACAAAACTTCACATTTATGGGAGCCAATGAGGTAGGATGAGGGGATGGACACTGAGTGAACACACTGCACAGTTCTGGGAGACAATAGAGGTTGGGCAATTACACAACTATGCATATCATAATCTCAAGGGATGAGCTTGAGGCTAGAGATTACAAAGTGTGCAATTCAGGCCAGGCTGGAAGAAGGAATTACTCAATTTTGGAGGTCAAGTTTGGAGCTTAAACACAGAAACTACGCAGTGCAGCAACTCTAGGAGGCAGAAGTTGTGCATTGCGCAATGCCAAGGGGGAATGTCACAGCTATGTTAGTGTCAGTATCTTCATCCCTCCATCAGTGATCAAATTTCTCTTTTGCATGCATAGTAGGTGTCCCATCCGATCAGCTGCATTCCATTAGGTCATGGATCAAATGATGGTAGTGGTTCATTGTCAGTTTCCCTCATGCCATTTACCTGCTGGCCTATTTTCACATGTTTAGGTCATTTACTGTTATTTTATTTCATTACATTTGCAAAAAATCATTTTTAGGGTTTTAGGTTTCATTAGGTCTAGGGTTTGCCACCATGGTCATCAAAAACTCAATAAGTGGTATTTACCTCAAAACTCTGTTTTGAGGTGAAAACAGGGTTTTTTCCATTTCATGTACAAATTTTATGTAATTTCAATGTTTTTATATGTAAGAAGTTCTAGATACTGCCCTTGGTCACCTTGCCAACTCCAGCCACTGCAAGAAACAAAAACATCAATGCATTAGTTCATCAAGTGATCAAGAAGAGTCAAACTGCAAAATGAAAAATAGAGTTTTTTAAAGCAAAGTGAATAAGACTTTAGAAAAGTGGGTTTGTTAAATGAAAAATTAAAGCCAAGGGGATATAAAGCTCTTCTTTGGTTTGAAAGTCTTCATTTTGTGCAAGAGAGTGAGCTAAAAGGAAAAAATCAGGTTTTGGGAGAAAGAGGCAAAATTGAGCAAAAAACTGGAAATTTCACCGGCGCTACGCACCTGGGCACCGGCGCTACGCACCTGCCTGGTGCTACGCAACTGGCGCAGGTTTTGCACTGAGATTTGGTCATGCGCTACGCACCTGCCTATTAAGCTTCAAATAAAATTTCATCACCTTCATTTGCCTCCAAATTCACAATTAACCTCTCAGCAAGTAAGTGAAGCCTCTCATCCTATCTAATAATCATTTTTTCATCAGTGGTGGTGATTTGCATGTCAAAAACACTAAACCCTAGCTGTCTCTTATGTTGTTTTTATTCCCCTTTGATCATCTTCCTACACCCCATTCCCTTACACTAAATTTCCCTAAATCCTTTCCTCTTTCCCTCTCCCAAAATTATTGGCACTCATTCCCTATTACAAAACCCTAACCCTATACATTCCCAAAACCCTAATTCCCATTTCCTATTCCCTTAATACATTCTTTCCACCATCAAAACCCTCATCTACAATCATAATATCAATCAATCCCTCATTTCCCGAAGGAAAAACAATAGTCACTTCCTACATACATTCCTCACCCTCATACTATAAAAATCTCTTCATACTCATCATTTTTCACTCCAAATTTGTAAATATGGAGACAGACTTAGCACATGAGAGGGATGATGAAACTGTTAGTGATTCTTCCCAAGAATCTCATCTACCAAGAAAACCACATAAAAAAGGAAAGCATATCTGGGAGGAGCCCACCACTCTCATAGAGTTACTTGCTTGCCCTCTTGCAGTGACCTGTTTTAAACATCAATCTTGTTATCAATTTTGTGAAATGGTGAAGAAGGTGAAATATCATCATGAGCTTGCTAGATTATTTGCTCTTCATCTTCAAAATGGCCAAGTGAACCTAGTTGGTGTCTCTTTCACCTTGACACCTGAAACCACTGCAGCAGCAACAAGCATCCCTAATGTGGGTGAATAATGGAATAAGGGGCAGCATGTGGGCAGAGAGAATTATGAGCCTTACATCAAGGCTAGTTATCAGAGGCAAATCAGCAGGGTCTTCCCTTTCAAATACTTGCAGGATATTTATGCTCCACTCATGAAACTCATCATCAAGTATTTTACCTGTGAGGGGAGGTTTTCCCGTCTATATACATACCATGTCAGATTGTTGATGCATTTCACAAGAGTAAGGATGATGAACCTCCCATACTTTATATGTAGGAATATTGAGAAGATAGCTCTATATGTGGAAAGGAAACCTCTTCCTCAGCAGTTCAATAGCATTTACCATTTCTCATTGATTAAAATTGTTGTTTTGCATCAGCTAAGCTTGTTGAATATTTCATGGGATACCTTCATTGCACATGAGGTTTTCAAAGGCCCTCAGGTGACTCCATCGGTGCTTCATGAGGAAGGAGGGCTTTCAAACCAGCCAGATGTTCATGAAATTGAAAATACAGGTGTGCCAGTGTTTGTCACTTATGAGAAAGGCACCAGGAGACTTTTTGCAGCTGCCAAATGAGTACTATCTCCACCAGGGGTGGAAGGGGTCTCGTTTTCTTCACCGGATCACAGGCAAATGCTATCTTCACCTAGGGTGAAAGGGGCTTTGCCTTCTTCTTCAGCTAAACAAGTACAAGGAAAAGATAAAGGAAAGAAATAGGTGCATGATGAAGGCCCTACTGAAGGGAAAGACAGAGATTTTGTCTTGGTTGAGGAGGATGATATTGATTTGGGCCCTCAAAGCTCAAAACTCAAAGATATGATCATCAAAGAAAAAGAGGCTGAAATCCAAGCCTTGTCACTTGACCTTAAGAGGGCCAAATGGATCATTAGCTTCCTTGAGCAAGAGAACAAGCGACTGGAGGACAAACAAACTATCATGGAGCTGCAAGCAATTAGAGAAAACAGGCAAGCGGCAAAAAGAAGGAAAATCAAAATGACACCCCTTGAGCAAGAAATTGAGGCTAACCAGGAATCATGGTTAGAGAGGACAAACATTCACTTGGAGAAATTGCTTGAGAAAGCTAACAATGAGAAGAAAATGTTGCACCATATAGCCTATCACTACTTAACCTGGAATAAAATTTGCAAAACAAGGGTGAAGAGGTTAAAGGCCAAACTAAAGAGAGCTTTGAGAAGCAAAAAGGAGAAATATAAGCTAAAGATCTTGGCTAAAGTAGCATTGGCCCAGAATAGCACATAAAAAGGATCACTCATGAAAAATTTCAAGAAATTTGGTGAAGTTTTTGGCATTTTTGGAATTTTTTAGGCAAAAAACAGGTTTTTTCAGCAGGTGCGTAGCGCCGAGCTTTTGATGGGGGCCTCCATTTGCAAAAAGTTTTACATTTTTGGAATCAGCATGAAAATTTATGCATGCTCAAAAATGAATGAGAAATTTTGACAAGTTCTGGACCTCCAAAAGAGCCAAAAACACCCAAAAAATGCCCTCTCTGCCACTTTTTTGCCACACAGGAAGCAGTCTTGGGAGATTGCATTTTTGGAGGGGCAAATGGATTCCAAATAAAAAAATTCAAGTTGTCCCAGAAATTAGACTCACCAAGATTTCCAATGAGCTATTCTACACCTGATTTGGACTTTGAGAAACCTTCCAAAACTGGTCTGGAAAAAGCACTACGCATAGGAGAAAAATTTGCCAGTTTTGCCTGTTTGCTCATAATTTTGCCTATTTTTCTACCAATTTGACTTTTTCTTCTCTCTTTGGTAAATTCATGATGTAATATGATGTAAATTGATGTAATATGATGTAGAAATGATGAAAAATGACTTAAGGAGGTAGATACATCAGTTAGAGTTGCTTTGATGATGAATAAATCAATTTCCATAGTTTTAGAGGCAAGTTGTTCCACTGCCTATTTTTCAGTTCCTAGTTCAGATCTTGTTGAAACAGCTCCTTGACTCATGGATTTGACCCCTGATGGCTAGCATAGGTGGTTTGATGCCTATATCTTGTACTTTCTTAGTCATTTGTCAAGGTTGGACTCTTGTGGATGCATTGAGCTACTTTGTACATCACTTCTGCAGTTTGCCAAGGAAATAAACCAGGGTTTTGCAGCATTTTGTGTGATTCTTGTGGTAATGTGAATTAGCATTGTTTTCTTCTCTGTAATTTAGTTGATCTTATGTTTATGTGTGCCGTCATCTTTTATTCTGCATAACTAAATGAATCAAGTGTAAAAGGTAGAATCCATTGGTGTTGCAGTGCTCTGCCTTAGGGTTTATTTAGTTTTACATGTTTTCTACTGTCTGAAGATGACTCCTGACACTTGCATGCCCTCTCTAGCTCCTCACCAGTCTTTAGACTCACCATTACACTCATTTCAAAGTGCTAAAACACTTGCCTACCTTGCCCCACAGAAACCTCTGCAAATCTGTGTTGATTTCCCGGACCCAAAGTTGCCTTCCCCATCTGATCCAACAACCAACCATTAAAATCAAACAAATTCCTCTCATAAAACATACCTAGCCTAAAATTATTTTTTATATCAGTCATCTCAAGCCTTCCTTGATAAATTTTCATTGAGATTGACAAGGAGAGAGCCCTCTCCCGACCTAGTAGGGCTAGCTACTAGGTTAAGCGTGGTTTGATGTTACCCTAGACCTGCCTTTCTCAGCCTGAGGTAGATTTAGGCCCTAACAAGCTATAGGACTAAAACTGCGCAACACGCAGTTCAAGGAGGCTGGGTGAAGCCAAGTTTCTTGGTCGGGAAGACTTTTCAGAAATGGTTAAGTGTTAGACCAGTTAGACTGATGTGAATAGTGATAAGACTTCGACTGTGATCTCACACTTAGAATACTTGATGACACGGAAACATATATCACATAGGACACATGAAAAATGCATTTCCCTCTGTGTTACAACTTTATGACCAGTTACGACAAGTGCAACACTTAAGATACACTTTGCGATGACCGTGACGACACTTGCGCGACAATGCTTACAAAATTGCGAATGAGTGTGATAGATGTTTACATGGTTATAAAACTAATATTCACAAATATAGACCCTTGAAACCACTAGAACAGGCTTCTACATATTGTGCGACAACCAATCATGCCAAAAGACGACAGTTTACCCAACTTGAAAAAGGGAGCAAAATACATCATGAAAGTACATGAAATGAGTTTTGGTGTTTGCGACAACAATTTCCAAGACCAAGGAAGGCTCTGAAATTGAGCGTAATCAAAAATTTTAGAGGGCATGGTAGAAACTACAACACCACTCTTAAGGTGTTGTAAATTTTCCTGCCCAAAAGAAGGCTTTGCTTTCTGCAATTGGATGTATTGATCCCTTGGATTCCATCCTAGTAGTTTTTAACCATGAGAATCATACGCCTCGACTTCCAGCTACATTATATTTCATGATTCAAGTTGTCATTTGCGGTAAGAATATCCATCGTTCCATTTTGGACGAGGGAGCCTCAACCTGCACCGTTTCTCTGTCTTGCTAAAAGGCTATTGGTTCTCCCGAATTAAGTCAATAACCGACCACTTTGAATGATTTTGATGGAAGAAGCTACAAACCCTGTAGAATCTTAAATTCGCTACAAGTAGAACACCATATCCATATAAGTCGAATTTATTGATAGACTTCTAGATTATAATATTTTACTGGGTCGTACGTGGGTTTATGCCATGGTTGCCGTTGTTTCGACGTATTTTAGAATGATCATTTTTCCACATAAATATGGTATAGTATCCATTGATCAAATCACTTCCTTTCCTCTAGTTCTCAAGTTACTGGAAGCATCCCTCTCGTCGGGGAAACCCCTCACCCATATCAACATGTCGGGGTTAGACTGCTTAAGGATTCCTCTCTCATGGGAACCTTTTCACTTCCTCCTCCTTCACTTCCCGACAGCTCTACTACGGTTGCATATATCAATATGATATATTCTCATACTAGTTTTTCTGACCCTTGGCTAGTTCCATATGAATCTAATATCGACATCTTTGGTGATCGTATGTCACTCATCCCCATTGAGCTTGACTATGAAGCCATTTATTCGGCCTATGCGGCACATTCTACCCTCACCTTTTCAATCAATTGGGTTGATCATTCCTTTGATTATGGCACATCCTATGATCCCTTCTCTTGTACATTCTCTACTAATGAGAACATCATAGAAATCACGATCTCAGATGATGCATTGTGGGACTATCATCATCATCATTCCTCCTTGCCAGATTCCTTCGAGGGTAATCTTAGTAAAATTTATTGACCCAATATCGTTGAGATATCTGTGAATTATGTATCCATCCATGGTATTGATTTTGAGAAAAAATTGTCGAATATTGAAGAGACTATTCCTCTCGATATTTTAATTAAACCCGACATTATCAAGAACTTGCATATCGATGCATCTTTCTCTCCTAATGAGATCAATACTTATAAAGCCCTCTTTTAGGAATTTAGAGGCGTTTTTGCCTGGTCTTATCAAGAGATGTCAGGGATCGATCGAAGCATCGTTGTACATGAAATCAAGACATATCCTGATGCTAAACTAGTTTGGAAACACCTCCATTTGGTCCATCCAAAGAATTTTGTCACTATCAAAGCCAAAATTAAAAAAATTCTATGTGCTAATTTCATCTACCCAGTACCCCTCACTGGTTGGGTGCCTAACAGTGTTCCTATCATGAAGAAACATGGAACAATTTGTGTGTGTGTCAATTACCAGGACATTAATCGTGCTTGTCCTAAGGATAATTATCCTACCATGTTCATCAACCAGATTGTTGATGATTGTGCCAGCTGTGAGATATTTTCATTTATGGATGGATTTTTTGGCTATAATTAGATCAACATTCTCCTAGTATACCAACATAAAACAATGTTTATTTGTCCTTGGGGCACATTTGCATATCAAAAAGTCCCTTTCAGATTGAAGAATGTTGGGGTCACATTTCAGAGGGCAACGAATTATGCCTTTCATGACATCAAGCACATTCTACAACCATACTTGGATGATTTACCTGCTCACTCAAAGCACCGATTTGATCATCCAATGCATCTTAGGGCTATCTTTTTTTGTTCCTAACACTATAAAATTAGGCTCAATCCACACAAGTGTATGTTTTGTGTAAGTTTTGGTCAACTTCTCAATTTCGTCATATCAAAACATGAAATTCTTATTGACCCATTGAAAGTCCAGGTGATCATCGATCTGCCTACTCCTTCTTCCCTCCTTCAGCTTCAAAAACTCCAACGAAAGGCAAACTTTCTTTGGAGGTTCATTCCCAACTATGCCAAATTGACAAAAGGATTTACTCACCTGTTACAGAAAGAGGTTTCCTTCGATTGGGACAACGTTGCTCAAAAGGAATTCAATGCCTTGAAAGATGTTCTGATTCAAGCATACTTGTTGTATCCCCCAGATTACCAATGCAATTACTTCATGTATCTCACCATTGCAAATACTACCATCACAATGGTATTGGTCCAAGAGGACCATGTAGAGATTGAACATCCTATATATTATTTGAGTCAGAACTAGAATGATATTGAGATCAAGTTTACTCATGTCGAAAAGTTGACTTTGGCAGTTGTCCAAGTTTTCCAAAGGTTTTTCCATTATATATTGATCCACAAGACTATGGTCGTTTCTGACTGCAACCCAATGACATACATCTTGTCATGACAGTTACTAGTGGGCAAGTACTCCAAGTGGATAGTCATCCTATAGGAGTTCGATTTGGAGTTCATCAAATTGAAGTCAAAGAAATCCTTAGTCTTTGCTGAGTTGTTATGAAACCTTCCCACCATCGATGCTAAAACCACGTCTAATGATTATATTCTAGATGAGTCATTGTTTCTGATCACGTCATATGACCCATGGTATGGATACATCATCATATATCTCCAAACCCAGACGTTATGGTCTGATACCTCTCTCTTTGAGCAACGACCTATCTGGTATCAAGCTAAACATTATATTATAGTTAGCGACACCCTTTATCGTTGTGGTATCGATACGGTTTTACGAAGGTGCCTCACTCATGAGGAGGCTGAGAAATTCCTAAATGAATTCACGCTAGGGAATGTGGTGGTCATATGTTCAGTTATGCCAACGCACAGAAGATCCTACATGTTGGCTACTTTTGGCCTACTATGTTTTGAGACTGCATTCTCACAGTCCAAAAGTGTCATTCCCGCCAGATATACAATTGTAAAACCCGTGCTCCACCCACTCCTTTGCACCCTATTATCGTCATTGGATCATTTGCAAAATGGGGCATTGATTTCATAACATGTAACCCTCACTCGATTGGGGGCATGGCTATATCATTGTAGCAGTTGAATTTTTTACCAAGTGGGTTGAGGTGATGCCTACATACAATAATACCAATGAAACAACTTCTCTTTTATTTTTTAATCACGTTATTATGAGGTTTTGTGTACCACAAGATGTAGTTACAAACCATGGGAAACATTTTCGTAACCACATGATGTCTAAATTGACTGCCAAGTTGGCCCTCTCTCATGAAAGTTCAACTCCCTACTACCCTCAGGAAAATGGGAAATTTGAATTCATCAATAAAGTTATGAAAACAATGCTTCAACATATGATAGGGGTTCATAAATCGAACTAGCATCTGATACTTTATACATCCTTGTGGGCATATCAAACTTATGTTTGGGCTACTACCAGATTTGCACCATTCCATTTGGTATATGGTTTGGAAGCAATACCTCTGATTAAATGTGAAATTTCATCTTTGAAACTTGTTATCAAGCTCGTTCCTACCACTTCCATAGAAGAGGAACGTCTCTTAATACATCTCACATGCATAGATGAAACATGGTGTGATGCCACCATGGCTAATGAATCCCATGAGAAATGTATCAAGGCGTAATATGACAAGAGTGTCAAGCCTCGGGTCTTCTCAGAAGGAGACCTTGTCTTGTTATATGATCAATACTTTGATAAATTAGGATCAGGGAAGCTCGAGCCAATGCAACTAGGTCCATACATTGTTAAGCACGTTCTTGCTAAAGGGGCCTACAAGCTTGTTGATTTCAATGGAGTTCCATTGGCGCAGCCTAGAAATGGGTTGTACCTTAAAAACTAATATGCTTAAGATATTTTTGTGTAGTTCATTATGTACATGTTGTATATAGGTGTGTTTTCAGTGTGTTTTCAGTGTGTTCCCTTCGAAGTTTCCTACTATTTATGTTAATCTTGTTTACATTTTGTTTGCAAATGTCGGCATCCCTTAAATCATATGTCGGTTATGCTGATGGTGCTAGTCGTAGTACTCGGAATTTTTCCTCCGCGGCATGGGCTATATATGCTCTAAATGGTGATTTAGTGAGTTTACAAGGGATTTGTATTGGTCGCTCTACAAATAACACTACTGAGAATAGCAAAGTGATCGAGTTATTGTATGATGTTACTTCTCATGGTATCCGCCGTATAGTTATCAAACTCAGCTCACAAATTGTAGTACTAAAATTGACTAATGTATATTTAGTTATAATTCCAACTATGCTTCATATTTTCTTAAGGGTTCACCTTCTAGAAAGATACTTTGATTATATTCAATATCAACACACCTCTAAGAATCTCAACACATTGACAGATGCATTGTCAAATCATGTTTTAGATAGACATTTATAATACATGTAAATAAAATTCAATGCACATCACATAAGAGATAATAGAACCATAGGAAACACTGAAGATATTTGTATATCTATATATATATATAGATATCTATATCAAGGTTTAGTTTTACAAAATTTGTGCCTAAGGCAGATATGGCCACACACCCTATCATATCAAAATATACATGTGATCAAAATATGGATATGAGCCTCCTAGGAGACTAATCATAGTTCTCATGGTAGCATGCCACTGCGTGAGCCATCTTGTACAGTAGTCAGTTTATACGGTCAGGCACACTAATAGTATGTTGCTTCTATCTCATAGGAAGTTGGTCAACCCTATTCTTAGCTATTCCATGAGTCAACCCCTTCATGTTACGCTCAACCTTTGCAAGGGTATCGACCACATTGAGATCCTGTAGTACCTCTCCTCCTACTGTAGCAGCCTATACTACTGTTGGTTCCTGTTGTGGGTTTCCTACACGCTGAAGATAAGAAGAACCCATTGGTCGAACGAGTCTAATATCTGCATGTAGAAACCAATAGTTTAGTCTCGAATACATCAAAAATATAAATATAAAACTTAAAATCCAAAATGATCAAAATGTTTTTTGTTTTATCTATGGCAACCCATCGCTCACCATCAGGAAGCACGAGATATGGGTCTCTACAGAAATCCATCCCTGCATATGGATAGTCCTCTATCATAATGAGTTGCATGCACAACCATCTGAATAACACTGATGGGAAGCTCATCAATGACGAACCTGCATGTCTGGACATGAGATCCACCCACCTCCTCATCCATGGGACTCTCAGATCTACGGGCTCGAGTGATATATGTAGTGGCCTGAGCAATGGAATCCTCTCTAAGGTAAATGAAATCACGATAGAACCATAGTGTGGTGTAGGAATATCCTCTCTACAGACAGAGACGATCCCTCTAGCCCAAGAGAGTGGGTCTAGCCACAAACAAGACAATCTAATGTAAATTTCCTTAGATTAGAATCGAATAAGAGGGCCTGCCTCTTATAACATTAATCCTTGATGGTGATCTTGCTTCCTTGCTCCAGCTTCCTTTTGTTCCAGTATCTGAAACAAACTTGCAAGAAACAATAATAAACATGATAGCACAAAATTGAATCCAATCTACTTAAAACGTCAAGGAGTTCTAAGCTATAAAATGTAGTATTACACCCGATATAGGAAATAAACCATTAGTTGTATTAAAATAAACTTCAAAGAGAAATACAACCGAAGCCTTGACATTGGAGATCTCCTTTGCAGTATCCAAGTCCCACTACACGCCTTTTTAGCACTCTTTTCCTCCCCTAGTTTGACATGAAATTGATTCCAAGCTCTAACTCTCTTTCCTCATACTTTAGCTACCAAAGACTAGTCTTTTGTCATCTAAGACTAATCTTCTTCTACCAAAAGTTAAAGATTTCATAATTTTGCAGCTTCATTATGTGTTGTATTGTGTGTAACCAAAAATGGTAAGAGGAAGTGGTTTATATAGGGAGAGGAGGATAAGAATGAGATCCACTCAAGGGGGAAGAAGGTCTTATCTCCTTGGGAAGGTCCACTTTTAAAGGGGTAAGAACCTTATATGGATTTCTCGGCCCTTATCCAACCAAACGAACATCCAACACATCGTCACTAGAAGTTTCTAGATGTGAAACTCCATTTCCTTTTATAAAAACTTTCCAAAAGTAGACCAGAGCAGGTATTGGGCTAATAGTGGTGCCAATCGGCATAGGTCACAATGTTAAAATCTGCGAATTGACGCAGGTGAGACATTGGGAAAGAGCGCTAATCTTAAAAACTGGGTTTTAAGAAGGATTCTCTGGAAATTTTCTAAAGGGAGTGGGGACTACTTTCTTCAAACTTCAAGGGATGCAAGAGCATAGGTTTCATGGTGAAAGTATAACACAGTAGTCACTACTAGGGTTCTCCGGGATTAGGAATGAGGAGTGACAGGAGAGTGAAAAATTACTATGTAACAGATGCCCCCTAAAGCATGAAGTCAGAGCTGAGAGCGATGGTTGAAATGCTTTAAGATGAAGTGAGGACTTGGAATACCAGCATCGGAATACCTGCAACTCAAACATACATGTACATATCTGAAAACTGATAATCATGCTTGATAAAAATGAGAGGCATATAATAATACATGAATCCATGGTATAGGCGCAGCTATCCATCAAGAAAAGGATCATGTGCATGGATCCTTGGCATGGACGTAGCCATCCGACTGAAGGGATCATATGAAATAGATCCATGGCATGGGCGCAACCATCTGCATAGAGAGGATCAAAATGAAAAGACCCACGGTATGGTCGTATCCATTCAACTGAGCAGGATCAAAATGATACCCACAGCATGGTCGCAGCCATCTGTCTAAAGAATCATGTATATAATCATGAATGACTCATCACTCCTCGCAACCTGGACTTTTGTGATCTAAGCCCAGGGTCTTGCGCTCCAACACGACCTAATCAAAGTACAAATTCTAACATGTGAATAGACGTGTTGAAGTCGAACATGCTAGAAAATCACTTGATTATTGGCCAATGATGTGAACCATTAACAAGCACGAGAGAAAACACACATAATGCCAATGGCTCTCAAGGTAATGTCAGTACATTTCACGAACTGTGAATAAGGAACTGAAGTCGAACACTTGTGAAATCATTCGATCATAGTCAAATGATGAGAAACTGTCATCAAGTGCGAAGAACTTTCCATTGAGGCATGCAAGCTCTAAGGTACTAGAAAGGAGTTTCTAGATCAACTTTCTGGATAATGAGCTGAAGTCGACAGGAAGTGATATGTCGAAGGAAGGTCATAATGAATGCTTCATCATTGACACAAAACGGGAAACACAATGAATAAGAGTAATCCAAGATGGTGACGTATGATCAGACAATCTACAAGAAGGAAGACTTCTCTTGAACATGTGGATGACACACTCTGGATTTTGGCAGCATTTGACATCATAGGATCAGAGGTCATGGTGACATGGTAGAGATCATACGAGAGGTTTAAAAATGGATAACCCAAAACCCAGGGAGGCAAGTGACAGAGCGAGGACGTCCCAAAACCCGACACGAATAGCAGATGAGTGTCAATGTTCAAGAGTGACATGTTGCCTCAAGTGAATAATGCACTTGATGAAATACTTCCAATTTTCCCCCACCATTTATGGCGAGTACCCCAATTATTTTTACAAAAGCTTAACGAGGATAGCATATGATTGTAATATAAGTCCATCCTTCGAATGGATCCATCCTAGTAAGTATTACGAGCCCTAGGAAGGAGTAGCTCGTTCTCGTCATAATGACAAGTCCTATGTCATGTAATCATTTAATGAGTCCAAAAAAGGTGAAACTAAACATCTTTTTCAATTTTTAGAGAGTTTTAAAAAGAAGCAAAAAAGAAAACTCCAAAGGTCCCTTTTCGTAAAGTTGTCCCTCGAACCTGAAAAGGTAGAAAACAATATCTGAGAGAACCTCCTAGTCATATTTAACTAAGGTATTCCTTATTTATCCCAGCCCGAAAAAGGGGTAAACATATACTGGATAAACGATGTTTCACAACCTTTAACGAGTTTAAAATGACAAGAGCTCAGCAATATTTTCATATTTTGAGGGTTAGAAAGAGCTCAAAGATGACTCCCTGCTTTTATTTGCTTTAACGAGTCTAAAAGGGAAAAATACTCAGCAATATTTTCATTTTTTACGAGTCAGAAAAGAGCTTAAAGGTGACTCATCTCGGAGGAACGAGTGGTGTAAAGGGAAGCAACTGGTTTCGGTTATGGTGGAACAGCTCAAAAACTAAGAGGTCAAGAGGCTAGCTAGTAAAACCACTCATCGTTGCGGTTCCTCAATAAAGGGTAAAACAACCAAGTGAAAGCGAATGATTTGCCAAAGAGATGGTGGCGATGGAATAAAACAACCAAGGCTCATCTCAAGGGAGAAGCTGTTAAAAATGGAAATCACGAGGGTTAAAATGGAGATGGGTTCACTTTTATACAAGCTTGAACCATGGATAACTCTGCTTGAATTCGGTTTCATGTTTACACAAGCTTGAAATGAAAAATTATGCTTGAGTTTGGTTTCATTTTTACACAAGCTTGAAACAAATACAAACTATGCTTGACTTAAGCTTGCATGCACCCAACATAACGACTCAATTCGAGGTACATGGCCCCCAAGCTTCATTCTTTTAGCTAGGTGGATGGAATGAAGGTTCACTTTCGAGATCCAGGAAAGACTCGACTGGGATTTTACGAGATCTTAATCAAATACTCGATTTGGAAAAGGGCTTTGTTTCATTTTTTAACGAGGTTGACAGAGTAAAAGAACTATCCTCAAGACTCCTTATTTCATTTTTTAACGAGGTTGATACAAGAACAAACTATCCTCGAAATTTGTTTCATTTTTTAATGAGGTAGATACAGGAACAAACTATCATCGGACCCTTGTTTCATTTTTTAACGATCTTGACACAAGACAAGGAACTATGCTCTGGCCCCTTGTTTCATTTTTTAACGAGCTTGACACAAGACAAGGAACCATGCTTTGTATCGTGTTCATGGACCATACGAGAAAATGGCTCCCAAGAGGTCCTCACAAGATGGGAGAACTACACTCTGGGAGGAATACATGTCAATTGGTATCAATGACAGACTGGGTTCCAAAGTCCCCAGTACATAATGTACTATATCATCTGTGTGATCATTAGGAGATGTGGAGACAGAATGGGTGGCCACATAATTAACTTGTGGTGGGATGGTACTACTTACAAACAAGAACCAATAGGGGACGATGGTTGCATAGGAGGCACCTGGTGACCAATGAACGACAATTGATCAATGGTCACTATTCTCCCTCCGTGTGGAAAACAAACCACATGGAAAAATGAAGAAACAAGAGCTCCTATGAAATAAACATAGTCGTGTCCAAGGAGAAGATTGAAATCTAAGGGACCTTGGACTACCATCACGTCTATATAGACAGTCTTTCCTCCCAAAGTAATAGGGAACTTAGGAAGGATCCCTAAAGGTTGACTGGCTCCTCCGTTGAAAGAAAACATATTCTGGGTGACAGGCAGAAGTTGTGCGGATCCCAAAGCTTTCCAAGTAGTAGATGACATGTTGTTAATAGACGAGGCTTCATCTAATAGAGTGCCATGTACTACCATATTATAGGCTTGTACCATAATCTATAAAGGCACATAAGATGGGAGGCGGAATGTAGTCAATTGAATCTAATCAAAAGAAACAACAAAACTAATTGGTGGGGGTATCATACGATTTCCACCATGCTTTATAGGAATAGGAGAAGGAATCTCCTTAACAACTAGGACGAGAGGGCCACTCTTCGATTCATGAGAATTTGAGGAGACGAGAAGAACATGAGCAGTATGATCACTACTCTCTTTGGGAACAGAGTGAGCAACTGAAATCGGAGCCAATTCGACACTCTTTTTGACCAATGGTTGGTCGAGAAAAGACACAAGAGAGTCATGCTCAGGAAGAGCAAGATGGGCAAGAGATGAATCCAATTCAATCTCTTTACCAACTAGAAGAGGGTTAGAAGAAATCCTATGATAACCAACAGGAAGTTGGGGTTGAGGAGCTGTAAGGTTTTCCAAAATTTTGGAAGCTTTATCCATAAGAGGACAAAGGTGAAGAAGATGCATCCCTTCACATAACCTACAAGGGAATCTAATCTTTCCCTTCTTCTTAACATCGTTAGCTGAAGGTGTAGCATCGACATGATCTCTAGAGGTCAATGGGGATGGTCGATCTAGATTTTGAGACCATACCTCTAAGACTCTGGGAATACCATGATAGTCTTGAAGGAGATGGTCACCCTTACACAACCTTCAAGGGAATTTTACCTTCCGTAGAGGATCAAGAGGTTTGTCTACAGGAGGTGCATTTGGAGGAATAGCCGCATGGTTGGACTCTCGCTTATCTGGCTTCTCCTTCTTCATCTTCTTCTTCTTCTTCTTACCCTCCTGGTTACTCGATTTCAAACTTTCACCAAGCGAAGTAGAAGAGGAGGGTGAAGAAATATGGGAAGAAGGTGAGAGGTAAACCTTAGAATCAACATGATGTGGTTCAAATGAAGGAGATGGTTGGGTAGGAGTTGGGGCACTCGGGACCACTGAGGTCGAAAATAACCAGATGGGTAAACCAATGGTTAACCCAAGGAGGGACAACGTTGCCATATAAGGAGCACCAGCGTGTCCAAAAAAGGAAAAGGACCAGGATTCCCATCCGAGGGGAATCCTTGACTGGTAGACTCTAGAAATGTTGCCATTGGAATCAACCCTAAAGAATCACTAGGGAAGATAACTTTAACTAGGAATATTTCGTGGGTAGTTAATTTTAAGACACTAAAACAAAAATTTGCCTTTTCATATTTTAAGAGTCGAGAAAAGGGCAAAAGGTGACTCTAGTCACTTTCGGTTTGAACGAGCTCCAAATGACAAGTGCTCAATGATCTTTTAAATTTAACAAGTCAAAAAGACCAAAATGACTGCTCAGGATAATCTAGGTAAAAGGAATAAATAGGTAACCGTGAACTATAGCATACCTCCCAACGAATTGAAAAGTATGAGAAGAAAATCTCCTCGAATGTTGTGTTCGGTGTATCACATTTACAAGGCAGTAGACTCGGCTTCCTACAGATAAAGGATTGCAAACCTAGTGGGGTCTCCCTTTATATATGCGACTGTACAGGGAGCACAAGTTCGTACTAGCATTGTCTAATGCAAGATCATTGCGAATGACAACGGCTAAGTTTAAAGACATCGGAACACGTCTCTAGACTAGACCACTAAATGTGAGCGTTAAGTTTCAATGCTTCCTTAGGTTAATTCAATAAATTTTAACAGTTGATCTTGAATTAGGTTTCAATTCCAAGGCCCTACCGCTATCATTTGAAAACTCCTATATGTAGCTATATGAGAAAAGAAATCTTTCTTCGATGAAATTTAACACTAATTGAGGGATAGAGAGCACACAATCAATGCAACAATCAAAGAATGAAATATTTCACTAATACATGTCCTAAATGCACTTAATCTCCCCTTAACAACAAAAGAAGTTTAATTTCATTTCCAATGCTTATGATGATGCAATTCTAGCTTCTTAGTGACACTATTAATGCAATATTTTCACTTAAGTAAACTAGAATGATGTTCTTATTTTCATAAAATGAAAAATGAATCTTTCACATAAAGCACTTTAATGAAATTTTTCATAGTTCTAAACAAACAAGCATCGATCAAATCCAAAGCATGATAAATGAAACTAAAAGCAACTTCTTCCTTGAATCAAACAAACCAAACACATAAATGCTTCAATCAACAAACCAAGCAATGTAATCTATGCTCGGAGAGAAAAAAGACACTTGAAATAAGGTAACAAACAAGACTCTTTCACTCATTCAATTGAAAATGACGCAATGAAGATGTTGCGACTGAAAGATGTATTAAATGAAGCAGCAAATCAGAAACTTGACACAATGAGTAAAACAAACAAATGAATGGTAACTAACCTAGATGCCCTAGGGTCATACAAACCATCAAAAAAACTCAAAAAATCAAGCAATGAAACTTCAAGCCAATAAATCAATCAAAACCAGCAAACAAATCATTCTAGTCACTTCTAGGTGGAAGAAGAGAGTCTAAGGGTCAAGACACAGTGGCACTGGAATGGGAAAAAACTCTGATTTTTCTTAACTCAGAGACCGACATGACTTTTGGGCTGAAAGTACCACTGATGGCACAACCAGCGCGACTGTCATGCTAAAACTAGTGCTGATAGGCCTGATTAGCGCAACTATTTGGCCAAAAATAATGTTGATCGATGGGATTAAGAAAAAATAAAAAAAGAACTTCACATAGGGCCAGACTTAACACATCAGAGGGAGGGCTAGTGTCTATATTCCTTCAAACAGGTCAATACATATCCAGAAGACCATAAATAAACAAACTAGGCACATAAGTAGAAAAAAACAAAGTGATGAAAAGGAGATGTATTTCCCCAGTGGAGTCGCCAATTTGTGGTGTAGGAATATCCTCTCTATGGACATAGATGATCCCTCTAGACCAAGAGAGTGGGTCTAGCCATAAACAAGACAATCTAATGTAAATTTCCTTATATTAGAATCGAATAACAGGGCCTAGCTCTTATAACGCTAATCCACTTGATGGTGATATTGCTTCCTTGCTCCAGATTCCTTTCATTCCAATATTTGAAACAAATAAGCAAGAAACAATAGCAAACCTGATAGCATAAAATCAAATCCAATCTACTTAAAAGGTCAAGGAGTTCTAAGCTATCAAATGTAATATTACACCCGATATAGGAAATAAACCATTAGTTGTATTAAACTAAACTTCAAAGAGAAATGCAACCGAAGCCTTGATGTTGTATATCTCCTTTGCGGTATCCAAGTCCCACTACATGCCTTTTTAGCACTCTTTTCCTCCCCTAGTTTGACATGAAATGGATTCCAGGCTCTAACTTTGTTTCCTCATACTTTAGCTACCAAAGACTAGTTTTTTTTCATCTAAGACTAATCTTCTTCCATCAAAAGCTAAAGATTTCATAATTTTGCAGCTTCACTATGTGTTGTATTGTGTGTTATACGGAATTTATACCTACAAATAAGTATATCTTCCCTAAGTGGGTAGTTACACTTAGAACAACTGAAGTAAAGATGTTTAACCTTTTCCTACAATAAACAGATAAGATAAAAGAACCTACTTGTGATCCTTCGCTTCCTTTGATCTCCTTTGAGTTGCTCCCGTCGCTCCCGCTCAAATTGAATTTGCTCAATTGGTACCTGCCAACATAAACAGAAGACGACAACAATCAAAGAATATGATCTATTTATTGTAAACAAATGGAATTGATAACATTTGAACATACATTCATCATAGATATAGACAAAAGTATTGGAAAAGGAACAAACAACTTTATTGATTGATAGAAGGAGAAGTTACACCCAATGTGGTTCGATCTCGTGTCACTCATCCAGCTTAGTCCAAGCCCTCATCACACCAATAGCAACATCAATCCAATAGCATAACATTACTTTGACAATGATTTCAAGTCTCTAAACCAATATTATTTCTCTATAATATCCAAGCTCCTTAGCTCTATGATGGGAGGCCAATTTATAGATGAATGCAAGTGGTTTTGTCATTAATATGGCATTGAATGGTTTTCCATAATTGGATGATTAATTTCCATGTTCAAAGGGATGAGAGGATAGAGGATTAGATGATCCAAGGCTATCCTAAGTTGAGCTCATCTTGATAGGATAGGAGTTGGGTTCCTTCTAGAAGGCTCTAGAAAGGAGGAATATACTCATAATCCACTGAACATTTCGAGGATTCTCGCCTAGCGTAGGCTTGAGTGGGCTTAGGTGCTCTGCAACATAGCCTTGAATGGGGCTACCTACTCTGCAGATCACTTACCCCTAACTAGGGGTGCGCTGGTGACCCAAGGAAGCACTTCAGCAGAGCTTGAAGTCAGGAAACTCTCATGGATGAAAGCACTCAATGAGGTGGCATGTCTAGGGCATGTAGCAACTGAATTAAAGTTTGATAGACCCTTTTTACACTGATCTGATTGTCGGGAGTGATGTACCCAAATAGACTTGTAACAGCCACCCCCTAAAGCATAATGTCAAAAATGATAATGTTGAGTGATATGATTTATGATGTGATGAGGAGGATCTGAAGCAGACAGTGACCTGCATCAATTACAATACATAATATCATGATATCTTTGAATTTTTCATGAATTGCTAAGGGAAGGCATACCCATGCTCAGCATATAAACTTTTCATTACATGTACATAAATCAGATAGTCGTCTACAGATATAGACCCATGATAAGATGACCATCTATGTAAAGCCATCGTACAGATGATTTAGTACTCTCCTGAAATCGCAACCCGAATGGATGAAACTAGATCCGAGGTCCTCTATCTCATCCAATCGTTTGCTCAAGTACGAGTCTAACCACGTGAAAATGTGATCTGAAGTCAAACATGGGAAGGCATGGTCTCACTACCAGCCAATGATGTAAGTTGTTAAGAGACGCGATAGAAATCGCCAATAATGATAATGATTCTCAACGTACTACAATACATTCTGCATGGTGTGAATAGATGTTTTGATGTCAAACACCATACAAAGTCTTTCGGTCAAAGGCCTATGATGTCAACCGTTTGCCGAAATCGAGAAACTTGCCATTGATGTATGCAAGGCTCAAGGTACTGAAAGGGTGTTTCTAAGTCAACTTGCTAGATAATGTGTTGATGTCGACAAGAAGTGACTTGTCGCAGGAGGGCCTTGATGTATCCCCCATCAACGACATGAAACGAGTGTAACGATTTTGAAGACAAAATGTGACTGATGACACAATGTTCAGGAATGGTGGTCATGAAAATGAAGGTTTATGAGTATTGCAAAGGATGAAGTTTACTAAGTGACTTCTCTTGAACATGTCAGTGACACTGAATGAATTGGAAGCATTTAGCCAAAACCAAAGTGATGGATGGTGTGATAGACCATAGTTATGATAACCATAAAGTAGATAACCCAACCCAAATAGTTACAAAGATGAAGTGAAAGTGTCATGTTCAAGAGCAATTTGCTACCATAAAGTGATTTATCCCTTTTTCCATTTTCCCCAGTCACTGTGACCAGTACCCCTTTATTTTTTAACAAGCTTAAGGAGGATAACATATGCTTGATGTATAATTCTACCCTTCGGGTGAATCCATTGCTATTTGATGTTTTAATGAGTCTAGCGAAGGTGAAACTCGGTCTTGTCATGATGGACAAGTTTTTCGCTATTTGATGCTTTAACGAATTTAACAACAATGATAACTCGGTCCTTTTCATATTTAGAGAGTTTTAAAAGGAACAAAAAGAAAAATCCACAAGTTCTTTTTCGTAAATTTGTCTCTCAAGTCCGAAAAAGTGTAAAATAATACAAGAGAGAACCTATTGACCATGTTCGATCAACGTATTCCTTTTTCGTAAGTAATCTATCTCAGTCCAGAAAAGGGTTAAACTTATACTGAGTAGATGTCGTTTCCAATCCATTTACAAGCTGAAAAGGACAAGCGCCCAGTAATCTTTTCATATTTTGAGATTCTGAAAAGAGCTAAAAGAGGACTCTAGGGGGGTTCCTTTTTCGATGTTTAACAGAGCTCAAAAAATAGATAAAAGTATGATATGTGGTCAAAAGTACATTTTATGATCATGCACGCCAAAGTCACTATGTCAGTTGTAAACCTGCTCAAAGAACCACCAAACGGATTAAACATACTTGTTTCATTGGTAAAAATAGGTAAAAACTATAGTTTATTCATTTAATGAACATGAAATAACCATAAAACAAGATTTTACCAAGTCATTTTACCATTTGACATTTACCATTCAGATTTTGTGCTCTGAACCAATTTTTTACCTCAAACTTCAGCAGCTGATTACAGGAGATTTTGTGGATAATTCTTCGTGTTGTCAGGACCAGGTAGGATATCTACCTCTTCTCTTTCATTTAAGGTCATTCTTTTTCAATTTCAAGCAAAATTTTTATGGTTTTGGGGTCCCGAGGGTAAAAATATCACGCCCTAGGATCAACGCACCCTTATGCATCGAAAATTGCGCTGCATAGTAGTCAAATAGAAGGGAAACTGCTCTGCATCACACTATCTAAAGATCAGGGGTGCATTGGGCGCAATTTAGAAATTTGATTCATCATTTCTACCCAAAATCTATTCAATTTTTTTCATGAAATGGATCCTAACTAAACCTATGGTGTGATTTCAAACTTTGATCGGATCATAATGGCTATCACATGGCGTGAAAGAGAACAAGAAGAATAGGATATGGTTGCCCTAAAGGATCTTGGTACTGTTGAGGCCCTCAGAGATTGTGGGTTACTTGAATATTTCAGGTTATCCAAGATGAGGCAATAGTTAGAACTATTGTAGTTCTTGGTTCATTCATGGGATCTAGCGGAACAGGTTTTTCACATAGGGGACAAAGTGCTCCCTGTATTGATCGATGTTATTTACTTTCTCACAGGATTGTTGAGACGTGGTGCCCCCATTTCTCTTTCAGGTTCTTCCCATGGGGGTGAATTAGTGAGGGACTACATTCAACAATTTTGTCGGCCAGGTACACAGCCTAGCAAAGATGGAAAGATAAACATTAGGGATGTTTGTGATATGCCCTTGCAAACAATCCTCTTTACTATCGCAAAGTTAGCAGGTAGCGTGACACTTCATGTCGCGAATAGATCATACATGTATTATGCGCTCAAGTGTCTCGAGCCAACTATGTTCAACTGGGGTGAGGTGGTATTCTCTTTGATGAAAGAGAAGCTGACTAAAGTAAAAAGTGGTAAGATGAAAAATTTCTGCTATGGATCAATCTTGATTGCTTTTACTTTGGAGATAATTCTATTGATGCAACCTCAGCATGTGACACTGATTTTAGTTGGTCCTAGAGATCCACGGATGCAGAGGGTAGAGTTGATGGCTAGACATGATGGTTAGCCATCAATCTCATTTTCTACCGCATTCTTCAGTTGGCCCCGTCGACAACATATTTTCATAGAGGAACATCCATATGCAGGGATGGATTTCCATATTGATCCAGATTTGAGATTACCAGTGGGTGCTTAACGGGGTGATATAGGTAAATTGTTTTGACCATGTATTTTTTATTTTTTTGAGTTTTTACATGTTTTTGTGTTTTTTGATGTTTCCAAGACTAAACTAAAAATGTTCTCATGTATACAGATGTTGGCACTGTTCAACCAATGGGTCATAAACAGGAGGTAGGTGAACCAGCGGGGAGAAATGTCGAAAGAGCAGTTCTCCAAGGTTTAGATTTGATCGAGACACTAGCGGAGTTGCAACATCATATAGAGGGGTTAATCCTTGGTATACCGGATGTTCAGATCCAGGAGTTACTGATGAGACTACATCACCATACTATTGGTTTACCTAGTCGTTGGATGAGACTACTGCGCATGATAGCTCAGGCAGTGACCTGTTATCATGAGCATCATTAGATCTACTTAGGATGATTTACTGTATGCATTTTGAGGTTTTGATGCCAGATGACCAACATGTCTTGGGCACAAATTTTGTAAAAACTTTGAACATCTATCTATTTTACTTTCAGTGTTTTTGTATGGTTATGTGTAATCATATTCAACTATAGATGTGAATTGAAAATCTACTCTTGACATATGTCGAAAATGTCTGTTTAACATGTAATTCACTAAAGAATTGGTCAATGTGTTAAAGTTTCTGGAAATGTGTTGATATTGAATGTAATCAAAATGTCTTTCCAAGAGAATAATTCTAAGGAATATACGACGAATAGTTGGATTTCGGACAGTATAAACATTTGTAAGTTGTAGTACGACAAGTTGTGAGTCTAGCCTAATGATGATTCAACGAATGCCAAGTGAAATGGCATCAGAGAGGAGTTTGATCAATGGGCTATACTCAGCAATATTGTTTGTAGAACGATCGATACAGATCCCTTGAAAACTCACTAAATCGCCACTTGGAGCGAATATGGCCCATGCTGCAGAAGATAGGTTCTGCTTACTATGACTAGCACCATCATCATAACCAACAAATGTTTCCAAAGATTTCGACATCTGCAACAAATGAAAAGCAGATTACTAACCACATAAAAACTCTAAAAATCACAATGTGACACACACACGCAATCAAATCATATATACAGTGTTTTTACTACGCACGATAAAGCATATTAACGTTTAAGATACAGCCCGTTTCGGGGCTGCAACAATGGAATTGCATCACAATCAACCAACTCGTAAGCGCCTTTTGCCAAAACATGCTTAACAATGTAGGGGCCCATCCATAGTAGTTCAAATTTTCCTGTTCCTAGTTTATTGGCTTCCTAATCATAAAGCAAGACCAAGTCTCCTGCTGAGAATATGCGAGGCTTGATATTGCAGTCATATTGTGCCTTAATTCATTTCTTATGTGCTTCGTTGGCCAATGCGACTTCATGACGTGTTTCATCTAGATGGATGAGTTATAAGAAACGTGCTTCCTCATCATAAGTGTCAAGTAACAAGTCAATTACAAGTTTTAGTGATGAAATCTCACATTGTATTGGCAAGATTGCCTCAAGACCATACACCAATTGGAAAGGTGTGAATCCAGTTGTGTTTCTTACGGAGGTTCGGTAAGCCCACAAAGCTAAGTGTTGGGTAACAGAGGTCCCGCATAACAATTTTGGGTCTAATAGCCTAGAAAGTAGGATAAAAATATTGTAAACCTCCGAAATATGCGGAGCGCAAAATTTAAAAGGATCAAGTCAAAGGGTTTTCCGCCTAAGAAATAATATAGAATAATAGGAAGTAAGTCAGTCTGCGGACCATAGGAAGGTATAAATAGAGTGCGGCTCTATGAGGGAAAGGTAGTTATTTTGGGTATGATCTTGGATCTGAATTGTAATGGGTTCTTGAGAAGAAGAGTCTAAAAGCGTCGGTAAGTCCGAGTCGAGTGTTTGGGTAGTGAATAGAGGCTTTGCAGTTGTGTGCGCAGAGAACTGGAAGAGTCCGTAGCTGTGTGCGCGGACCCCTGTAGCTGAGTGCGCGGGGCAGATCTGAATGTATTGGTGATAAAGTGGAAATAAAGATAAGTTTCTTCTGAAAATTCTGCATTAACGGATCTGACTTTACGGTTAATATATTTGTTTGATCTATATGCTTATGTTATAAATGTATGTGAATCTGAGTTTATTCTAAGTGCGTGAAATGGTTAAATCTATTAAATGGTTTCTTAAAGACCCTGCTAAGTAGATCTGACTTCCAATACTTTATCAAATAGATTAGATCTGTAAACAGCATGATAATAGAAAGTAGAAGGTATTCTGGGTCCGGATCTGCGCGAATCCAAAGCAGCGTGGAGCTACAGAAAGGTGCATGAAACATCTAAACCACATCTAGACATCCCAAGGGTGCGGAAACCTGGTTCCAACACCCTACCCTGCTACCTCTAGTGAGACCTCAGTCTGCTATTCGTGGGCTGTTGCTGAAACGGGTCGGTAGCTGTGGGATTTGTTTGGCTAAATAATTCTTCTGAACCTGGGTCAGGCCCATATAAGCCAACAAATGGTTCCGTTGCCGGGACCGGGATCTACCTAAGGGGTGTCTGATGTGAAACATAGGGACTCTATAGAGAAAATAATTGAAGGATCGAAGGGACCAGGAATAGTAGTAGTTCAAGGGTAACAACGACGAGCACGATCCAGTTACCGGTATTCAAAGGAGCAGGAGGATAAGACCCGAAACAATTCTAGTTTGTGTTAACATCAATATGGAACGCGCAACGAATTGCGGATGATAATATCAGAAAGTCTACCTTAGTCAGCGCGCTGTAGGACTGAGCACTGACATGGTACATAAAGTACTCAAGAAATCACCCAATGGCAAGGACAACAAAAATCCAAACTGAATTAAAGAAGGAGTTTAGCGGCCAAAGTCAGAAACATAGTCGATCATAGGGTTCAAAGAGATCGCGATGGTGCCTGGTGAAACCCGTGGGATTTGGACCAAAGACTGAAAAGTACTATTCGCGAAGGTAACATGACATTAACATATGCGTAGCACTACACTTGGCTTATGGCATCCTTAACACCACATCTGAGGACGGCTCTATCAAAACAGAAGATCTCAACCCAGGCTGAAGCATTAGAGAAAGCGATGAGGTTGCACGACACTCCGTTACAAGACCTGGGGTTGGGAATTCAGCAAATCCAAGCACAGATCCAAAATTTGTGTTTGGAAATGAAGAAGTTAAAACAAGAACAGGCACCGCGACCAGAAGTCGGGGAGGAAGTATGGTGTAGGAGCCAGGGGGATGATAAAGATCACTACCCAGTCTCAGTGAATTTTGTGGCAATGGGGGGACCAACACCATTGCGACGAGAGGTAGGGCCGAGCACAAAAAATCTGCTCTGGTGCACAATCTGTCAGGTGGGAGGAAAGCAAAACACGGATAACTGTCATCTGCTGCCAAATTACAACCAAACCCTCCAATAGCTATTTTGCAACTTTTGCAGATCAGTGGGCCACAAGGAAAAAGACTGTCGTAGCTACCAATTGTTAATGGACTAGTCACCTGCTTATAGAATTCAGACTGAGATGCGAAGTCAGGATCCAGCCGCAGCGATCACATGCAGTGGGTTCCAGGGCTGTGGACAAGGAAGGGGCAAAATGGGGCCAGGAAGGGGTCACAGGTAGCTAATCTGTTATAACTGCGGAGGTCCAGGACATTACGCGCGAGATTGTACCAACTCGACTAGAATTTCATGCAATTATTGTGAGAAATTCAATCATGAGCTGATAGATTGCCCCACGCTGACAGCACAAATTCGTGAAATAAGGGTCGCGCAACCAACAATGACCTAGAATGTGCAGATGATGAGGTCTGAACCCCGCGAGGAAGATCCCCAAGTAAACATGGTACTAAGAAGTGGCACGGCCACAGGAGTGGATAGAAGGGACTTAAGTAAGGAAGACGCAAGGGCTAGTAAGGAGACGAACCTGGAAGCTAGGGAAAGCTTCACAGAGGTCTCTACCCCAGGTAGTAGGGATCAGCATGAGCTCGATAGGGATCCCTCGATGATGACTACCTTTTTAGAGACATGTATAAAATTGCTTTGTGACAACAGGGAAGTTAAAGGCTTACAAGAATTTATAAATAGATGCGCAGGATGGAGTGAACCTTGTGTCGTTTGAAAGTTGGGAAGACATGCGTCCCAGAATGGGAGGGAAATGGGACTAACAGCACAGATCAACGATTATGACATGGATCAGGTCATTCTGGATCTGAGCTCAGATGCCAACGTACTGCCTAAACAGACTTGGGAGTGCATGACTAAGCCTACACTACAATGGTCCCCAATCCAATTACGGATGGCAAATCAGCAGAAGGTCCTACCCATGGGAAGGATGAAAGGAATTACGGTAGATATTGACGACGCAAGTACTCGGATGGACTTTGAAGTGATTGAACTCATGGATGAAAGTACACCTTATCCTGTGTTGTTAGGAATATACTGGGCTACCGACATGAACAGGGTTATTAATTTAAAGAAGCGGACAATGATATTTGAAACAAAGTTGCTCTGTGTAGTCATTCCGCTAGATCCGGCTGAAGGACCATGTTATATTGAACCTGTGCGTGACAGAGACGACATAGATCATAGCTACAGAATTTCTGCATAAAGGCAAGAATGGGTCAAGACAATGGAGGATGGAAGAATATCACAGGGTGATAGAGAATCTCGCACTTCCGATTCAGATGAGGAAGACGAGCGGTGGCACAATATATTGAACGGAGTGACCACACTACACTGCAACATGGTGACTAAATCTCTATACTGCGTAAGAGCCCAGGATTGCAAATTTCCAAAGTATTATGGGTTGATGATAATAGATGATTTCCTGACCAAATTTGAAATCTTAGTACCAGAGCACCAATGGTTTGATGCAATGAGGTGGGTGTTGCGCGTGACACCTGCGCGATGGTGGGGCACACATGAAGGGACTTTCGAAGATTGGTGCGCCTGCAGGCGCATGATGAAGATCAGCTTTGGGAAGCTAGAACTACGTATAATGGAGAAATACGATGGACGTGATGACCCGCCATGCACCTTACCAGATGGATCAAAGAGTACAGAGAGGAACCTCAGCCAGAATGGGTGCACTTATTTTATCACACCCTGGACGTCATTCCCAGAAATTGGTATACTGAAGCGGAGCTCCAGCACGACATAGGCAAGTGGGATATCTTGTGCGCAGGGTTTTTGTCGACATTCCTCTTTGAATATCAATGGATGGATCACGTGGACAAAGCGTTACAGCTAGTAAAGGCCACCATTTTCAAGATGCCACTAGAACTAGAAGAAACTGTGTAGCCCGACTGGTCGCAGCAATTGAGCCAGGCCCTCGAATGCTATAATGTCCAAGTAGAAGATGATGAGGATGATCCACGAAATGTCAATATTCCGAAATCAAAGGGGAGCCGTGAGGTGAGCGGACCTGAAATCGAAGATCCAGATATCACGGCACCATTGAAAACGAAACAAATTAATATCGGAACCGAAGAAGAGCCGAAGTATGCAACGCTTGGGGACTATTGGGATGACGCCACAGTGGAGAAGGTCGTCGAATTGCTTCGAGAATATCACGATTTGTTCCCAACAAAAATCACAGAGCTAAAAGGGATCCTAGGAGACTTGGGAATGATGAAGATAACGTTGAAGCCAGATGTGAAACCAGTAAAGCAGCGACCCTACCGATTGAATCCAAAATATAAAGCAAAGGTCCGCAAAGAACTGGACAAGATGTTGGCAACAGGAATCATTGAACCAGTCGAGGTGTCCGACTGGGTAAGTCCGATGGTTATGTAAGAGAAGAAACAGAAGGGTGAGATTTGCATCTGTGTGGATCTCAAGAAGCTCAATGATGCCTGCATTAACGATCTGTTTCCAACACCATTTACAGATGAGGTACTGGAAAATGTGGGGGGGCAGGAAGCCTACTCCTTTACGGATGGGTTCTCAGGATACCACCAGATCAAGATCGCGACAAAGGACAAGAGTAAAACATCATTCACCACTAAATGGGGTTGTTTTCAGTACACGGTGATGCCCTTTGGACTGAAGAATGCGCCGGCAATATTTTCACGAATAGTGGTAGCGGCATTCAAAGAATTTATACACAAGTTCTTAGAGGTCTATCTTGATGACTGGACCATGTTTGGACTGGTTAAGAAGCACGTAGCGAGCTTACGGTTGATGCTGGATACTTGCCGCCGACACCAGATTGCGCTAAACTTAAAGAAGTGTACTTTCCTTGTCCCATTCGGGAACCTGCTGGGCCATGTGGTCTGTAAGCAAGGCCTGATGGTGGATCCAGCAAAGATCGTCATCATACTCAATCTGCAAGCGCTGCGAAGTGTCAAATAATTACGCACCACACTGGGACACACGAGCTACTATCGGAAGTTCATAAAAAGCTATGCACAGATCACGACTCTGATGGACCAGTTGCTGAAGAAGGATGCTACTTATTGCTGGAATGAGGAATGCAACAAAAGTCTGGAGACACTTCAGGAAAATATGGCATCAGCCCCTATATTTGTCTTTCCAAAATGGGACATTGAATTTCATGTGCATGTAGATGCATCATGTATCGCGTTGGGGGCGGTACTTACTCAACTAGGAGTGGAGAGAATTGACCACCCGATTGTGTTCGCAAGTCACCGGTTGTCAAAAGCTGAGAAGAATTACTCCACTACCGAGTGCAATGGATTAGCAATGGTATACGTGCTTCAAAAATTCCGCCATTATCTGCTTAGAGGCCACTTTAAGATGTATACCGATCACTCAGTGTTAAAATACCTAATGAAAAAGCCTGTGTTGGGGGGGCGCATTTGTAGATGGTTACTATTATTCCAGGAGTATGACTTTGAGGTCATCGTAAAGCTGGGACGTCTAAACGTAGGCCCAGATCACCTGTCCTGAATTGAGACCGGCGAAGAACCCACAAATCTAGAGGACAGACTCCCGGATGCATAGCTATATGCGGTGCGCGTAGCGGATGGTCACTTTGAGGATATAATCCATTTCTTAACTACAGGAACCGTGCCGTAGGGATATTCTGTTCAGCAGAAGAAGGAATTGGTGATACACACAACAGACTTCATCGTGATTGCAGGACACCTCTACAAAATGGGCAACGATGAAATATTGCGTAGGTATGTCCTGGAGTTCGAGCGAGGACAGATCCTGGCCGAAGCACATGGGGGGGTTGTTGGTGGACATTATGTAGGTTGCACCACAGCCCAGAAGATTCTTCGCGCAGGATTATGGTGGCCCACTTTGCATCAGGATTCGAAAGCATACTGTCGAGCCTGCGACGTATGTCAACGGACAGGGAAACCATCGCGGAGAGATGAAATGCCGCTCCAGCCATAGATGATGCTACAGCCATTCGAGAAGTGGGAAATCAACTTCGTAGGACCTATCGAGCCACGAGGGAAGATGGGCGCACGCTATATCATCACCGCGACATAATATTTGACCCGATGGGCAGAGGCACAGCCGGTTAAGGATTGCACGGCTGCAACAACTGCGAAATTTTTGTTCGAGAACGTACTGACAAGGTTTGGATGTCCCAAAATTCTCATGAGCAATTAGGGAACGCATTTCCTGAATGAAACAATCAGTGCACTCACTAAGGAATTCCAAATATATCACCAACAGAGTACGCCATACCACCTGCAAGCGAATATGACTGTTGAGGCATTCAACAAAATCTTGGAGACAGCGTTGACCAAGGTTTGTAATGCACGGCGAAATGACTGGGACTTGCACATACCTGCTATGCTATGGGCATACCGAACCACGTGCAAAAAGTTTACAGGCCAGACACCTTTTCGGTTACTCTATGGCAAGGAGACCGTTATGCCTATGGAATATATTGTGCCTAGTTTGTGAATCGCGGCAATCACCGGTATGGCAGACCGCGGGGCTTTAGAGGAAAGGCTCGCACAGCTAGAAGAACTGGAGGAGGAACAATTTTTGGCTGGATTCCATCAGTGAGTACAGAAACAGCGTGAGAAAGTGTGGCATGATCGCCATATCAAGGTACGCACCTTCAAGGAGAATGATCTAGTATTGCTATACGATAGTAAGTTTGAAAAATTCCCTGGCAAACTCCGAATGCATTGGTTGGGACCCTATGTCATTAAAGAATTTACCGATGGGGGCGCGGTTTAGCTCGCCAAACTCAATGGAGACCCCTTCCTGGGTCACATGAATGGCAGTCGCCTGAAGCTCCTATACAGGTGGGCCGGCCACCTAACTAACTGTTCGAAGGACAGTCTCACCGCTCCAGCCAGTTGAAAGAGAGTGCGAGACAGTAAAGCAATCTGGGGGAAAGAGGCCCGACTACCAGGATACGCATCGATCTGGCCCATCACTAAGATCGTGGTCACCCGGTACAAAGTACGTTGCTGCGTTGCTAAGAGGAGAGGTGACCGTTCATGTCACTATTCATGACAAGATGTCTACATTATGGCGAAAAGGAGCAGGTGGCGGGCAATTAAGAGAAGGAATTCGAACCAAATATGGAACGAGCTGCAACAGACTTTACACGAGGACACTAGAACAGGTAGGAACCAGTGAAGTTGAAATTCGATTCGCTTATAAATCACCAAGGGGCATACACCGGGTGACCTACGCTTCTGGAAAACATATGTTGCGTCTCGATATGGAGTTGTTCATTATCTCTGCACAAGGAGTAAGCCCGAGGGTGGTGATATGGCTGAGGGAGAAGTAGGACTCTCTAACGAGCATGGTGTTGATAGCTACAGGCGTCCCACAAATGACAGCATCAACAGTAGGGAATGTACTGGAAAAGGGGAGACACAAAGCAGAATTGGTCTGAATGTTGTCGCCCCACCTAGGGGCTGGTCAGCAAACCATAACAGAAAGGTGAAAGGATGGACAAACAGAGACCACGGGTAGAAACAAAGTTAATAAGTCGTCTCTGAAGGACCTTGAGGATTGGGATCTCGCGGACAGTAGCACAGGTCTTGCAAAATTGCAACACAAGCTGCAGCAGACAGTGCGAAGAGTAGATACGAAGGTTGAAAATGGTTGCGGTGGTACAAGGAGGTCCTAGATGCAGCTCCCCCGCTAGAGTTAAAATCCTAGGAAGGGGTGTTCTATGTTAACCGAGCAGAGCAGAATGAGCATTATCGGTCGCCAGAATTGGTAGAAACAACGAAGCTGGAGCCAGACAAAGCGTTGTAGGAGACAACGAAGAAGCAGTAGGACGACGAGTGTCACTCAAAGGAAGGTGAACCACGAAGCCATGGTAGCACGTCTCGCCACACCAACAAGTGACTCAGGATGAGTCACGATGATTGTGTTGGGGGACTGTTGGGTAGTGGAGGTCCCGCGTAACAGTTTTGGGTCTGATAGCCTAGAAAGTAGGATAAAAATATTGTACACCTCCGAAATATGCGGAGAGCGAAATGTAAAAGGGTCGAGTCAAAGGGTTGTCTGCCCAAGAAATAATATATAATAATAGGAAGTAAGTCAGTCCGCGGACCATAGGAAGGTATAAATAGAGTGCGGCTCTAAGAGGGAAAGGCAGTTCTTTTGGGTATGATCTTGGATCTGAATTATAATGGGTTCTTGAGAAGAAGAGTCTGAAAGCATTGGTTAGTCCGAGTCGAGTGCTTGGGTAGTGAATAGAGGCTCTGCAGCTATGTGTGCAAAGGCCTGGAAGAGTCTGCATCTGTGTGCATGGACCCCTGCAGCTGAGTGCATAGGGCAGACCTAAATGTATTGGTGATAAAGTGGAAATAAAGATAAGTTTCTTCTGAAAATTCTGCATTAAATCTGGGTTATCACAGATCTGAATTTATGGTTAATATATCTGTTTGATCTATATGCTTATGTTATAGATGTATGCGAATCTGAGTTTATTCTAAGTGCGCGAAATGGTTAACTCTGTTAAATGTTTTCTTAAAGACCCTGCTAAGTAGATCTGACTTCCAATACTTTATCAAATAGATTAGATCTGTAGACAGCGCGATAATAGAAAGTAGAAGGCATTCTAGGTCGGGATCTACGCGATTCCAGAGCAGCGCAGAGCTGTAGAAAGGTGCGCAAAACATCTAAACCACATCTAGACATCCCAAGGGTGTGGAAACCTAGTTCCAGCACCCTCCTTTGCTACCTCGGGTGAGACCTCAGTCAGCGCTTCACGGGCTGTTGCCGAAAGGGCCAGTAGGTGTGGGATTTGTTTGGCTAAATAATTCTTCCGAACCTGGGTCAGGCCCATATAAGCCAACACTAAGTACAAGATCAAATGCCAGTTTCATTTGTGAACTCCTATCATTCATTGAAGCATTCGCTTAAGGACTTTGTTGATGGATTCAACTTGTCCATTAGCCTATGGATAATAAGGAGTATAACTATTATGTGAGATTCCTAACTTAGCAATTAATTCAATCATCATGTGATTGCGAAAATGCGAATCATGATCTGTAACTATAGATTGTGGTACACCAAACCATGCAACCACATGGTTGAAGAAAAAAAGTGCAGTTGTCTCACCACTGTTGTTTAATGTAGGCATCGCCTCAGCCCATTTCATAAAATAGTCAACGACGACAATAATATACCCATGCCCCCTGGCTGAGTGAGGGTTACATGTCATGAAATCAATGCCCCATGTGATGACAAGATGTAGTGGTGCAAGTAGTAATCGAGTTTTACGATCAAAAATATGGCATGCATGACAACTTCTGACAGTAGTAATGCAATCGTTAAATATGGTAGGCCAGAAGTAACCAGCACAGAGAATTTTCTGTGCAGTAGCTCAACCAGATAAATGTCCACCACAAGCACTGGAATAGAAATCATTTAGAAATTTCTCGGCTTCCTCATTTGTGAGGCACCTACGAAAAATCATATCAATACTGCGACAGTAAAGGGTGTTGCCAATGATCAGATAATCTTTAGATTGATATCGAATACGTCATTGTTGCAAGTGAGAGGCATCGGACCGGAAAGTTTGGGTTTGGAGATAGATCAGTATATCTCCATACCAAGGGTCAGATGATGAGATCAGAAACAAAGACTCATCCAGAATTGATGGTTTTGTTGTTGAGTCGATAGCAGTAGAGGGAAGGTCGCAAAGAAGCTCGGCAAAAACTAGAGATATCTTTGACTTGTATTTGATGAATTCCAAATCAAAGTCTCGTAAAATGATGATCCATTTTGTATATTTTCCCCCCGGCAACCGATGTGACAAGATGTATTTCATAGGGTTGCAATATAAAATGAGAGTGGCCTTTCGGAGCAGGATATAATGGTGAAATCTCTGTACAGCTTGAATGGAATCCAAAGCTAGCTTCTCCACGTAAGAGAATTTAACTTTCGTATCATTGAGATTATGACTCAAATAATAGATTGGATGTTCAATTCCATCTTCATCTTGTACTAAAACCATAGAAATGGTTGTATTTGTAGCGGCGAGATACAGGAAATAGTCATTCTGATAATTAGGGGAATACATTAATGACGCTCGGATCAGGGTATCTTTGAGAGCATCAAAGGAAGCTTGCGCAACGTAGTCCCAATGGAAGGGAAATTCCCTTTTTCAAAAGATGAGTAAATCCTTTAGCCCTTTCAGCATATTTTGGAATGAATCTCCTTAGAAAGTTAGCCTTCCCTTGGAGTCTCTGTAACTGAAGTAAATTGGAAGGTGGAGGCAGATCAAGAATTGCCTTAACCTTCAAGGGTTTGTCAAATTCGTTCTTTGGACACTACGAAACCAAGCAAATGACCAGAACCAACATAAAACACACATTTATGTGGATTGAGTCAAATTTTGTAGTGTCGGCGCCATAAAAAGATGGCTCTCAAATTTTGCGGGTGATCAGCCCATTTCCGTGAATGATCAGGCAAGTCATCTAGATGCGGTTGAACAATGTGTTTGATGTCGTGGAAGGAAAATTCATTTCCCTCTGAAAATTTGCCCCAACATTATTCAAACCAAAAGGGAGTTTCCTTTATGACAATGTGCCCCAAGGACACATAAAGGCAGTTTTTGATTGGTCTTCTGAGCAGATATTGATTTGATTATAGCCGAAAAAGCCATCCATAAATGAAAATATTTCACATCCAGCACATTCATCAATTATCTAGTCGATAAAGGGAGTGGGATAGTTGTCTTTTGGACAAGCATGATTAACATCCCTATAATCAACACACACTCGTATTGTTCCTTGTTTCTTCATGACAGGAACAATATTGGAAACCCAATCGGTAAGAGGAACGGGGTATATGAAACCAGCATGCAAAAGTTTTTCAACTTCTTCTTTTATGGCAATAGCCTTCTTTGAATGAACAGGACGGAGGCATTTTCGTACCACCTTGACATCAGGATACCTTTTAATCTCGTGTTCAACTATACTAGAATCAGTACCTGGCATTTCCTCATATGACCAAGCAAATATATCGTGGAATTCACGAAAAAGAGCACGGTAAGTTTCGAGTTCTGATGGAGAACAATATTTTCCAACATGGATGTTTTCTACAATTCCAGGTTTGGTTGAAATATCGATATAAATGGTTTCTTCGATATTCGATAAGTTTAGTCCGGAATCAACTATGTCTATAAATACAGAATTTGAAAGGAAATCAACGATTGAAGGGCGATTTAGTTCATTTGGAATATCTTCTATGTGGTTTGGAAGATGGGGTCGATGATGATAATCTGCCCATGGTTCTTCTTCTGCCATCATTGATTGGATGATTCCTTCATTAGTAGAAAATGTATGTGAAAAAGGATCAAAGGAAGTACCATATTCTAACAAACAATCAACCCATACAATCAGTGATTATGGATTTGGATTTGTTGCGCAAGCCAAACAGATTGATTGCTATGCGAGCTCAATTAGGCTTAGTGGCATGGTTTCATTACGCATATAAACTTCAGAATTATTGGAAATCTTCCACGAGTCAGATGAAATGGAAGATATCATGTTATAGGTCTCAACTATTGCAACTTCCGCCGTTTGTGATGGTGACGGTAGTGAAAAGGTGCCCATTAGGGAAGAATCTTTGAAGAGACCTACTCCAATGTTCTAAAGAGATAGCAGAGGTCCGTGAACTAACGGAATGCTTCCAGTTTCTTGTGAACTAGAGGAAAAGAAGGTGAGTTGATCAATTACTGTGATTCTTCCTTTATGAGGGAAAGCGATCATACAAAAGTATGTCGAAACCACAGCAGCCATAGCATAAACCCACGATCTTCCTAGTAAAATATTGTAGTCAAGGGGTCTGTCAACGACCTCAAATTCAACAGTTACAGTTTTTCCCCCTAGTTCTATCTACAGGTTACTTAAATTTCCATAAGGTGTATAAGTGCGACCATCAAAAGTTTTTAACATCGTAGGTGATCGTGACAAAGGCGGTGAACCAAGTGTTAATTTCCAGCAATTCATTGACATGATACAGGTAGGTGCACCTTCATCACCAATGGTTCGGTGAATGAGGTGATTCAAAGCATTTACTTGGATCAAGAATGCTAACTGTGCTGGTAATTGTGGTGTATAACCTGCATGGTTAAAAACTACGAGATTGGAATCCGTTAGATCAACTCCACCAATTTCTGACAATAAAGCATGCTTTTGGGAGGCACAATTTTGAAGCACCTCAAGCATCAACATAGCAGAAGGTAACTGAGCCAAATCTTCTACTATGTTATAATTTATCGTTGCTCGAGCTCGAGGGTTGAATCTCCCTTAGGTAGTTTTATTGTTAACTTTGGTACAATGGGTGGTGGAATGGAGTCAGACAAAGTCGAAGTCGAAGTATTGGGTTGATCTATAGCCTGGTTATTCAACGATGATGGTGGATTACCGTAATCTTTACTTTGTGTAGTCACCAAAACATCAGTCTTAGGATTAGTGGCAGATAGCATAAGCACTTATGAAGTGGAAGCATGATCTGTAGCAACCAAATGAGTCTCTGGGTTTGGAAAAGGGTCTGTCAACACAGCGGATGTACTAGAAGTCTTAAGAAGTTTTGAGACTTCAAAGCGGTGAGGAAAGTCTCGTGTAAAGTGCTCCTCATTACAAATTAAACATGGGTAATGAGGTTTCCTAGCTGGAGAAGAGGAATCAAATGATTTCTCTTGAGGGGGAGAATTTTTTTTCTTTTTGGTTTTCCCCTTTTTCTTGCTTCTAGGCTACTTTTCATTTTTACCTTTGTCAGATGACATGACATTTATTTCAGAAGAAAGTGTATTATCAGGTGTATTAGAGGTTTTATTTGAAATAGCAAGTGTTTTACTAGATGGTCTACTTGTTGTTTGAGTGCTTGAAGAACCTATCACACCGTCACTGGCATGAGAGTCCTTACTGGATGGAGGTGATGGAACAGTAAAAGTTGGTATAGGTGCATTTGTAATCTTATCATGGAGTGTGTCACACTAGGTGTAAATCAAGTCTAAGTATTGGGCACGAGCAATTACTTGCTCTTCAGTAACAACTCCTCCTTTAGCCACATCCTCGGTGATAGATGGCAACAAGGATTTAATAAACCACTCGGCTAAAAGCTAATCAGGAACAAAAGTTTTTACCATTCGACGACAATGATGCCACTCATGAATATGATCAGAAATGTGAGTAGTAGTGGTCTATTTAAAGTTGGTCAACATTTCCATTCCAGTTTCATATCTGATGGGTAACTGGAAATCGGTTAAAAATGTAGTGGCTAACACTGTGAAGTTGTCAAATGAAGCTCGTGGTAATTCAATATACCACTTTGTAGCCGGACCAGTGAGCGTTTGCTGGAAAAGACGTAATCTTACTGAATCATCATTTAGGGAGTTGGATGAACACCATAAATGAAAAGTCATAATGTGATTGGACGAATCTTCTCCAGGGTTTCCATTGAACTTAGGAATATCAGAAGGCAAATTGTGTGGAATCACCATCCACCAAGCTGAATAAAGAATGGGAACATTGGTAAGCTGATTTAAATCCGGTAATTCAAGTGTTGGGACAAAAGGGAACTGTTGGTTTAGTTTGGGTTGGGCGTAACCATGGTAAGATGGAATTGCCTTGGAAATAGGCCTTTGCAAACTAGCATAAGAAATATGTTGTTGGTAACCTTGATAGGGGGTATAAGGTTGTTGTTGGGAACCAGGATAAATTTGTTGTTGACCAAAACCAACATAGGCTTGTTGACTAGAACTTGGGTAAGCTTGTTGTTGACTAAACCCAACATAGGCTTGTTGACCAAGTCCAAGATAAGTTTGGTACTGTTAGAATTGTTTTTGTTGGTATTGTGGCTTCCATGGTTGTTGATACAATGGTTCTTTCCCACCAGTATAAGTTTGACCAGGTTATGGATAAATTGGACCAATATAAGTCTGAGTCATCCCAGTTAATGGTAAACTGGCCTGAGGTTGTTGGATTTCAGACACAAATGGTTGTTGTAAAATGGCCTGAGAAGACTGAGTCTGTAGACCTAAAACTTGAGGGTAAGAGGTTGAAGGATCAACTTGTAAAGGTTGAGATACAATCAACTGAGCTTGCGACTATGGTAAAGTCGTAACGACAGGCGTAGTAGGTATGGATGAAACAGGTTGTATTGGTTGTGATGAATACACAAGCCTTGGTTGAACAGGCATTGTAGGCTGCCATTGACAAACAATCATTCCAGAATAAGTTGGACCTAAAGATGATGGTATACTACCATATGGTGGACCCCAGAGTATGGAGAATAAGAAAATTGGGCATATTGTTCTCCATATGCAGGTAATCCAGTGTTGATTGGATATATTGAATGGTAACCAGATGGACCAGCTTAATGTTGACTTGATAAATAAAACTGTTCAATGTCCGTAAGTGAAGAACCAGGTAAAATTCATGTGGATGACATGGGTGAAGACCATGGACTAGAAGAAACATCAGAGTGAGTTCCTAATAATGATTGGTAACCCAGTGGGACAAACGGACCACCATACAGATGTGACTCAGTTGTTATGGTAAACATTGAAGAAGTAGCGACAGTAGATGTTGTCGCAACTATAACAGATGTTAAAGTCTGGGATGTTGTTTTAGCCATAGTCAAATGACCCAATAAATTTCCTAATGAATCTACGAGAGTTTGAAAGTAAACTGAATCAAGAGGAGCAGTATAAGTTAACCGAGGAAAAGAAGGATAAATATAAATCCCTGGTCCAAAACGAGTTGGAGTTCTAGGTGAAGTTTCTTCTTCAAATTCCTCTTCAATAGCAATCAAACCAAGTGGAAGGATTTCACCGTCAGGTCTGTAATAAATTTTTGGTGTTTGACTCTACAGTAAAGGAAAAGTCTCAACAGTTATAGATTTCTGACGATAAACCAGTCGATCGTCTTCCGGTACGGGAAGAACTTCTGGTTGTTCAACTTCGGGATCCAAGTGTTCTGGTAAAATAACAACTACTTCAGGATGAATTTCTTAAACAACTTCTGGTTGAGGATCAACCTCTTGTTGGAAAAATTCAGTTACCATTTCACTAAGTTCACTTTCAGTGTCCTCAGGTAATTGTAAAGGTTCCACTTCAGTAGCAGATAAACTAGTAATAGTAGGAGTAACTGGAATCACAATACGTACCGGTATAGGTGACTTTGGTAAATCAAATGAAGAACCAGAAGTTTGTGATGTACTGGACTCAGTTAAACGAGACCACTTTCGCCGACTAGGTGTAGCTTTAGGCAATAAAGGCGGTTTACTCGCTGTCCTACACGAACGACGAGGTAAAGGTTGATTTTCTTCCACGATTGTTGATTGATTTTATTATAAAAAGAAATAAACAAAAAGAGGGTAATCTAGGCAAAATTATTACCAAGTAACTGTAAACTGCAATATACCGCCTTGAAGGAGCCAAGGACTTAACATACATGCAGGTAATCTCCCTAAATATTGTTTTCGGTGTATCACAGTATACAAGGCGGTTGACTCGATTATCTGTGGATGGATAGCAACTTAATGTATTCCTCCCAAATATACCCGAAAATATATGGAGGCCAAATCCGTGTTAGCATTGTCTAATGCGAAACCGCACAGTGAGAGCATTCCCTTATACTTTTTGTACAATAAGACCGCCTGATATACCCAAATGTACGTGGAAGAGCCATGATATACTTACATACGTGGAATGAGGCATCACACTCAGAATTTATCGCAGACTGTTAGCGACAGCTACTATGTTTAATGACGTCGGAACACATCTCTAGCCTAGACCTCTAAATGTTATGCGTTAAGTTACAATGCTCCATTAGGTTAATTGAGATAAATTTTAGTTGATCTTGTTTAAAAGTTTTCCTTTCAAGTTCACCACGTGATGTTTCTAAAACTCCTAGAATGCAACTAAGATGGGAAACATTCTTTTTATTTGATTTAAATAATGAAAACTGTAACTAAAAGGGATAAAGAATCAGAATCTCTAAACAAACAGCATAGAGCACATCTAATGAAACTTTCGCTATACCATTCCTACAAGAACACACAAACTTCTAAATGGATTATGCATGTTTTTATTTTCATTCCTTTAATGTTTAGATGAACATAAAGAAACTAAATGCACAAATGATCAATCAATTATTTTCACAAGAAACGAAGAATTTACGATAGTTTCTATTTCAAATAAATGAATACTTTACAACAATTCTTTTTTAGAAAAGTAAAGACTAATAAATGTAAGCTAACTTTGGGCTTGATTCGGTAATGATAAAGAAAACATAAAGAAACATTGAACAAACAAAGCCAAAGTGGGCATGGAAAAGAAATGCTAATTTGGACTTCAGGGACAGAGAAACATTGACCATTCAGCAAACAAGATGTGAAATGGTTTGGAAAAAATCAAGCAAAAAGATGGGTTTTTGGCTTGACAGGGACCAGCGCAGCCCTGAGTGGGAGACAGTGTGTTGCAGAGCATTGTCTCTAGGCTAAGGCTGCTCTGCAGCACATTATGTCAAGAACAACAGTGCGTTGATGCCAAAGAGCACTATCAGCACACAAATAAGCACACATTTTCACCAAAAAAGCTTCAAGATGACTGAATATATGTAAATGAACTCAAGCAAAGTCTATTGGTGTTGCTAATACAAGGGATTACTACCAGGAATGATGGTCGTTCCCCAGTATGGTCGCCAATTTGTTATACAGAATTTATACCTACGGATAAGTATATCTTCCATAAGTGGGTAGTTACACTTAGAACAACTAAAGTAAAGATGTTTAACCTTTTCCTACAATAAAAAAATAAGATAAAATGACCTACTTGTGATCCTTCACTTGCTTTGATCTCCTTTGAGTTTCTCCTATCGCTCCCACTCAAACTGAATTCGCTCAATTGGTACCTGCCAACATAAACAGAAATGACAACAATCAAAGCATGTGGTCTATTTATTGTAAACAAATGAAATCGACAGCATTTCAACATACATTCATCATAGATATAAACAAAAGTATTGGAAAAGGAACAAACAACTTTATTGATTGATAGAAGGAGAAGTTACACCTAATGTGGTTTGATCTCGTGTCACTCATCCAGCTTAGTCCAAGCCCTCATCACACCAATAGCAACATCAATCCAGCAACATAACATTACTTTGACAATGATTTCAAGTCTCTAAACCAGCAATATTTCTCTATAATATCCAAGCTCCTTAGCTCTATGATGGGAGGCCAATTTATAGATGAATGCAAGTTGTTTTGTCATTAATATGGCATTGAATGGTTTTCCATAATTGGATGATTAATTTCCATGTTCAAAGGGGTGAGAGGATAGAGGATTAGATGATCCAAGGCTATCCTAAGTCGAGCTCATCTTGATAGGATAGGAGTTGGGTTCCTTCTAGAAGGTTCTAGAAAGAAGGAATATACTCAGGATCCAATGAACATTTCAAGGATTCTCGCCCAGCGCAAGCTTGAGTGGGCTTAGGTGCTCTACAACGCAGCCTTGAATGGGGCTACCTACTCTGCAGAGCACTTACCCCTAACCAGGGGTGCGCTGGTGACCCAAGGAAGCACTTCAACAGGGTTTGAAGTCAGGAAACTCTCATGGATGAAAGCACTCAATGAGGTGGCATGTATAGGGCATGTAGCAACTAAATTAAAGTTTGATAGACCCTATTTACTCTGATATGATTGTCGGGAGTGATATGCCCAAATAGACCTATAACATTGTGTGTATCCAAAAATGGTAAGAGGAAGTTGTTTATATAGGGAGAGGAGGATAAGAATGAGATCCACTCAAAGGGGAAGAAGGTCTTATCTCCTTGGGAAGGTCCACTATTAAGGGGGAAATAACCTTATATGGAGTTCTCAGCCCTTATCCAACCAAACGAACATCTAACACATCATCACTAAAAGTTTCTAGACGTGAAACTCCATTCCTTTTATAAAAACTTTCCAAAAGTAGACCGGCGCGGGTATTGGGCTAATAGTAGCACCGATCGGAATGGTTCATAGTGTTAAACTCTACAAATCGGCACGGATGAGACACTGGGAAAGAGAACTGATCTTAAAAACTGGGTTTTAAGAAGGATTCTCTGGAAATGTTCTGAAGGGAGTGGGGACTACATTCTTCAAACTTCAAGGGATGCAAGAGCATAGGCTTCATGGTGAAAGTATAACACATTAGTCACTAGTAGGGTTCTCTAGGATCAGGAATGGAGAGTGGCAGGAGAGTGACAAATTATTGTGTAACACATAGCCAAAGTTATTCAACCATCCCTTCTTTTCCATATTCAGTTGTTCTTTCATGTTTACCAATACTCCCTCACTCTAGTTGAGTATTGTTGGCTCCCGACACTCTAGATCATACTGCATATGAGACTTGTTGGCTAGATGCAAGGTAACACTACTACCCAATGTGGAAATGATAAATAGGATTTTCCTCAAAGGTAAATGGACCACATCCTTATATCAATCTTCCCATCCTTGGTCGATTGAGATCGAGGTCTACAATGTGCATAAATATAATATTTGATTGTTTCTCCACCCCTCCTCGCACCAGATAACGAGATGGGGGCACCTATTCTCGATAAACCAGTCAAAAATATATATATCTTCCACTTGTATCTTGAGCATATGTGCTCCAATTCTGAATTCCAATGCCTGAGCATCCCATCCTCATGCAACATATTCTAACAGCTCCATTTGTTTCCTCATACTAGGAAGCCAAAAGAATTTAAGTAACCCACAATTCCTTAGTGCTTGGATGGTGGTCAAATCATTAGATGCATCCATATATCATACTTCATGTTCTCTTTCCCTCCATATTAAAGCCATTTTTCTCCAATGAAGACCTGAAACATGACAAGAAGGATCATTAGGATGAAATTCATGCAAAAATTTCGCATAATTTTGAGTAAAAAAGACAAAACCACTTTGTGAAATACACCCAACGCACCCCACCAAGGGTAGACAGTGCATTGCAATGCCCTGGGCAAAATAAATTTCCCCTTTCCAATGCTCCTTTCAACTTGATGGGGGTGCATTGGACCTAGGGAAAAAAATTATAGCCCTAAGGCTCCCAAAAACTGAAAATGTTTACATGAAATGACAAAATGGAAGCATGAAAAGAAAGAGGAAGGTTATAGCTCCTACCTAGAAGTGAAAACACTCAAAATGGTCCATCAAATTGGTCGCAATCAGTTGTAGTAGATCAACTAAAAAAAGCACTCAGAACTCACTCTCCAAGAGGTAAAATGTGAAATGATAAAAATGAATTACTATTTTGACTATTTATGGTCAAATTTATAATTATTATATTAATATTTTAATTTTTTAACCTAAATGTGATTCAATTTTATCGTGAAACAAGCATTTTTAATCTTTTGGTGGTGTTATGAGCAGGTTGATAGTTTTTTAATGGCTTTTATTGTGTTTTGAATCGAAACAGATCATTTTGATCAAAGAGCACACTTTTATCACTTTTTTGGGATCTATAAAGTTACGAAAAAGGAATCCCCTGGAGTCCTCTTTCATCTCTTTTTAGACTCCCTAAATATGAAAATGTTGTCGATAACTTGTCTTTTCAAACTCGTTAAAGTAAATGAAAAGACATCTACTTAGTATAATTTTAACCCTTTTTTGCAATGAGATAGACTATCTATGAAAAAGGAATACCTTAGTCTAACATGGATAAGAGGTTCTCTTGAGTATTGTTTTTTTCCTTTTGAACTCAAGAGACAACTTTATGAAAAAGAACCTTTGGAGTTTTATTTTCACCTCTTTTTCAAACTCTCTGAACATGAAAAAGAAGTCGAGTTGTACCTGTTAACACCCAGGTTGTTCCCTATGACTCCCAAGGGAATACGGCCGGGGTAACCACTAACCAATCTTTGGGTTACAGTTCCTAGCCTAACTGCAACCAGAGAGGGCTCTCTCTTTATGATTTGTCTCTGTTATGATGGCGTTTTAGGCTAGCTATTATGCTCAGGTTTTGGTTTATGTTTTGGTTGAAGGATTTCTTTCAGGTCTTATGATACAGTGTTTAGATAGTATAATACCATTGGGCAATGGAGTCTGGAGTTGTGAAGTGATCTGATACGCTGGATTGGTGGTGTTCAAACTGCAGGGCCTATTGTGTATTTTAGACAGACAAAATTAGATCAAATGGTGATGTATGTCAACCAACAGAAAGCAATTAAGAATTTTCTATTAAGTTGGTGGGGTGAAGGTGAGGACACTGCACAGGAGCAAAACTTGAATTCCTGTGACAAAGGTCACTGTGAGAGATGTATTCTGAAAGTGCAGCAATTAAGAATTACACTTATCTAGATTACAGCTGAAGAAAAACATTCATAAACAACACAGATTGAACTCAGGGTACTCAGTGAATAAATCCTGAAAGCTATTCTTTTTCCTTGTTGCTTAGTATTGAAATCAGATAACATATATGGATTTTAACAAAACAACTAATTAACAGAGAGAGATACAGAGACTTATTGTATGGTGAAATACACAGGGATCCAGCAGTTATCAACAGACACCAGAACGCATCCAACACCTCAGAAATCCGAGAAATTCCATTGCTTTCTCTATTAACTTCTGAAAGGATTACAGCATAAGAACTTCTTCAGGAGAAATCAATAACAACCCTTGCAATCTTATGCGAAGGGGACTTTATAGGAATGCGTATACAAAATATCTCAGGCATTGAGTCATCCGAGAGAGAAAATATCTTCATTACTACGTTCAGAAAGTAGGCAAGGAGTTATTACAACTTTGAATGCAGCGTAAATGCTCTTTATGTCTGTCAGAGGATTGTTTTGACTTTTGAGAGCCACTGAGTCGGTTGCATTACTCTGTTTTAATTCTGGAAATACGCATTTACTTTTGGCTGCGCAGTGCATTCTCGGGTTTGCCAGCTGTGGTCTTCTATTTCTGCTTTGTTGGCCGCTACATCCGCTGAGTTGGCTCAGCTTTGATTTATGCTGCATGCTGACTTTGCTGAACCGTGCTTTTTATAAAAATTTGTAAAAAATAAAAATTGGTGAATGCCTTACTGCTTACAAAATTCTCTGTATTGCATCTGTCCACCATTCCTGTGTAGGGAGCTGATGCCTGAGGATGGCCTCCATTGTCTCTTCTGCTTCTGTATATTTGAAAAAATTTGGGGCCACATCAAACAAGTGATTAATTTCATTCATTATAAAAAATAGATTTTCTATCTTACTATAGAAAACCTGCCCTGTAATAGGCCCTGTGTCTTCTGAAGTGCTGGCCCTCTCATTGATCTGTGCTGAGGCAAAAACATTTACTCTTTTAGCATACTGTTCATGGGTGAATAATTTCCCTCCGCTGTTGAGTAAGCTAGGGAGTCCTCTACTCTGTAATACCTGAAATTTCTCCATGAACCTGTTCACCTCTGTCTGCATATCCTGGGTTCTTCTGTCCAATGTCTGTACCAGATTTCTAAGAGTAAGAACCCTCTTGATCAGTTGAATAGTCTCAGTTCTATTTGTGATTCCAATGGTGGCTAACTGAGAACTTGTTTTGTGGTTAAGCACATTGATCATTCTTGTAGCAACTTCAGGCATATTTCCTAATAAGGCTCTTGATGTTCGGATTTCCTTCTGTGCCTTTGGGATGAGCTCTAGTTGCTCATGGATTGTCTCAATATATGGCCATTGGTTGGTGATGGATTGGCCAATATTGGACCATACCATTGCTCTGATCTCAGATATGATTTTATCTAGCTTGAGCTCATTCTCAAGCTCCTTGATCCTATCTTTAAGGGCTTTGATTTCCTTGCCCTTTTCTGCCACCTCTCTTTTTGTCTTATCATGCCTTTCATTGACCTTGTCCGGCTTTTCTCTGGTTTCATGCAGCTCTGTCATCTGAGCTTCCAAGATTTGTATTTCATTCTTTAATTTCTGCATGTCTAGGCTTTGTGCCTGTTCTGTACTTGTAGGTGCTGCTGAAGTGGATGTAGCTGTTTGTTCAGGTTGTTGAGGTGGAGGCACAGTGGTAGGAGCAGCGTCCTCAAGATTGATGACTTGAGGAAGAGGCTGAGAAGTCTGACCCTCTTGTCTTTGCTTTAGTGCTGCTTGTAAGGCCGCTTGAGTAGCCTCAGACTCTCCTAATTTCTCTTGTGTCTGCAGGAGCTGCTTATATATAGATATTAGCAGATCTGTGGCATCCTTTTCCATCCTTTGTTGGGCTACCTCATCTGTTTGGGGGTGAATGGTAGCTGGGAGTTTGACTTTCTTCCTTAATGCAGCCATGTCAGCATCCCTTAGCTTCAAGATCTCCTGTATCCCTTTGATGTCATTGGGGTTATGCCCAATTTCCACGATGATGTCCTCTAGGGATCTTATCCTGTTGTCTTTGGCCTGAGATGAAGCCCTCTCCAATTCTAGTTGAGAGGTTGTAGCATTGAGGCTGCTTGTTAATTTGTAATTCTCCAACGTTTTGTCTGCCAAGGAGGCATACACCATCTCGCCAGTTTGCTTGTGCAGCTCAATTTTATCCATTGGGTGGATGTCCTTGGCCAGGACCTCTAGATTAGTCCTGAGATAATCTGCAGTAGATTGTGGCTGGAGCGCGGTGGGTATGAAGTGACTCATAGTCAACTTGCCTTCGTCCACATCAAAGGCAGCCATTAATCTTTGTTGGTTGGAGGGAGCCATTTTCAACAAATGGTTATATAATTTGATTTTCATGGGTTCACTCCTTCTTTTGATGTCTATAAACTGCTGTTTGATGCCTACCTCTCCTTCCCTCTGCTGGCTGGAGGAAGTGACCTCCCCTCCCATGATTCTGTCTTGTTCTTGGTGGAAGGAACTGACCGAGGCTTCCCTGCTGGGTGGGCCCATACCCATTGCTTTTCTAATTGCCCCATCATCCTCTGAGAAGTCATTTAATCTCTGTCTCTTCTCCCCTTGGTTGATGGATGACGTCATGGGTGTTTCTCTGTCCCTTTTTCTACTTAGGTCCTCCTTCTGTGGAGTTTGAAGGACCGAGGCATCAGTAATGTTTTCAGGCCTTGAGTGTTCTACATTTTGGGCCTGCTGCTCAGTGGTAGTTGGGGCATCTACCACTCTTTTTTGCTGTAAGGGCTGTTGTGTTTCAGGTTTCCCTTCTCCTTGCTGCTGTTGCTGTTTTTGTTGTTGCTGCTGCTCTGCCTGTTCTTTCTCTCGCTGCTCTGGCTCTATCTCCATCACCTGTTCTTTTCCCTTCTCTGATATATTTCCAGCAACTCTTGTAGCTTGCTGTTGGGCGGTTGAAGAGGACGCTGCTGCTCCAATTTGTGTGCTCGGCAGTGAGCTGACCTATGAATAAAACTCAAGGTCAGCCATTTTCTTTAGGTTTCTTAGAGCTCTTTGATTAAGCTCTTCTTGAGTAACAGCTTCTTCTAAAGTCCCTCTCCTCCATTTGCTTTGATTGGCATGTTTTTCTATGTGAGGAAGGCTGCAATGATCATAAGCAGACAATTTGTATTTAAGCCTCCTCATGGTAATGAAGTTATTAGGGTCGTAAGGTTTCCATAGGAAGCTGTATTTGAGACCAAGGCCCCCAAGTATTCTATCTGCTTCCTTCCACCCTTCCTCCCTTTCGTTATAGAGGAAATGGCCAAGTTGACTTTTGACCTTTAGCTGTGCCTTCTTACCTTTGCCTGAAAAGTGGAACATATCCACAAAGCCAAACTGCCTGAAGTATTCTAAGGCAAGTAGTCTCATAGGCACAAATCTGGGTAGTCTAAATGGGGGCAACTCACACCCATATATTCTGATGACGGTGTGGTGTTGGTAGAAGTACCAATCCCCAATACTGTATGCTTTTGATAAATGCAGGAGTCTTTGCATCTCATCTGTCAATCTGGGAGGAGGTGAGCCCAAAAGTAGAGTCATGGCTGGATGAATGAAGTGATCAATGAACTCACAGTAGGTGTATGGAGAATAGAAATTGAGGTGGAAAGCAGATGTCCAGTACACCACAGATCTCAAATTTCCCTGTGCATCTTCTCTTTTCATTGGGAAGGAGAACCTCTCATGCTGGAAGTATAGAAGCAAATGATATATGTAGGAAGTGTATTTAAATACCCTATCTCTTGATAGGTTCATCAACTGCTCATGCATCTTGTCTGAGATGTATGTGGCATAGTCATAGCAGACTGGTTTTCTTCCTGGAGAAAACATGAGCATTATGTGCATAACCGTTTCATCCACATATTCCACTGAATCATATCCCAGGATGGGACTGATCATGTCAACAAGGTCCAGGCCCAATTGGTTGAGGTAGACAGAGTTGATGGGAGGAGTTTGTACAGTGTCAGCTTTGATGAATAACTGGTTAAGCTTTGTAATCTAGGCCTCTGTTATTCTGGCTCCCCCTATTATCAAATCAGCTAGTGATAGAGGGACCAACTTCTTATTTGTTTTGAACTGCAGCATCTCCCTGATGGCTTCAGGGGTAATGAGAAACAGAATTGCGCCTGAAGAATCAAGCACTGCCCTCTGGGATGCATCATAATACTCAGCACATAAGTGGATGAGTTCTGGGAATTGGTTGACCTGTGGTAGCTTGAAGATTGGGAGAGAGGAATCCCAAATTCCCAAGATGTCTGTCCCATTCTGATGTTGGATTTTAATTTCATTTAGTATTTGGAGATGAAACCTGCTCCTGCTTAGCATTTCTTCTGATATGTTATAGTCTAAGTCAGTTAATGCTTTCCAGCCTAATGCTCTGTGAGGGGCATTCAGAGGAGCTACATTGAGGGCTATGGGAGCCACAGGGGGATCCATGTTTTCTTTAGGATTCTGTTCTTTTTAGGACTGGTGTTACTATGCAGAGTAACACAAAAGGGGCTTTTCTGAGGAAGATGGGAATTTCTGAGGAGAAAGAATGAAACAGGGAGGGATGCAGCAATTGAAATACTGCCTTTGGACCAATAGATGATTTGCAGAACTGAGCAGAGTTTGTTTTTGAGGCAAATTTGATTTTTTGCGGGTAACTAGTTCACGATTGCGCGAACCGGCGAGGAATTTATGTTCAATTTGCCCAATGTGGTTTTTTCAAACGTGTAATGGTAGCTCTGGTTCGGTATTACTGCTGTTTCAGTGGAGTTTAGTGGTGAAATCGGCGTTTTAAAGTCCGCTTACAGGCTACTGTCGGAATTTACGAAAAAACGGATTTGCAGAGTAAAGATGGAGAGTACCTGTGGAATTTCGCCGGTTTAACTTGCTAGTGCGTGAAGGATGGACGCTCTGGCGGTCTGGAAGTTAGCTCAGCAGGCTGGTGCAGGTTTGAACGTAAAATTTCATGCAGAACAGACAACAAAGCTCTCGCCAAAAATAGCAAAAAACGCGTTGACATAAATATAGTTTTTGGTGATTTTGGCGCGTTTTCGTGCTGACGTCAGCATGACGTCATAGGTGGGGTCAGGGTCAGATGACGTCAGCAGGACGTCATCCGGCCAGGTGGGGGGCTCTGATTGGTCCACGGGGGATGGTGAGGTGGCGGGACAGGTCGACCAATAGTTGACGTGGCGGCATAAGTGGCAGTGACGTGGGGATGACGCAATGCGGGCGGGAAGGAAGAAACCGGAAACCGTCGGCGGTTTCATATCGCACCGCCTATAGTACGGTGGCGGTAAGTGTCAGTGGTACCTCCGATGGGCCGTGGAGGCGACGCGTGGCTGCCGCGTGACGTAGCCAAAATACGGCCGTCGGAAGATATCGTCCGAATAGCGGATCTGCTCCGATGCAGCGATGGGCGTCGGATCTGGAGAGATGTGCTCTGACGACTATCAGAGGTTAGATGTGATAGGGGGATAGGGTGGGTAACGGGCGATCCTCGGAGAGGGTCCGATGCAACCAGAGACGTTGGATGCGCAAGATCGGATCGGACGGCTGTCGGGGTCGATGACATGATCGGGGAATACGGCAAGGCGCGGCTTTATTTAACATATTTTTCGGGATGCGCGCTTAGGCGGAAAACGATCGGGGTATGGTGGTTTGGTAAGGTTTTTCAATGTATTTCAAAAACAAATGTATGCGCCCAGACTTTAGTTTAAGCGGCGGAAGTGGGTTTTCCATGTTTTAGCCATTTGAAGTGGGTAAGAGTATAAACAAGGCTTTTTAGGAGGTTTTATGTGTAAATGGGGATTTGAAAGTGAGAAAGGGATTTGTAAAGGGGAAAAGGGGTTTTGGCTAAGGCTTATCATAATGACCAGATGTCATCTGATCCCTTTAGAGAACATATGGCTATAATGCCAAGGGGGAGGGATATTTATACCAAATTTGGGGTTTATACACCATGGTGTTAATACTAGTAGGGGAAAGGCAATACAGGGGATTTACATAGTAGAGTTAGAGTTAATATGGATGGGGGAAGTGAATGGAGGGAGAAGATACTAAGTTTACTTGAAACTTATTTAGTTTAGGGAGTAGATCAAAATGAAAAGATTTTTAGACAAGAAATGTGGCTTTGGATGAACAAGAATCATCATGAAACCATGATCTTCCTCCCTGAATCTCAGCTCATAGAGGGATGTTAGTAATGAAAAGAAAGGGGGGAGGAGGGAGGTTAGTCATGCTTCTTGCTGTAACTTGATGAATATGAACACCTTGTCACTTGATAGACTTTGCCTTGGTAATCATAGTCAACATATCTGCAATGGTAATGATAGCCTTTCTGCAACTCCAACTACTTTCCTAGCATTTTTATTTCTTCTTAGAGGGTGCACTTGGACTTGCAGACCCTTACTTGCCTTTTCTTTTCTTTGGCTTTTTCTTTGTTATTTCTATCTACTTCTACCCTTATCTCCTCCAAGGTCCCAGATTAAGCTGTTGGGAGCCTTTTCTTCTCTACCTGAACTACTTGTCTGCCAAGATTAAACAGTTTGGACAGACTCCTTTCTCTATTCTACAACTGTAAATTTAAACCATGGAATGATCCAGATTAAGTTGTTGAATCATCCATCAAAACTTGAAACTCATACCAAGCTATAAGCATAGATTGGGTTCTCTTGGAAATATGTGATCTTTGAGTCATCAAAGCAGAACAAATTTGGACCTTCCATAGCCAATCATGAAATATGAAACCTATTGGTATAGGTATCTAACAGTGGCTCCACATGGGGATGGTGTTTCTTTTGAAAGACCAAGAACAGCAGGTCAGATTGCCTTGCTCCATTGCTGCCCATATCATCCTTGAAGTTTGCTGCTTTGAAGTGCCAAATTTTGTGCTTCCCTTCTTGGTAGACCTCTGATTCTATTTACCTTTTGCTGGTTAGTCAATAACTTGGAAAACTGCATTTTTACAATCTAAACAGAAAATAATATGTACATCTGCATATATACAAGGGAACCTCAGGTTGCACTCATGGGAAATAGTCAAAATAATGCTTCAGCATCCTGCCATTGACAGGACCTTCATCCAAGTCAGCTTCAGTTAGACTTTTAAGGAAGTAAGTGTTGTTACCTTGTACTGCTTGGACAGCAAATGGTCCCCTCCATAAGGAATCAAATTTTCCATGCTTTCCCTTTTCTTCTCTTCTTGCATCCCACTTTAGGACTTTGTCTCCCACATAGAAATCTTCTGCTTTGGTTCTCCTGTCAAAGGCCTTCTTTAATTTTTCTTGTAATCCTTGAACTCTGCTGAAAACCTGATCTCTAGTTTGCTGCAGACATATGATTTGATTTATCCTTCTTTGCATATTATTTGGTTCGGCTTGGTTTTCTTGAAGAAGCTTCATGACAGGTACTCCCAGTGAAGAGGAGAACTTGGCTTCTAGTCCATAAACCAACTCATATGGGCTGGTCCCAATTGATCTTTTGGTTGTTAGTCTATCTGCCCATAAGGCATTGACTAGTTTCTTGTGCCAATTCTTTTTGTTTTCTTCCAGCACCTTTTTTATGATGTTCACCAGGCTCTTGTTAGATGATTCAGCTAGGCCATTTCCTTGGGGATAGTATGCCGTAGAGTGTCCCAAAGTAATATGATATTTGTGGCAGAAGTTCACCATTTTCTTGGATCTGAAAGCAGCAGCATTGTCTGTTATTATTTTGTCAGGACAGCCAAACCTAGCCAGTATGTTGTTCTCCAAAAACTGAATGATTACTGAGTCATTTGCTTGTCTGCATGGGGTAGCTTCAATCCATTTGGTGAAGTAGTCTGTGGCTGTCAGGATCCATCTATGTTGGCCTGAAGATGAGGGGTGAATTTCCCCAATGAAATCCAAGCCCCATTGTTGAAAAGGTCTCTCTGTTGCAATGGGTCTTAGGGGGAGTGGCAGCAACTGTCTTTTGCCCTCAAACACTTGGCATTTGTGGCATGAGGTAGTGAATTTCTTGACATCAGAGAACATGGTGGGCCAGTAATAACCAGCCCTCAGTATTTTGTCCACAGTGGATTTCCAGTACAAATGTCCACCACAGTCCCCTGCATGAAAATCTTGCATGATATTGTTAGTTTCATTTTCCATTACACAGTGCAGCAATATACCTTCATGGTTTTTCCAAAGTAAATTTCCATCCATCACACAAAATCTAGATGTTTTCATTTTTAAGAACCTACACTTAGTTCTGGACAGTCCTGGGGGAGCACACAGGTTTTGTAACACATAACAGATGTCAGAGTACCAAGGGGATTGCTCAAAGGCTACATTGATCTTTGGAGTCGCCAGCTCTGTTTCACTGTCCAGCTGATTGATATCTAGGGCTTGGAAAGTTGTTTCTGTCATTAACTTGGCTAGACCTTGCCCTTTTATTAGCTTTGTAGGTTTTATTTCGATGTCAAATTCTAGTATGTTTGCAATCCATTTTCCTCTCCTGCCCTCTAGGTTCTCTTGAGTGAGTATGTCTTTTACAATAGGACTTGGCACATATGCTATGACATGGGAATAAAGGATATAAATCCTAAAATCCTTAATTGCTTTGACCAAAGCATAAGCTTGATTTTCCATGATTTGGTATTTCAGAGGTGCGTCTCTAAGGGCTTTGCTAAAGAAAGCAATTGGTTTCTCATTTCCTTGGTCATCTTTCTGCAACAAAACACCAGCAATAGTATGCTGGGAGGCGAAAGAGAAAATGATAAAGTCTCTGTCAAACTGAGGATTGGTTAACACTGGGGTTTGAGTCAAGGCCAATTTTATACCTTCAAAGGCTTGATTTGCTTCAACAGTCCATTTTACTTTTGAATCCTTTTTTAACATGTTGTTTAATAATCTGATTAGTTCTGCTAAGTTTGGGATAAACCTTCTTAAGAAGTTGATTTTTCCTAAGAATCCCTGCAACTCCTTGACATTCCTTGGGTGGGGCATTTGTAGGATAGCTTGTATCCTATCTGGGTCAATTCTTATGCCATCTTTTGAGATAATGTGTCCTAAGAGTTTACCTTCTTCCAAGCCAAATAATGATTTCTTGGGATTTAAGGAAATGCCATATTTCCTGCATGTTAGGAAAATCTGTCTCAAATGTTTCAGATGTTCTTGGTCAGATTTTGAAAAGGGTGTAAGATCATCTAAGTAAATGACTAGGAAGTCATGAATCTCTTTTGCAAAAGCAATATCCATTGCTCTTTGAAATGTTGCCCCTGCATTTTTCAATCCAAAGGGCATTTTTACATATTTGAAAGTTCCCCATGGGGTTGTGAATGCAGTTTTGTCTTGGTCATCAGGGTGTACCAAAATTTGATTAAAGCCTGAGAATCCATCAAGTGATGACATCCTTGAAGCCCCCACCACTCTTTGGAGAATGTGATCCATTTTGGGTAAAGGGTAGTTATCTTTGAGTGATACTTGATTTAGATTCCTTAAGTCTACACAAAGTCTAATCTCACCAGTCTTTTTTCTTGTAGGGACTAAGTTGGAAATCCATTCAGAGAATCTGATTGGTGCTATGATGCCAGCTTTGAACATTTTTTGCAATTCCTTTTCAATGGAAGGAAGGAGTATAGGATTGATCCTTCTCAACTTCTGCTTGAATGGTTTTTTATTAGGCTTGAGAGGAATGGTATGCTGGATGACAGAAGTATCATAGGACTTTAGATCCTCATAACCCCATGCAAAGACATCTTGGAACTCTTTAAAGAGGTCAATGTACTTGGGTTTTTGATTAGGGGACAAAGAAGCAGACAGCTTTATTATTTTGGGCTTGTCAATGGTACCAATATTGCATTCTTCAACGGCTGCATCTAATGGTTGCATTTTTGGCTTCCTAGGGATGTCGTTTGAATCAAAAATGTCCTCTAGCGGGGTAAGGCCTGTTGGAAGGAAATTGTCTTTGAGTTCTATGATTTCAGCTTCAGCGCTGGTCACCTCTTCACAGTCAATTTGGTGAATTTGCTGAATGTTTTCGTTGTTGAAAATGGTTGGATTCAGTAATTGTTTTGTTGTTCTAGGTGATATTGGATGAACCATTTGTTGAAACAGTATTTGTGATTGACTTGCTCTGTCAAGCATTTGTGATTGACTTGCTGACTCAAGTATTTGTGATTGACTTGCTGACTCAGTGTCAATATTTAATCCTGCAAACTCTTGTTGTAAGGTTAAAAAATTGTTTATTTGCATATCATCCTCAAATACTTGCCATTCTTTGACATTGTTTGGAATGGAGGGTCTGTACTTGACCTCGGCTGTGAAGCAGTTGTTGGGTTCCAGTGGAAATTTGAAGGTGCTGGCAAATGTTGCCAAACTGTGTGCATGGAGATTGTGGCTCCTTGAAATTTTTGTGATAAGGAACTCAGAGAAAGTGTCCAATATTTCAATTACAGCGGACCTGTAAGACCTCAACTGATCCAGGTGGATGTTGGTGGCCACCCACCAACCCATTTGGACCCTCACAACTGTCTCTTTCAGTCTTTTCAGTTTCCTAAATTGTAGCACAGTTTACTATTTTTAGCAGTTTTTCGGGTCCTGAACTTCCGGAGCCATTTTGAGGCCCTAAACGACGTTTTTTTGGGATTCTGGGGCAACATGGGTCCATAGACCCATGTTGCCTCCCAAAGTGGTAGTACTCGGATAGATCTTTCTAACGAGCTATCGTACGCGTCAAACGGAGATCGTATGCCAAAGTTACGACCCCGGGAAATTGATGTACCAATTTACCCAAACGGGGCCCACAATTTGGCGTTTCATCTTCTAGGGTTAGGTTTCGGGATGTGAAGGGTTTTCCATTGTTTCTCAACAATAAATAGGCCTTCGAGCCTCATTGTAATACAGTTTTGAACAGTTCAGAGGCATGTAGCCGCACATCTCTTCTCAGAGATAAGCTACCATCGCCCTAGCTGGTTTATTTCCATTTCTGGTTGTAAGCATATTTCAGTATTTTACAGTAATGAAATGAAGTATTATTTCCGCTGCATCTCTGTATTTATGGTTATCGCATCTCTGTATTTATGGTTATCTCTGTAATCTATTGTGTTCCTGTCTAAATCCGGATCAGTGGTATCAGAGCGGTCTGCTTTTTCTCTGTTTTTCTTCGCATGTCCCCAACGAGGTCGGGATATAAGGAGTTAGGGCTTGAACTGGTCGAACCTTTGCAAGACCAGCCTCGGAAATCCCGACGGCCTCCCATGGCGGATGAGAAGAAAGACGAGGGGGCAGGAGATCCTATCAAAATCTTGCTCGAAGAAGCGCTCGAGCGGCAAAGGAACGCGATGATGGATAGCTTTGCGCAGATCCTTCAGCGGCTACCCAGAAGCGATGCGTCGGCTTCCAGCAGCTACTCTGGAAACGCCACGCCCTTTAAGGTACAAGTTAATTTTGAAATCCCCATCTTCGAGGGACAAATAGACGCAGATGCCGTAGATAAATGGTTAAATCTGCTAGATGGGTATTTTTCTGTTCATGAATTTTCAAGTCGGGAAAAGATTGTTTTTGCTCTTCTCAAAGCAGCCCCCCACGTCAAGGACTGGTGGGAAACCTACTGCGAGCAGAAGGATGAAAGTACAGGCTCACTGTTTTCAGCCGCACCCACTTGGAATGACTTCCGGGATGCCATCAAGGAGCAGTATTACCCTGTCGGAAGCTATGAGGACAAATACATCAAATGGACCACACTGCGGCAGGGACGAGACCAAGATGTGTCAGAGTTCACAAACATTTTTCATACCCTTCGCACACAGTTGGGTATCAAAGATTCTGAGCTGCATCTGGTACTCAAATACCGTGGCTGCCTGCACAAATACATCCAGGAAGAGATGGTGTTCTTGAACATCTCCTCACTCGGCACAGCATACCGATACGCTGTCAAAATCAAGCAAAAGTTCAAACAGAAGAAGCGAGACTTTGGATCTGCAAATCTGAAGCCCAAAGGACAAAGCCAAGGCGGGGTGACCCAAGACAACCCGTCGAAGCCGCAAGAAAAGAACAACACCACGAAGCCGAAGAAGGACACAGGGAAGTGGTGTGAGTTCCACAAGAGTCCCACTCATAACACAAGTGAGTGTCGGACCAAGCAGTCCCTTGTGGCCGAGTTGAAGGCTTCCGAATCAGATGCATGTTCCGATCCTGAGCCAGAACCCGACAAGGGGAATGGTAAAGGGAAGCAGATCATTGATGCAGATCCCAGTGCCACTGTTGCCACTGCCAAGATCAAGAAAAATGAGCCCGAAGATCCAGAGGAGGGGGAGCGTCTTTTCCACTCACAGATGTGGGTGAAGGGTTCACCGCTGCGATTCATTGTTGACAGTGGTAGCCAAAAGAACCTGGTTTCAGTAGAGGTCGTGAAGCGGTTGGGCCTACCGACTACACCACACCCGCAGCCGTACAGTATCGGGTGGCTTCATGAAGGACGAGATCTCAAAGTTCGCCAGCAGTGCCGCCTTCCCTACAGCATCAAGCCCTTCACTGACGAGGTATTATGTGATGTTACACCTCTGGATGTTTGTGATGTACTATTAGGCCAGCCATACTTGTGGAGGCGACATGCTGTGTATGAGTCAAGGCCTCGCGCTGTCATTATTTCTTTGAATAATTCATTATACAGGATACCGGAGGTAGCCCCACCCACTGCCACATCCTTGATCACTACCAAGAAAGGCAGCAAGCTCATATCACAGACCAGGAAATTCATTTGTCTGGTTCACTCCCAAAATAAGGGGAAGATCGTTGCTACATCCATGACCCCTGCAAAGGGTTCCTCCACGCAGCAGCAGCAGCAGAGGGATACGGTCATGACAGAACACAGGAACAACTTCTCCTCACCCATAGGGGTACCACACAAGTTTCAGGTGGGCGACAAAGTTTGGTTACATCTGCAGAGAGAACGCCTTACCAGAACCCATCAGAAACTCAGGCAACTCCGACACGGTCCTTACACTAGTACCAAGGCTATGGGCAACAATGCTTTGAAGCACAACATTCCTCCATTCCTTCGCCTGCACCAAATGTTCAATGTGGACCATCGTCGACCATGCTTCCCACCATCACTGGACATATCAGAGATTGCAGGACAGGTTCAGCAGATGGAGGGACTCAACGCAATGGGGACCATTGCTTCCTAAGGGGGGAGGAATGATCCAGGTGGATGTTGGTGGCCACCCACCCACCCATTTGGACCCTCACAACTGTCTCTTTCAGTCTTTTCAGTTTCCTAAATTGTAGCACAGTTTACTATTTTTAGCAGTTTTTCGGGTCCTGAACTTCCGGAGCCATTTTGAGGCCCTAAACGACGTTTTTTTGGGATTCTGCGGCAACATGGGTCCATGGACCCATGTTGCCTCCCAAAGTGGTAGTACTCGGATAGATCTTTCTAACGAGCTATCGTACGCGTCAAACGGAGATCGTATGCCAAAGTTACGACCCCGGGAAATTGATGTACCAATTTACCCAAACGGGGCCCACAATTTGGCGTTTCATCTTCTAGGGTTAGGTTTCGGGATGTGAAGGGTTTTCCATTGTTTCTCAACAATAAATAGGCCTTCGAGCCTCATTGTAATACAGTTTTGAACAGTTCAGAGGCATGTAGCCGCACATCTCTTCTCAGAGATAAGCTACCATCGCCCTAGCTGGTTTATTTCCATTTCTGGTTGTAAGCATATTTCAGTATTTTACAGTAATGAAATGAAGTATTATTTCCGCTGCATCTCTGTATTTATGGTTATCGCATCTCTGTATTTATGGTTATCTCTGTAATCTATTGTGTTCCTGTCTAAATCCGGATCATCAACCTTTTGTTATTGGTGACAAAACTTCCTTTCACTTGTTGAATCACTAGATCAGAATCTCCCATGATCGAAACCGTAGGAGCTTGTAATGCCTTTACTAGCTTGAGACCTAGTAACAGAGCTTCATACTCTGCCATGTTATTAGTGCATCTAAAGTTTAATCTATAAGCTCTGCCTTCTGCATGGTTTTTCTCTTTGTTATGTATCCAAACTCCAGCTCCTGCCCCTAACTTATTGACTGAGCCATCAAATTCTAGGACCCACAGGATATCTTGCTTGACAGGAGATTTAAAGATCTGTTCATGGGATGGCAATGTAAGCAGGAGTTGGGGTTTCTTCTCTAGCTTGTCTTCTAGGACAGTTTCATCACTTGTTTGAAAATCTTTGACAACTAGAGGAGGGGCAGTGTCTAGTGCTTGACTGATTGATGTTTTATGGGTGGTACTTCCTTGATTAATGTTTTGTTCTTGCATGAGTGTTTTAGTCCCAATATCATTGTTTGAGAGGCTTGCGCTGTCATTGAAGAGAATGAACGAATCTATGTCTGAATGGACAGCATATACCGGAAAATTTTGAGGCTTTTCCTCACTGTTGACCATGTATTTCATGAGTGTTTCTCTGTAGAGTCTTTTTGGTTGCCCAAAGACAGAGATGGTGGCATATGACATATCTAATTGCAGGGAGCCTTGGAGTTTAGCTCCCCATGATCTTGATAACAGCATCCCATATTTAGGTGGGATATCAGCGACTACAACATCCATTAGAATGGTTTTGTTAGGGTATTGAACCAGAGACACACATAAATCTTTTATTAGACCTAAACACTTGACTTGGCTGGAGTCAAAGGAAAACAGGTCCTTGTATGGTCTTGTTATATCCAAATTCAATCTTTCCATGACTGCTTTTGGCATGAGGTTATGAGAGGCACCTGAGTCAAACATCGCATTATGCAGTATTTTGTCATGAATATGCAAGCTGACATAAAAAGGTAATATCCCTGTGACTACTGTTTTTCCATCTACCTCTGGGCCAAACAGTAATTCTGGAGTGTCATCTAACACATTTACATCATCTTTGCTATTAGTGAGTTGAAGGGATTTCTTAATCTGTTGCTTATAGATGTCAAGCTTGGCTAGCTCTGAGAGGGGAATTGCTATCTTTAGCTTGCCAATCTCTGTGCTTAGGTCAAAGGATTTTTCAAATTGGGTCCTGGGGTTATAGGTGGCAGCCCTTTCTTTGCTCATTAAATCTTCTTGTTGGTTTTCATCTTGACTTTGAGACCTGCCCCTTTCACTCATGTCTTGAGGGGTAATATTTAAATCAGGGTGAGAGGACGACGTTGCCATAGGCTGATGTAGTGGTGACAATAGTTTGGTGACCTCTTCAACCACTACTTCTTCTATAGGCAAGTTTGTTTTGTCATTAGGTTCTGTGACTATGGTTCCTTTAGACTGCTGTTTATCCTTTATCTTTTCAGGCTGATTTACATTTACAGTCCTACTCCTTAGCTTGTACTGTTTATGGACTTCATAGACAGCACTATCATATCCTTGTTTAAAATCAAAGGATTCTCCTGATTTAGTTTGGAATATTTTGATTTCATCATCCTCATGATCCTCTTGTGTTAAGAAAACTTGGCTTTTACCATCTAGACCCATTAGATTAATCTCAGGATCTTCATTGGGTTCAGTTGATGTTGAAGTTTCTGCATAATTTTCTTGGAAAGGGGGTCTTATGTCTTGGTCAGCACTGGCCTTGCCAATGTTTGGGTTTGGGTTTCTCCTAAAATTTGGATTCCTAGGAGGATTGTTTTGTGGTGTTTCCCATGATGCTTTTCTCTCAACCGATTCTACCCTATCACCCAATCTCTTCATACCATTAAGTATTGCATCAAGTTTTTGATCAAGGGCTGTAGGTTCTTCTTTGTATATGCTTCTCTTTTCTAACCTTGCCCTGTTTCTTTTGGCAATCAGGTTTGCCTCCACTGTGACAGCAGCCTTTTGAGCGTCTTCAAGGGTTTCAGGTTCTCTTTCCTTCAACTGATATGCCATGTCAGGATCAAATCCATCAGGGAATTTGTACAAGGCCAAATCAGGAGGAGGTCTTAGGTTTTGTGGTATTGCATTGTACACATTGTTGAATCTAGCACAATACTCCAGAACGGTCTCTTGCGGACCTCTCTTGATTGTTTCATACTCAGCAAGTATGTGCAGGGGATCTTTCTTCTTCTCCCATCTGGTAGTAAAGGCTTGATACAGATCATTGGGAGTTGCAATGGAGTTTGCATTCAGGGATCTAAACCAAGTTCTAACATCCCCAGTTAAGCTTTGAACAAAAATTCTCATTCTGACACTGTCATCATCTATTTCATAGGTCTCAAAGTGGTCTTGCATCTTCTTAGCATGCTGGACAGCTGTTAGAGAGCCATTGGAGTCAAAATATGAGATTTTGCTTTGGTAATCTTGAGGTAAAGCTGCAGCATTAGCTGGTATCTGCAAGGGTGCATATCTGTTAGCCATATTTACAGGATTTAGAGGATTAACAGGTGCAGCTGGGATAATAGGGACGATGGGTACCACAAGGGTGACAGGTGAAGCTGAACCTAAAGTGTGGTTCAAGGGGATATGTGCAGTGGATGAAGATGTGAGAGGAGGACTGTGAGAAGTGGATGGTGAACTAGGGGAACTAGGGGTGGACCGGAAAAGAACTTTTATTGGAGTAGAAATGGGGTTGGGATGAACTGTATGAGGGGTTAAATCAACAAGTTGGTGCTGCCTTTGCTGCCTTCTAATATTTCTAGGGATGGTATTTGGATTATCAACAATGATGGGTGGATTAGGGTCAGGATTTGCCCTAGTATGCCGTGGATTTTTCTTAGGAGCCAGCTTCCAACCTGTTTTTTGGGATTTTGTAGGAAGTTTTTATATCTGCAAGGATTGGATGAAGATTTTGGAATGGCTATATATTCTCAGAGCTAAGATGAAGATTCCCCAAACAAGCTCCTCCTTAAAGCTGTTAATGTGATGCAGAAACAAATTAAAGGCCTCTTGGCTGATTTCAGGCTTGATAGTAGCTATGAAAATATATGGTAATTGAAAAATTCAAGCACTCCCCAGTGGAGTCGCCAATTATGTTAACACCCAGGTTGTTCCCTATGACTCCCAAGGGAATACGGCCGGGGTAACCACTAACCAATCTTTGGGTTACAGTTCCTAGCCTAACTGCAACCAGAGAGGGCTCTCTCTTTATGATTTGTCTCTGTTATGATGGTGTTTTAGGCTAGCTATTATGCTCAGGTTTTGGTTTATGTTTTGGTTGAAGGATTTCTTTCAGGTCTTATGATACAGTGTTTAGATAGTATAATACCATTGGGCAATGGAGTCTGGAGTTGTGAAGTGATCTGATACGCTGGATTGGTGGTGTTCAAACTGCAGGGCCTATTGTGTATTTTAGACAGACAAAATTAGATCAAATGGTGATGTATGTCAACCAACAGAAAGCAATTAAGAATTTTCTATTAAGTTGGTGGGGTGAAAGTGAGCACACTGCACAGGAGCAAAACTTGAATTCCTGTGACAAAGGTCACTGTGAAAGATGTATTCTGAAAGTGCAGCAATTAAGAATTACACTTATCTAGATTACAGCTGAAGAAAAACATTCATAAACAACACAGATTGAACTCAGGGTACTCAGTGAATAAATCCTGAAAGCTATTCTTTTTCCTTGTTGCTTAGTATTGAAATCAGATAACATATATGGATTTTAACAAAACAACTAATTAACAGAGAGAGATACAGAGACTTATTGTATGGTGAAATACACAGGGATCCAGCAGTTATCAACAGACACCAGAACGCATCCAACACCTCAGAAATCCGAGAAATTCCATTGCTTTCTCTATTAACTTCTGAAAGGATTACAGCATAAGAACTTCTTCAGGAGAAATCAACAACAACCCTTGCAATCTTATGCGAAGGGGACTTTATAGGAATGCGTATACAAAATATCTCAGGCATTGAGTCATCCGAGAGAGAAAATATCTTCATTACTACGTTCAGAAAGTAGGCAAGGAGTTATTACAACTTTGAATGCAGCGTAAATGCTCTTTATGTCTGTCAGAGGATTGTTTTGACTTTTGAGAGTCACTGAGTCGGTTGCATTACTCTGTTTTAATTCTGGAAATACGCATTTACTTTTGGCTGCGCAGTGCATTCTCGGGTTTGCCAGCTGTGGTCTTCTATTTCTGCTTTGTTGGCCGCTACATCCGCTGAGTTGGCTCAGCTTTGATTTATGCTGCATGCTGACTTTGCTGAACTGTGCTTTTTATAAAAATTTGTAAAAAATAGAAATTGGTGAATGCCTTACTGATTACAAAATTCTCTGTATTGCATCTGTCCACCATTCCTGTGTAGGGAGCTGATGCCTGAGGATGGCCTCCATTGTCTCTTCTGCTTCTGTATATTTGAAAAAATTTGGGGCCACATCAAACAAGTGATTAATTTCATTCATTATAAAAAATAGATTTTCTATCTTACTATAGAAAACCTGCCCTGTAATAGGCCCTGTGTCTTCTGAAGTGCTGGCCCTCTCATTGATCTGTGCTGAGGCAAAAACATTTACTCTTTTAGCATACTGTTCATGGGTGAATAATTTCCCTCCGCTGTTCAGTAAGCTAGGGAGTCCTCTACTCTGTAATACCTGAAATTTCTCCATGAACCTGTTCACCTCTGTCTGCATATCCTGGGTTCTTCTGTCCAATGTCTGTACCAGATTTCTAAGAGTAAGAACCCTCTTGATCAGTTGAATAGTCTCAGTTCTATTTGTGATTCCAATGGTGGCTAACTGAGAACTTGTTTTGTGGTTAAGCACATTGATCATTCTTGTAGCAACTTCAGGCATATTTCCTAATAAGGCTCTTGATGTTCGGATTTCCTTCTGTGCCTTTGGGATGAGCTCTAGTTGCTCATGGATTGTCTCAATATATGGCCATTGGTTGGTGATGGATTGGCCAATATTGGACCATACCATTGCTCTGATCTCAGATATGATTTTATCTAGCTTGAGCTCATTCTCAAGCTCCTTGATCCTATCTTTAAGGGCTTTGATTTCCTTGCCCTTTTCTGCCACCTCTCTTTTTGTCTTATCATGCCTTTCATTGACCTTGTCCAGCTTTTCTCTGGTTTCATGCAGCTCTGTCATCTGAGCTTCCAAGATTTGTATTTCATTCTTTAATTTCTGCATGTCTAGGCTCTGTGCCTGTTCTGTACTTGTAGGTGCTGCTGAAGTGGATGTAGCTGTTTGTTCAGGTTGTTGAGGTGGAGGCACAGTGGTAGGAGCAGCGTCCTCAAGATTGATGACTTGAGGAAGGCTGAGAAGTCTGACCCTCTTGTCTTTGCTTTAGTGCTGCTTGTAAGGCCGCTTGAGTAGCCTCAGACTCTCCTAATTTCTCTTGTGTCTGCAGGAGCTGCTTATATATAGATATTAGCAGATCTGTGGCATCCTTTTCCATCCTTTGTTGGGCTACCTCATCTGTTTGGGGGTGAATGGTAGCTGGGAGTTTGACTTTCTTCCTTAATGCAGCCATGTCAGCATCCCTTAGTTTCAAGATCTCCTGTATCCCTTTGATGTCATTGGGGTTATGCCCAATTTCCACGATGATGTCCTCTAGGGATCTTATCCTGTTGTCTTTGGCCTGAGATGAAGCCCTCTCCAATTCTAGTTGAGAGGCTGTAGCATTGAGGCTGCTTGTTAATTTGTAATTCTCCAACGTTTTGTCTGCCAAGGAGGCATACACCATTTCGCCAGTTTGCTTGTGCAGCTCAATTTTATCCATTGGGTGGATGTCCTTGGCCAGGACCTCTAGATTAGTCCTGAGATAATCTGCAGTAGATTGTGGCTGGAGCGCGGTGGGTATGAAGTGACTCATAGTCAACTTGCCTTCGTCCACATCAAAGGCAGCCATTAATCTTTGTTGGTTGGAGGGAGCCATTTTCAACAAATGGTTATATAATTTGATTTTCATGGGTTCACTCCTTCTTTTGATGTCTATAAACTGCTGTTTGATGCCTACCTCTCCTTCCCTCTGCTGGCTGGAGGAAGTGACCTCCCCTCCCATGATTCTGTCTTGTTCTTGGTGGAAGGAACTGACCGAGGCTTCCCTGCTGGGTGGGCCCATACCCATTGCTTGTCTAATTGCCGCATCATCCTCTGAGAAGTCATTTAATCTCTGTCTCTTCTCCCCTTGGTTGATGGATGAAGTCATGGGTGTTTCTCTGTCCCTTTTTCTACTTAGGTCCTCCTTCTGTGGAGTTTGAAGGACCGAGGCATCAGTAATGTTTTCAGGCCTTGAGTGTTCTACATTTTGGGCCTGCTGCTCAGTGGTAGTTGGGGCATCTACCACTCTTTCTTGCTGTAAGGGCTGCTGTGTTTCAGGTTGCCCTTCTCCTTGCTGCTGTTGCTGTTTTTGTTGTTGCTGCTGCTCTGCCTGTTCTTTCTCTCGCTGCTCTGGCTCTATCTCCATCACCTGTTCTTTTCCCTTCTCTGATATATTTCCAGCAACTCTTGTAGCTTGCTGTTGGGCGGTTGAAGAGGATGCTGCTGCTCCAATTTGTGTGCTCGGCAGTGAGCTGACCTGTGAATAAAACTCAAGGTCAGCCATTTTCTTTAGGTTTCTTAGAGCTCTTTGATTAAGCTCTTCTTGAGTAACAGCTTCTTCTAAAGTCCCTCTCCTCCATTTGCTTTGATTGGCATGTTTTTCTATGTGAGGAAGGCTGCAATGATCATAAGCAGACAATTTGTATTTAAGCCTCCTCATGGTAATGAAGTTATTAGGGTCGTAAGGTTTCCATAGGAAGCTGTATTTGAGACCAAGGCCCCCAAGTATTCTATCTGCTTCCTTCCACCCTTCCTCCCTTTCGTTATAGAGGAAATGGCCAAGTTGACTTTTGACCTTTAGCTGTGCCTTCTTACCTTTGCCTGAAAAGTGGAACATATCCACAAAGCCAAACTGCCTGAAGTATTCTAAGGCAAGTAGTCTCATAGGCACAAATCTGGGTAGTCTAAATGGGGGCAACTCACACCCATATATTCTGATGACGGTGTGGTGTTGGTAGAAGTACCAATCCCCAATACTGTATGCTTTTGATAAATGCAGGAGTCTTTGCATCTCATCTGTCAATCTGGGAGGAGGTGAGCCCAAAAGTAGAGTCATGGCTGGATGAATGAAGTGATCAATGAACTCACAGTAGGTGTATGGAGAATAGAAATTGAGGTGGAAAGCAGATGTCCAGTACACCACAGATCTCAAATTTCCCTGTGCATCTTCTCTTTTCATTGGGAAGGAGAACTTCTCATGCTGGAAGTATAGAAGCAAATGATATATGTAGGAAGTGTATTTAAATACCCTATCTCTTGATAGGTTCATCAACTGCTCATGCATCTTGTCTGAGATGTATGTGGCATAGTCATAGCAGACTGGTTTTCTTCCTGGAGAAAACATGAGCATTATGTGCATAACCGTTTCATCCACATATTCCACTGAATCATATCCCAGGATGGGACTGATCATGTCAACAAGGTCCAGGCCCAATTGGTTGAGGTAGACAGAGTTGATGGGAGGAGTTTGTACAGTGTCAGCTTTGATGAATAACTGGTTAAGCTTTGTAATCTGGGCCTCTGTTATTCTGGCTCCCCCTATTATCAAATCAGCTAGTGATAGAGGGACCAACTTCTTATTTGTTTTGAACTGCAGCATCTCCCTGATGGCTTCAGGGGTAATGAGAAACAGAATTGCGCCTGAAGAATCAAGCACTGCCCTCTGGGATGCATCATAATACTCAGCACATAAGTGGATGAGTTCTGGGAATTGGTTGACCTGTGGTAGCTTGAAGATTGGGAGAGAGGAATCCCAAATTCCCAAGATGTCTGTCCCATTCTGATGTTGGATTTTAATTTCATTTAGTATTTGGAGATGAAACCTGCTCCTGCTTAGCATTTCTTCTGATATGTTATAGTCTAAGTCAGCTAATGCTTTCCAGCCCAATGCTCTGTGAGGGGCATTCAGAGGAGCTACATTGAGGGCTATGGGAGCCACAGGGGGATCCATGTTTTCTTTAGGATTCTGTTCTTTTTAGGACTGGTGTTACTATGCAGAGTAACACAAAAGGGGCTTTTCTGAGGAAGATGGGAATTTCTGAGGAGAAAGAATGAAATAGGGAAGGATGCAGCAATTGAAATACTGCCTTTGAACCAATAGATGATTTGCAGAACTGAGCAGAGTTTGTTTTTGAGGCAAATTTGATTTTTGCGGGTAACTGGTTCACGATTGCGCGAACCAGCGAGGAATTTATGTTCAATTTGCCCAATGTGGTTTTTTCAAACGTGTAATGGTAGCTCTGGTTCGGTATTACTGCTGGTTCAGTGGAGTTTAGTGGTGAAATCGGCGTTTTAAAGTCTGCTTACAGGCTACTGTCGGAATTTACGAAAAAACGGATTTGCAGAGTAAAGATGGAGAGTACCTGTGGAATTTCGCCGGTTAAACTTGCTAGTGCGTGAAGGATGGACGCTCTGGCGGTCTGGAAGTTAGCTCAGCAGGCTGGTGCAGGTTTGAACGTAAAATTTCATGCAGAACAGACAACAAAGCTCTCGCCAAAAATAGCAAAAAACGCGTTGACATAAATATAGTTTTTGGTGATTTTGGCGCGTTTTCGTGCTGACGTCAGCATGACGTCATAGGTGGGGTCAGGGTCGGATGACGTCAGCAGGACGTCATCCGGCCAGGTGGCGGGCTCTGGTTGGTCCACGGGGGATGGTGAGGTGGCGGGACAGGTCGACCAATAGTTGAGTGGAAGGTTGACGTGGCGGCATAAGTGGCAGTGACGTGGGGATGACGCAATGCGGGCGGAAAGGAAGAAACCGGAAACCGCCGGCGGTTTCATATCGCACCGCCTATGGTACGGTGGCGGTAAGTGTCAGTGGTACCTCCGATGGGCCGTGGAGGCGACGCGTGGCTGCCGCGTGACGTAGCCAAAATACGGCCGTCGGAAGATATCGTCCGGACAGCGGATCTGCTCCGATGCAGCGATGGCCGTCGGATCTGGAGAGATGTGATCTGACGGCTATCGGAGGTTAGATGTGATAGGGGGATAGGGTGGGTAACGGGCGATCCTCGGAGAGGGTCCGATGCAACCAGAGCCGTTGGATGCGCAAGATCGGATCGGACGGCTGTCGGGGTCGATGACATGATCGGGGGATACGGCAAGGCGCGGCTTTATTTAACATATTTTTCGGGATGCGCGCTTAGGCGGAAAACGATCGGGGTATGGTGGTTTGGTAAGGTTTTTCAATGTATTTCAAAAACAAATGTATGCGCCCAGACTTTAGTTTAAGCGGCGGAAGTGGGTTTTCCATGTTTTAGCCATTTGAAGTGGGTAAGGGTATAAACAAGGCTTTTTAGGAGGTTTTATGTGTAAATGGGGATTTGAAAGTGAGAAAGGGATTTGTAAAGGGGAAAAGGGGTTTTGGCTAAGGCTTATCATAATGACCAGATGTCATCTGATCCCTTTAGAGAACATATGGCTATAATGCCAAGGGGAGGGATATTTATACCAAATTTGGGGTTTATACACCATGGTGTTAATACTAGTAGGGGAAAGGCAATACAGGGGATTTACATAGTAGAGTTAGAGTTAATATGGATGGGGGAAGTGAATGGAGGGAGAAGATACTAAGTTTACTTGAAACTTATTTAGTTTAGGGAGTAGATCAAAATGAAAAGATTTTTAGACAAGAAATGTGGCTTTGGATGAACAAGAATCATCATGAAACCATGATCTTCCTCCCTGAATCTCAGCTCATAGAGGGATGTTAGTAATGAAAAGAAAGGGGGGAGGAGGGAGGTTAGTCATGCTCCTTGCTGTAACTTGATGAATATGAACACCTTGTCACTTGATAGACTTTGCCTTGGTAATCATAGTCAACATATCTGCAATGGTAATGATAGCCTTTCTGCAACTCCAACTACTTTCCTAGCATTTTTATTTCTTCTTAGAGGGTGCACTTGGACTTGCAGACCCTTACTTGCCTTTTCTTTTCTTTGGCTTTTTCTTTGTTATTTCTATCTACTTCTACCCTTATCTCCTCCAAGGTCCCAGATTAAGCTGTTGGGAGCCTTTTCTTCTCTACCTGAACTACTTGTCTGCCAAGATTAAACAGTTTGGACAGACTCCTTTCTCTATTCTACAACTGTAAATTTAAACCATGGAATGATCCAGATTAAGCTGTTGAATCATCCATCAAAATTTGAAACTCATACCAAGCTATAAGCATAGATTGGGTTCTCTTGGAAATATGTGATCTTTGAGTCATCAAAGCAGAACAAATTTGGACCTTCCATAGCCAATCATGAAATATGAAACCTATTGGTATAGGTATCTAACAGTGGCTCCACATGGGGATGGTGTTTCTTTTGAAAGACCAAGAACAGCAGGTCAGATTGCCTTGCTCCATTGCTGCCCATATCATCCTTGAAGTTTGCTGCTTTGAAGTGCCAAATTTTGTGCTTCCCTTCTTGGTAGACCTCTGATTCTATTTACCTTTTGCTGGTTAGTCAATAACTTGGAAAACTGCATTTTTACAATCTAAACAGAAAATAATATGTACATCTGCATATATACAAGGGAACCTCAGGTTGCACTCATGGGAAATAGTCAAAATAATGCTTCAGCATCCTGCCATTGACAGGACCTTCATCCAAGTCAGCTTCAGTTAGACTTTTAAGGAAGTAAGTGTTGTTACCTTGTACTGCTTGGACAGCAAATGGTCCCCTCCATAAGGAATCAAATTTTCCATGCTTTCCCTTTTCTTCTCTTCTTGCATCCCACTTTAGGACTTTGTCTCCCACATTGAAATCTTCTGCTTTGGTTCTCCTGTCAAAGGCCTTCTTTAATTTTTCTTGTAACCCTTGAACTCTGCTGAAAACCTGATCTCTAGTTTGCTGCAGACATATGATTTGATTTATCCTTCTTTGCATATCATTTGGTTCGGCTTGGTTTTCTTGAAGAAGCTTCATGACAGGTACTCCCAGTGAAGAGGGGAACTTGGCTTCTAGTCCATAAACCAACTCATATGGGCTGGTCCCAATTGATCTTTTGGTTGTTAGTCTATCTGCCCATAAGGCATTGACTAGTTTCTTGTGCCAATTCTTTTTGTTTTCTTCCAGCACCTTTTTTATGATGTTCACCAGGCTCTTGTTAGATGATTCAGCTAGGCCATTTCCTTGGGGATAGTATGCCGTAGAGTGTCCCAAAGTAATATGATATTTGTGGCAGAAGTTCACCATTTTCTTGGATCTGAAAGCAGCAGCATTGTCTGTTATTATTTTGTCAGGACAGCCAAACCTAGCCAGTATGTTGTTCTCCAAAAACTGAATGATTACTGAGTCATTTGCTTGTCTGCATGGGGCAGCTTCAATCCATTTGGTGAAGTAGTCTGTGGCTGTCAGGATCCATCTATGTTGGCCTGAAGATGAGGGATGAATTTCCCCAATGAAATCCAAGCCCCATTGTTGAAAAGGTCTCTCTGTTGCAATGGGTCTTAGGGGGAGTGGCAGCAACTGTCTTTTGCCCTCAAACACTTGGCATTTGTGGCATGAGGTAGTGAATTTCTTGACATCAGAGAACATGGTGGGCCAGTAATAACCAGCCCTCAGTATTTTGTCCACAGTGGATTTCCAGTACAAATGTCCACCACAGTCTCCTGCATGAAAATCTTGCATGATATTGTTAGTTTCATTTTCCATTAAACAGTGCAGCAATATACCTTCATGGTTTTTCCAAAGTAAATTTCCATCCATCACACAAAATCTAGATGTTTTCATTTTTAAGAACCTACACTTAGTTCTGGACAGTCCTGGGGGAGCACACAGGTTTTGTAACACATAACAGATGTCAGAGTACCAAGGGGATTGTTCAAAGGCTACATTGATCTTTGGAGTCGCCAGCTCTGTTTCACTGTCCAGCTGATTGATATCTAGGGCTTGGAAATTTGCTTCTGTCATTAACTTGGCCAGACCTTGCCCTTTTATTAGCTTTGTAGGTTTTATTTCGATGTCAAATTCTAGTATGTTTGCAATCCATTTTCCTCTCCTGCCCTCTAGGTTCTCTTGAGTGAGTATGTCTTTTACAATAGGACTTGGCACATATGCTATGACATGGGAATAAAGGATATAAATCCTAAAATCCTTAATTGCTTTGACCAAAGCATAAGCTTGCTTTTCCATGATTTGGTATTTCAGAGGTGCGTCTCTAAGGGCTTTGCTAAAGAAAGCAATTGGTTTCTCATTTCCTTGGTCATCTTTCTGCAGCAAAACAGCAGCAATAGTATGCTGGGAGGCGAAAGAGAAAATGATAAAGTCTCTGTCAAACTGAGGATTGGTTAACACTGGGGTTTGAGTCAAGGCCAATTTTATACCTTCAAAGGCTTGATTTGCTTCAACAGTCCATTTTACTTTTGAATCCTTTTTTAACATGTTGTTTAATAATCTGATTAGTTCTGCTAAGTTTGGGATAAACCTTCTTAAGAAATTGATTTTTCCTAAGAATCCCTGCAACTCCTTGACATTCCTTGGGTGGGGCATTTGTAGGATAGCTTGTATCCTATCTGGGTCAATTCTTATGCCATCTTTTGAGATAATGTGTCCTAAGAGTTTACCTTCTTCCAAGCCAAATAATGATTTCTTGGGATTTAAGGAAATGCCATATTTCCTGCATGTTAGGAAAATCTGTCTCAAATGTTTCAGATGTTCTTGGTCAGATTTTGAAAAGGGTGTAAGATCATCTAAGTAAATGACTAGGAAGTCATGAATCTCTTTTGCAAAAGCAATATCCATTGCTCTTTGAAATGTTGCCCCTGCATTTTTCAATCCAAAGGGCATTTTTACATATTTGAAAGTTCCCCATGGGGTTGTGAATGCAGTTTTGTCTTGGTCATCAGGGTGTACCAAAATTTGATTAAAGCCTGAGAATCCATCAAGTAATGACATCCTTGAAGCCCCCACCACTCTTTGGAGAATGTGATCCATTTTGGGTAAAGGGTAGTTATCTTTGAGTGATACTTGATTTAGATTCCTTAAGTCTACACAAAGTCTAATCTCACCAGTCTTTTTTCTTGTAGGGACTAAGTTGGAAATCCATTCAGAGAATCTGATTGGTGCTATGATGCCAGCTTTGAACATTTTTTGCAATTCCTTTTCAATGGAAGGAAGGAGTATAGGATTGATCCTTCTCAACTTCTGCTTGAATGGTTTTTGATTAGGCTTGAGGGGAATGGTATGCTGGATGACAGAAGTATCATAGGACTTTAGATCCTCATAACCCCATGCAAAGACATCTTGGAACTCTTTAAAGAGGTCAATGTACTTGGGTTTTTGATCAGGGGGCAAAGAAGCAGACAGCTTTATTATTTTGGGCTTGTCAATGGTACCAATATTGCATTCTTCAACGGCTGCATCTAATGGCTGCATTTTTGGCTTCCTAGGGATGTCATTTGAATCAAAAATGTCCTCTAGCGGGGTAAGGCCTGTTGGAAGGAAATTGTCTTTGAGTTCTATGATTTCAGCTTCAGCGCTGGTCACCTCTTCACAGTCAATTTGGTGAATTTGCTGAATGTTTTCGTTGTTGAAAATGGTTGGATTCAGTAATTGTTTTGCTGTTCTAGGTGATATTGGATGAACCATTTGTTGAAACAGTATTTGTGATTGACTTGCTCTGTCAAGCATTTGTGATTGACTTGCTGACTCAAGTATTTGTGATTGACTTGCTGACTCAGTGTCAATATTTAATCCTGCAAACTCTTGTTGTAAGGTTAAAAAATTGTTTATTTGCATATCATCCTCAAATACTTGCCATTCTTTGACATTGTTTGGAATGGAGGGTCTGTACTTGACCTCGGCTGTGAAGCAGTTGTTGGGTTCCAGTGGAAATTTGAAGGTGCTGGCAAATGTTGCCAAACTGTGTGCATGGAGATTGTGGCTCCTTGAAATTTTTGTGATAAGGAACTCAGAGAAAGTGTCCAATATTTCAATTACAGCGGACCTGTAAGACCTCAACCTTTTGTCATTGGTGACAAAACTTCCTTTCACTTGTTGAATCACTAGATCAGAATCTCCCATGATCGAAACCGTAGGAGCTTGTAATGCCTTTACTAGCTTGAGACCTAGTAACAGAGCTTCATACTCTGCCATGTTATTAGTGCATCTAAAGTTTAATCTATAAGCTCTGCCTTCTGCATGGTTTTTCTCTTTGTTATGTATCCAAACTCCAGCTCCTGCCCCTAACTTGTTGACTGAGCCATCAAATTCTAGGACCCACAGGATATCTTGCTTGACAGGAGATTTAAAGATCTGTTCATGGGATGGCAATGTAAGCAGGAGTTGGGGTTTCTTCTCTAGCTTGTCTTCTAGGACAGTTTCATCACTTGTTTGAAAATCTTTGACAACTAGAGGAGGGGCAGTGTCTAGTGCTTGACTGATTGATGTTTTATGGGTGGTACTTCCTTGATTAATGTTTTGTTCTTGCATGAGTGTTTTAGTCCCAATATCATTGTTTGAGAGGCTTGCGCTGTCATTGAAGAGAATGAACGAATCTATGTCTGAATGGACAGCATATACAGGAAAATTTTGAGGCTTTTCCTCACTGCTGACCATGTATTTCATGAGTGTTTCTCTGTAGAGTCTTTTTGGTTGCCCAAAGACAGAGATGGTGGCATATGACATATCTAATTGCAGGGAGCCTTGGAGTTTAGCTCCCCATGATCTTGATAACAGCATCCCATATTTAGGTGGGATATCAGCGACTACAACATCCATTAGAATGGTTTTGTTAGGGTATTGAACCAGAGACACACATAAATCTTTTATTAGACCTAAACACTTGACTTGGCTGGAGTCAAAGGAAAACAGGTCCTTGTATGGTCTTGTTATATCCAAATTCAATCTTTCCATGACTGCTTTTGGCATGAGGTTATGAGAGGCACCTGAGTCAAACATCGCATTATGCAGTATTTTGTCATGAATATGCAAGCTGACATAAAAAGGTAATATCCCTGTGACTACTGTTTTTCCATCTACCTCTGGGCCAAACAGTAATTCCGGAGTGTCATCTAACACATTTACATCATCTTTGCTATTAGTGAGTTGAAGGGATTTCTTAATCTGTTGCTTATAGATGTCATGCTTGGCTAGCTCTGAGAGGGGAATTGCTATCTTTAGCTTGCCAATCTCTGTGCTTAGGTCAAAGGATTTTTCAGATTGGGTCTTGGGGTTATAGGTGGCAGCCCTTTCTTTGCTCATTAAATCTTCTTGTTGGTTTTCATCTTGACTTTGAGACCTGCCCCTTTCACTCATGTCTTGAGGGGTAATATTTAAATCAGGGTGAGAGGACGACGTTGCCATAGGCTGATGTAGTGGTGACAATAGTTTGGTGACCTCTTCAACCACTACTTCTTCTGTAGGCAAGTTTGTTTTGTCATTAGGTTCTGTGACTATGGTTCCTTTAGACTGCTGTTTATCCTTTATCTTTTCAGGCTGATTTACATTTACAGTCCTACTCCTTAGCTTGTACTGTTTATGGACTTCATAGACAGCACTATCATATCCTTGTTTAAAATCAAAGGATTCTCCTGATTTAGTTTGGAATATTTTGATTTCATCATCCTCATGATCCTCTTGTGTTAAGAAAACTTGGCTTTTACCATCTAGACCCATTAGATTAATCTCAGGATCTTCATTGGGTTCAGTTGATGTTGAAGTTTCTGCATAATTTTCTTGGAAAGGGGGTCTTATGTCTTGGTCAGCACTGGCCTTGCCAATGTTTGGGTTTGGGTTTCTCCTAAAATTTGGATTCCTAGGAGGATTGTTTTGTGGTGTTTCCCATGATGCTTTTCTCTCAACCGATTCTACCCTATCACCCAATCTCTTCATACCATTAAGTATTGCATCAAGTTTTTGATCAAGGGCTGTAGGTTCTTCTTTGTATATGCTTCTCTTTTCTAACCTTGCCCTGTTTCTTTTGGCAATCAGGTTTGCCTCCACTGTGACAGCAGCCTTTTGAGCGTCTTCAAGGGTTTCAGGTTCTCTTTCCTTCAACTGATATGCCATGTCAGGATCAAATCCATCAGGGAATTTGTACAAGGCCAAATCAGGAGGAGGTCTTAGGTTTTGTGGTATTGCATTGTACACATTGTTGAATCTAGCACAATACTCCAGAACGGTCTCTTGCGGACCTCTCTTGATTGTTTCATATTCAGCAAGTATGTGCAGAGGATCTTTCTTCTTCTCCCATCTGGTAGTAAAGGCTTGATACAGATCATTGGGAGTTGCAATGGAGTTTGCATTCAGGGATCTAAACCAAGTTCTAACATCCCCAGTTAAGCTTTGAACAAAAATTCTCATTCTGACACTGTCATCATCTATTTCATAGGTCTCAAAGTGGTCTTGCATCTTCTTAGCATGCTGGACAGCTGTTAGAGAGCCATTGGAGTCAAAATATGAGATTTTGCTTTGGTAATCTTGAGGTAAAGCTGCAGCATTAGCTGGTATCTGCAAGGGTGCATATCTGTTAGCCATATTTACAGGATTTAGAGGATTAACAGGTGCAGCTGGGATAATAGGGACGATGGGTACCACAGGGGTGACAGGTGAAGCTGAACCTAAAGTGTGGTTCAAGGGGATATGTGCAGTGGATGAAGATGTGAGAGGAGGACTGTGAGAAGTGGATGGTGAACTAGGGGAACTAGGGGTGGACCGGAAAAGAACTTTTATTGGAGTAGAAATGGGGTTGGGATGAACTGTACGAGGGGTTAAATCAACAGGTTGGTCCTGCCTTTGCTGCCTCCTAATATTTCTAGGGATGGTATTTGGATTATCAACAATGATGGGTGGATTAGGGTCAGGATTTGCCCTAGTATGCCGTGGATTTTTCTTAGGAGCCAGCTTCCAACCTGTTTTTTGGGATTTTGTAGGAAGTTTTTATATCTGCAAGGACTGGATGAAGATTTTGGAATGGCTATATATTCTCAGAGCTAAGATGAAGATTCCCCAAACAAGCTCCTCCTTAAAGCTGTTAATGTGATGCAGAAACAAATTAAAGGCCTCTTGGCTGATTTCAGGCTTGATAGTAGCTATGAAAATATATGGTAATTGAAAAATTCAAGCACTCCCCAGTGGAGTCGCCAATTATGTTAACACCCAGGTTGTTCCCTATGACTCCCAAGGGAATACGGCCGGGGTAACCACTAACCAATCTTTGGGTTACAGTTCCTAGCCTAACTGCAACCAGAGAGGGCTCTCTCTTTATGATTTGTCTCTGTTATGATGGTGTTTTAGGCTAGCTATTATGCTCAGGTTTTGGTTTATGTTTTGGTTGAAGGATTTCTTTCAGGTCTTATGATACAGTGTTTAGATAGTATAATACCATTGGGCAATGGAGTCTGGAGTTGTGAAGTGATCTGATACGCTGGATTGGTGGTGTTCAAACTGCAGGGCCTATTGTGTATTTTAGACAGACAAAATTAGATCAAATGGTGATGTATGTCAACCAACAGAAAGCAATTAAGAATTTTCTATTAAGTTGGTGGGGTGAAGGTGAGCACACTGCACAGGAGCAAAACTTGAATTCCTGTGACAAAGGTCACTGTGAAAGATGTATTCTGAAAGTGCAGCAATTAAGAATTACACTTATCTAGATTACAGCTGAAGAAAACATTCATAAACAACACAGATTGAACTCAGGGTACTCAGTGAATAAATCCTGAAAGCTATTCTTTTTCCTTGTTGCTTAGTATTGAAATCAGATAACATATATGGATTTTAACAAAACAACTAATTAACAGAGAGAGATACAGAGACTTATTGTATGGTGAAATACACAGGGATCCAGCAGTTATCAACAGACACCAGAACGCATCCAACACCTCAGAAATCCGAGAAATTCCATTGCTTTCTCTATTAACTTCTGAAAGGATTACAGCATAAGAACTTCTTCAGGAGAAATCAACAACAACCCTTGCAATCTTATGCGAAGGGGACTTTATAGGAATGCGTATACAAAATATCTCAGGCATTGAGTCATCCGAGAGAGAAAATATCTTCATTACTACGTTCAGAAAGTAGGCAAGGAGTTATTACAACTTTGAATGCAGCGTAAATGCTCTTTATGTCTGTCAGAGGATTGTTTTGACTTTTGAGAGTCACTGAGTCGGTTGCATTACTCTGTTTTAATTCTGGAAATACGCATTTACTTTTGGCTGCGCAGTGCATTCTCGGGTTTGCCAGCTGTGGTCTTCTATTTCTGCTTTGTTGGCCGCTACATCCGCTGAGTTGGCTCAGCTTTGATTTATGCTGCATGCTGACTTTGCTGAACTGTGCTTTTTATAAAAATTTGTAAAAAATAGAAATTGGTGAATGCCTTACTGATTACAAAATTCTCTGTATTGCATCTGTCCACCATTCCTGTGTAGGGAGCTGATGCCTGAGGATGGCCTCCATTGTCTCTTCTGCTTCTGTATATTTGAAAAAATTTGGGGCCACATCAAACAAGTGATTAATTTCATTCATTATAAAAAATAGATTTTCTATCTTACTATAGAAAACCTGCCCTGTAATAGGCCCTGTGTCTTCTGAAGTGCTGGCCCTCTCATTGATCTGTGCTGAGGCAAAAACATTTACTCTTTTAGCATACTGTTCATGGGTGAATAATTTCCCTCCGCTGTTGAGTAAGCTAGGGAGTCCTCTACTCTATAATACCTGAAATTTCTCCATGAACCTGTTCACCTCTGTCTGCATATCCTGGGTTCTTCTGTCCAATGTCTGTACCAGATTTCTAAGAGTAAGAACCCTCTTGATCAGTTGAATAGTCTCAGTTCTATTTGTGATTCCAATGGTGGCTAACTGAGAACTTGTTTTGTGGTTAAGCACATTGATCATTCTTGTAGCAACTTCAGGCATATTTCCTAATAAGGCTCTTGATGTTCGGATTTCCTTCTGTGCCTTTGGGATGAGCTCTAGTTGCTCATGGATTGTCTCAATATATGGCCATTGGTTGGTGATGGATTGGCCAATATTGGACCATACCATTGCTCTGATCTCAGATATGATTTTATCTAGCTTGAGCTCATTCTCAAGCTCCTTGATCCTATCTTTAAGGGCTTTGATTTCCTTGCCCTTTTCTGCCACCTCTCTTTTTGTCTTATCATGCCTTTCATTGACCTTGTCCAGCTTTTCTCTGGTTTCATGCAGCTCTGTCATCTGAGCTTCCAAGATTTGTATTTCATTCTTTAATTTCTGCATGTCTAGGCTCTGTGCCTGTTCTGTACTTGTAGGTGCTGCTGAAGTGGATGTAGCTGTTTGTTCAGGTTGTTGAGGTGGAGGCACAGTGGTAGGAGCAGCGTCCTCAAGATTGATGACTTGAGGAAGAGGCTGAGAAGTCTGACCCTCTTGTCTTTGCTTTAGTGCTGCTTGTAAGGCCGCTTGAGTAGCCTCAGACTCTCCTAATTTCTCTTGTGTCTGCAGGAGCTGCTTATATATAGATATTAGCAGATCTGTGGCATCCTTTTCCATCCTTTGTTGGGCTACCTCATCTGTTTGGGGGTGAATGGTAGCTGGGAGTTTGACTTTCTTCCTTAATGCAGCCATGTCAGCATCCCTTAGTTTCAAGATCTCCTGTATCCCTTTGATGTCATTGGGGTTATGCCCAATTTCCATGATGATGTCCTCTAGGGATCTTATCCTGTTGTCTTTGGCCTGAGATGAAGCCCTCTCCAATTCTAGTTGAGAGGCTGTAGCATTGAGGCTGCTTGTTAATTTGTAATTCTCCAACGTTTTGTCTGCCAAGGAGGCATACACCATCTCGCCAGTTTGCTTGTGCAGCTCAATTTTATCCATTGGGTGGATGTCCTTGGCCAGGACCTCTAGATTAGTCCTGAGATAATCTGCAGTAGATTGTGGCTGGAGCGCGGTGGGTATGAAGTGACTCATAGTCAACTTGCCTTCGTCCACATCAAAGGCAGCCATTAATCTTTGTTGGTTGGAGGGAGCCATTTTCAACAAATGGTTATATAATTTGATTTTCATGGGTTCACTCCTTCTTTTGATGTCTATAAACTGTTGTTTGATGCCTACCTCTCCTTCCCTCTGCTGGCTGGAGGAAGTGACCTCCCCTCCCATGATTTTGTCTTGTTCTTGGTGGAAGGAACTGACCGAGGCTTCCCTGCTGGGTGGGCCCATACCCATTGCTTGTCTAATTGCCGCATCATCCTCTGAGAAGTCATTTAATCTCTGTCTCTTCTCCCCTTGGTTGATGGATGAAGTCATGGGTGTTTCTCTGTCCCTTTTTCTACTTAGGTCCTCCTTCTGTGGAGTTTGAAGGACCGAGGCATCAGTAATGTTTTCAGGCCTTGAGTGTTCTACATTTTGGGCCTGCTGCTCAGTGGTAGTTGGGGCATCTACCACTCTTTTTTGCTGTAAGGGCTGCTGTGTTTCAGGTTGCCCTTCTCCTTGCTGCTGTTGCTGTTTTTGTTGCTGCTGCTGCTCTGCCTGTTCTTTCTCTCGCTGCTCTGGCTCTATCTCCATCACCTGTTCTTTTCCCTTCTCTGATATATTTCCAGCAACTCTTGTAGCTTGCTGTTGGGCGGTTGAAGAGGACGCTGCTGCTCCAATTTGTGTGCTCGGCAGTGAGCTGACCTGTGAATAAAACTCAAGGTCAGCCATTTTCTTTAGGTTTCTTAGAGCTCTTTGATTAAGCTCTTCTTGAGTAACAGCTTCTTCTAAAGTCCCTCTCCTCCATTTGCTTTGATTGGCATGTTTTTCTATGTGAGGAAGGCTGCAATGATCATAAGCAGACAATTTGTATTTAAGCCTCCTCATGGTAATGAAGTTATTAGGGTCGTAAGGTTTCCATAGGAAGCTGTATTTGAGACCAAGGCCCCCAAGTATTCTATCTGCTTCCTTCCACCCTTCCTCCCTTTCGTTATAGAGGAAATGGCCAAGTTGACTTTTGACCTTTAGCTGTGCCTTCTTACCTTTGCCGAAAAGTGGAACATATCCACAAAGCCAAACTGCCTGAAGTATTCTAAGGCAAGTAGTCTCATAGGCACAAATCTGGGTAGTCTAAATGGGGGCAACTCACACCCATATATTCTGATGACGGTGTGGTGTTGGTAGAAGTACCAATCCCCAATACTGTATGCTTTTGATAAATGCAGGAGTCTTTGCATCTCATCTGTCAATCTGGGAGGAGGTGAGCCCAAAAGTAGAGTCATGGCTGGATGAATGAAGTGATCAATGAACTCACAGTAGGTGTATGGAGAATAGAAATTGAGGTGGAAAGCAGATGTCCAGTACACCACAGATCTCAAATTTCCCTGTGCATCTTCTCTTTTCATTGGGAAGGAGAACCTCTCATGCTGGAAGTATAGAAGCAAATGATATATGTAGGAAGTGTATTTAAATACCCTATCTCTTGATAGGTTCATCAACTGCTCATGCATCTTGTCTGAGATGTATGTGGCATAGTCATAGCAGACTGGTTTTCTTCCTGGAGAAAACATGAGCATTATGTGCATAACCGTTTCATCCACATATTCCACTGAATCATATCCCAGGATGGGACTGATCATGTCAACAAGGTCCAGGCCCAATTGGTTGAGGTAGACAGAGTTGATGGGAGGAGTTTGTACAGTGTCAGCTTTGATGAATAACTGGTTAAGCTTTGTAATCTGGGCCTCTGTTATTCTGGCTCCCCCTATTATCAAATCAGCTAGTGATAGAGGGACCAACTTCTTATTTGTTTTGAACTGCAGCATCTCCCTGATGGCTTCAGGGGTAATGAGAAACAGAATTGCGCCTGAAGAATCAAGCACTGCCCTCTGGGATGCATCATAATACTTAGCACATAAGTGGATGAGTTCTGGGAATTGGTTGACCTGTGGTAGCTTGAAGATTGGGAGAGAGGAATCCCAAATTCCCAAGATGTCTATCCCATTTTGATGTTGGATTTTAATTTCATTTAGTATTTGGAGATGAAACCTGCTCCTGCTTAGCATTTCTTCTGATATGTTATAGTCTAAGTCAGTTAATGCTTTCCAGCCTAATGCTCTGTGAGGGGCATTCAGAGGAGCTACATTGAGGGCTATGGGAGCCACAGGGGGATCCATGTTTTCTTTAGGATTCTGTTCTTTTTAGGACTGGTGTTACTATGCAGAGTAACACAAAAGGGGCTTTTCTGAGGAAGATGGGAATTTCTGAGGAGAAAGAATGAAACAGGGAGGGATGCAGCAATTGAAATACTGCCTTTGGACCAATAGATGATTTGCGGAACTGAGCAGAGTTTGTTTTTGAGGCAAATTTGATTTTTTGCGGGTAACTGGTTCACGATTGCACGAACCGGCGAGGAATTTATGTTCAATTTGCCCAATGTGGTTTTTTCAAACGTGTAATGGTAGCTCTGGTTCGGTATTACTGCTGTTTCAGTGGAGTTTAGTGGTGAAATCGACGTTTTAAAGTCCGCTTACAGGCTACTGTCGGAATTTACGAAAAAACGGATTTGCAAAGTAAAGATGGAGAGTACCTGTGGAATTTCGCCGGTTTAACTTGCTAGTGCGTGAAGGATGGACGCTCTGGCGGTCTGGAAGTTAGCTCAGCAGGCTGGTGCAGGTTTGAACGTAAAATTTCATGCAGAACAGACAACAAAGCTCTCGCCAAAAATAGCAAAAAACGCGACTTTTTGACATAAATATAGTTTTTGGTGATTTTGGCGCGTTTTCGTGCTGACGTCAGCATGACGTCATAGGTGGGGTCAGGGTCGGATGACGTCAGCAGGACGTCATCCGGCCAGGTGGCGGGCTTTGATTGGTCCACGGGGGATGGTGAGGTGGCGGGACAGGTCGACCAATAGTTGAGTGGAAGGTTGACGTGGTGGCATAAGTGGCAGTGACATGGGGATGACGCAATGCGGGCGGGAAGGAAGAAGTCGGAAACCGCCGGCGGTTTCATATCGCACCGCCTATAGTACGGTGGTGGTAAGTGTCAGTGGTACCTCCGATGGGCCGTGGAGGCGACGCGTGGCTGCCGCGTGACGTAGCCAAAATACGGCCGTCGGAAGATATCGTCCGGACAGCGGATCTGCTCCGATGCAGCGATGGCCGTCGGATCTGGAGAGATGTGCTCTGACGGCTATCGGAGGTTAGATGTGATAGGGGGATAGGGTGGGTAACGGGCGATCCTCGGAGAGGGTCCGATGCAACCAGAGACGTTGGATGCGCAAGATCGGATCGGACGGCTGTCGGGGTCGATGACATGATCGGGGAATATGGCAAGGCGCGGCTTTATTTAACATATTTTTCGGGATGCGCGCTTAGGCGGAAAACGATCGGGGTATGGTGGTTTGGTAAGGTTTTTCAATGTATTTCAAAAACAAATGTATGCGCCCAGACTTTAGTTTAAGCGGCGGAAGTGGGTTTTCCATGTTTTAGCCATTTGAAGTGGGTAAGAGTATAAACAAGGTTTTTTAGGAGGTTTTATGTGTAAATGGGGATTTGAAAGTGAGAAAGGGATTTGTAAAGGGGAAAAGGGGTTTTGGCTAAGGCTTATCATAATGACCAGATGTCATCTGATCCCTTTAGAGAACATATGGCTATAATGCCAAGGGGAGGGATATTTATACCAAATTTGGGGTTTATACACCATGGTGTTAATACTAGTAGGGGAAAGGCAATACAGGGGATTTACATAGTAGAGTTAGAGTTAATATGGATGGGGGAAGTGAATGGAGGGAGAAGATACTAAGTTTACTTGAAACTTATTTAGTTTAGGGAGTAGATCAAAATGAAAAGATTTTTAGACAAGAAATGTAGCTTTGGATGAACAAGAATCATCATGAAACCATGATCTTCCTCCCTGAATCTCAGCTCATAGAGGGATGTTAGTAATGAAAAGAAAGGGGGGAGGAGGGAGGTTAGTCATGCTTCTTGCTGTAACTTGATGAATATGAACACCTTGTCACTTGATAGACTTTGCCTTGGTAATCATAGTCAACATATCTGCAATGGTAATGATAGCCTTTCTGCAACTCCAACTACTTTCCTAGCATTTTTATTTCTTCTTAGAGGGTGCACTTGGACTTGCAGACCCTTACTTGCCTTTTCTTTTCTTTGGCTTTTTCTTTGTTATTTCTATCTACTTCTACCCTTATCTCCTCCAAGGTCCCAGATTAAGCTGTTGGGAGCCTTTTCTTCTCTACCTGAACTACTTGTCTGCCAAGATTAAACAGTTTGGACAGACTCCTTTCTCTATTCTACAACTGTAAATTTAAACCATGGAATGATCCAGATTAAGCTGTTGAATCATCCATCAAAACTTGAAACTCATACCAAGCTATAAGCATAGATTGGGTTCTCTTGGAAATATGTGATCTTTGAGTCATCAAAGCAGAACAAATTTGGACCTTCCATAGCCAATCATGAAATATGAAACCTATTGGTATAGGTATCTAACAGTACCTTCGTTGGACTCGTAAAAACATCAAACAACGATGGACTCATCGAACATGATAAGGCCAAACCACTCCTTCTCAGGGTTCATTAAAGACACTCAGAGGGATTCATTCAAAGGATGACCTTACAGATTAAGCATATGTTATCCTACTCAAGCTTGTTAAAAAATAAATAGGTATTGACCAACAATGATTGGGGAAATTGGGAAAACGGGATGCTCTACAAATTAATGGAAATGAGTCGCTCTTGAACATGACACTCTTTCACTTCATATTTGTGACTATTGGGTTGGGAAATTTGCGTGTATTTTGGTTCATCATACCATATCAAAGCCTCTTCTTTTGGTTTTAAGTTAATGTTGCCAACTCTATTCAGTGTCGCCGATATGTTCAAGAGAAATCATTCAGTTGATATCTGCTATGATACTCTTAATCCTACATTCATGTATGTTGTTCCTGAACTAGTTCCACATTAGCATCATTTTGTCTCAAAATCATAATACATGTTTCGTGTCGTTGATGAGGGATAAATCAAGGACCTCCTGTGACAAGTCGCTTCTTGTCGACATCAACTCATTATCCAGGGAGTTGACTTAGAAACTCACTTTGGTACCTTGGGACTTTCATACATCAATGCAAAGTTTCCTCACTCTTGGCGATAGGTTTTCATCATTGGCCTTTAACCAAAATATTATGTGTGGTGTTCGACTTCAACTCCTTCATTCACACCATACATATTGTACTACAATACATTGAAAGTCATTAAGATCATCGGTGGTTTCTCTTGCGTTTTTTAACAGCGTACATCATTCATTGGTAATCGTGTCTACCATGTTCGAACTCAGATCATTTATTCACATGGTTAGACTCGTACATTAGGTGATCGAGTGAACAAGATAGAAGACCCTGGATCTAGTTCCATCCATCTGGGTTGCGCTTTCAAGATTAATGCAAGATTACAAAGCATGATGGTTATGATCATAAAGGCAGGCATCCAATCATGAGTCCACTCTTTTTCATCATTGGCCTGACTTATTGATCATTGTACATGTAATGTTAGCTTGTGTGTTGAGAATGGGTATGCCTCCTGTTAGCACCCTATAATTGAACCTCTAGGTTGAGAAAATGTTTACCGGGGTAACGACAAACCACTTACAAGCTAGAATCTAGCCCTTATAGCTTTGGAAAGGGCTCTCTCTATAGATTTTTTCAATCAATTAATTGGCTGAGTATTTCAGATCTTAGGCTAGTTTTTAAGAGCAGAAAGAATAGGATTTGTTTTAATGTTTTGATGATAGGTGTGAGGAAATTCCGTTGTACATGGAGTCACTTTTAGTTGATGTTTTCAATAAATAGGTAAAATAATGAAATGTTCTTGTAGCGGGAATGAGATAGGTAGTCCTTCTGATGTTTTTGATCAGGTTCATTGTAGGAGAGTGAGCAGCATAATGGTGGACAAATGACACATAAAGCATCTAACTAAAGGATGAATTTTGCATGTCATTTAATAGGAAAAACATTTATTGTTTAAGAAACTAAAACAGAGCGTTGCATTAGTGAATTCTAAGATAACACTTTTTTTATTTAAACAAGAAGATATATATTCATGGTATAATAACTCCAACAAGAAACTTACATCACACATAAACATGTCGCCATAATGACTAACCCAATAATTCTTGCAACAAGTCACTTCAACCTTCTTCTATTCACTGAAAATATTTGAAAAATATAAAATACAAGTTGCTTGCTTCACACACAGACTAACCCAACCATTTTTTCATGTCTAATTCTTCTTAAATACATTTAGTTACATGAAAACTAAAGGACCAGATATAACGTATCTGCTACGGACTAAAAGATCAAGATAAACTAAATCATGGAAAAATCATTGACTTAAAGCTTGATAAAATTTAGCAACTATCAAGTTTCAAAAATCAGACTTATCCACATACCTACCCCTATATTGATCCCTAACATCATTATGATCACTAACATAATTATATAAGGTTCTGAAATATCAAAATTCAAAAACATGCCTAAGAAATATAATTGCGCACCAGAGTGTAGTAAATTTCCAAGTTGAAGTGGTTGAAAATCCCCCTAAGCAAATCAAAGTAGATGGACATGCTTGTAATGATGGTGTAATAGTGTAGAATCTCTGAAACAGTGTTTCCCGCTCCTGCATATCTCCAAAACAACTGACTCCAACTTGCGCAGCATATGCGCAACAGAAGTTGAATTTTAAACTTGTATTGAATTCCCCTACTCAAAAATTATTTTGAGTGTCCATTCAACCATATCATTCACCTTACAATACTCATCACACTTTAAGCCTTCCAAAACTTCTAATTTACAAATTGAATTTCCAAAATTTCAAAATAATGTCAGGAAGAAATTGTGAAAATGGGTCTCTAAGTGACACTTGTAATTCCCAAACTGTGACACCTATACAAAAAATGAGAGATATTTTTGTATGTGAACTTATTTTTTATAGCAACCTCTCTCATTTTCCTCAAATTCTTCTCCATCTCTTTAGAATCTGCTCCCCAAGATCATAACTAAAACAATAAATTGCACAGTCTAAAAAATATGCTTTAAAGATGTATTTTAATCTCCCAATATATGACACCTATGTAGAAATTGAAGGAAGTTTTTGTTCGTTTCCCCATTCTTGATAAAAATCTCTTTCAGTTTTTAGAAATTCAGCTTCACTTGGTCGGCAAAAGTTGTTGCAAATTATGACTAAAATAGTCAATTTTTGAACAAATTCACAGCAAAATGCAGCAAACCTCCATGTTTGATATGGTTGCAGATGGTTTTGTGCAAGGCTGAGCGCATAAAGGTGCTTGACATGTCCTGTTTGTGATGTAGCACACTCTAATTACTTCCTTCTATGCTTGTAGACCTCCAAAATGGTTGTTGTCATTTTGTGCAACATTTGCGCAGCGACTATGTGGCTTGGAATTTGCGCAACAATTGCACAATGACCTTCTCCCACTTGAAAAAATTGCATTCGAACCTCTACCAAGATGCTCTCAACCTTCTGACAGTTTTTTTGAACATGAAACATTCTCATAGCGCGGGTTGTGGATGGACAGAGAGAGAATGAGGGTAACATGAACAAAAAATTGAAAATGTGCGCCCCATATATCTTGTCTTGGTCATGAATGTAAAACTTTGGGTAAAGGGTTATTATGATCATGAAATATGAATGATGGTAATGAGTTGTGGAGGGATGTAGTAGCAAAGATGATGAGAGGTGAGTTGAGGGGAGGGTTTTGCATATGATGTTATATGTAAATGAAGGGGGTCTATGGAACGTGAGTTATGAATGGAAGGGGTATATGAAAGGAATTATGAATATTAAATGGTGAAATGTGAATCATGAATCATGAATGGTGGAATGGGGGCATGATGGAAACCATTATAAACAAGCCCACATAACTTTAATAAATGAAACCTGACTTGTTCTATTCATGGTTCTGACTTGTGATACATACCCTTTAAACCCTAAATGACTCTACATGGAAAAATGACCTTATGACCTTCTCATAGACTCGAACTCTCTCAAATTCAATCTTGAATTTGAGGACCCTCTATGACATTAAAAACTTGTAGTGACCTCAAACAATGATTCTTTAGACTATGACAGTAGTAGTTCATAGGCTAAACAACTAAACAAAATCCCAAAATGAATAAAAGAGGCAAAGACATTTGATCCCTAGACCCTATGACCCTAACATTGGCTCTAATGCAGATGGGAGCCTCCTAGTGAGGTGACAAGAACATTGCAGACTAGTAGCATAACCATTGGGAAATGGAGTCAAAAATAAAAAGACTCAACTGAATGGTTGATTACAAAGCTGAAAAATTTAAAGGAGATAAAAAATTTGACAGCACATCACCAAAGTCTTAGGGCCTTCTCCTCGGGCTTCAAACATTGATGATAGTTATCCACACATGTTGAAGATATATATACACATACGTGAAATGATCCCACCAATGTAGCCAATCAAGAAAATTTCTACTTGACAGAAGCTGGCATTTGGCTTCTCCATGCAGAAAGAAAAATTGAGAAAATGGAAACTCAAAATTTCCACTTAAAATGTTTTCATGATCCATAAATTCCTCAGTGTTCTTCTGCTCTAATGATTGTAATACACTAGCCATAGGATCTTGAAAAACATGGAAAATTCCCTTAAGATATCCTTCTTGTTGACTTGGAGAAAACAAAATATATCCTTCCCTTGATGATTCCAATAGAACAACAAAAGATTCTTCAAAAGCATGATTAATTACCTTTACTTGATGATCGGCAAGAGGAAAGAAGCAGTCTCTTAGAAACTTAGGACTATCTTGGAAAGAAATGGGAGCAATTTGTTCATCAGTCTTTCCATGTACGTCATGGAAAGGAATAGTGTGTTCTTGAAAATCTTCATTTGAGGCAGCCATATCTTGAATAACAAAAATGTTTACAAATGACCCTTCATGTATATCAACAAGAGTGTCATCTTGGCTTTTAAAAAATTCTGAAAATGTCAATTCAAGAGATGTATAATCATGAATAGATTATGCACTATCCAAGGAATCTAAAACAATCTGCTCTTCATTATCCTCTTGTAATTGTGGAGTATAGTTGTCATTTTTTAGCTTACTTCTTTCATGGATAACACCTTCATCTTCATCTAAAGTGAGCTCAATGTTTTGAATTTCAACATTCAGAATTTGATAAGACTCTTCTTGGAATAAAGATGGAGGAAATAAAAGGGTTGATGAAAAATTTGATTATCTATCCTGTTCTTTCTCTTGGTGACTTAACATTTGATAAGACTGCTACAAATTTTCTTCAAACTCAGAAGACAAATCATAACTTTCTGCATCATGATGTTGATCTATTTCATTTTTAGGCAAGAGAGAAGTTACCATTTCTTCTTGGTGATGAAAATGGTTCTTGTACAAAGCCTCCAGGATTTCTTCATCCATGAACTCTTCATTGCCATAAAAAAATTCCAGATTTTGAATGATATTCTCAACATGGTCGTAGCAATTCTCAACCAACAACAAAAAAGGATGAGATTCTTTGTATTTCTCCAAAAATACTAAATGAAAATCCTTAACTGAATACAAGCTACCAGGTAGAAAACCTTCATACCAGGTTCTCTCCAGAGTAGCCATGAACATCTTCATGAGGCAATGTTCAAGAAATTGAACCCTCAACTTGCGTACATGTATATAAAATTTAACCAAATGCATAGTAGCATCGTCTTCGTCCTCATATTTAAATTTTGGAAAATAAGTTTGCCAATGTACACAAGGCATGCGTTTTGGAAAGCCAAGTATCTAAGCATGACTCATAGGAGCATACCTCAAAGATTGTTGGGCATGGAATCCCCCCCAAGGCATGTTTTGGGGCTCAAAGCCCAAGTTTTGACCGAATGGTGTTGTAAAGCTCTGCGAATTGCAAGCAGGGAAGTATGTTAGAGTCACAGGGTTGTCCGCCCTAGTTTTGTAATGTAATGTCGGCCTACCCATGGTCCGCAAACCATGGGATTGTATAAATAGAGTGAGGCTCTAAGTGAGAAAGAAGGAAGTAGTAGAGAGAAGAGCAAGAGTCTAAGTGACTAGGTGAAGTGTGTCTTTGGGTCGTAGAGTAGGAGAAGGCTCTGCAGCTGAGTGCGCAAAGGCCTAGTAGTCCGCAGCTGTGTGTGGGCCCCTGCAGCTGAGTGTGCAAGGTGGAGTCGAGTCTGTAGCTGAAGAAGGGATTAATAAAGAGAAGTTTGATATCAATTTGTGTATTTGTTCTTGTGTTAATGCATGTTTGATATAAATTACAAATATATTGTTTATTTACTGCACGCACCTGTATGAATGATTTATGTTGTTAAGTATAACTTAAAGCACACAAGAAGGCTAAAATAATCAACATTGGAATACTAGTAAGAACTTAGGTAAGAACAGCATTCGGCCGTCAAGTAGGGCTGCGTGAAGGCAGCATCTCAGGCTGCGAGGTACGGGAAAGTGCGCGTAGCGACGTGCGCGCATGGTCGAACCGCGAACCACCTGAACTCATCAGACATCTCTAGGGTGTAGAAACCTAGTTCTGGCACCCTCCCATACTACTTCGGGTGAGACCTCAGTCAGCGCTCCATGAACTGTTGTCGAAAGGGCCAGTAGTATCAAGATTTTTTTAGCCAAATCAACTCTGAACCTGGGTCAGGCCCCAATAAGCCAACAAATGGTTATATTGTCGGGACCGGGATCTGCATAAGAGATGTCCGATGTCATGTCATTAGAATCTGACAAAGAAAGAAATTGAAGAGTTGTTGGACAGAAAAATTCACGAGTTCACGGCGCAAGAAAACAGGAATCCGCGAGTATCGAAGGAACAGTGGTTAGAGCGCTACTTATATATGGAAATCCACGAAATTTTCTTTGCATCCTTCCCCTCTGAGTTGTATGAGTGGATCGTGTGTGCTGTGGACCATTGGCTCGATCGAATTATAGGAGGGTTTATCACCGAGTTCGCAGTAGATACTTCAGTCAGCTACAGCGAGGCGGAACGACGCTTCCTCAAAGGACCACAAGGTAAGTACGTTAAATCTTTGAACACTTGGATTAAAATGCTACTGTGTGAAAAGCGGGTTATGCGAATAAATTGATGTTTGGGGCTACACGAAGTGGGAGGATCTATAGAAACGAAGGTAGCACAAAGATAGAAACTAGCCCCTTGATTTCACCTCGGCGAGAAAGCAAGGAAGAGCTCGTGAAAGTTTCACCAAGAAGTGCAATCAGTCTGATAAGGCAGCGAATTCCGCACATACCACCCCCACCTACACCACCACCAGTTTCACCATCTTCACCCCCATCTCTACCCACACCACCTCTGCCACCGCCACAGTTCAATATGGCGAGCGCAATAAAGTTGTCGGTGTTCAAAGGAGTAGGGAACGAAGATCCAGACCAATTTTGGTTCGTGGTAAAGGCTATATGGGAAGCGCAAGGAGTCACAAATGACAACATAAAGAAGGCAACGTTGGTAAGTGCGTTGCAGGATCACGCACTAACGTGGTACATTAAGCATTCTAATGACAATCCAAATGTGGGGATCGCGGAAATCCAAGCTGCGCTAAATAGGGAATTTGGCAAGCCAAAATCGGAGACACGGTCGATTATCGGATTTAAGGAAATCACAATGATTCCAGGTGAGACCCCCTGGGAGCTGGATCAGGGACTGAAGTGTATGATTCGTGAAGCCAATATGACCTTGACAGATGGGAAACATCGTGCATGGTTTGTAGCATCGCTAAGGCCACATCTAAGGACCGCATTGTCACAACAGAAGCTATCCACTCAGGCCAAGGCCTTGGAGATCAAAATGAGACTGCATGAAACCTCGATACAAGATCCTAACCTGGGAGTCCAACAGATCCACGCGCAATTGAAAAACTTGTGTCTTGAGATGCAGAGCTTGAAACAAGACAGGACAACTCGCCCAGAAGCGCGCGAGGAGGTATGGTGCATAAAGTGCAAAGACAAAGGACATGACAAGGACCATTGTCCAGTCTTCACGAACTACCTGGCGAAGGATGGCCAATGCCATTGAGACCAGAGGCACAAGCAGGACCGAGTGCAACACCTACATTATGGTGCACGATTTTTCAGATAGGAGGGAATCATGCTACAAATAACTGCCATCTATTACAGAAGTATACGCAGACATCCCAGCAATTGTTAAGTAATTTCTGCAGGTCAGTAGGCCATGATGAGCACACATGTAGCAGTTATGAACTGATGATGGATCAGATTCCCACCTACATATTTTAGACTAAAACACGAGCCCTCGATCAAAATGCAGGGATGACGTGCACTGCATTTCAGGGGCACAGACGAGCTCGAGGTGGAATGGGACCAGGAAGAGGTCGTGGATAACTGATCTGTTACAATTGCGGAGGGCCAGGGCATTATTCCCGCGATTGTACAAATCTAACGAGACCATCATGCTTATATTGTACCCATTTTTATCATGAGATGGAGGAATATCCCACGCTGATAGCGAGGTTACGCAATAAAGGAGCACTCCAACCTCCCCCAACTCAGAACCTGCAAATGATGAGGTTTGAGCCATGCGAGGAAGAACCAAATGTAAATATCGTGCTCCGAAGTGATATTACAGTAGGAGCTGACAAAGGCAAGCAGCCCGAAGAGAGTGCCTGGATTCGCAAGGCTCCAACAAAGGAACCAGAATTTGATTTGGAGTGCGCTAAGGAGACATTCATGGAAGCTAAGAAGAGCTTCGCAGAAGCCTCCACTTCATGTAGTAAAGACAAACTGGAACCAGAAATGGACCCATCAATGCTCACTACTTTTTTGGAGACATGCATGAAGTTGTTGTACAACAGCAAAGTGGTGAGGGGACTACAAGAACTCATCACTAGATATGCTGGACTAGGAGAACTGCACGTAGTTCAGAAACTTGGAAAGCACACAATGCGAACAGGAAGGGAGATGAGATTAACTGCGTAGATCGGGGAATATGAAATGGATCAAATGATTTTGGACCTAGGATCGGACGCGAACGTCCCGCCAAAGCACACATGGGAGCGCATGGGCAAGCCTGCGTTGCAATGGTCTCCTATTCAATTGCGGATGGCGAACCAGAAAAATATCCTACCCATGGGAATATTGCAGGGAATAACAGTAGATATCAAAGGTGCAAGTGCACTTGCAGATTTTGAAGTGATAGAGATTGTTGATGACAGCAATCCCTATCCGGTGCTACTAGGAATAGATTGGGCCACTGACATGAATGGAGTGATACCTTTAGACCCTGCGGAAGGATCGCACTACACAGAGCCGGTGCGTGACTATGAGAGTGATGACAATCTAGATTGTGTCTACAAGATCACCATGCAAGAGTAGGACTGGGTAAATCCAACAGCGGATGGCAGGATTTTGTCGGAGCACGAAAGCTCCTGCACCTCAGATTTAGACGAGGAGTAGAACAATGGCAGAACCGGTTACACGACGTAATCACACTCAACTGTGACATGATGATAAGGTCACTATGTTGCGTGGCAACATAAGTAAGAGATCTACCTGTGTATGATGGGTTGACAGCAGTGGATGATTTCCTGAACAAATTTGAAAGAGAAGAGCCAGAATAGCAGCATTTCGATGCTCTGAAATGGGCACTATGTGCTACACCCGCAAGATGGTGGGATACGCATCAAAGAAGTTTTGAGGACTGGCGCGAATGTAGAAGGATAATGCTCATCCGATTTGGAAAGCCTCAGATGTGAATGAAAGTCAGGTATGATGGACGAAATAGCCTATGTGGCCACCTCTCCAGATGGGTACAGACAGATTGTACGCAACCTGCACGAACGCACACCGTCCTCGTGATAGGAAACAGGACCAACAAGTAGGAGTAGGCAAGACGATGGTGTGAATGACGAAGTATGATAAGACCAAGTGCGCTGAAGATTATCCGCGTGGAAGCCTTTGACAAAGTATGTGAAGTACTGAACACGTTCCACCATGTGAAACGCACTGACTGGGACCTGCGCGTACCAGTGGTTCTATGGGCTTATAGGACCATGTGAAAAACCCTGACTGCACGGGCACTTCCCATGTTGAAGTATGAAGCGGATGCTGTAATCCCTATGGAGCATGCAAAGCCTAGTCCGCGCATAGCCACACCTGTAGACATGACGGTTCACGAAGCCCAGAAAGAAGGAATCACACAACCGCAAGAAACAAAACACATGGGACTTGAGGAAGAAATCCAATAGGGAAACCTTAGACTCTGCGAACTTGAAAAAGAAAGGGTACGGTTAAGGAAGAAAAGTGCTTTGATGGACGCAGAGGTCAAGAAGCTAGAGGACGAGATAAAGGAAGAGTTTCTCGCCGAAAAAACTAGGATGATAAGGCAAGGTGCGCATGATCATACTGACAAGTTTGAGAACTATCGCTGTGAATTGGTTAGTCTGATGCCTTGGCTTGGACCGCATATTGCTAAGCGTAGTGACCAGGGTAGCGCATTGCAAATGGTGAAGTGCGCGATGCCGACCATAACAATAGAAGGTGGGGATTCTCCAAGAACCATGGTGGAGGATAGGATGGACCTCTACACGAGTGGTGGGACCACTTGACTAGCCAAGGGAAGGATAATTTTAGCGCTCCAGGCAGTTGGAAGGGAGCACGGGACTGTAAACTATCCTGCTCGGGAGCTGCGCGATATTGGAGATTGGTGCAAAAGTAGAGAGTCACAAGGTCCACAACCATGCACAGGGGGTTGTGCTACCGCGCGGGTTGGCCAGAAAATGACCATTGAAGTCACTATTCATGATAGGATGCTCGACTTAGGGCCAAATGGAGTAGGTGATAGGCATTTAAGACGCAATTTATGGGCAAGATTTGGGAAAATCTACCACTAAGAAAGCATTAATGGACTAGAATTGGGGGGAACAGTCGAATTCGAATTTAAAAAGCACTATAAAATACAAAGGGATGCCCAGAAAACAACACTTCATCATTTGAGAATTGAGCGATTGAGCAAAGCCCTGAGCATTGTGAGCCGAGCATTGATTGAGCCCCTGAATTCGCGAGTGACAGATTACAGCCCAAGTACAATGACAGCAACTAAGGATGGTCTGGGAATAGAAGAGGTAATTGTCGGCGAGGCCGCGCAGGCCCTAATTATGGAGGATGTTCCAGAAGGTGTCGGGGTTGTGGCAGAGATCCTCAAATCACCGTGTACACCAAGACCCAAGAAGGATAAACAAGTAATGGCTCTCGTACGCGTGTCCCCGAGGAACCCGCTGCGCAGCAAACTATCGATGGAAGAGAAGGGGAAGTTGTCATGATAGAAACAGATGAGGAAGAAGAAGATTTGCAGGCCCTTATCATCATAGAGGAAGAAGACGAAGGCATGGAGGGGGATACTCAGCCTAGGCACTCTACGACAAAACTACCCGCCTATGTCCCTCCACAGAAAGGGAAGGCCAAAGTACCCAAAGACCTGGACGAGACCAAGAGTTCGCTCCAAACCCCGCTCCTCCCAGATGGCATTACGTTTGAAGGCACGCACCTGGGCTGCATGTCGACTATGAAATTTGAAGATTGGGACCTTGCTAACCGCAAGAAGTTCCCTCACCTTGAGACTGGGAACCTCATGAAGCAGCACACCGCGGGGGTAGTAACAACATTGGAGCCACAGAAGTGGTTGCACGATGTGGAAAAGGTCGGGCTGCTGAACCTACTTTGGGTGCCGCATTTCCACCGCCCCCCAATAACCATTTTTGTCATCAAGTAGCTACTCTGCCTAGTGCATGATGGGTATCTATGGCTGGAGGAGCCCATCCCCATCACGGCAGACCTAATTCATCATGTTTCCCAACTCCCCTACAAAGGAAAGGACCCCACGACCATATCGGAAGGAAATGGCAGTGATTTGGCCCTCGCGGAGGCCATGAAGACAAAGTACTAGCTGGAAAAGAAGAAGAGGGGTTATGCCATCTCCAGCATCAAGGACAAAGTGGTATGCTTGGCAACCCACATTATGGCAGGCAAAGTTATGCGGAAGTGTTGCACAGACGAGGTACCTGCGATGGTGGTCGCACTGGCCGAGCAGTGCGCGGAGGGGGTCCAGTTTAACTAGTCTGAATACCTCTGCACATAACTTTTAGAAAATTTCCGCGAAGCCCAGGAGCAGGGTAAAACCTTCCACTATGCATGGATGTCGCTATCCATAGTGTTCATAGCGGACCCATGAACCGCGTCCACATAGTTGAAGTGCCCACACACAGTAGAGCGAGCAGGATCGAGGAAGAAGGTCAAGGCCTCGAAATTGGCCATTGACCCGATCACCCTAACCGAGGGTGATCTGCATGACATCGACGAGACAGTGCGCAATGTCACTAATGAGGCTCTTTAGGATTTTATGCAGGAGCACCAGAATGTGTTGGGGCCCCTTAGAGCACAGTTCTAGGAGTTATAGGTGTGCCCCCCTCAGGCTGGTACCCTTTCAACCAACCTCGCATTAGGATCCTTGGCAGCAGAGCAGATGTTGCGCACGCGAATGGAAAACATAATAGTGTTGCTAGAAGGGCCTCTAGTGGCATCAAATGAGGACGACAGGCTATCAGTTAGCATGATGAAAGGTCTCAGGGTTAATTTAGCTGCCCTTTCACGTGAGACATTATATTTATTGCAGGACGGGATAACAGAAGAGATGCGCGCTAAGGAGAGTAGCGCGATACAAGTCCTTAGTGAGCAAAAGATCAATATGGAACAACTCAGCTTGAAGCACGACGAACTGGTGTCACAAAATCAATAGTTGGTGCAGGTGGTAGATGATACTTGCCGAAGCGTCCCAAAGCTAGCCATCCCAGCAGACCTACCAGTGGAGGTGTGGATCCACAGGTTAGCAACAAGTGTCGTGAGGCCAAGAAACAAACGACAAAGGTTCAGCTAGAGCTGAATCTTCAGACTGCTGAGCTGTGGTTAAAGGCGCAGCCATCCACTCCCCCGAAAGTCAGAGAACAGCACGTTAGTGCTATCACAACGGGACTGGAGGAAATCGGAGGTGCAGTGCGAGACTATACCAGCATGTTGGAACAAGCACTTGAGGTCCTCACGACTCTGCAGGAGGACCCCAACATCCAGCACTTGGAGACAGAGGCACGAGAACTCCAACAGCAATATGACAGTGTCTGAGGAACTACGCAGACAGTGGTCCTCACCTAGCGGCTTGCAAGGATGTAGCAAGCTAAAGCACTGAAGGAGTAGGTGGACGTGGCACGACATAAGGAGGCAGTTCTAAAAGCGCACATCCAACCTTGGATCGACGAGGCCTTCACTATCACGGCAAACATCGAAGGAAAGCTCATGCACATACAGGGGATGCACACATTAATGCAGAGAAGCACCCAAGACACCGAGGTCTCGGAACAGCGGATGCAGTAGATCTAGTGAGCAGCAGCTCAGTGCACTGCTGACCTCAGCACAGTTGGAGGGACTTCGTGCAATGATCGTCGCACCAATAGAGTGACTCGAGGGTGAGTCACGATGTTTGTGTTGGGGGCCTTTTGGGAATGGAATCCCCCCCAAGGCATGTTTTTGGGCTCAAATCCCAAGTTTTGACCAAATGGTGTTGTAAAGCTCCGCGAATTGCAAGCATGGAAGTATGTTAGAGTCACAGGGTTGTCTGCCCTAGTTTTGTAATGTAATGTCAGCCTACCCATGGTCCACGGACCATGGGATTGTATAAATAGAGCGAGGCTTTAAGTGAGAAAGAAGGAAGTCGTAGAGAGAAGAGCAAGAGTCTAACTGACTAGCTGAAGTGTGTCTTTGTGTCATAGAGTAGGAGAAGGCTATGCAGCTGAGTGTGCAGAGGCCTAGTAGTCCGCAACTGAGTGCGCAAACCCCTGTAACTGAGTATGCAGGGCAGAGTTGAGTCTATAACCGAAGAAGTGATTAATAAAGAGAAGTTTGATATCAATTTGTGTATTTGTTCTTGGGTTAATGCATGTTTGGTATAAATTACAAATATATTGTTTATTTACTGCGCGCACCTATATGAATGATTTATGTTGTTAAATATAACTTAAAGCATGCAAGCAGGATAAAATAATCAAATAACATTAGAATACTAAAAAGAACTTGGGTAATAACAGCATTCGACCCCCAAGTAGGGCTGCGCGAAGGCAGCATCTCAGGTTGCAAGGTACGGGAAAGTGCGCGTAGCAACATGCGCGTAGGGTCAAACCGCGGACCACCTGAACTCATCAGACATCTCCAGGGTGCGAAAACCTGGTTCTAGCACCCTCCCATACTACTTTGGGTGAGACCTCAGTCTGCACTCCACAGAATGTTGCCGAAAGGGCCAGTAGTATCAAGATTTGTTTGGCCAAATCAACTCTTAACCTGGGTCAGGCCCTAATAAGCCAACAAAGCTGAATTCATTTTCGGCCAATAGAATTGCCAGTAAACTCTAATTTTTGGATCCTACTGCTAGTGGAGTCTTTGGATCATCTTGAAGCTTGATTGGAGTCACTAGCTGAAAGGTTGAGCCTTCATGTGTTTGACTCTTGTCCACCATCAGTAACTAGATCTATAACTTGGATGATCTTGCCGAGAGAAGATGAAACCTTTTGTTCCCCGGAAACGACGACACTATCTTAGCACCCTATAATTGAACCTCTAGGCTAAGAAAAGGTTTACAGAGGTAACCACGAACCACTTACAAGCTATAATCTAGCCCTTCTAGCTTTAGAGAGGTCTCTCTCTATAGATTTTTTCAGTCAATTAATTAGTTGAGCATTTCCGATCTTAGGCTAGTTTTTAAGAGCAGAAAGAATAGGATTTGTTTTAATGTTTTGATGGCAGGTGTGAGGAAATTCCATTGTACATGGAGTCACTTTCAGTTGATGTTTTCAGTGAATAGGTAAAATAATGAAAGGTTCTTGTAGTAGGAGGGAGATAGGTATCCCCTCTTATGTCTTTGATCAATTTCATTGTAGGATAGTGAGTAGCATAATGCTGGACAAATGACACATAAAGCATCTAACTAAAGGATGAAATTTGCATGTCATTTAAGAGGAAAAGCATTTATTGTTTAGGAAACTAAAACAAGGCATTGTATTAGCGAATTCTAAGATAATGCTTTGTTTATTTAATCAAGAAGATATATATTCATGGCGTAATAATTCCAAAAATAAAACTTACATCACACAAACACATAACCATAATGACTAACACAAGAATTCCTACAGCAAGTCACTTCAACCTTCTTCTATTCAGTGAAAATCTTTGAAAAATATAAAATACAAGTTTCTTGATTCACACACAGACCAACTCAACCATTTTGTCATGTCTGATTCTTCTTAAATACATTTAGTTACATGAAAACTAAAGGACCAGATATAACATATCTGCTACCGAATAAAAGATCAAGATAAGCTAAATCATGGAAAAATCATTGACTTAAAGACTGATAAAATTTAGCAACATCAAGTTTCAAAAATCAAACTTATCCACATACCTACCCCTATATTGATCCCTAACATCATTATGATCACTAACATAACTATATAAGGTTCTAAAATATCAAAATTCAAAAACAAGCCTAAGTAATATAGTTGCGCAGCAGAGTGTAGTAAATTTCCAAGTTGAAGTGGTTACAAATCCCCCTAAGCAAATCAGAATATATGGGCATGCTTGCAATGATGGTGTAATGGTGTAGAATCTCTGAAACAATCTTTCCCGCTCCTGCATATCTCCAAAACAACTGACTTCAACTTGAGCAATAGAAGTTGAATTTTAAACTTGTGATGAATTCCCCTGCTCCAAAATTATCCTGAGTGTCTAGTCAACTATCTCAATCACCTTATGGTACTCATAATACTTTAAACATCCAAAACTTTGAATTTACAAATCAAATTTCCAAAATTTCATAATTCTGTCAGGAAGAAATTGTGAAAATGGGTCTCCAAGTGACACCTTTAATTACCAAACCGTGACACCTGCACAAAAAATGAGAGAGATTATTGTATATGAACTTGTTTTTGAGATCAAACTCTCTCATTTTCCTCAAATTATTCCCCAGATCCTTAGAATTTGTTCCCTAAGATCATGACTAAAACAATAAATTGCATCATCTAAAAAATATGCTTTAAAGATGCATTTTAATATCCTAATATATGACACTTGTATAGTAACTGAAGGAGGTTTTTGTTCTTTTCTCCATCCTTAATATATAAAAAAAAAACTCTTTCCATTTTTAGAAATTTGGCTTCATTTGGTCGAAAAAATTTGTTGAAAATGATGACTAAAACAGTGAATTTCAGAGCAAATTTGCAACAGAATGTAGTAGACCTCCATGTTTGATATGGTTGCAGATGGTTCTATGCAAGGATGAGTGCATATATGTGCTTGATATGACCTGGTGATGATGTAGCACCCTCTGAGTGCTTCCCTCCATGCTTGCAGACCTCCAAAATGGTTGTTCTCAATTTTGCGCAACATTTGTGCAACGACTGTGTGGCTTGGAATTTGTGCAACAGTTGCGTAGCTACCTTCTCCCACTTGAAAAACTTGCCTTCGAACCTCTTCCAAGATTCTCTTGGCCTTTTGATCTTCTGTTTGAACATGAAACCTTCTCAGAGCGCGGGTTGTGGATGGACACAGAGAGAATGAGGGAAACATGAACAAAATTTGAAAATGTGCACCCCATACGTCTTGCCTTGGTCATGAATGTAAAAATTTGGGTAAAGGGTTATTATGATCATGAAATATGAATGATGGTAATGAGTTGTGGAGGTATGTAGTATCAATGATGATAAGAGGTGAGTTGAGGGGGTGGTGGGGGGTGTGAATATGATGTTAAATGTAAATGAAGGGTGCCTATGGAAGGTGAGTTATGAATGGAATGGGTATATGAAAGGAATTATGAATATTAAATGGTGAAATGTGAATCATGAATCATGAATGGTGGAATGGGGGCATGATGGACACCATTAACAACAAGCCCACATAACTTTAATAAATAAAACCTGACTTGTTATATTCATGGTTTTGACTTGTGATACATATCCTTTGAACCCTAAATGACTCTACGTGGAAAAATGACCTTATGACCTTCTCATAGAATCAGACTCTCTCAAATTAATCTTGACTTTAAGGACCCTCTATGACATGAAAAACTTGTGGTGACCTAAAACAATGATTCTTTAGACTATGATAGTAGTACTTCATAGGTTAAACAACTATATAAAATCCAAAAATGAATAAAAGAGGCAAAGACATTTGATCCGTAGACCCTATGACCCTAACACCTGCCTCAAAAAATATATCATGATGAAAATATATTTTAACATATGATTATATCAGCCAGTTGTTCTTGATCTGAACTTTTCACAAGGTAAATTACTTCAATCATCAGTTATCATTTCTGACTTTGCGCTTTACGAGGCAATCTTTTATAGGCCATTTTGTTGCATCTGGTTAATAGGCCTACAAATTGGATCGATCATCATCTGTGAACATGTTGTCATCATTGCCTACACAAATCCCTGAGCATGACCTTCTAAATGCCTGAGATTATGGGTCTAACTACTTCATAACAATGCTTTTAAGCCCCAATGCACCATGGCCTTTTAGGGACTTGCATTCAGCAGCAAGTTCTTCCTTACTGCACCAATGTTGATAAGAAACAACTTGTCCCTTGCTAAGGGTGCGCTGATTCTAGAAAATTTGGGAAAATTAAAATGAATCCTGAATCTTCCTCTTCCATAAGCTTCTAGGAGTTATTTTAACCATTTACCTTGGATAAGAAGTTTGAATCCAATCTTATCCTACCTTGGAGATTTCACCTCTCGTCCCTTGAGCTCATCATCCCATCCTAAGTGGATCTTAAGACTAGATTGGTGAATGGATAAGAATTCCTAAACTACCACACTCTCTTATATATTTACAGCCATCCACAACATCCTCCCATCCACACTGGCTTTTGGAGATTGATCATGCCCTCATGTTGTTGCCTTGAGTCTAAGAGAGTCATCATCTCCACGCATTAAGGTGACATTGAGGTGTGCTTTGTGAAAATGAAGGACAAGTCAACTTGTGGAGATATCTACATGATCAAAACTATCTTTGGTGTAAACTCTCTCCAATTTCTATTAATACAAAGATCCTATCGTTTTCCTATATGTGTTATGTTATGTTTACATTCATATATTCCAATGCCTCGTCGATTCATTGAATAGAGTAATTGAACCATGCTACATATATGTTGTAGATCCTTGGTTTTTTTACCGAATGTGCAGGTTCTAATTATAGCAATTGGAGCTAGGATTGGAGCTTACAAGCTGGGAGGAAAGTAAAGCTTGCAACGTATTCCAAGTAGGCCTCTTCCCATCTTTCAATTTCTCTAAGGAAAACTTTATATTCTTTTCTTTATGTTGTTCTAGAAAAATCCACTAGGCCTAGGGGTGATACTTTTGTCCACGATCGTAAATCTCGCATAACACTAGTATTACAATCCTTAATTGGAGTCGCCTTAGCCCAACACGTTAATTAATAAGTGGTGGTAATAATGTAGCGAGCGTGTGAATGTTGCGTAGGGGGATTTATTGGCCCAATAAAATCAACATTCCACTTTTCAAAGGCTTCAAGAGCTCTGATTAAATGCAATGGGACTTAATAATGATGGAAGGTATTTCAACCCTCTGACATACATCATAATTCTTAACATGTTCCTTAACATCTTTAAAGAGAGTCAACCACCATAATCCAACTTGGACCACTTTCCTTGCAATTTATTTTTGTCCTACATGACCTCTCACAACACCACAATGACACTCCCATAAAACAACATCCCTCTCATGGTCAAGAATACATCTGCATAATATATGATCAAGTTCCATCTCATATAAGTCGCTTGTAATTAACTAGTAATTTCCAACGCACACCACCAAATTCTTATTTTGTGTAGTATTATAGTCATCTGGGCACTTACCAGTTGCCAAAAATAGTGTAATATCTTCAATATAATCTGCCATAGCTTCGATCTTAAATAAATCAACATTAGGCAATTGATCATCAAGTGACCCTCTCGCTTCTCTAGATTCCAAGTGAGAAAGGTGATCTGGTCCCACATTAGCACAATCTGGCTTGACAACAACTTCAAATGAAAACTCCTGGAACAAAAGCAACAACTATAGATTCTTCCCTCGAGAAAAGGTTTGCTAACAAGATACTTCAATGCAGAGTGATCAATGAAAAACTTGCAAGGACCTCCAAGTAGATAATGTATAAAATTTTGAACTGAATACACCACAGTGAGAGCCTCACGCTCAATTATTATATAATTTCTTTCAGCATTAGAAAGTTTTCTACTCGCAAAGTAAATGGGATGATCAAGATTACCTTCACGAGGTTGCACCAAAATAACACCCAAAGCAATACTGGATGCATCAATGTGTACATGAAACTCTTTATTCCAATGTAGATAAACCAATATTAGAGCACTCACAAGCTTCTCCTTCAAAGTATTAAAAGCAACATCACATTCTTCAGTCCATACAAACCATTCATCCTTCTTTAGTAACTTCTCCAATGGTGTTGTGATTAAAGCATAGTTGCAGATAGATCTTCGATAATACCCCGTATGCCCCAATGTAGATCGCCATTGTTTATTACTGGTGGGTGGATGAATATTTAAAATCATTATGACTTTAGTAGGTTCTATACACAGCATCTTTTCCTATTGTGATCATCCCATCAAGAAATAAACTCACAACAATTTTTAGTAGCATGAGTGTTTACTCGAAAGTGGGAACACTAGGACCTCCTTGGAAATGGAAAGTTGTGGGCAACATGGCTCCCTTGATCAAATTTGTGTATCGAATCAGGCCTCTTCCTCCATATTACTCTTGTTTTAAGCCACCTCCTCCTCCTCCTCGACTATATCATCCAAAGTTATGCACTAGTATGTATGGTGAGTTGGAGACCCACAAAAATCATAGTACATATTGTTTGGGACATTGGAATACTTCTGCAAAACAATACAAAGACAAGGTGCATGTCCATAAGAGTGACATATATCACAATACTCATTAGCAAATGTACCTTGATGATTGGGAAACACATGATACTGAGTATGTCCCTGATAAGGAACACTTGTGGATACTTGTGAAACTCTATTAGTAGGTCCTAACAGTGGCAAAGGTGGTCCCATGGGTATAGTAAAAGGGCCTATACTCCATAAACCTGGGAATTCAGTAGTGCGATGTCCTTAAACATAGCCATTAGTGCACCAAACTTGTGGACATAGAGCTTGTATAGTATGCATATCCTTCAATCTCTTTATTAGATCTGCAATCTAATGTTGTAAACCAATGATAACAGGATCACTATAATTACTAACTGCCCTATACTCATGAGGGTATCCTACCATTGCCTCAATCATCATAGCTTGTTCTAGGGCATCTTGTAATGTGTCGATCCTATGTTGTGTCTATTATACGAGATTTACAATTGCAGACAAAAGTATCTCCCCTAGGTCGATGGCTAACCTAGAACAACAGAGAGACAAGGAACACAATATTTTTCCTTAAAGTAAATAGATGACTGAGTGAGGCCTACCTAGACTCCTTCACACACTTCACTCCTTCTTTAGCTTGGAAGCTCCAATTCCATCTTTGAATGCCAAAATTAGAGCCTGCACAGTCAAATAACACAAGCCAAGAAACTACAAGATCTATGCAGTATCATCTAAGTACCTCATTCAATAAATCAACATGGTATTGAAATAAGTGAAATAACAACATCACATATAGGAAAACAATGAATTCTTTTCATTAATATAAATGGAAGGAGATTACAACCATAATTAGAAATTGATCTTGTAGAAGAGCTCCTCCAAGTTGTTGACTTGTCCTTTCCTTGTCACAATATGCACCTCTAATCACCCTAAATGCATGAGATGATGACCACTCACTACAGCAGCATAAGGGTAGAATCACTCTCCAAAATCCAACCCCCAACCACATAGAAGGCTGGGAATATATAGAGAATTAAGGTAAGTTGGGAGTTCTTATCCAATTACCAATCTAGGGTAAGAGATCCACCTTTGATAGAGGGATAGGATGAAAGGATAAGTGGTGAAAACTCTAAAGTACGACAGGATAGGATCTGAATGTTTTATCCAAGATAAGTAGTTGAAACAACTTCTGGAAACTCCTAGAAGGGGAAGCTTCCGGAATCCCAATCATTCTCCTGGATTTCTAGAACCAATGCAGGTGAAAAGGGGAGCAACTTGCTGGTGACCAACACAGGTGAAAAGGGGAGCAACTTGCTGGTGACCAACGCAGGCCATAGTGGAGAAACCTACTAGTGAATGCACCCCACTATGCTTACAGGAAGCATTAGTCCTCAAACTAGCTTATATGAAGCAGTTTATGGCTGAAACTCTGGGAAATGAAATGTACATGCTTAGGGATTTGTGAAATATGGTGACAAAGGGGAATAGGATGTTGATTAATCCCATTAGGAGCCTCACTGATCGGACGTGACAAAATGGCCTAAAACAGAATGCCCCCTAAATCAAAAAGTTAGAGATGATGACTGATGACTAAACTGTTTTACATTGTGACAAGTAGGGATCAAGGACAACTGGCGAGCTTCATCTGTTACAATACATTTACAACATGGCATATTTTTTTGCTAAGGGAGGAATACCCACACTCAGCTCATAAGCTAACATAACATGTACAATGATCAAAATACGTGTCCACAGATGCAACTAGTGGACCCGTGACTGGATGATTGTTAATATGATCATGGCCATCATACATTGTGATCTTTGTATAATTCTGAAATCACCACCTGGATGGCGAAAACTAGATTTGGGTCTTCTATCTTGTTCACATAACCAACCAATGTATGAGTCTAACCATGTGAGTCAATGAGCTGGAGTCAAACATGGTAGACACCATCTGATTACCAACCAACAATGTAAGTCGTTAACAGACGTGAGAGAAACCATCGATGATGTTAATGGCTCTCAAGGTACTACAATACAATCCATATGTTGTGAATGAATGAGCTGATCTCGAACAACACACATAATCTTTCGGTCAAAGGTCATTGATCTAAACCTATCGTTGAGAGTGAGGAAACTTTCCATTGATGTATATAAGCACCAAGGTACCAAGGGGTGTTTCTAAGTCAACTTCTTGCATGATGTGCTGATGTCGACAGGAAGTGACCTGCTGCAGGAGGGCCTTGACATATCCCCCATCGACGACACGAAATGGGTATGATGATTAAGACAGAATGATGTTGACATGGAATTAAATTAGGAAAGGTAGACATGAAATGAAGGCTTAAGAGTATTGTAGCAGAGATCAACTGAAATGACTTCTCTTGAACACACCTATGATACTGAATGTAGTTGGCAACATTGACCCAAACCGAAATGGAGGCTCTAAAAATAGTATGATAACCAAAACACAAGCATATTACCCAACCCAACAGCTGTGGAGATGAAGTGGAAGAGTGTCATTTTCAAGAGCGACTCGCTGCCATTAGCAAAATGGAATCCCTTGCTTTCCCAATTTCCCAACCGTACTGGCCAGTACCTCTTTATTTTTCAACAAGCTTGAGGAGGATGGCATATGTTTCATTGTAAGTGTTACAAGTATTTTGTCACACTTCCTGTTCCAGATCCCAAAGTGCCAAAATGTTGACAACTGTGAAGTGTACACATCATGAAATACATACTGAAACATCCCTGAAGAATGGAAGAAAAACTGCCCTAAGTCAATTCTGAAGAAATTTTACTAAAACCCTAAATTTCAGGACCAGTGCTCTTTGCTCCACTGCTTTCCTGTGTTGATGGCAGACTATAGTTCTTCAACCTATAACTTCCAATGTGGGTTTTGATAGGAAATCATGTGTGGAACCTCTTCTGGCAAGTTTTCTCAAAATGGAGGAGAAGCTTCATATGCTAGAAACTTCGAGAAACAATGAGCTGGATGTTGTTGGGTATAGATATGGTTGAGCTCTCCCATTTGGAGCTCTTGATCCTACCTTTAAGGGCCTTCCCCTTCATATGTGGACCTTCCTCCCTCTTTTGTGGATCTCTAACTCCCTCTCCCTTCCTATAAATCAAATCCCCTCCATCCCCAAATGGTTGGTCATTGATTGTTTGCATTCCTATGCTGAGATTATGCCTAAATGTTGCCCATCTAACTTGGAGAAGGAGTTCTTGAAGTGTCTTGGCTTGGACTTGGACATCCACCAAAATGAGGTCTCCAACATCAAGGAAATGGTTGTATGCTTCCCTTTTTGATTCATTAATATATACATCTGATTTTCACTTTCCATAAATGTCTAAATATTTATGCAATTAGCTTGATACTCCTTGATCGATCGAGTAGTTTATGTTTGATATACACTATGTATGCTCTTGTATCTTGTATTATCCTTTGATCTCTCTTGCAGGTACACAAACGCAAGGAACAAGCAAGGAACGAGGCTGGAAGCTAAGGGATCGAAGTCATCGTCAAAGGATTAAGAAATTAACATAAGAGTGAGGTAGGCTTCTCTCTATCTCTCTCTTCATTTTTAAACATAAGCTAGGAAATTATGCATTAGTTTGTTCAATTTGTTGCTAGACCCACTCATTGGACTAGGGATATCGCCTTTGTCCGCAGAGGGGATTTATCTTCATAAAAAAATGGTCAACCATTGCAGCAACAAGGTCAACCATTGTATCAGCAAGGTCAACCATTGCATCAACAACCCTATACTCAATACTCCTCACAGGTTGTCTATCCCCCTTATGGTTCTCAACGGCCTGTGTTGGGTCAATATCAAACTTTTCTGGGTCAGAACCCACCTCTATGGGGATATACTCAACCTTGGTATGGTCAAAACCCACCACTATGGGGGGGGAATAAGTACCAACAAGGTTGGAATCCTCAATCTGGACCTTATCAAAGGCCTTTCATGCCTTTTAATCCTCAATTGTCATTTTTAGCTACATTGGAGTTACCGGATGTGTCGAGGCTCACAAATGACCCAATACTTCATTCACCGTATTGGCCTCCAGTTCCTACCAAAATTCCTAGTGATTATCCAAAATTTGAAGGGAAGTCTGGAGAATACCCCCAAGCTCATGTCATGACCTACCATTTATGGTGTTCATCCAACTCTTGGGTCTACAATTCCATTCAATTGCATCTTTTCCAGCAAACCATAACGGGTGTTGGCGATAAATGGTACATCGAGTTACCTCGAGGTGCCTTTCAATATTTCAACAATTTATCTGTGGCTTTTCTTACTCACTTCCACCTACCAATTCGATATGAAACTGGTACCCATCTCCTAACGTCTTTGAAACATAATATTGCTACCAATCTTCAATCACATCCATGAATGGAGGCATCAATGTCATCTTATTAAATTTGAAATCCCTAATGAAATTTTAACTGAATGGTTTACAAAGTCATTCATTAATCAAATCACCAAAGACATAGCTATGGGTCGTTGTGTGATTGAAGAACAAGCCATTTCCCATGCTCAATATCTATATTTGGTATATGCATAATCTAGCACGATTTATGATCTCTTACCCAATGCTTTGTGACCTTCAATTGATCCAACATCTTCTAAACCTGCAGAGACACCACTCATTGATGGTATTGTTGGGTCGGTAGCTCAAACTTCTAGTAATACTTCTTCTGCTTCTTTGAAGCATAAACCTTTTCTCACTACTACACCTTCTCCTCCTTCGAATACTCCCAAAGATCCTGGTAAAACTTTCAAGGTGAATGTTATCCAATTTACCACAGTAGACAAAGCCTCGAAAGGAAAAAAGAAGGGTAAAGGTAAGGCTAAATATGATACCCCTAAACAGGATTCTCCTAAACCATCTGCTGATGATACATCCAAACGCAAGCCAAAATATCCTTGTCTTATATGTGACGAAGATCATTATACCAAGGATTGTCCCCGTCGTGTTGAAGTTAGTCGTCTATTAAAAGGCACCCCAGGGACACCGACTATGTTGAAAGAACCCTTTCTGTCATAGCATACTTCAATGGTAGATCAACCTCAATCCTCTACGTCTCAGGATCTATATTTTTTATGAGTGGTACGACACCTATCTCTGTTGCTACTCAATCAAAATATTATCATACTCCTACCAAACCGATTGTGGAAAATGATGCCACTAATATGCCTTCTACCTCCACTCCACCCAATTCTGGTCCTCTTCATATTGAATGACCTAGTAATGATTCCATTATCCGACCACCTCCCAAAGGTGTTCTTCAGAAGTCATCATATAATCCGAATGTGCGAGCTGCTCAACATTATAATATTATGGAAGATTTAGTGCAAGAGCCTTTAGTGATGTCAGCTTTGGAATTCCTCCAGACTTGTCCATCACAAAGGAAAGAATTACTATCTACCATAGGAGGGATTGATCCTACAATTTCAAATCTGATTACTTTTGACCTCAAAAACCACATTCCTCGTCCCCTGCATCAACTTGACTTTTTTTATCCAAGTTATTATCAAAGGGAAGAATATTCATAGGACTTTTATTGATGAGGGTGCTTCTACTTGCATCATGTCCCTTTCATGTTGGAAATTTATTGCCTCTCCACCTCTCAACTGGTCACCTAATACATTGGAATCTTTTGATGATAGAGGTTCTCGTCCATATGGTATTCTCAATTACTTGCCAATTCAATTGGAAGGAAAAACTATTAACCTGGGAGTAGAAGTTGTCGATGCCAATTTGAACTACAATCTTCTACTTGGTAGTAGTTGGACCCATGCAATGCTTTGCATGGTCTCTACTCTATTTCGTGTGCTTTGTTTTCATCATCAAGGGAAAATAGTCATTGTTGATCAACTCGCCTTTTTCTCTTCCAAATCCTCAAATGGCAATGTGCCATATGTTGGGAATACCGACATCCCTTACAAGAGCGTTGGGGTGGTTCTTTTCAAAGACTCTTCCCTTATGGAAACTTTTTCCCTTCCACCTCTGAACGTCGCTTCAATTAACATGGTCTCGACTTATCACGATCCTTGGGTCATTCCCCATCCTGATCATATTGACAGTTTTGGTGATGTTATGTCACTTAGCCCCATAGAGTAAGCATATCAGGCTGTCATTTCAGCTTCTGCGGAAACTTCTAAAATTCATGATCATTTCAGTATGAGTATAAACGAATATTCACAATTTCCCTGGCTCGGTTCTTGGGATTCTCCAGATCCTTTAAATGAGACATTTCCAACTAACAAGAGTATCGCAGAAGTTATGTCTCTTGAGGAAACTCCATGGAATGAAGCCCATCATCATTCCTCATTTCTCCTAAGTCTTGGTGAGATTCCTTCTTGTCTAGAAATCTTTGTTTTAGATGTACTGACAAATCCACTTCAGACACCTATTTTGGTTCACGAAGTGTTGTCCGAAGGAAACATGGGGAACATTTTGGCTACCTTGCCTAGTGACATCTCAACCCAGCTTGAGGTTGTCAAAATATTTCACTTGGGGGCATCTTTTTCTTGCAATGAGCTTAATATTTTTGCATCCTCCTTCATGAGACTTTCTCACCAAGTTTTTTCCGTTCGCCCATTATCACAATGGGGAATTGATCCTCTGACTTGGATCCCTCACTCGCCCGGGGGGCATTGTCATTTTTGTGTGTCATTCCACTAATTGGTTGAGTCAATGCTTACATATCATGCCAACAGTGAAACTACGGTTTTACTCTCTCTTGATCAATTACCCGAGTCCCAAAATGGGCACCACATAAATAAAAAAAAGTACGCGTGATTTCGTGTAAATACTTTGTACATTAGTGTGTTTTTCATTAGTGTGCAGTTGGTTTTGGTGTGTTTGTTTTCTTTTGCAAACGTGTTTTCCTTTGCTTACCATGTGTTCTACTTAGTTTGTAGATGTCATCGAACCTTTATGTCAGTTTTGTTGATGGAGCTTGCCATAGTACATGGAATATATCTTCACCGCATGGGAAATCTATGACCCTAATGGTGAGTTAGTGAATTTACAAGGCATATGTTTAGGACATACTACTAATAATATTTCTTAATATAGTGCAGTTATCGAACTATTGTTAGAAGCTATTGCTCTTGGATTTAGAGAGTCAGTTGTTAATCTTGATTCACGGCTCATAGTACTACAACTTAATAGACAATATTCAGTTAGAAACCCTCAGATTTTGAGAATGCATTTGCGAGTTCATCTCTTGGAACGAGACTTTGATTATATCACTTATCAATATATTCTGAGACGTTTTAACACATTAATATATACATTGGTTAATTACGTATTAGATAGACATCTACGACAGATGTAAAACAAAAAACCATCACATAATGAAAATAACATAAAAACATGTATATATATATATATATATAGAGAGAGAGAGAGAGAGAGAGAGTGTGTGTGTTTTTGCAAAAAGTTTATTACATCAAAATGTCAAAAATTATGTTCTGAGACACATGGCTTCTCAAGCCTACATAAGTGCGGAAGATAAAGACTAGAGACAGCTATCCGACCACATGGTGCTCATGGTAGAATGACACAACTCTAATGACTCAGTTCAACAACCGACGCAGTTTGGTGGGCACCCCTACAGTATCCCTCTAATATCGTAGTGGCACCTCATCAATCGATGCATATTCTGGAATGCCCCTTGTCAGGGTTTCCAGATTGCATTCAACCTCTACGATTGGGTTTGCTCCCTCCTCATATGGAGCATCCTCTATCTATCATGCCACTCACTTGGCTATTGGAGAAACCCTTGGAGGTCTCTCTGGTCCAAAATCTACGAAAATCACAAGTCTCAAATCTCAGTACATATATAATAATAAAAAAATCAAAAACTTCAAAACTTTAAGAATAATTTTAACCTACATCTATCCATTGTGTACCAGGTGGAAGTGGAAGGTCTGGATCTCCCCAAAAGGTTGTACCTGAATATGCCCAATCATCTACCATGATTAGCTATTATCGCAACCATCCAAAAAATGTTGGGGGAAATGACATTCGCTGGCCACCTCCCTATCGAGGCATCATCTCACCCCACCTCAACAACCGTGGATCTCTAGGTGCTAGTGCATCCATTTATATCCACTGATATCAAAACAATGGTACACATTCCAAGAAGAACATCACCAGGATGGATCCATACCCGAACTGTTTCAGCGTACCTGACTTGCATTTCGTGAGATTGCTCTTCATGTTGGCCAACAATCCCTCACACCAGTTAAAAATGGAGGGACTTAGACAATCGATGGCGTACTGGAAATGAGACTTTGTTGCTTCATGCAAAGCCTGAGCCCCAACTATTCAGACCATAGTATGGAGAATCGTTCTTAGCGGGATATTGGTGATGGTCTTTATATCTTTCTTCCCACTCTGAGATTTTCGAGTGTCGGGGCAATATCTCACAATCAACATATTTGTGCTCTCCCCTCCAATATGAGAACTAGATAGTTGAATATGTTGTCCCTTTCTGGACAACCCCGTAATGAAATAGATGTCTATGACATCTATCTCAAGTTCTTGGTCCACAATCATAAACAATTCGCAATCCACATCCCACCAACCAATCAAACGTTGTAGTAACTCAACCTGGCTCCTAATCCCAAGAATCCAGAAGAATTTTAGAAACCCACCTTCTCGAAGGGCAATAATGCAATTTGGGTCTTGGGCTGCTTGATGTTCTTCGGCTTCATGTCCTCTTTATTTCCATTTGATCACCATTTTTGGTTGATTAACCTATGGAACATCCATAAAACAACATTTCATGAGTTTCTATGGAAACAAATCTGGAAACAAATCATTAAACACGAAGGGTTTTCCAAAATTTTCACAAATCTGCACCAGTGCATCTGTTTGTGTATTTTTCCACGCTACCACAGTTGACCATAGGGTGAGTAGCATGGGTCTAATGGGTAAAACCCGCGTCGATCGCCCTCAACATAAAATTTTGTTAAGCCCTCCTTACAGCCTAATCTATGGATGAAAATACATGAAATTACAACCAAATTGAAGGGAAGGGACAGATCTCTTACCTGTAGCAAACGGCTTGACGAATGGTGTCCGGGATTGATCGTACTCCTCACTTGAAGATCGAGGTAAAATAGGGTAAAAATGCTCTTTGATTTGAAAAATGGTAAAATGCTAAAAATGATTTACTTTTCTGAGCTTTTATAAGTTTTTAAATGAAATTTTTACCAAATCAGGGCATATTTCACTTATATTTAATATTTTTCCTCAAAATGGGTACTGTGTGTTTCACTTGTGCAGCGATAGGTCATGGTCTATGGTGATGGTGATTAATTATGACTAATTCAACAAGTTTTATTTTATCACTTTTTCAGACTCATAAAAAATAAACAAAAAAGAAACCCCCTAGAGCCATATTTAAGCTCTTTTCTGACTATTGAAACATGAAAGATCGTCGAGTACTTGTCGTTTTGAACTCGTTATAGTAAATGAAATGATGTCTACTCAGTATAAGTTTAACCCTTTTCGGAACTGAGATAAACTATTGTATGAAAAAGGAATACCTTAGTCGAACATGGCTAAGAGTTTCTCTTGGATATTTTTTTCTACCTTTTAGGGTTCAAGAGACGATTTACGAAAAGGGACCTTTGGAGTTTTATTTTTTGCCTCTTTTTCAAACTCTCTAAACATGAAAAAGATGCTAAGTTACCCCTCTGTAGGACTCGTAAAACCTAAATGACACAAAACTTGTCACCATGACAAGACCGATTTTCTCCTTCCTAGGACTCATTAAACTTACTACGATGGATTCATCTAAAGGATGAACTTATACGACAAGCATACATTATCCCCTTCAAGCTTGTGATTAAAAATAATGGGGTACTCACTAGAAATAGTGGGGGGGGAGTGAAAGAGAACATATCTTGTATTTTGTGTAAAGGTGGCATGTCGCTCTTGAACGTGAAACTTATCTATTGCTCGTGTCAGGTTTGGGTTATCCTCACTTCATCACTTGCCTACCTGGGTTTTGGAAATAAATTTTGCCTCTCATTTGATTATACTACTTTTTCATCATGAACTTTGATCCTATGTTGAGTCAAATGCTACCAAACTCTAGAGTCATGTCGCTGATATGTTCAAGAGAAGTCTTATCTGCAATTTTTTACTGCTTAAACATTGTCTGAATTTGTTGCCACAGACTTGAATCAAACTTACCTACTCTACTACATCTCTTGTTTTGTGTTGATGATGTGGGACACATTATGGCCCTCCTTTGATGGATCACTTCATGTCGACTTCAGTTCATTATCCACAAAGATGATCTAGAAAGTCCCTTCTAGTACCTTGGAGCTTGCATGCCTCAATGGAAAGTTCTTCGCATTCGATGATAGGTTTACATCATTGGCCTTCAATTGAATGATTCTACAAGTGTTCAACTTCAGCTTCATTATTCAAACTCATGGATTGTGTTGATTGTACCTTGAGATCCATTGTCATTATTGGTGGTTTATCTCATGCCTATTAACGGTTTACATCATTGACCGATAATCAGGTGGTTTTCTATCATGTTCGACTTCGACACATCTATTCACATGCTAGAATTCGTACATTGATCGGATCGGGACAGAGTTGAAGGCCCTGGGTTTCATCTAAAAAAATCCAACTTGTGTGGAGTTGTGAGTTATTCATGCTTGTACATATGATTATATGGATCGTTGCGACCATACTGTGGGTCCATATATATGATCCTTTCTATTCGGATGGCTACGTCCATGTCGTGGATCCATGCACATGATCCCTCCTATTCAAATGGTTGCGCCCATACCATGGATTCATGTATTCGTTAGATGCCTATACATGTATCATTAGGCATGTTTATATCAAAGATGTCAAATATGTATATGTATATTCTTGATTTGCAGTTCTCCTTACGGTGTTTTTTTGGTCCCTTCCTTGACTTGTAAATCATTTCACCCATCACTCCTTGTTATACCTTCATGATTTAGGGGGAATATGTTACACAGTATTCTGTCACACTTCATGTTCACTTCCTGTTCCACATCCCGAAGTGCCAAAATGTTGACAATTGTGAAGTGTACTCATCATGAAATACATACTGAAACATCCCCGAAGAATGGAAGAAAAACTGCCCTGAGTCAATTCTGGAGAAGGTTGACTGAAACCCTAAATTTTAGGACCAATGCTCTTTTCTCCACTGCTTTCCCGCACTGATTTCAGGTTGCAGTTCTTTGACCTAGCGCTACGAACACGGTTTTTTATATGAAATATTGCATTGAACCTCTTCCGGTAGGCTTTCTCAAATGGAGGAGAAGCTTTGTATGCTAGAAACTTTGAGAAACAACGAGTTGGATGTTGTTAGGTAGAGATATGGTTGAGCTCTCCCATTTGGAGCTCTTGATCCTGCCTTTAAGGGCTTTCCCCTTGAGATGTAGACCTTCCTCCCTCTTTTGTGGATCTCTAACTCCCTCTCCCTTCCTATAAATCAAATCCCCTCCATCCCCAAATGGTTAGTCATTGATTGCATGCATTCCTATACTGATATTATGCCTAAATGTTGCCCATATAACTTGGATAAGGAGTGCTTGAAGAGTCTTGGTTTGGACTTGGACATGCACCAAAAGGAGGTCTCCAACATCAAGGCAATGGTTGTATGCTTCCCTTTTTTATTCATTAATATATACATCTAATGTTCACTTTCCATAACTGTCTAAATATTTATGCATTTCGCTTGATACTCCTTGATCTATCGAGTAGTTTATGTTTGATATCAACTATATATGCTCTTGTATCTTGTATTGTCCTTTGGTCTCTCTTGCAAGTACTCGGATGTAAGGAACAAGAAAGGAGCCAGTCTGGAAGCTAAGGGATCGAAGTCATCATCAAAATATTAAGCAATTAGCATTAGAGTGAGATAGGCTTCTCTCTCTCTCTCTCTGAATTTTTAAACATAAGCTAGAAAAGTCTGCATTCGTTTGTTCAGTTTGTTGCTACACCCACTCGTTGGGCTAGAGAGATCGCCTCTGTCCGCAAAGAGTATTTATCTTCACAACAGTAAGTTCATCCTTCAGATGAATTTCTTTAAGTATATTTAACAAATCCTGAGAAGGAGTGGTTCGGCCTCATCATGCAATGAGTCCATCACTATTTGATGTTTTTACGAGTCTAGCGAGGGTAAAAATTGACATATTTTTCATGTTTAGAGAGTTTAAAAAAGAGGTGAAAAAGAAAACTACAGATGTCCCTTTTCATAGGTAGTCCCTTAGGTACGAAAAGGTAAAAAACAATACCCAAGATAACCCCTTAAAAATTTTCAACTAAGGTTTTCCCTTTTCGTAGTTAGTCTATCTTAGTTCGAAAAGGGTTAAACTTATACTGAGTAGATGTGTTTTCATTTACTTTTACAAGTACGAAAAGACAAGTGCTCGGAAATATTTTCATATTTTGTGAGTCTGAAAAGAGTTGAAAGAGGACTCCAGGGGGTTGCTTTTTCGTAGGTTTAAAGAGCCTGAAAAAGGGATAAAAGTGTACTTTATGGTCAAAGCAACCTGTTCAAACATAAAAAAACATACTAACAATTGTCGACCTGCTTAAAACACCACAAGAAGGATTAAACATACATGTTTCATAGCAAAAATGAAGTATATCTAGGTCAAAATACTGAAAATGAATAAAATGATGAGAAAATGTCCATAAATATTAAAAATGACTTCTCATTTTTACCATTTCACATTTTACCTTCAACGGTTGGTATTTGGAGCCCTTTTGCTGTCAATTTTCTGCAGCTGATTGCGGCCAACCCAAGAAACCATTTCAAGTGACGTTGCTTCCAAGTAAGAACTGAAACCTTTTTCTATCTTTCTACGGTCCATTTTCATGTTTTCATGCAAAAAATTTAAGGTTTTGAGGCCCCTGAGGCTCATAAAAAAAGCCTTGGGACCAACACACCCCCTTTGTGTTGAAAATTGTGTTGCACCTAGGCGGAGGAACACTGCAGGAAGAGGTGCAACGCTCTAGTAAACATTGTTGGGGTGTATTGGGTGCATTTTCCTAAGTTATCTTTCAGTTTTGCCTCAAGTTTTTTGCATGGGAAAGATCCTAATGGATTCCTTGTTAATGTTTCAGGTACCCATTAGCACAAAATGACATTCATTTGGAGAGAAAGAGAACATGAGGAACAAGACTTGAATTCAACAAATGACCCTGCTACCATCCAAGCACTCAAAAATTGTGGGTTATTCAAATTCTAAGGCAACAAATGGAGTTGTTGAAGTACCTTGTCCATTCATGGGATATTCAGGCATAGGCATTCAAGTTTGGGGAGAATCTACTCAAGATACAGGTAGAGGATATTTACTTTCTGATAGGATTGTCAAAGTGAGGTGCCCCCGTCTCTCTTCTAGGTGGAAGAAGTGGCGGCGAGACAGTGAAAGACTATATTGCTACCTATTTCAGACCTCAATCACTTCCTACTAGGGATGGAAAGATCAAAATAAAGGATGTAACCCAATTACCTCTGAGAACGATCTTGTTCAATATCGCAAGATTGGTAGATAACTCAACACTACATGTAGGGGAAAATCATACATGCAATATGGAATAGAGTGTCTAGAGCTGACAGTATTCAACTAGAGTGAGGGTGTCTTGGTCAATTTGAAGGAACAACTTACTAAAGCAAAGGAGGGGAAGTTTAAGAACTTCAGCTATGGCACGATCTTAATCTCTTTTGCTTTAGAGAGGGTGTCATTACTGCAGCCTCAACAGATTATACTAGAGCCCATTGATCTGAGGACCCCACAGATGAGGAGGTGGCTAGACCATATGAGTCAGCATGCAAGCCCATTAGCAATCAACTTTTCACCAGCCCTCTTTCGATGGCTACACAAGCAGTTTATCATTATCGATGATTATCCTTACACAGGGATGGATTCCCGTGATAATCCCGAGCTCGAGTTTCCTGAGGGTGAGAAATGGGATGCTTCACGTAAGATACTTTGACCATTGATTTTTTGAAAGTTTTATGATTTTTTTGCGTGTTTTTTTATGTTCCCAACACTAAACTATTTCATGTTTTCATGTAGATATCGGACTTGTTCAACCAGTAGTTGCTACATATCTCCATCACCTAGAGAGACAGCCATAAGAGGAGGCAGTGAGACCAGTAGAGGTCGTTGCAGTAGGACGGGATGCGCTATGAGATCCATATGTAGTAGAGATCCTACCAGAGGTGGAGCGCCACATGGAAGGACTGACACACGAAATTGATGAGACCGTTCTTGATCAACTTCCATTGCGTCTTCAGCAACACACAATCAGATTGCCTAGTCGTATTCGTCGATTACTATGCAAGATAGATCATGCAGCCACTCGTTTTACCATGAGAATTACTGATTTGTCTACTTAGATGTTTTGAATGTAGTTTTTATATGGCCAATGTAGCCAAATGTGTATCAGGGCACAAATTTTGTAAAACCAAACTTCATAGATATATATATATATATTCAGTGTTTCCTAGTTCCTATTCTGCTTTCAATATGATGTGATGTGAATTGAAAGTTATTTACATTCTTTGCAAATGTAGATCTAAAAAAAAATTAGCTAGGGCATCTACTAATGTGTTCAGATTTCTAAAAATATGTTCATATTTCATGAAATCGAAATGTCTTTCCATAAGACGCACTCTCAAAACCATACAAAGGATGGCGAGATTTCTCACTGAATAGATATTTGCGAGTTGTAGTAATACGAGCTATGAGTAAAGCCTAATGACTATATGGTGGATACCATGTGAAATAACATCAGAAAGTAGTTCAACCACAACGCTATACTCAATGATGTTGTTAGTCGAGTGACCAATGCAAATCCCTTGCATGCTCATCAGCTCATACTACGACTAGCACCATCAGCATAACCGATATGTGGTTCGGGAGAGGTTGACAAATGCAATCCAAAAGTAAATAGAATCAACAGAAACCATGGGAAACTCTAAAAAACACACTGCAAACACACTCAACACACCTATAGACAATATGTACATAGTGTACCATACATGGGATCAAGCATAGTATTTTGTGAGGTACAACCCATTTCTAGGATGCACCAGTGGAACTCCATCGAAATCTACTAACTCATAAGCCCATTTTGTAAGGACTCACTTGATAATCTATGGGCCCAGCCACATAGGCTAGAACTTCACTCATCCTAACTTGTCGACTTCCTGGTCATATAAGAGAACCATATCTCCTTCCAAGAAGATTCTAGGCTTGACACTTTTTTCATATTGCGCTTTAATGTGTCTTTTATGGGCTTCATTGGCTAATGCGACATCGCATCGGGTTTCATCCAAATGAGTTAAATGTAAAAGACGCTCCCCCTCTGAGAAAGTAGAAAGAATAAGTTCAATAGAAAGTTTCAGCGATGGAATTTTTCATTCGATGGGGAGGATCACTTCCAGGCCATACACACATTGAAAGGGTGTGAATCCAGTAGCAGTCCTAATTGAGGTTTCATGTTGTTATAGACATATTTGGGAACTGCAACCCTAATCACATATGTCAATATTCCAAGGGCTCTTAAACCCCTAAAAGTGTTGTTTCATACCCTAAAGGATCAAGGTCAGCTGATCCCAGAAGTCCCACCTGAAAAACTACTCATAACTGGTCAAAACTGACCCATACAGACTGCTCTTTGGCCCAAGTGCGATGCATCTCACCTATTACACATAGGGGGTGTGATGCATACTAAAAAAGCCTTCTGTAGGGTGCGATGGGTGAGAGTAGATAAATGGAAGAGGCAGTTGGCTAAGTGGAAACCCAGAGAATCTTCTAGAAACTGCTCATATGACACTTGCCTCTCTGAATTCACCCAAGGATGAGTAAGAGATCATGAAATCTGACACTAATCAAAAACCCAGAAGCTGACTCACCCCCGTGCAAATATCTATATATGGATCCCTCATCCTAGAGATCCAGGGGCTGGAATTTTGTATTTTGTAAGGAAGTGTTGTTGGTTTCTCTGTGAAACATTGTACTGTTGGGTGATCTAGCTTTTCATGAGGTGAAGAGGGCTTTCATGCTGGGAGGATGGCATTGGATCAGACAGTTGGGTTGTAATCCTCTCTTCTACTTATATCAATAAAGTTATTTGAGTTTTCCTCCATATACTTGCATATTTCTGAATCTCGTATTTGTGAATGCATTTGTATGGTTAATGTACTTCTGATTCTACATTGTTTATGGTATCATAGATCTCTATGCTTTGATGGTTTCTTGTTGCTTTGCCTCTACGGGTGTTCTTTGAAGCGGGACAAGTGAGAAAGGAGCGGCAAGCTCTATCAAAGGAAAGAGGAAACAAGTAAGGAGCCAAGCGAAAGACTAAGGTTGGTGCTCTCTGCTTCTCTCTTATCTATCTCCCATAAAGGAAAACACAAGTTACTTTGAATTGTTTGTTTCTAAGATAGTTACCTGTCTTAGTGGGACTAGCAGATCTGAATAGACACTAGTTTTCCCGGAAACAAAATGGCGACTCCGTTGGGGAGCGAATAGTTTGTTTGTTTGTTACTATTGTTTTCTTTATAAACTACAGACAGAGCTTGAAGTTAAGCCAGCTAGCCTTCAAACTGCTTTTGCTATGCAACTGCAAAGTAGATCAACATTGCTTTAGACAATCTTCGGGTTGGTTTATGAAATGAACATCTGACTTGCAAACATCCTAAGTGCCCTGGTGGTGGCTCAATAACCTCATAAGATCATACCCCTATACTTTGTGTTTACTGTCCATCATAAGCTCGGCCTAAATCACTGAACTTAGTTGCAAATTGTGAGTGAAAACCAAGCTCAGTCTCGTCCCTGGACCATCACACTGTCTCTCATTGGCAGTCTGGATGCATCGCACCTCCCGTGTGCTACAGGTGAGATGCATCCCTATTTCCCTTAAGGACAGGTGCGATGATTGAATGAGACTGTTTCCCTCTCTAGATTTTGGTTTTTTCTTCATTTTTTTCAGCTCTATTCAGTAGTTTTGCTGCTTATGATTAGTATATCATTGTTGAAGCCTTCTTCCTTTACATTATTCAGCCTCCATTGATAAGGAATTGTAAATGTTTTTTTATGTATTTTTCATCATTTACAGTCCTCCTTTGCAAAAAGTAGCTTAATCGAACTGTCATCTTTTGATTCGAAAGTGTCGTAACTATCGTTTTCAGTCAAGAAAAAGAGAGTCGTAAAGTATTCCTCTTTTAGATATTCAATTGTACTTTTGCCATTGTATTTGATTTGAATTCTCAATTCTTTGAAAGTGTCGTCTTAGTCTTCCTTTCGTTTTGAAAAGAAATTATTAAAGTGTCGCTTTGAAGAAAGTAGTTCAAATCTATACTTAGTTTCCTTTTTGGCATTCACACATTAAGGAAGCAGAAAAATAAATACATGCATGTGCATTTGCATTTAGACTGCATGCGGAAAATGATTTAGGAAAAGTGCATTTAGTGTGTGCTCTCTGCTCTCTGTTGAAAGAATCGTACTTTTCTTTCCTTAGTAGCTAGGATTTCCATTGCTAAAAGAAAATAAACGATTGTTTATCATTTTAGATTGCATATTTAGGAATTTTACATCTACATCACGTGGTGAACCTTGAAAGGCAAACTACTTAAGAAAGATCAACTCTAAAATAAACCTCAATGAACATAAAAATGCTTTGGAACCTAATGCACAACATCTAGAATTCTAGGCTAGAGACGTATTCCGGCGTCGTAAAACCTGGTAACTATCGTTTTCTCGAAGATTGGGTGATTCCTCCTCTTTGATACGACAAGTTCCAGTACAGACTTGTGCTCCCCATACCACTAAGTATATATTGGGAGACCAAAATAGGCTGATATCATTTATCCTTAGGAAGCAGTACCTGCCACCCTATCGATCGCAATGCACTGAACATAGCATTCGGGAAGATTGACTGCCGTACGTAAAGTCCTTGGTAAATTCTCTTTAATTTACCACCAAGGTGTATATTGCAGTTTTGCGATTGGTTTGGTAATCCCTCTGTCTAGACTTCTAGAGTAGTCACTTTCGTTCCTTTTCGACTCCCTAAAAGGAAAGGTCCATCTGAGCACTTGTCACTTCAGGCTCATTAAAAATCGAAGGTGACTAGAGTCACCTTTAGCTTTTTCTCAACTCTTAAAAATTGAAAAAGCAAGTTGTGTCAAAACGTCATAAAATTCATTTAATTCGGAATAACATTTTCCCCTTTTAATTTTGAGTTGATCGAGTAATCCGTAATCGTGGAGGAAAGTCAATCAAAACCCCGTCATTCGCGGAGACTAACGAGTCAACCATCTTTGACTCCAGAAATGAAGCCATTCCGGGCCAAACGGTCTCACTTAACTGGGTCGAAATCTCCTGGTTTATTTGAAACTTGTTTTTCAACATCATCAAAGACTCCAGTTACTCCAATTATTTCTGGTACCCCTGCCTTTACAAAAGAAGTTCCGCAGTTACAAGAGGAAATTAGAACTGATCCTAGTGTAACGGTAAACACTTCTATTCCTGAACCAGCTCCATCTAGGGTTGATTCGGAAGGTGTCACCCCTCCAGTATCTGTCGCTGTAGAGACTATACCTTCTTCGTCACCAGAAATATTTTATGGACCTAACGGTCTGCCTCTTCCACCTAGACTGATTGTTATAGAAGAGATTGTAGAGGATCTTCCATCCAGTACTCCATTTCATTTTGGAACTGGGATCCACCTATATCCTTCTACTACATAAGTTAGTTCTTTTAATCACCCTTCATCGCAAGTTCTTGTTGAATCGCTAGGAAATTTTTTGGATAGACTCAATATGTCTAAACAACCATCAACATCTAGGACTGTGTCATCTGATACAGTAGCAGCAGAGCCTCCTACCGCTACTCCGACAATGTTTGCTGGTATACCATCTGTCCCAACTAGTTCTCAACCGCTAGATGGAGTTCACCCAGGCACTGTTTTGACAGCATGGTCTGTTCCTATTTGTTCATCCGAAATATTATTTGGAATTTCTTATTTTGAGTCTCGGTAAATTGATCCTTCACATCAATATCAATCGGGGTAGTCCAGTCTCCAAAGACCAATTTACCCTTTGAACACTCGATTTCCGCCATATGGGGGGCAGTATGCCTTTTCATTGTCCCTCCGGGAGAACAACCATATGAGATTTCACAACAAAATTCAAGTCAAACTGGAATTGCATCCAGTGGTTGGGTACCAATACTGCCTCAACAACCACGAGTTGTATATTCAATGCAACCAAATCAACCTGTGTCGAACATTCCCACTACACCTACTATTGTGATGGTGTCGCAAGTACAAGCGTTGCCTGTTGTATGTCAACCTCAAGTTTCTCAAGTCATAATACAACAGCCTCTTGTCTCTACGACTCAATCACAACCACAGATTAGTGGCTCCTTAACTGAAGCGACTCAGGCTCAAACGAGTACTATCACCCCTCATCTTAGTCAAACATCCAGTATTGGACAACAGCAAATTGTCCAACAACCATGGCTGGTACAATATCAACAACCACAATTCCAGCAAGCTTACCAAGGACCTGAGCAGCAAAGCTTTGCAGGTAATGGGCAACCGTATGTTCAAAACGGTTACCAACAATCATATTATAATGGTTATACCCATCAACGTTATCAAAGTTATCAGCATCAAATACAATATGCTGGTATGCAAAGACCCACTGCTCAGGCGATCCCATCTTATCCTGGGTATGCTTTGCCAAACCTGAATCAACAGTTGCCTTTCGTAGCAACTTTAGAATTACCAGATCTGAACCGGCTAACAAATGATCCAATTGCTTACGCCCCTTGGTGGCCAGCGATTCCTCATAAACTTCTATCAGATATTCCTAAATTCAATGGAAATCTGGGTGAAGATCCATCGAATCACGTGATGACCTTTCATTTGTGGTGTTCATCCAACACCCTCAATGATGATTCGATTAGGCTTCACCTTTTTCAGTGAACGCTAACTGGTCCGGCAGTGAAATGGTACATCGAATTGCCTAGAGCTTCATTTGATAACTTCAGCACCCTTGCCACCACCTTTTTAACCCATTTTCAGTTACCCATAAGGTACGAAATAGGAACGGAGCTCCTTACCAATTTTAAATAGACAACAGCCACTCACATATCTGATCATATTCATGAGTGGCGACGTCATCGTAAAATGGTAAAGACATATGTTCTTGAACAGCTTCTAGCTGAATGGTTTATTAAGTCATCATTACCTTCTATTATAGAAGATGTGGCCAAGGGAGGGGTCGTTACTGAAGAGCAAGTCATTGCTCGTGCACAATATCTAGACTTGATCTATACTCAATCTGGCATGCTCTATGACAAAATTCCTAATGCTCCTAGACCAGAATTTTCCATTCCTCCCCCTCCTAAATCAAACAGGGACACTCATGCCGACAATGGCGTGATTGGTACCTCAAGTATGCAAACCGTAAAGGCCCCATCTGGTAAGGCCCTTGCAGTTTCCAATAAAAAAGAAAATGACAAACTTCCTGCCTCAGAGGTTAATGTTGTGTCATCGGACAAAGGCAAAGAACTGAAGAAACCAGGGGGAAAGAAGTAAGGGAAAAACAAAAAGAAGAAACAGGAAGATTCGAATCCTGAGGAACCTTCTGGAAACCCTATTGGGTGAAAGGAACCTAATCAGCCATGTTTCATATGTGATGAGTACCATTATACGAGAGATTGTCCGCATCAAAATGAGTTCACGAAGTTCTTCAAGAAACCAAGTACCTCGGTGGTATTGACTGATCTGTTTTCAAACCCAGAAACTAATCTGCTTGCTATCGATAATGCTTCCCCATCCCAAGTGCTTATGTTGTTCATTTCGAAACAGCAAAATGATGCTTTGATATCAACAAGGAATAAAGATTATGGGAATCCACAGATGTCGAACAACAAGGTTACAGATCAACCTAGTAGTTCGACAACAACTTCATCCGAAGTTCTGCCACCCATCATTCCTGAGCTAACAATAAAGCTGCCAAAGGGAGTAGCACATAAATCGACATTTAATCCTCGTGCTCGAGCAGCACAGAATTATAATATAGTAGATGATATGGCCCAATTTCCATCAGCTATGTCGACACTTGAAGTACTTCAAAATTGCCCCTCCCAAAAGCAGGCTCTATTATCAGCAATAGGTGGGATTAACCCAACAGATTTTAATCTTATGGCCTTTAACCATAAAGGATATGAACCTCAATTACTGGCTCAACTCTCTTTCCTCGTACAGGTAAAAGCCCTCAACAACACTGTTCACTGAATAATCATTGATGAGGGGGAATCTACCTGTATTATGTCAATGAATTGCTGGAAAACTTTAGGCTCACCACCCTTCTCAAGATCATCAACGACATTAAAAGCATTCGATGGACGAACATACACGCCGTACGGGATTCTAAGTAACTTGCAAATTGAACTGGGGGGCAAAACAATAGAAATTGAAGTCGAAGTTATCGATGGAAACCTTGACTACAATATCTTACTGGGCAGGCCCTAGATTTATGCTATGGCTACTATTGTGTCAACATATTTTAGAAAGATTACATTTCCATTCCAAGGTGGAATTACAATCGTTGACCAGCTAACCTTTTTCCCCAATAGTTCACAAGCTACGCGAAGCATTCCAATGATCCATGGAAGCTCTCAATAGCTTCAAAATGTCGGAGTAGGCCTCCTAAAAAACCCTGCCTTAATGGGTACTTTTTCCCTCCCGCCTCCGAGTAATCTGGCGGAAGTGGCCACGGTGGAAACCTGCAATATGGTATCTTCTACATCAGCGAAGATTAAGAATATTTATGAACATTTTGTTAGCATGGATCATCACCAGGTATTGCCTCCAAGCCCAATAGAAATTTTGTAGCAATCAATTTTCTTAGCCTGGGCGGCAAACCCAAATCAACACTCATCAAGTGTTTGGATAGATAGGTCTCTAGAATATGGCACCTCTTCAGATCCTTGGTCACATATACATTTTACAGATGAAGGAATCATTCAATCAATGATGATAGGAGAGGCACCATGGGAAGATTACCACCATCATTCCCATCTTCAAGATAACAATGAAGATTATTCCAACGACCTTGATCATCCTTTAGTTTTTTATTTTCTATCAAATACTGTAAATACAGTGGATTCTGAGCGAAATCTGTCCAATATTGAAGAAACTATCGCCATAAATATCTCGACCAAACCTAATGTTGTAGAGAATATTCATGTTGGCAAATCTTGTTCTTCTTCAAAACTGGAAATATATTGCACTCTCTTTCGCGAATTCAGAGATGTCTTTGCATGGTCATATGAAGAAATGCCAAGCATTGACTCAAGCATAGTTGAACATGAAATCAAGATGTATCCAGATGTCAAACCGGTACGACAACGGCTTCGGCAAGTTCACCCGAAGAAAGCCGCTGCCATCAAGGTAGAAGTTGAAAAAAATTTACATGCTGGTTTCATTTACCCTGTTCCTCTAACTGACTGGGTATCGAGTATTGTTCCTATCATGAAAAAGCAAGGAACGATTAGAGTGTGCGTTGATTACAGGGATGTAAATCAAGCTTGTCCAAAGGACAACTACCCTACACCCTTCATCGACCAGATAATTAATGAATGTGCCGAATGCAAAATCTTTTCATTCATGGATGGACTTTCTGAATACAATCAAATAAACATCCGCCCACAGGACCAGTCGAAGACTGCATTTATATGTCCATGGGGCACATTCGCGTACCGTAAAGTACCTTTTGGTTTAAAGAACGCAGGGGCAACTTTTCAGAGGGCTATGAACTACGCCTTCCACGACATCAAACACATCATTCAACCATATCTCAACAATCTACCAGCTCATTCACGAAAGCGGACTAATCATCCGAAGCATTTGAGAGCTATATTTCTACGTTGCCGACACTACAAAATACGAATCAATGCACACAAGTGTGTGTCTTGTGTCGGTTCTGGTTGTTTACTTGGTTTCGTAGTTTCTAAGGACGGGATTTGGCTCGACCCATGTAAGGTTCAGGCAATCATCGACATGCCTCCACCTTCAAATTTGCTTCAGATTCAGAAACTCCAAGGGAAAGCAAACTTTCTAAGGAGGTTCATTCCAAATTATGCCAAACTTGCTAAAGGTTATACGCGTCTTTTGAAAAAAGAAGTGCCCTTCAACTGGGATCAGGTTGCACAAGCTTCCTTTGATTCTTTAAAGGAATCCCTAATAAAAGCATCATTAATATACGCTCTTGATTATCAAAAAGACTTTAACCTGTATCTAGTTGCAGCAGATACAACCATCGCAATGGTTTTAGTACAAGAAGAGAATGGAATCGAACATCTGGTCTATTATTTAATTCTAAACTTAAATGATACAGAAAGCAAGTACTCCTATGTTGAAAAGCTAGCTCTAACAGTTGTTCAAGCAGTACAGAGATTTCGACACTATATCCTCTTTCGAAAAACTACCATTTGGTCAGATTGCAACCCTATGACTTACATTTTGTCACTTCAATTACTAGGGGGAAAATATTCGAAATGGATAGCAATTTTGCAAGAGTTTGATCTGGAATTCGCAAAATCCAAGTCAAAGAAATCTCTAGTTTTTGCAGAGTTACTATGCGATCTCCCATCGTCGTCCAATGATTCAACATCCAAAGCATCAATCGTGGATGAATCTTTGTTTCTGACATCCTCAAGCGATCTGTGAAATGGAGATATATTGATCTATCTCCAAACCCAAACATATAGGCCTAATACTTCTCGCTCCGAACAATGACATACTCAATACCAAGCAAAAGACTACATGATCGTCGGTGATACACTTTACCGTCGAGGTATCGATACAGTTCTGCGAAGGTGCCTCATGCATGAGGAGGCTGAAAAAGTCTTGAATGATTGTCATTCAGGCGCGTGTGGGGGGGCATCAATCTGGTTACGCTACGGCACAAAAGATCTTACGACAAGGTTACTTCTGGCCTACTATATTTAAAGATTGCATAATCACAGTGAAACGTTGCCATGCTTGTCAGATATTTGATCGCAAAACCAAACGACCACCCGCACCATTGCATCCAGTAGTTGTTTTTGGGCCATTTGCCAAAATGGGCATAGATTTCATGACATGTAACCCCACCTTGGGCAGGTGCATGGGTATATCATAGTTGAAGTTGACTATTTTACAAAGTGGGTTGAGGCAATGCCTACATTAAACAACAGTGGCGAAACGATTGCTCTTTTCTTTTTCAATCATGTGGTCTCTAGATTCGGTGTTCCACAGGCTATAGTCAAAGATCATGGATCGCATTTTCGCAATAACATGATGGTTGAATTAGTTGCCAAATTAGGACTGTCCCACGACAGTTCTACTCCATATTATCCGCAAGCTAACGGACAAGTTGAGGCCATCAACAAAGTCCTGAAGCGCATGCTGCAAAGGATGATCGGAGTCCACAAACGGAATTGGCACTTAATCCTGTACTTAGCTTTGTGGGCATATAGGACATTGGTGAGAAATGTGACCGGATTTACACCCTTTCAGCTCGTGTATGGCTTGGAAGCGGTCTTACCGATTCAGTGTGAAATTTCATCTCTCAAGCTTGCAGTCGATCTACTTCCCGAAACTTCGGAAGAAGAGGCTTGTTTCTTGGAACTAATCCAATTGGATGAAACTCATCGTGATGCCGCTTTGGCTAACGAAGCTCATAAGAAATGAGTCAAGGCGCAATTTAACAAAAATGTCAAACCCCGTGTCTTCTCAAAAGGTGACCTGGTCTTGCTATATGATTAGGAATCCGATAAGTTGGGAGCAGGTAAGTTCGAACCATTGTGGATGGGCCCCTACATTGTTAAAAGATTATTGGCAAAAGAAGCCTACGAGCTAGTAGATTACGATGGGATTCCATTGTCGTAACCCCGGAACGGGTTGTATCTTAAGCGTTGCTATGCTTGATTAAGTGTGGTAATCTCTTTATACGCTTTTGTTACGTTTTTTGTTTTCGTCAAGAGTTATCACTTTGGTTAGGCAATCCACTTTGCATTTTTTGCAGATGTCAGACCTATTGGAATCATTTGTTGGATACGCCGACGGAGCTAGTCGTAGTACGCGGAACCTCTCTTCTGTATCCTGGGCCATTTTTTATCCAAGCAGTGAGTTAGTGAGTTTCAGAGGGGTATGTATCAGTCAATCAACGAACAACATCGCTGAGTAAAGCGCATTGATGGAGCTTCTCTCTGACGCCATCGCACATGGCATACGCCAACTTGTTGTCAGGCTAGACTCACAACTCGTCATCCTACAGCTTACTGGCATATATTCCATTCGGAATCCAGCTATCTATCGTATGTTCCTAAGGGTCAGGATTTTGGAAAGGCAGTTTGATTCTATTCAATATCAACACATTTCCAGAAACTTAAACACATTAACTGATTCATTAGCAAATTATGTGTTAGATAGACATTTGCAGAATTTATAAAAGAAAAAGCATTTCAATCAACATTTGCATCAGGATCACATAACTTAACCAAAATAAAGCTCCGAAAATCAAAAACATATATAACTCTTTATAGTTTTTACAAAAATTTAAAAATGCAGAAAAGCACCCTAGACTAATGGTGCTGGTGATAACAAGTCACCGCCTGTGCGATCATACGTAAGAGCCTAGTCCATCGACTCGGCACGCCAGTGGTATGGCACTGTAATCTCAGAGGTAACTCATCAGTCCTCACATCCTGAATACCAAGGGTGAGACCCTCGATCTAATCCTGCAATACTGCAAGGGTCTCCGCTATGTCCAGATCGCGAAGGACAGCCCTCCCTACAACCTCTCCTGCTGGAACGACAGCTGCTACCCTTGGGCGCCCTATTGGTCGCTCTGGCCCAACATCTGCACAAATATATGGTTTTGATTAGTCTTGATAACATTTTAAAAAAAAAACACAAGAACATTATAAAAGCAATAAACAAAGATATGGTCAGATCATTTTACCCATGACACTCCACTACTGGCCAGCCGGTAGCGCCAAATCTGGGTCGTCCTGGAAATCCATCCCAACGTATGGATACTCGGCGAAGACCATCTTTTCGGCCGGATAAATCGTTCTTGAGAACAAGACCGATCTCCCTAGTATCAACAGATATCTAGCAACAAGCAGGACAAGCAAATCTACCTTTCTCTAAATATATTGTGATTCATTAATAAAAACTAAAGAGGTGTTTTAGACCCTACCTTAAGTCCAACGCTAGTTTGTGGCAGCCACGCTTCGACCGTCCGAACGAGTTTCCTTTTGAGAACCTGCAATCACAAACAAGCACACATCAAATAACACCTGCATAGCCAATATAATAAATCATATTCATCATGGTGATCAAGGAATCCATGAAATAAACCATAAAACACAGCTTATTGAGAAAAATAAACTTGATTGTATTAACTTTGAAAATAAAATAACTTTACAACCTTTGGTGCCTTGATGTTGTACAAGCTCCTCCCAGGGTCCGAAACAGGAATCTCCTCTACTTTGACAAGCCTCACACTCTTCCAAATGAGATCAACAAGGTATGTAATCTTTCCTCACAAAAGCTCAATTAGGAAGACTAAGTTCCAGCAGCATTTCACCTCAAAAATCTTCAGCTTTCAACCTCCCCAGTAACCAGCCCAATGCTTCATTTTATAGTGCAAAGGAAGGAGGTTACAGGTCCACCTATGAAGGGATAGAGTCCTCCTTCAAAGGGATAAGCTCCTCACATCAAGGGGTTAGCTCCTTAAGGTATGGGATGCATGAACCTTAAAGGAGCGAACTTGCCACCTCAAGATTCCTTCTAGAAGCTTCCATAAATGACTCAAAGTGAGTTTTTAAGAATGTACTTGCACCTTTTTTACTTTTACAGGGGTCCGCACCCATTACACAGAGACAGAGCGGTCAGGTACGCAGGGGACATGACCAGTAGGTGCGGGACCGCAGGTAATGCTAAGAGAAAGTGTGAACCAGAGTTTTAAAGACTTTTAAGGGCTTTCTCTTATTTTTCAAGGCTTGACATGAAGAACTGAGGTTTAAGACTTGCAAAGGAGGAAAGTATGAGTGGTGATAGACTCACACCGATTGCAGAATGTCATGGTGACAATATTTTGTGCAACAGATTTCCCCCTAAAGTGCGAAGTCTGTAATAGATGAGGATAGCATTTGTCATCTAAAAAGAGTGAAGTACTTTATCATTTCAAGGATCATCCTGTGGAAACCCTGGTTGGAACCTGTAAAAATATTCAATACAAAAAATATATATATGTGAACATATTATCGCTGAGGTAGGCATTCCCATACTCAGATCAAAACTGACTAGAAAACTAACTAAACTGCTCTGATATAGGAATGATTTTGTAATACATCACAAGTATAGACATATGTAGACACAGTATGGGCGCAGCCATCTGTTTATGAATAGTCCACTGTATAATGAATAACAAAATTCCTCGCATCCTAGATGGTGGAAACTAGATCCAGGGTCTTGATTTCTGCTTCCCGAACTAGTATGATTCTATCCATGTGAATGAATGTGTCGAAGTCGAACATGGTAGAAACCACTTGATTACTAGTCAATGATGTGAACTGTTAACAAGTGTGAGAGAAACCACCAGTAATGTCAATGGCTCTCAAAGTACTCAGTACAATCCATGAAATGTGAATAGATGAGCTGATGTTGAACATGTCATGGAATCCTTTGATCGAAGGTCAATGATGCAACCTATCGTCGAAGGCGAGAAACTTGCCATTGAGGCATGCAAATTCCAAGGTACTGACGATTTCTAGATCATCTTTCTATAGAATGAGCTGAAGTCGATAGAAAGCGATCCGTCATAGGCAAGCCCACAACACGAAATCATAGATCAAGTTTGAAGAAATATATTTGGCAAGGACTAACTCAGGGATGGTCAAGATGGATGACAGATATTTTTCAGATGAATTGTTTATTTGAACTGACCTCTTGAACACATAACGACACTGCAGATGGTTTGGTGACAATTGACCCAAAGCTAATACCCAAAAACTGGCTAAAGACTTTCAATATGGTTTGATTAACTGTTAGGAAAAGGATTTCCCAACCCAGGTGAACAAAAAGTGTCATGTTCAAGAGTGGTTAAATGCTTTTCTAAAACACAAAGTATGACAAACAGGTTCATTTTTCTCTCTTTTCCCCCACCATTTCTGGCAAGTACCTCTTTATTTTTGACAAGCTTGAGGAGGATAACATTTGCTTGGTTATAATCTCATCCTTTGGATGAGTCCAACTTAGTTTAAAATTTGAACCCTAAGAAGGAGAGGTTCGTTCCTGTTTAAAATTGAACAGGTCCTTTACTGTTAAATTTTAATGAGTCTAGTATAGGAGAAACTCGACGTTTTTCAATTTTAAGGAGTCAGAAGAAAACTTAAGAAAACTCCATGGTTGTCCTTTTTCGTAAATTTGTGTCTCCCAAGCTCGAAAAAGTGTAAAATAATGCTTGATAGACCCGCTTGACCATTACGATCAAGGAGTACTTTTCATAATTAGTGTCTCTGATCCGAAAAAGTAAAAAAGCGATCAACGACACATCGTTTTATAGCCAATATCAAACTTGAAACGAAAAAAGCCCAGCAATATTTTCATGTTTATATGGTCAGAAAAGAGCTGTAAGTGGACCGTCCTTTTAATTCCGTTTTAACGAGCTTAAAAAGAAAAACTCAGCAATCTTTTCATATTTTACGAGTCAGAAAAGAGCTTAAAGAGGACTCCAATGTTTTTTGTTGAAAATGATCAATTTTTCCTGAAAAATCCAATATTCTGCACAAAAACTCAAACATTACTCATACCTGTTTAAAATAAATAAAAATGCATCAAAAATTACCTTTTTAAAGTGAAAAATAAACAAATTGAAAATTCATTTATTCAAAAAAGCTTATAAAAAGGGCTTTTGTAAATTCATTTTTACTGTTTGACTTCAGTGTGAGAAGAGAGAGCTTTTGGGTAAGAAACTTCCTGTGAATATTGTGGAAAATCCATCCATTGGAATCGAAAACTATTAGCTCCAGGTAATCCACATCATCTTTATCTTGCATTTCAACCGTTTGCATTTCGTTTTTAAGCTTCCATTTTGATTTTTAAGGGAAAAATTAGTTTAGAAATCCGCTCGCGGGGGTCCGTAGGAGCAACATGTGGAACCTGTGGACCCCGAATTTTTTCTACAAAGGAAAGAGCCAGAGTTCCACACCTGTTGCTTGGGAAGAGTGCGGACCTACGCACTGTCCCTAACTAGCGGGTGTGGACCCCGCGAAATAGGTTTTAAAACTTCAAATTTCTCCATTTTCGCCCAAAAATTTTCGAACTAAAATGTTCTAATACGTCTTTTTTTGCAATGTAGGACATACAAAATGCTTATTTGGTGGGAACACGAGCACGAGGATGTGGACCTTGCCGCAATAAATCATCAACCCTCATTGGATGCATTGAGAGCATGCAGACTATTTAAATTCTGGGCCATACCCGGCATGAGGGCCCAAGTAGACTTTTTGCAATGGCTGGTAGACAAGTGGAACATACAGGACCAGTGTTTCATTATTGGTGGCCACCGGCTCGAAATCGAGCTAGAGGACATTTATTTCTTGACTGGTTTGCCCAAGAGAGGTGAACGATTATCTCTATTCGGGACTAGGCTAGGTGGCCAATCTGTTGATAGTCTCTGACTAGAGTTTTGTAATGACCAAACAAAGGACAAAGGGATCGATATCAAAACTATCTCCCATCCTGAACTTAAAGTGATTGCATTTACTGTCACCAGACTCTGCGGAAGCGCAGCACTACATGTAGCTACCGGATCCCAAATGCGAATGGCAGTAGACTGTTATCGAGGTACCATCTTCAACTGGTGCGAAGCTATGTTGGCGAATGTAAAAGGCCAACTAACTAGAGCAAAGAATGGACAATTAAAAAACTTTGGATATGGTTTCCTAGTTGTGAGCTTTGGTCTAGAGAGGGTTCCGATGTTGGTCCCACAGCAGCTTTCCGTTGGAGTTGGACTTCCCCGAGAGCCTAAGCTAATGCGTTGGGTTGTAGTTATGGCCCATCATCCTGAGGAGGGTTCAAAGGTTGTTCGATTTCCGCCTGAGTATTTTCGTTGGTTGGAGAACCAACTTTTCGTGATTCAAGATTTTCCATATGTTGGGATAGATTATCGTGGTGACCCAGACATGACTCTTCCACCAGGAGAGCAGTGGGATGATTCAGGTAAAATCATTCTCAATATTTTCTAAGTTTTAATTAATTTTTTTTGTTTTTAAATCGTCCAAAACAGATAATAAAAAGTTCCAAATGCAGATGTGGGTCCACAACAACCAGCCGCTCTTCGGCCCTATCAGAGGAGACACCCAGCTGCAGTAGTACCGACCCTATGAGAGGAGACACCCAGCTGCAGTAGTACCGGCCCCACGGGACGAATCTACAGAGACCCTGACCGAATTGGAAAATCATCTAGAGCGTTTGACAGCAGATATTCCAGAGACTAGCATAGATGATATTCCACTTAGGTTACAGCGCTATGTGATTGGGGTCCCAGGACCTTTCAGGAGGTTCCTTTGTAGGGTGGCCCGAGCAGTGGTTTCTTATCGTGATCATCACCAGTGATAGGATGATCGCCTTTGTAGACTCATATGACATTTTTTGCTTTTTGTACTATCATTTTTGCCGATCATAAGGTGTTTTTCAACCTATGATCGAAGACGATGTATATTTGACATGCTTCTATGCTATGCTATATCACTATTACTGGATATCTTGTATAACATGTTATGGAATGTTTTTAATTTACTATTTGATTATTGCAAATGTCTATTTAACATTCGAGAAGCAATTGCATCTGCTAATGTATTTAAATATCTTGGAATATGTTGATATTCAATATAGTCAAATTCACGTTCCAAGAGACGAACTCTCAAAAATAATCTTAATAACACTGGATTTCTAATGGCATAAACTCTATTAAGCTGCAATACAACGAGTTCAGAATCTAACCTAACAATCAAACTCTGAATCCCGAATGAGATGGATTCAGATAATAACTCAATCACTACACTATACTCTGCAATGTTGTTCGTTGTTTGACCGAGGCTTACCCCATGCATAGATACCAACTCATCAAAGGGTGAATAGATAACCCAAGCTGCGGAAGAAATGTTCCGTGTATTACGACAAGCACCATCAGCGAAACTAATGTATGTTTGAAGAGACGTCGACATCTGCAATATCAAGAGTAAAATCAAGATAAGCAGGAATAATGATAAAAACACTCTCTAAACTAGGCACACTTTTCTAATCTAAAACACACCAGCTAGAAAGAAACTAATCTAACTAAAATCTCCACACCCAAATTTAAGCATAATATCTCTTCAAATAAAGACCATTTCTGGGTTTACCCAAAGAGACACCATCAAAATCTACCAATTCATAGGCCCCTTTTGCTAGCTTTCGCTTAACAACATAAGGACCATGCCACATAGGTACAAATTTTCCAACCCCTAGCTTATCGTTTGCTTGATCGTATAGTAAGACTAGGTCTCCTTCCGAAAAATTATGAGGTGTAACATTTTGATCGTACTGAGCTTTAATTCGTTTGGCATGAGTTTCGATTGCTAATGCAGCATCACGTTGATTCTCATCTAGCTGAGCTAAGTACAACAAACGTTTCTCCTCTTTAGAAGTGGTTGGGAGTAATTCTATGGCTATTTGCAATGACGGAATTTCGCATTCAATGGGTAACACAGCTTCCAAACTGTAAACCAGTTGAAAAGGAGTGAAACCAGTTGATGTTTTTACTGAGGTTCGATACGCCCAAAGTGCTGAAAATAACATGTTATGCCAATTCGACCTATGAATTCCAATGATTCGTCGGATCATAGTGACTAGAACTTTGTTGATAGCTTCAACCAGACCATTAGCCTGTGGGTAATATGGAGTAGAATTATCATGACGCAGGCCAAGTTGATCTGTTAGTTCAGTCATCATGATGTTTCGAAAATGACTCCCATGATCAGTAATAATCGCTTAAGGAAAACCGAATCTAGTAATTATGTGATTGAAAGCAAAAATTGCAGCAGTTTTGTCGTCTACCGAAAATGTAGGCATCGCCTCGACCCACTTAGTAAAATAATCTACCGCAAGGATGATATACGCATGCCCCCGGCCGAGTGAGGGTTACATGTAATAAAGTCGATACCCCACTTTGTAAAAAGACCGACGGCAATTATAGGGTGGAGAGAAGCAGGTGGAGCACGCATCTTACGATCAAAAATTTGACAATTGTGGCATTTTCAGACCGCATAGATACAATCTTTAAATAAAGGCGGCCAGAAATAACCAGCGCGCAACATCTTTTGGGCTGCGGCATACCCAGACATATGACCGCCACATGCTCCAAAGTGACAGTCATTTAGAACCTTTTTAGCTTCTTCATGAGTTAAACAACGTCGGAAAACAGAATCCGCCCCACGACGATAAAGTGTATCTCCAATAATTTTATATTGTTGGGATTGGAAATGTATTTTCCGTCGCTGAGATCATGAAATTTCAGGCCGAAAAGATTGGGTTTGGAGATAAACAATGATATATCCATACCATGGATCAAGAGTACTGATAAGAAACAAAGATTCGTCCGTAATGGGCTCTTCCGCCACAGTTTCAGTATCAGCACGTGGGAAATCACACATCAATTCCGCAAATACCAAAGATTTCTTTGCCTTGGATTTTTCAAATTCCAAGTCAAATTCCTGCAGGATAACTATCCATTTGGAATACTTGCCCCCTAGCAATTGTTTGGTCAAAATATAGATCATAGGGTTACGGTCAGAAATTACTGTAGTTTTGCGTAGTAAGATGTAATGATGAAATCTTTGGACAGCTTGAACAGTTGCCAAGGCCAATTTCTCCACATGCAAATATTTAAGCTCAGTCGGATTCAAAGTTTGACTAAGATAGTAAACCACATGTTCGTTGTTGAATTCATCTTCCTGAACTAAAACCATCCCAATGGTAGAATGAGAAGCGGCGAGCTATAAGAAGTAATCCTGGTTGTAGTTGGGAGGATGCAATAACGGTGCATGGGTCAACACGTGTTTAAGTGCATCAAAATATTTGTCAGCTATCTCATCCCAAGAGAATGGAGTATTCTGTTTCAACAACCTGGTAAAACCCTTTGTTATCTCAGCGTAGTTAGGAATGAAACGACGTAAAAATTTTGCTTTCCCTTGCAAACATTGGAGTTGGCGAAGAGTCGAAGGAGGAGGCAAATTGACAATAGCTTCAACCTTCAAGGGATCGACATGAATGCCGACTTTTGAAACAACAAATCCCAGTAAACAACCTGTTTCTATACAGAAAACACATTTGTGTGGATTCAGCCTAATTCGATAATGCCTACATCTCATAAAGATTGCTCATAAATGAGTGAGATGATCGGCTCTATGTAATGAATGGGCAGGTAAATCATCGAGATATGGCTGCACAATGTGCTTGATGTCATGAAATGCGTAAGACATAGCCCTTTGAAAAGTTGCTCTGATGTTCTTCAATCCAAAAGGCAATTTGCAGTAAGCAAACGTCCCCCATGGACAAATGAAAGCCGTTTTTGGTTGATCAGCAGGGAGTATGTTGATTTGATTGTAACCAGAAAAACCATCCATAAAGGAGAAAATTTCACTGCCGGCACAATCATCAATGATTTGATCGATATAGGGGGTTGGATAATTGTCTTTAGGACAAGCTCGATTAATATCCCTATAATCGATACATATTCTTATCGTTCCTTGCTTTTTGTTAACAGGAACAATATTCGATACCCAATCCGTTAAGGGAATTGGATAAATGAAACCTACTCGAAGTAATTTCTCAACTTCAGCTTTAATAGCAGCAGCTTTTCTCGGATGTATCTGACGCAAACGTTGCCGGACAGGTTTAGCATCCGGGTAAGTTTTAATTTGATGGACAACAATTGATGGATCGATTCCTGGAATTTCTTCATATGACCAGGCAAACAGGTCAAGGAATTATTGAAATAGAGCTTTATAAGTTTGGAGTTCATTATCCGTACAAGAAGCACCTATATGAATGTTTTCAGCAATTCCTGGTTTAACTGAAATGTCAATAAGAACCGTTCGAGAGATATTTCCCAAATTTAACTCAGAATCAGGATGTTGCAATGGATTCTGTGGTTCTTTGACATAATCAGTAGTAAAAATAGATGAAAAATCATTTTCAAAATGATCAAGCTCAGGTAAAAATGAAGATCGATGATGAAGATCTTCCCATGGTAAATCATCAACAGACAAAAGTTCACGAATCTGTTCATCAGTATGAACAAGCTCGGAAAAAGTTGTTGAATCTGAGGTTGATATTGAAAGTGATTCTCCATGGACCACATTCATTAGATCAATTTCGGTTGAATAAGGATCAGAAAACGACTGTACAACCTGATATGCAATTTCATAAGGACTCAAATGCATCGCATCACCAAATAAATCCACCTCAGACTCAGAAGGTACGATCCAAGGATCATCAAAATCAATAGTGTTTGATGAAATCATATGAATAGTTGCAGTAGGAGGTGATACGTTAGGAGGAGGAAAGGAAAAAGTTCCTAGTAAACCAAAATCTTTAATCAATCCTACCCCAACATCCTTGTAAGGGATAGTTGTTTTACCGACATGTTGGATACTTTCATAAGAGGTTGGGTCGCATGAAAAATAAGTCAACTGGTCTATTGTAACGATATTTCCATTATGAGGAAACTTGATAAGCCGAAAGACCGATGAAACAACAGCAGTCATAGCCTAAGACCAGCTGTGACCCAAGAGAAGGTTGTAATCTAGAGGGGCATCAACCACTTCCACGTCTATATTAACAGTTTTGCCTTCAACCCCTATAGGTAAATCATGTAGAATGCCAAAAGGATGGAACCCACGGCCATCAAAAGCCTTTAGAATTGTTGGGGATTGATTGAGTGTAGGATAACCAAGCGACCTCCAACACTGGATCGACAAAATACACGTAGATGCTCCCTCATCAATTACAGTCCTAAAGCAAGGTCTATTTTTGACTAACACTGGAATCTGGAAAGCCATTTGATGAGGTAGGCGAGGTGTACTATTCTCTAAATCAAAGATTATAAGGTTCGAATCTTGAATATCAACAGCTCCTATAGCCGACAATAGTAATTTACGTTGTGCTGGGCATGATTGCAGCACCTCCAAAGCCGACATTGCTGAAGGGGAAATAGCTAAGTCTTCAACAATGTTATAATTCTGAGCAGCTCTCGCATGTGGATTGAAAGCTGACTTCCGAAGTATACCTTTAGCAGGCGGTTTGATTACTAAGTCTGGGTTAGGTTTCTCGATCTATAGCGGATCAGAACTATAAGGAGTTGAAGTTGATGGGTTTGAATTAGAAGATTCTGCTTCCTTACCACCAACAGGACTTTTACTACCATAATCTTGCGATCACCTCGCAATCCTGACATGGGACATCATCATTATGGGTTCTTCTGAGGCATTAGAGGAAGAACCAATCATCTTACTATATTGACTAGGAAAAGGATCCTTCAAGACAGCAGGCGTTTGAGAACCTTTGACGATTTTCGCAACCTCAGCTCGATGTGGGCAATCTCTTGTAAAATGCTCCTCTTCACAAATGAGACAAGGATAGTAAGGTTTACGTTTCTCGTCAGTAGATTCAATTTTATTTGATTTCTCTTTTGAGTTTTGTTTATTTTTATTCTTCCCTTTCTTTTTACCACTGGATTTTGATTCACGACATGAATATCGGCAGGAATTTCAGCGGAAGAGTCTCCTATCGGGGAATCTGGTAAAGTTATAATAGGGGAAGAATTATTTGAAGATTTCTTCTTGCTTTGGTGCTAACTGAACCAATCATACCATCAGCAACATGAGACCCTGAAGGAGTTGCAGTTATTTGATTTTGTCTCGGAAGGTCGAGGATTTTTTCGTGTAAAGTACTCGACTGCGTATAAACGAGGTCAAGGTACTGAGCTTGAGCAATTACTTGCTCTTCAGTAACAACTCCTGCCTTAGCTACATCCTTAGTGATTTTAGGTAATAATGATTTAACAAACCATTCTGCTAAAATTTGATCCGGAATAAAAACTTTCACTAAACGTCATTCATGAATATGATCTGAAATGTATGTGGACGTTGACTGTTTTAATGAAGTTAATAATTTCGTGCCGTTGTCATATCTGACATGCAACTGAAAATGAGTTAAGAAAGAAGTGGCTAACCGATTAAAATTATAAAAAGAAGCTCACAGTAACTCAATGTACCACTTGGCCGCAAGACCAATCAGAGTGCGCTGAAAAAGACGTAAGTGAATTGAATCATCAATAATGGAATTAGATGCACACCAAAGGTGATAAGTCATCACATGGTTTGACAGATCCTCTCCTGATTTACCTTCAAACTTTGGGATATCACTGGGCAACTTATTCGGCATTGGCGGCCAAAACGGAAGATAATTAATCGGATCATTCGTAAGGCGTGACAAATTAGGCAAGTCCAAAGTTGCAATAAACGGTAACTGACGATTAGGGTCACGAAAACCTTGGGTCATAAGACCAGCCCCAGGAGGAGGATATCCAGGATAACTTGGAATTGGAATTGCATTTGGAATATTATATCCTCCCGAAAAACCAGGATTAACCGGACCAAACTGGGGTTGAAGGAAAAACTGTTAATCTAGATGTGGAAGTGGTCGATGCCCCTCTAGATTACAACCTTCTCTTGGGTCGCAACTAGTCTTATGCTATGACTGCTGTTGTTTCATCAATATTTCGGCTTATCAAGTTTCCTCATAATGGAAAGATCGTTACAGTAGACCAGCTGACTTATTTTTCATCCGACCCAACCTCTTCTGAAAGTATCCAACATGTCGGTAAAACAACTATCCCTTACAAGGATGTTGGGGTAGGATTGATTAAAGATTCTGGTTTACTAGGAACTTTTTCCTTTCCTCCTCCTAACGTATCGCCTCCTACTGCAACTATTCATATGATTTCATCAAACACTATTGATTTTGATGATCCTTGGATTGTACCTTCCGAGTCTGAGGTGGATTCATTTGGTGATGCGATGCCTTTGAATCCCTATTAAATTGCATATCAAGCTGTACAGTCGTTTTTTAACCCTTGTTAAACCAAAATTGATCTAATGAATGTGGTCCATGGAGAATCACTTTCAATATCAACCTCATATTCAACAACTTTTTTCGAGCTTGTTCCTACTGATGAACAGATTTGTGAACTTTTGTCTGTTGATGATTTACCATGGGAAGATCTTCATCATCGATCTTTGTTTTTTCCTAAGCTTGATCATTTTGAAAATGATTTTTCATCTATTTTTACTACTAATTATGTCAAAGAACCACAAAATCCATTGCAACATCCTGATTCTGAGTTAAATTTGGGAAATATCTCTCGAACGGTTCCTATTGGCATTTCAGTTAAACCAGGAATTGTTGAAAACATTCATATAAAGTCGGGGTCCGCAGGTTCCGCATGTTCCGCATTCATTGGAGTCGCCAATTTGTCAGCCGGATAAATCATTCTTGCGGACAAGACCGATCTCCCTAGTATCAACAGATATCTAGCAACAAGCAGGACAAGCAAATCTACCTTTCTCTAAATATATTGTGATTCATTAATAAAAACTAAAGAGGTGTTTTAGACCCTACCTTAAGTCCAACGCTAGTTTGTGGCAGCCACGCTTCGACCATCTGAACGAGTTTCCTTTTGAGAATTTGCAATCACAAACAAGCGCACATCAAATAACACCTGCATAGCCAATATAATAAATCATATTCATCATGGTGATCAAGGAATCCATGAAATAAACCATAAAACACAGCTTATTGAGAAAAATAAACTTGATTGTATTAACTTTGAAAATAGAAGAACTTTACAACCTTTGGTGCCTTGATGTTGTACAAGCTCCTCCTAGGGTCCGAAACAGGAATCTCCTCTACTTTGACAAGCCTCACACTCTTCCAAATGAGATCAACAAGGTATGTAATCTTTCCTCACAAAAGTTCAATTAGGAAGACTAAGTTCCAGCAGCATTTCACCTCAAAAATCCTCAGCTTTCAACCTCCCTAGTAACCAACCCAATGCTTCATTTTATAGTGCAAAGGAAGGAGGTTACAGGTCAACTTTTGAAGGGATAGAGTCCTCCTTCAAAGGGATAATTTCCTCACATCAAGGAGTTAGATCCTTAAGGTATGGGATGCATGAACCTTAAAGGAGCGAACTTGCCACCTCAAGATTCCTTCTAGAAGCTTCCAGAAATGACTCAAAGTGAGTTTTTAAGAATGTACTTGCGCCTTTTTTACTTTTACTGGGGTCCACACCCATTACACAGAGACAGAGCGGTCAGATACGCAGGGGGCATGACCAGTAGGTGCGAGACTGCAGGTAATGCTAAGAGAAAGTGCGAAACCAGAGTTTTAGAGACTTTTAAGGGCTTTCTCTTATTTTTCAACGCTTGACATGAAGAACTGAGGTTTAAGACTTGCAAAGGAGGAAATTATGAGTGGTGATAGACTCACACCGATTGTAGAATGTCATGGTGACAATATTTTGCGCAACACATCTCCTGACAGTTGAACCACTCAAAGAGGGCATCAGAGAATGAAATCTGTGACTGGCCAGCATGTCTAGCCATGAGGTCAACCCATCTCTGCATCTGTGGTTCCCTCGGTGCTGGTAATCCTAGTGAAATGTACTGTGGTTGCATCAGTGGAATCCTCTCCAAGGCGAAAGCAGTCATAATGGAACCATAACCGAAGTTCTTGGATCTTCCATTCTTCACCTTGGAAAGTTGTTCTTTTATAATCGGAAGCACTGCCTCACACCAGTTGAATACCTTTAGTTCCAGGCATTCTAAAGCATACTGCATATACGATCTATTGGCCAAAGTAAGCACCGCACTACCAGCCAATCTAGCAAAGGTGAATAAAATAGTCCTCAAGGACCAGTCAGTGACATCTCGAATACTAATCTTGCCATCCTTGCTCGGCTGAGATCCATCTCTACAGAACTGGCGAAGATAGTCCCTCACGAATTCACCCCCATGGGCAGATCCTGATAGTGAGAGAGGGGCACCATGCCTCGATGACCCGGTCAACAAGTAGATATCCTCAACTATCAAAGGAATGGATTTTCCTCTAATCTGGAACACCTAGTTGGTTGGATCTCATGCATCGAGAAGATATTGCAACAAATTGATTTGTTGCCTCATGCTAGATATGCATAAGAATTTGAGCAAGCCACAGTTTCGCAATGCAATAACCATACCCGGATCATGTAAGGCAATCATGTCCTCTTCTTCATGCTCATGTTCAAACCATGTAACACCCATCTTGATTCGATGAATCTCTGAAACACAAACAAGAGATGAATTAGGATCTTGATTTGGGCAAAAACAGGCAAAAATTTCATGAGAAAACACTTCATAAACTTTCCCTCCTGCGCCCATCGCACCCTAGCTATGTACAGGGTGGGATGCATACTGACTGGCTAGTGGCCAACTCAGTATGCATCGCACTTTTCGATGCATACTGACTGGCTAGTGGCCAACTCAGTATGCATCGCACTTTTCGATGCATACTAGGTGCAATGTGGAGAGAACGAGTTTTTCAAACCCCTGAGGCCCAAAAGAACAGGAAAAGTTGCTCAAAATCAGAAAAGGAAGGAATGCAATTAAAGAGCTCAGGGTTAGCTCCTACCTGGTCCTGACGGCGCTAAGAATAGTCCACTGGACCTCCCAAAATCAGCTGGTTAAATTTGAGGGGGAAAATACCTCCAGAGCTCCAACAATCCCAAAGTTGAATGAAATGGTAAAAATGAGAGGTAAAACTGCTTTTATGTTACTATTCACGTAATTCAAGTAAGATGTTAGTTTTAACTCATTTTTCAAGCATGTATTTATGTTTCTAATCAAGTTGATGGAGTAATTGAACAGGTTGTGCGACCGTCGAAAGAACACAGTGTTAATGGTAAATTGAGCATCTCTGACTATTATCAGCGAGCAATGTTTCCGCAAAGTTCAAGATCGTTAAAAAATAAACCTAGCACTGAGCACATGTTGGCACAAGGTTCAAGCTCATTAAAAAATAAACCCGCCACTGAGCACATGTTGGCACAAGGTTCAAGCTCATTAAAAAATAAACCCGCCACTGAGCACATGTTGGCACAAGGTTCAAGCTCATTAAAAAATAAACCCGCCACTGAGCACATGTTGGCACAAGGTTCAAGCTCATTAAAAAATAAACCCGCCTTTCAATAAATAACCTTTGTGATTGCATTGCTATCAGCCTTTTGAGCCTTGGTCGTGTTCTTATCATCACCACCACTCTTTTAGCCGATCATACGCCTCCACTTGATTGTTTACCCTTTTGAGGAACAGCTGCGATGAGTGATTCTGTTAGCCACCCTCTTTTACTGCCATGTTTGAGAAGTTCCAAACTTACCTGGAACCAGTTGCTACCCGAAAACACCACTTGTTCCTCAAAAACGAGTCTCTTTTAAGCTCTTTTTAGACTCATAAAATATGAAAAGATTGTCGAGCTACTGGCCTTTCCAGCTCGTTAAAGTAAAGGGAAGCGCCATCCCTCCTCTACATTTTAATCTTTTTGGACCTGAGGGATCATTCCACAAAAAGATCAAGCGCTTGCCTTTTTCGACTCGCTAAAACTATCGAAAACTCATCCCTTTCGTATTATTTTATACTTTTACGGACTTAAGGGATTATGCCATGAAAAAGGACTGCTGGAGTTTCCTTTTTGTCCCTTTTCAAACTCTCTAAACATTAAAAGGACCGAGTTATCTTTGTCGTTAAACTCGTTAAAACAATAGTGACAAACTTGTCTATCCGGACAAGAGCGAGTTTCGCTATCACTAGGCTTGCTAAAACATAGTGACAGGTTTGCCCGAAGGGAAAATTATAGAACAAGCATATGTTATCCTCCTCGAGCTTGACAAAATAAAGAGGTACTGGTCAGCAATGACTGGGGAAAAAGGGAAGAAAACTTGAAGAACTTCATTAGTAGCAAGTTGCTCTTGAACATGACACTTTCACTCCATCACCATGATTGAGTCAGGTTGGGTTATTCCGTTCACCGGTTACATCACCATTGGTCCTCCGTACCATCCATTTTTGGGGTTAACGCTACCAATCCATTTCAGTGTCATCAATATGTTCAAGAGAAGTCGCTCAGAGAATTCACCAACCCAGCTAACGCCTCATCCACTGCAATACCTTCACTCTCCATTTTTCATGACCGCCATTCCTAAACCTTGTATCATCAGATCATTTTCACCTCCACAAAATCATTTGCTTCATTTTGTGTCATAGATGTGGGATTCATTAAGGCCCTCCTACAACGGGTCACTTCTTGTTGACATCAGCTCATTATCCAAGAAGTTGACTTAGGAACAACCCTTTCAGTACTTTGAAGCTTGCATTCCTCAATGGCAAGTTTCTCACTTCCGGCGACAGGTTTACATCAATGGCCTTCGACCGAAAGATTTTGCGTGGTGTTCGACATCGACTCACATATTCACACCACATGAATTGTATTGCAGTACCTTGAGGGTCATTATCATTATCAGTGATTCCTCTCGCGCCTGTTAACAGCTTACATCATTGGCTGGTAATCAGGCGATGTCTTTCCATGTTCGACTTAAAAACATCTTTTTCACATGGATCGACTTATACAACGGGCAAAGATTGAACAAGTTTGAAGACCCCGGATCTAGTTTCATCCATTCAGGTTGCGATATATTCAGGAAAATAAAGACATCAAATGTACTCCATAGCTACACAGATGATCATCCAAGCTAGGGATGATGGTTCTACTAGAATCACCAGTCTGCGACAGCCAACGATTGTCTGTCGTATGTACATGAAAATGAATTTATAAAGCTGAGCATGGGAATGCCCTCCTCAGCTAGATCATGAAAATATTATGAAGATAATGTATTGTATTTTATCTTATTACAGGTCACCTTCCAATTCGAAAAACCTCGGATCCTCATGATAAAGCATTTCACCCAACATCAGAAAATTTATGACCTCATGCTTTAGGGGGCAACTGTTATAGACATATTTGGGCACTGCAACCCCAATCACATATGTCGATAAACCATGGGCTCTTAAACCCCTAAAAGTGTTGTTTCATACCCTAAAGGATCAAGGTCAGCTGATCCCTGAAGTTCCACCTGAAAAACTACTCATAACTGGTCAAAACTGACCCATACAGACTGCTCTTTGGCCCAGGTGGGATGCATCTCACCTATTACACACGGGGGGTTTGATGCATACTAAAAAGGCCTTCTGTAGGGTGCGATGGGTGAGAGTCGACAAATGCCATAGGCAGTTGGCTAAGTGGAAACCCAGAGAATCTTCTAGAAACTACTCATATGACACTTGCCTCTCTGAATTCGCCCAGGGATGAGTAAGAGATCATGAAATCTGACACTAATCAAAAACCCAGAAGCTGACTCACCCCCCTGCAAATATCTATATATGGATCCCTCATCCTAGAGATCCAGGGGCTGGAATTTTGTATTTTGTAAGGAAGTGTTGTTGATTTCTCTATGAAACATTGTATTGTTGGGTGATCTAGCTTTTCATGAGGTGAAGAGGGCTTTCATGCTGGGAGGATGGCACTGGATCAGACAGTTGGGTTGTAATCCTCTCTTCTACTTCTATCAATAAAGTTATTTGAGTTTTCCTCCATATACTTGCGTATTTATGAATCTTGTATTTGTGTATGCATTTGTATGGTTAATGTACTTCTGATTCTACATTGTTTATGGTATCATAGATCTCTATGCTTTGATGGTTTCTTGTTGCTTTGCCTCTACAGGTGTTCTTTGAAGCGGGACAAGTGAGAAAGGAGTGGCAAGCTCTATCAAAGGAGAGAGGAAACAAGCAAGGAGCCAAGCGAAAGACTAAGGTTGGTGCTCTCTGCTTCTCTCTTATCTATCTCCCATAAAGGAAAACACAAGTTACTTTGAATTGTTTGTTTCTAAGATAGCTACCCATCTTAGTGGGACTAGCAGATCTGAATAGACACTAGTTTTCCCGGAAACACATGTGCCCACAAGGTAGCAAAGAGAATCAAGTGCTAGTCCGATTTGTGGACCCCTATCATGCGTTGAAGCATAGTCTTAAGAAATTTTCTAATCGCCTCAACTTATCCGTTGGCCCGAGGATAATAGGGAGTGGAATTTTCATGTTAAATTCCCAATTTGGTAGCTAATTCGGTCATCATATGATTTCAAAAGTTCTTCCCGTGATTTGTTACTATTGCTTGTGGAACACCAAACCTAGCAATCACGTGGTTGAAGAAAAAGTATTGAGTCATTTCGTCGGTATTATTGAATGTAGGCATCGTGTTGGCCCACTTAGTTCAGTAATCAACATCAACAACGATATACCCATGTTCCCTGACCGAGTGAGCGTTACATGTCATTAAATCGATGCCCCATTTCGCAAAGGGACCAACAGCGACAACGGGATGCAACAAAGCAGGGGGAGTGCAGAATTTTCGATCGTAGATATGGCACGCATAACATTTATGCACTATGAGGATACAGTCACGAAAAATGGTCGGCCAAAAGTAACCGGCGCGTAAGATATTTTGCGTAGTAGCATAACCAGATAACTATTCGTCGCATGCCCCCGAGTGGCATTCATTCAAGACTTTCTCGTCCTCCTTAAGAGTGAGGCACCTCTGTAAAATCGTATCGATACCACGATGGTAAAGGGTGTCACTGATAATCATGTAGTTTTGGTATTGGTACTGAACACGTCGTTGCTTAGAGCGAGAGCTATTAGGTCGGAAAGTCTGGGTCTGGAGATAGAAGAGAAAATATCCATACCATGGGTCAGATGACGAGATCAGGAAAAATGACTCGTCTCGTATGGAATATTCAGATTTAGATTCAACATCAAGGGAAGGGAGATCTCACATTATCTCGACAAATAATAAGGATTTCTTTGACTTGGATTTGATGAATTTGATCAGGTGCACATGTCCTAAGGTCGTAAAATGCTCAAAATTTAAAATGCTCAGAACTGGTTCAAAGTTGAACGACTGGAAATTGCTCGTCTTCCTGATTCCAGCGCCGCAAACGGTTCGAAAAACGGTCGCCGTATGAGGAAGTTATGGCAAAAAGAAGAATTTGTCAATAACATTGTAATTTTGAATTTTCAAAAAAAAAAAAAAAAAAAGGAATATTCCGCAGAATATTCCTTGGAATATTCCAGGGAATATTCCCTTTTCAGCAACCAATCACAGGCTGCCACGTGGCAGGCCCGGAGGCCGCCACGTGGCCCCCAGATGACGTCAACAAGCATTATGGGTGCATATTTAAAATTTTTGGGAGTTCAAAGTTTTGAACCCACGACCTCAGCTACCACAATACAACACCTTACCATTAGGCCACAGGAGCGGATCTATCATATTGGTGGAAAAAAGTTATTTTAAAGTTTAACTTTCTGTTGGGCGGGGCCCGAAGGGGGCCAGCCCCCATACCATATGATCATGGGCCCATAACTGTGGGCTCAACCCCCCAACCGCGGGCACGAAATCCGAGATAAACCGCCATCCATGCATAAGCATTTAATGTAACTGCAGTTCGTTTGGCGGAGATTCTGGCAGGAGCACCAAAATTGGCGGGCCCGCCATATTTGGCGGGCCTAACCGGACTCCAACTAAAGTTAGCTGGAGTGTTTCTAGGCATAACTGAAGGAAAACTTTAATTGGCCATAACTTTGGCTAGGAAAGGCGGTTTGGACGAATTTTTTTTTTTTTTGGGACCTTCTCAAGCCATTGGTGTAGGTCTTACAGCCATCTGATGTAATTTGTAGAGGTTTTGGGGCCGTGGAAGTTCTAGGAGCCACGAGGGCCCAGTATTGTGAAGACTGTATAGGGTTGCAGGTATCCATTGGAGGTGAACCAGTAGTCAATCCTGAAGGATTCAAGTGTTCTGAATCCATTTTTACCATCTATTCCACCTATAGATGCTTCTATTCAGCTGTATATTCAATTTGAGCATTTAATGAAAACAAGGACAAGCCCATTTGGGAGCTTTGGACCCAGCAGACGTAGCCCAGGAGGGGTGAACTGCTTTATCAACTTCTTTTGCATATGTGGTTGATTTATTTTTTAGAACAAATTCGTTTTAGTGTGTTAAACAGTAAAAGGAAATAAATCTGCTATGCTTAAATGGGTCATGAATAGCTGAAAATTTCATTTGTTTTCTTTCTACAAGACATGGAAATCTTTTAAACATGTATATTTCTGAATTGAATACCTTGCAAACAATTTACAAGTAGTTTCAAATTCAGATCCAGTTGGTATCAGAGCAGGTTTTTGTGCAAAGATCTTCTAACTGTCTTGCAAGTATTGATGCTTACCAGGTTGAAACTTAAAAGAGGGGAAGGACAGTTGACTAGAGAACGAGAGAATCCTCAGTCAAGGAAGGCCAGAGAGCCATCACCTCCACCTTCAATTTCACCCTCAAGAGTCTCAACAGAAGCTTCAAGAATGTCTGCACATGAAGGAGAAATTCCTGCAGACATGGATCCAAAAGAAGAAGAAAGAGTCTTCACAAAGGCTTTCTTGGACCTCACTGAAATGGTGAGGATATTATACCAAGAAAGAAATGAGAAATTGGCTGGAGAAGGGTCCAAACATCCACATGAAGGAGAGGGCTCTTCAGGAGGTAAGAAGGATGATGATCATTCCAAGAAAGGACATGGAGGAAATGGTGATCCACCCCCCCCATCGTCACCTTCTTCCTCTTCATCCTCGTCTTCTTCTTTTGTGCATAAGCATAGATTCTCTGGAAAAAGTCCTTTTTTGAAGCTTGATGTAAAATTCGAATTACCTATGTTTAATGGTGAAGTGAATGCAGAAAAGCTTGACAACTGGATTAGGCAGTTGGAAGTTTACTTGAGGATCCAGAATATTCATGATGATGCCACCAAGATTCAGTTGGCTTCTTTGAGAATGGATGGAGCAGCATTGGTCTGGTGGGAGGCTGAGACTAAAGAGGAGATCAACAAATTTTGTAAGGTTACCTTAACATGGACTGAATTTCTGTTAGCCATTAAAAAACAGTTTTATCCTCTTGCTCACATGCAGAAAGCCATTATGAATTGGAAAAATTTCAGACAACTTAAGGGTCAGAGTGTCCAAGACTACACCCAAGAATTCAGGAGAAGAGCTCTCTTGTTAGGGGTAGATTTACAGACCCAGGAAACCTTGCTGAAATACATTGGTGGCTTGCATAGCTACCTTAGACACACCATCTTGATGTTTAACCCTACTAGCCTGGACGAGGTTTGTGTCCAAGCTACCCATTTAGAGGCAAGGGGAAAAAACACATTTGAAGAGGGTAGAAACAAGCCCCCCAAGGGGAAAAACAAAGAGAAAACCTCCAAGGGAAAGGGCAAAAAGAATGCATCTGTCAAACAGGAGAGTGAGAAAGTGATATGTAAACACTGTTCTAAACCAGGCCATGAGGAGAAAAACTGTTGGAAATTACATCCTGAAAAAAGACCTCAATCTAAAAAATCCAAAGGGAAACAAAAAACTGCTGCTACTACATCTACACCACAGGATTTAGGGGATGATTCAGGTGATGAAACCAAAATTGCAGCCATGGGTTTGAAAAACTTGAAGGGAAAAGAAATTGAAACTCAAGCCAGCACTAGTACCTCAAACTGCCATGTACAAGCTCCTAATGAGGAAGAAAGAATTGAACTGTTTCATGTGAGGGTGATTTCAAAACATACTAAATTGACACACTTTTTGATAGTGGGTCACAAGCAAACCTTATATCAGAGGACTTGGTCAAGCAGCTTAAACTTGAGACCGTTCCACATCCAAAGCCATATCCACTTGGATGGATTTGCAAGGATGCAAATTTACAAGTTTCAAGAAAGTGCACATTGCGCTTTGCAATTACTGCACATTTTATTGACACAGTTGAACTTGATGTGGTACCTTTTGATATAGCAGGAATTGTTTTGGGAAGTACTTACTTGTTTGACAGGAAAGCTATCTTTCATCGCCATGAAAACAAATATCATCTTTTCAAAGATGGCAAGGAGTTCATTGTTAGAGCTCATCGCAAGAAGACAAATATAGCGATGGTGAATGCAGGACAAGTAAAAAGGCTGGTCAATTCAAGTAAGAATTTTGTTCTTCTTATGATTAAGCCCAAGGTTGATGTGAATCATGAGGCATTTGACAATTGTGATCCAAAACTTAAGTCAGAACTGTATGATGTAGTTGATGCATATCATGAGATGTTTCAGGAGCCAACAGGTTTGCCTCCTAAGAGGGAGATTCAGCATGAAATCCATTTGCATCCAGATTGTCCTCTTCCAAACATAGGCATGTACCGCATGTCTATTATGGAGAATACTGAAATAAAGAAGCAAATCAAGGACTTGTTGGACAAGGGTTTCATAAGGCCAAGTACTTCGCCATGTGGGTCACTGATTGTATTGATTCCAAAGAAAGATGGCACCTGGCGTATGTGTGTTGATTTCAGGGCCTTGAACAAGATAACGGTAAAGAATCGTTACCCACTCCCAAGGATAGATGACTTGCTAGACCAGCTGAAAGATGCTCGATATTTCACTAAGCTAGATTTGCGCAGTGGATATCATCAAGTAAGAATTGAAGAAAGTGACATTTGGAAGACAGCCTTTAAAACCAAACAAGGACTCTTTGAGTGGCTTGTGATGCCGTTTGGTTTGTGCAATGCACCTGCAACTTTCATGCGTGTAATGGATGATGTCTTGCGTCCTTTTCTTGATGATTTCGTTATTGTCTACTTAGATGACATCTTAATTTTCAGCAAGTCTAGAGAAGATCATGTCATGCATGTTAGGAAAGTACTTGATGTTTTGAAGAAGAATCAGTTATTTCTTAAAATGTCAAAGTGTGAATTTGGAAAGACTTCTTTGGTTTATTTGGGACACATAGTAGGAGGAGGTGCTTTGAGAATTGATCCTGCTAAGATTGAGGCTATTGTGAAGTGGCCTACTCCCAAATCCATAACAGAGGTAAGAAGTTTTTTGGGTGCAGCTCAATATTGGAGGAAGTTTATCTCTAACTTCTCTTCTATAGCAGCTCCTATGCATGTAGTGACAAGTGTGAAGCATGCTTTCCAATGGGGAGGCAAGCAGAAAAAAGCTTTCGAATCTTTGAAAGAGAAGATTAGTTCAGCTCCAGTCCTTGCATTACCAGATTTGAGATAGCCATTTGAGATACAAACCGATGCTAGTGATTATGCCATGGGTGCAGTTCTTCTACAGCATGGTAAGCCTATTGCTTTTCATTCTGAAACTTTTAATGGTGCTGTTGTAAATTATCCTACATATGATAAGGAGTTGTATGTGTTGGTACAAAGCGTCAAAAAGTGGAAACACTATTTGATGGGCAAAGAAACTGTTATACATACCGACCATCAGCCCTTACAGTACTTGCAATCACAAAGCAAGTTACAACAGTCACGACACTTCAGATGGATGAGCTTCTTGCAACAATTCCATTTGGTAATAAGGTACAAGAAAGGTACTTTGAATAAGGTTGTTGATATGCTTTCAAGGCCTATTATTGGTGATGTTACTTTACTTAAGAATGATTCCATTGTACATGATAGTTACATAGAACAATATGCATCTGATGATGACTTTAAAGATGTGTATGCTAACTTGAGTAAAGGGAATCATGTAGAGGAAAATGACTATCACATGCATAAAAATTTGTTGTTTCATTTGGGAAAGTTGTGTATACCACAGGGGGAGAGAATAAATGTCATAAGAGAAGCTCATTCTTCTCTTATTGCTGGCCATTTTGGTGTAAGCAAAACAGTTGCACATCTACAGAGGTATTGCTATTGGCCTCGCATGGTAGATTCTGTTTCAAGGTTCATAAGAGGTTGTTCATTATGTGCTACAAGCAAGCCTAGTAATAGGAATATTGGCTTGTATACTCCTTTGCCAGTACCTTCTAGACCATGGGAGAGCATCTCTATGGATTTTGTAGGAGGTTTGCCAAAATCTAGAAAGCAGCATGATTATTTATATGTAGTAGTTGATCGTTTCAGCAAAATGTGTATACTTATGCCTTGTAAGAAAACTATAACTGTTGAACAAACTGCTGAATTATTTTTTCATCATGTATGGATTCACTTTGGTTTGCTTACTTCCATTATTAGTGACAGGGATTCCAGATTTGTGGGGAATTTTCGGTCCAACCTATGGGAGATGATGGACACAAAGTTGAAGAAAAGTATTGCTTTCCATCCGCAAACAGATGGACAAACCGAAGTTGTGAACAGAACCATTGTGCACCTCTTGAGAGGTTATTGCAGCAAGCATCCCAAGCTTTGGGATGAACATTTGCACTACATACAGCATGCTTACAACCGTGCCAAGCACTCTTCCACAAACACCTCACCGTTTGAATCTTGTTTTGGTTACTTGCCAAAATCACCTCTTGATTTCATTCTTGAGAAAGATGTTGCCATTGAGGGACATAGTGATATTGACAAAGCTCATTCATTCATTGAAAGAATTCAGCAAATACATCAGCAAATTCAAGAACAGCTTGAGAAGAGTCAAGGCAAGTACAAGGAAAGACACGACAAGCATAGAGTCGATCACAAGTTTCAAGAAGGGGATAAGGTATGGCTGTACATTAGTAAGGAAAGGATGCAAGGAGAAGGTAAAAAGCTTAAGCCTATTCGTTATGGTCCATTCAAAATCCTCAAGAAGGTTGGAAATAATGCTTTTCAATTAGATTTGTCTTCCTACATGCAAATGTATTCTATTGTCAATGTGGAGAACTTACGTTTATATGAACCTCCTTTGATTGTTGATCATGAAAGTGTTGTTCAGCTGCCATCTATAGAAGATTTCTCGCCAGAATTCTTAGATGAGCTAAAAGAAGATACAGTCCTTGACAGAAGGACACGCACTTCAAGGAGGGGCAGTGTAGATTATGTTCGGGTTGGTTTCAAAGGCAGCAAACCGAACAAGGCAAAGTGGATGGAGGTGGACAGAGTGAGGGAGTTGTACCCTCACCTATTTAACAGGTAGTTGAAGGCTTTTGGGGTCCAAAAGCTTCCCAATGGGGAGGCGTGATCAGGTGCTCATGTCCTAAGTGTCGTAAAATGCTCAAAATTTAAAATGCTCAGAACTAGTTCAAAGTTGAATGACTGGAAAGTGCTTGTCTTCTTGATTCCGGCGCCACAAACGGTTCGAAAAACGGTTGCCATATGAGGAAGTTATGGCAAAAAGAAGAATTTGTCAATAACATTGTAATTTTGAATTTTTCAAAAAAAAAATTAAAAAGGAATATTCCGCAAAATATTCCTTGGAATATTCCAGGGAATATTCTCTTTTTGGCAACCAATCACAGGCTACCACGTGGCAGGCCCAGAGGCCGCCACGTAGCCCCCAGATGACGTCAGCAAGCATTATGGGCGCATATTTAAAATTTTTGGGAGTTCAAAGTTTTGAACCCACAACCTCAGCTACCACAATACAACGCCTTACCGTTAGGCCACGGGAGCGGATCTGTCATATTGGCGGAAAAAAGGTGTTTTAAAGTTTAACTTTCTGTTGGGCGGGGCCCAAAGGGGGCCAGCCCCCCATACCATATGACCATGGGCCCATAACCGTGGGCTCAACCCCCTAACCGCCGGGCACGAAATCCGAGATAAACCGCCATCCATGCATAAGCATTTAATGTAACTGCAGTTCGTTTGGCGGAGATTCTGGCAGGAGCGCCAAAATTGGCGGGCCCGCCATATTTGGCGGGCCTAACTGGACTCCAACTAAAGTTAGCTGGAGTGTTTCTAGGCATAACTGGAGGAAAACTTTAATTGGCCATAACTTTGGCTAGGAAAGGCGGTTTTGGACGAATTTTTTTTTTTATTTTGGGTATTTTTGACCTTCTGAAGCCATTGGTGCAGGTCTTACAGCCATCTGAGGTCATTTGCAGAGGTTTTGGAGCCGTGGAAGTTCTAGGAGCCACTAGGGCCCAGTATTGTGAAGACTGTATAGGGTTGCAGGTATCCATTGGAGGTGAACCAGTAGTCAATCCTGAAGGATTCAAGTGTTTTGAATCCAGTTTTACCATCTATTCCACCTATAGATGCTTCTATTCAGTTGTATATTCAATTTGAGCATTTAATGAAAACAAGGACAAGCCCATTTGGGAGCTTTGGACCCAGCAAACGTAGCCCAGGAGGGGCGAACTGCTTTATCAACTTCTTTTGCATCTATGGTTGATTTATTTTGCAGAACAAATTCGTTTTAGTGTGTTAAACAGTAAAATAAAATAAATCTGCTATGCTTAAATGGGTCATGAACAGCTGAAAATTTCATTTGTTTTCTTTCTGCAAGACATGGAAATCTTTTAAACATGTATATTTCTGAATTGAATACCTTGCAAACAATTTACAAGTAGTTTCAAATTCAGATCAGAATTCCAGGTCAAACTCTCAGAGAATAACAATCCACTTAGAGTATTTTCCCACCAGCAATTGACGTGACAATATGTATGTCATATGGTTGAAAACAGAAATGACCGTAGTTTTGCAAAGCAAGATGTAATGGCGAAATATCTGGACGGCTTGAATCACTGCCAAAGCTAACTTTTCCACATGAGTATATTGGATCTCGGTATCATTGAGTTTTCGACTCAGATAAGAAATGGGATGTCGAATCCCCATAACGTCTTCTTGGAGATTATTGTCAATGGTATATGGGAAGGAGGAACAATGATGATGTCCGTCCCATGGCACAAAATTTGACATCATGATCTCCATGATGCTTTCGTCGATACAGAATGTACGCGAGAAAGGATCAGAGGGTGTTCCATAACACAATGATTGATTTACCCAATTAATTGAGGAAAAGTATTGAGCACAAGCTGAGTCTTTCTCAACGGGGATGAGTGGCATCCGGTTGCCAAAAATTTTGATGTCAGTTTCATCAGGGACAATCTATGGATTGACTAGGATCCTAGATGATGAGATCAAGTTGATATAAGCAACTAAAGTGGAGGAGCTGGGAAGGGGAGGGGGAGGGAATAAAAAAGCTCCCATAAGTGATGAATCCTTCAATAAACCAACTTCAACATGTTGATAGGAAAGTAAGGCTTCCCCTACAAGAGGGACACTTCCAGTAACATTAGAATCAAAGGTGAAAAAGGTGAGTTGATCTATGGCCACAATATTGCGTTTACTAGGAAAGGCGGTCATTCGAATATAAGTTGAAACGATGATAGCCATATCATAAACCCATGTACGTCCCAATAGAAGATTATAATCCAAAGGTCCATCAATAACTTCTACTTCAATGGAGACGACTTTTCCCCCTAATTCCACTTGGAGGGAATTCAGAATCCCACAAGGTTTGTATGTCCTTCCATCAAAGGATTTTAATGTGGTGGTCGATTGACTCAGTTGGGGTGAACCAATTGCCTTCCAGTAAGAAAAATACATGATGTAGGTTGAGGCTTCCTCATCCACAATAGAACGATGAATGTTCTTACCATGAACAATGACCTGAATCATAAAAGCTAACTGAGCCAGAAGTCGAGGGGTATAGTTTTCATGAGAGAAAACCACTAGGTTGGAATATGATGGATCTACACATCTGATATCTTATTACAAGGCCTTCTTTTGGGTGGGGTAGGTTTGCAACACCTCAAGAGTTGACATAGCCGAAGGAGACTGAGCGAGGTCTTTAACTACATTGTAATTTTAAGCAGCTCTCGAACGAGGGTTGAAAGTAGAGTTATGGATAACACCCTTCAGAGGCTTGATAGTCAATTCCGTAGGAACCAGAGGTGGAACATGATCATATGAAGGTGGTGTCAAACTAGAAGGTTGATCAGTAGCCTGACCGTTCGATGGATTTGCATTACCATAGTCCTTATTTCGAGTGGCCACCAAGACATCATATTTCAGCTATGAGGAAGAAAGCATCAAAATTGTGCTAGAGGAAGAAGCATCTTAGGTAACCATATGAGTCTCCTGATTAGGAAATGGGTCTGTCAGCATAGCAGGAGAAATGGATGATTTAAGAAACCGATTCACTTTAGCACGGTGTGGACAATCATGTGTAAAGTGATCCTTGTTACAAATCAAGAATGGGTAACGAGGCTTTCATTTATCATCAGAAGATGAATTTGTTTATTTATCCTGTTGTGAGAAATCTTTCTTTTTCTTAACTTTACCTTTCTTCTTGCTTCCAGGTTGTTGTTGAGACTTTCCTTTATCATATGAGACGACATTTATCTCAGAAGTAGAAGTCATAGGAGGATGAGATGGAGGGTTTTGTGCAGGAGCGGTAAGAGCAATACCAGATGGTTTACTCGCCGACTGTGAACTGGCAGAACCTATAATGCCATCGGCAGCATGAGATTCTTTACCAGGTGGAGGAGGAACAATATTCGAAGGTCTTGGAGTGTTTGGTATCTTATCATAGAGCATGCTCAATTGGGTATAAACTAGATCTAAATACTGAGCACGAGCAATAACTTGCTCTTCGGTCATGACTCCACCTTTGGCCACATCTTCTGTTATGGGAGCTAATAGAGATTTGACAAACCATTCCACTAACAACTGATCAGGAACATAAGTCTTGACCAACTAGCGACGACGTCTCCACTCATGAATGTGATCCGAAATGTGAGTAGAGTCTAATTTTTTGAAGTTAGTCAATAGTTTCATTCCAGTTTTGTATCTGATGGGAAATTGGAAATGTGTGAGGAAGGTAGTGGCTAAAGTGTTGAAGTCATGAAACGACACTCTAGGTAACTCAATATACCATTTAGCTGCGGTACCCATAAGCATTCGTTGGAAAAGACGGAGTCGAATGGAATCATCATTAAGTGAATTGGATGAACACCATAGATGATATGTCATAACATGCGTCGACGAGTCTTCTCCAGGATTCCCATTGAACTTTGGGATATTAGAAGGCAACTTAGTGGGAATAATTGGCCACCATGGTGAATGAGCGATGGGATCATTAGTAAGCCGAGTTAAATCTGGTAATTCAAGAGTAGCCACAAAAGGCAATTGCTGATTAAAGTCTGGAGGTGGATGACCTGGATATGAAGGGATAGCCTGGGCAACAGGCACTTGCATTCTTGGATAAGGAGGGTTCTGATAATAAGGAACCTGGTTACCAGAATATGGAGGGTTCTGATAACCAGCATACAAGTGGGTTTGTTTCCTAGTCCCAATATGGTGATAAAGTTGTTCGAATGGTTGAGTTTGGATTTGTGGGCCTTGAAAAGGCACTTGATGTGATCCATATTTTTGTCCGATCGGGGTTTGCATTGCCCCTATTATGGGTTCGATTGAGATTGTGCCAAATTTTGAAGAATTTGACCTACCAAAACTTGAGGAGTACCTTGTGCAAGAAATTGAGAAGGTGAGGGACCTTGTACAGGTTGACGAATCGGGATCTAGGGAGAACCAGATACTATTGGAATGGGATGTAAAGGTTGGTTCACATATATTTGAGCTTGTTGAGGTGTTGATGGGTAGGTAGGAATTTGCGATGAAGATGGTATAGTTTGAGGATTCAACAATCGATCCCAATATGAACTAGGTTGTACGGGTAAAGTAGGCTTCCAAACACTAAAAGCCATTCTAGGATCAGGAGGATAACTAGGTGGTTTACCATATTGAGGTATACCAACAACAAGTTGCCCCCTTGCGATGGGAGGAGGGGATGATGGAGGCAACTGTGATCCATATGGAGGGTACCCAACATAAGGAGGGTTGGGATGTTGAGAGTAGCTTTTCCCATTGATATAGGGTCCAACATGTTGCTCTATTGTAGGTGTGGATGGAGGAAGAGGAGCAGATTGTGTGGCATTCATAAGAGAAGTACCAGACATTATTCCTGAATTGGATGACATGGGAGAGGTCCAAGGACTGGAAGCCACACCAGAAAAGGTACTAGATAATGACTGATAGCTAGGCGGGACGGACGGGCCACCATATAAATGAGCTTCTGGTGATGTTACAAACATAGATGATGATGTGACGCTTGATGTATCAACCATAGTGGTGGATACAGAACGAGAGTTTGAATCAGTTCCAGTCATGGTTAATAATCCCAATGAAAATTGTCGCGAGAAATCTGCGGGTAAGCCTAAAGAATCAGATAAAGGATATTGTGTCAATGGTTGAAGAGAAGGAAGAGGATCAGTTTGATATAAATAAGTCCCTCCAAATGAACATGAGTAGAAGAACGAGGCTCTTATTGAGGGATCTCTTCAATACCTATAAGTCCATATGGAAGAGGCTCACCGTCAAGCCCAATATATATTGGTTTTATTTGAGACAAAGGAAGAGAGAAGGAAGGTCCCAAAGACTCAAGTGAAGATGGTTGAGGCTCCTCAAGTTCAATAACCTTAGGAAACAAAGTTTTTGACTCATGGAGATTAGATTCAATGACCTCGGGTAACAAAGTTTGAGGGTCTTTTGTTTCAATTATGTCAGTGTCACCAACAGGAATAGATGTAATCTCAGGTTTGAAACTCAAAGGGATAGATGATTCTGGTTGATCAATATAAGGAGGAGGGCCAGGAGCAGTTCCCAATGTTCCTAATTCGGTAGTTTGCATTTTCCTACGCCTTGGACGATGGTTAGGAGTAGCCTCTGGATGAAGAGGAGGATTATTTTGCATTCTACGCGAATGATGGGATGGGGGATTTTGTTCTTCCACATTGGACAATATTTTTTATTAACACACAAAGAAATAAATCAAAAAGAGGGTAATCTAGGCATATAGTATTACCAAGCAACCATGAACTGCAATATACACCTTGGCAAACCAAGGACTTAATGTACGGCAAACAATCTCCCTGAATGTTATGTTCGGTGTATCATGGTATACAAGGTGGTAGACTCAGTTACCTATGGATGGATAGAAACGTATTTGGGACTCCCAAAATATATGTGAATGTATGTGGGAGTGCATTACGTAGTAGTGTTGTCTAATGTGTAATTTCGATGAGAGCATTCCCATATACTTTACGTGCATGGAGAGCCACCAATATACCTGAACATACGTGGAGTACATTCCTATACACTCACATACGTGGAACGAGATTTCACCCCTCGAGATGCAACGTTGGAAAACAATGAAAACTCCTACATTTAACGACATCGGAACACGTCTCTAGCCTAGACCTCTAAATGTTTGTGTTAATGTTACAAATGCTCTTCAATAGATTTTACTATTTATCTTTGATTATGTTTCAGTTTTAGGGCTCACCACCAATGTCACCTAAATATCCTAAAATGCAAACCTAGCATGAGAAAATAGAAATTCTTTCTCTTTCAATGAAACTATAGCTAAGGAAGGGAAGAAACAATCAAGATGCAGCACACAATATACGACAAACAAGATGCAAGATGCAATTTCCTTTCCAATGCAATAATTCTTATGATAATAAACATGCAAAACCCTAAATGTCGATGCAAAATTTTTCTTTTCATCACACTTATTTTCAAAATGAAGAAAACTAAGATGCAAATGTTCAATTACTAATTCAATTACTAATTCAATTACACATTTTAAAATTACGACTAGAACAACAATTAATCTAAGCGATCAACAATCAAATGAAAACAGTGTGCAAGTGACCAAGTGATAAGAACAAAGAAAAATCAAAACCAATTCTTACCAAAGGAAAACAACAAAAATTCAAACCAAATGGAGGCTTTAGAGAGACCACAAGACACTAAAGACTCAGGGAAGTTCAACTAGAAGTAGGTTGAACAAAGATAAGCTCAAGAACCAAGGCAAAATTCATGCCAAAATAGGGGCCAACGTTGGTGAAGAAGAGGCACCAGTGCGTTGCAACATTGGTGCAGATGGGCCAAAGTGAGGTGCAACACTCTATCAAAGGCACAGGGGGTGTGTTGGGCCTGGGAAGAGAATTCTAGCACAAAAATTGCAAAAAAGGCTCAATGAAATCACTTCCTATGTTTTTTCTTGGTTGGATGATACAACAAAGGTCTGTCAAGGAGGTAATCAAACACAATGGACAAGGATACCACCAAGGGAATGCTTTGTTCCCCAGTATGGTCGCCAATTTGTTATATGGGATTTACGATTGCGGACAAAAGTATCTCCCGTAGGTCGGTGGCTAACCTAGAATAACATAGAGACAAGGAACGCAATTATTTTCCTTAAAGTAAATAGATGACAAAGTGAGGCCTGCCTAGAATCCTTTGCATGCTTCGCTCCTTTTTAGCTTGGAAACTCCAATTCCATCTCTGAATGCCAAAATTAGAACTTGCATAGTCAAATAACACAAGCCAAGAAACTGTGATATCTATGCAGTATCATCGAAGTACTTCATTCAATAGATCAACATGGTATTGAAATAAGTGAAATAACATCACATATAGGAAAACAATGTATTATTTGCATTAATATAAATGGAAGGAGATTAAAACCATAAGTAGCAATTGATATTTTAGAAGAGCGCCTCCAAGTTTTTGACTTCTCCTTTCCTTGTCACAATATGCACCTCAAATCACCCTAAATGCATGAGATGATGACCACTCACTACAACAGAATAAGGGCATAATCACTCTCCAAAAGCCAACCCCCAACCACATAGAAGGCTGGGAATATATAGAGAAGTAAGGTAAGTTTGGAGTTCTTATCCAATTACCAATCTAGGGTAAGATATCCACCTTTGATGGAGGGATAGGATGAAAGGGTAAGTAGTGAAAACTCCAAAGTAGGGAAGGATAAGATTTGAATGTTGTATCCAAGGTAAGTAGTTGAAACAACCTCTGGAAAATCCTAGAAAGGGAAGCTTCCGGAATCTCGTTCACTGATCTCCCAGATTTCTAGAACCAACACAGGTGCAAAGGGGAGCAACCTGTTGGTGACCAATGCAGGCCATAGTGGAGCAACTTGCTAGTGAGCGCACCCAGTAGGCTTAGGCTTACAGGGAGCGTTTGTCCTCAAACTGGCTCAGATCTATAGTTTAGGGTTGAAACTATGGGAAATGAAAGGTAAATTCTTAGGGATTTGTGCAAGATGATGACAAGGGGGAATAAGATGTTCATTGATCCCATTAGGAGGCTCACTGATCGGATGTGACAAAATTTCCTATAGTAGCATCAAAGGAGTTCTAGCTAATAGCAAGAGAGCCTTAATGAACCAATACTTTTGATGATTATGATCAATAGGATAAGTCAATTTCCAAATTGCATCTTTAAACTGTTGCATGCACTCTCGTGTAGTCTCTCCTTCTAGTTATTTAATATCCCATAACTTTGATAAACCCTATTGATCTGTGTGATGAAGTTTAAATTCATTAATAAAATCTCATTTAACTGTGTCAAGTGTTGGATTCATATTCAAATCAAACCATTTGATGACCCATCAAAGTGCTCTATCTCGCAGAGTTATATAAAACTCAATAATTTTAGTGGCATTTTGGGTTTGTCTAGCCCTCCAAATGGCTTGACATAGATACCAATGTTGCTCTACATTTTCATCTCCTCGACCCGAGAACTCAGGTTATCGAGTGAATGATCCTTCTACATTTCCTGCCATCATTGTTTGACCAAGTGGAACTAATAAAAAACCTTGCAAACCAGGTTGTGAAAAGACTTCAAAGTTTATCTGAACATTGTTACCAGAACTACCAAATCCAATAGAGATATCAGTTGTTTATTGACTATGAACTTTCTAAAATTTCAAAGGTTTAACTAATTTGGAAAGAAAATTGACAGGAATGTGATAAAGTACCAGGGGGAGATTATGGAGAGAATTAGTTGCATTACTGCTTTGAAGACTACTGCTTGTGGGTAACGAATCATCTTTGAAGAATAATTGCCTCATCACAAAATGCATCTCTTCATCTACGGGAGTATTATGATCAATCATTGAAACTGGTTGTCTAGGCGTTTCAGGTGACTGGATTCCTTATGAATCTTGGTGGGCTCCACTTCCTCTATGTTGGTCTCCTATCACATCTCCTCTAGCTCCTCCTATTCCACTAGAATGAGGTCTTTCTCCTACTTTGTAATTTCGGAATGCTAGGCTAGCCATTCTTCCTATCCATAACCTCATACTACTCAACACTTCACTTATCTACTGTAACTCTCTTCTCCTTCTCCTAATCTCTTGCAACCTATTCTCTCACCACTCATTAGCTATATGTGCCCTTCTAAGTTCCCTAAAATCTTGTGCCTTCTGCAACTCTTCTGCATCCATCACAACTTCCTCTCATCTTCTACAATTGACCAACATTTATCTCTTAAACCCTACCCGTAGTACCTGGGGTTTTAAGTTTCCATGTTGGTTCCTTTGAATGACAATAATCTCTCTTCAACCATAAGAACCTTGATCCATAAATGGATTTCTTTTACAAATCTTCCCCGCAACCCATACTTAAGCACAACTTCAACTTTAGAGAAAAATTGATGATTCTCTGTAGAAAATTAAATAATGTAGCCTTCCAAAGTCGCTTGAACCAAAAAATCAATGACTTTGGTTAATTTAATATTTATCTAGTGCAATGCAATGTCATCTATGGTCCATTTTTTGAATATTTATCCACGACATCCAATTATATAATTCCTCAGGAAATTTACATTAGAAAATCTCATCCTGATCACATGTAGGTTCTGAAAATAAGATTTCTTCTGTAACCCGATGTAATTTCTTCTCTCATTTGAGCTTCTTGTAGGATAAATGAATCACGCTTCTCATACCACCATTCTTGAATGTTGTCCTTAAGAATCCTCAACACCATGTTCTGGATCCCCTTGTAATTGTCACGGTTTCAGTAAAGGAACCATTTGTTGGAGGAATTTTTTGTCATGTACACCTAGCATTCGACCATTGGTTGCCAACAAAAGTCTCCATTGTAGTCTGGCGCAAAATCGGCATTTTCATTCCTCCGCAAAGGAGAAAAGTATCACCGAATGTATTCTGATACTTCTTAAATGTGAGAGGGAAGTTTAGATAGTGTCAGGATTCAAAATATTAAACACAATGTTCATCAGTTACTCAGATAAACGGGAATCTCAAATGACTTTGCACATGATATACATATATAGAAAATACTACTTAATACGCATTACAAAAATTTTAAAAGGTTGATACATAACACAACAACATTAAATCACAAAATATGCAAATATAGCCTCGCAATACTCTCATTATATTAAATCAAGACTTGAACTGTTACAATACATATATGCAAAACTATGCAAGATCTACCCAAGTTTATGCCGAATAAAATAGCACAAGTCTGAATTACATTCACAATATATGCAGAGAAACTCAAATCTCATTTCGACAGCATGTTGGCTAAGTTCTCTTTGTTTTGTCTCTCTTTAGCTGGATCCATGTGGATTTTATATATTTTCTATACTATTTTGATCCTGCTCGCTTGATCTTGTCCAACTTGATCCCTTTGAAAAAATCCAGGTGCTTTGGTCCACTTCCACTTTGATTCCTTCAAACTTGGTATTTCGGTCCTTCTTCCGCAGCCTTGGCAAGTCTTGAGGTAACCGCTTTATTTTTGCACTTGTCGCTTTCTTACTTTTTGATCTCGCTTTTTGGCCTGTTTTGCCATCTACTCTTCGTACTATCACTGATCATCCTTGTGACTCCATTCTAGCCAAAGATTGATCAAAACTGTCCAAAAATGAACCCAACATGCCCCACACCTAGTTTGTATGGCAGGGCCACTAGAGCCAAGTAGGGGACACATGGATGCCACATGGTAGTATAATGATGACACGGCTTAGGCTAACATGGCCTGGGACAACATGACTTGGGGGTGGACCCTACCAGACTTTTCAAAGGATCTAAGTGTAGAGTAGGCCTAGAGATCGACGATCAAGATCGATTAGGGGTCCCCTTATGGTCGGTGTTTAACAAATAGGGGGGTTACGATTGGGATTAGTGTCATTCTTCCTATCTTTATTAAGGGCTAAGATAAACTGAGGGGCATCCCTTCCCCAAATTCTAAACCACATTTGTGGGGAATCTACATTAACTAGTCTTTTTGGTTGAGACCTGGCTAAAACATGACATGTGCGCATGGAAAGGAAGTGAGTGGGGTTGTAGTGAAACCTTCATTATGGAACTATTCCATTGGGCTAATACCAAACCTTGGCCATTGGCCTAGAGTGTTCATGTGCAACGAGGAAACCCTCAACATTGAGATGTCAAGATGATGTTGGCCAGCGGGCATGGGTCTTATGGATGGAAGCGTGGGTCTGGTGGTGTGGTAACCTAAAACCCATCCAATGATGATGTGACAATGCCATGTGAGTAGGGTGGAGGCCACATGGGTTCCACTTAGTGACTTAGTGATGTCATGGCCTCTATTAAAAGGTCAAAACTATAATAGACATCAACTTTGATCTGAAACTCAAATTGAGGTAAATTTTATATTGTCAGAAATATTTACGCAAGTTGATCTCAAAGGTGGTGTCGGAATTAAATTTTGTGTACTTGAAAAACTAAAGATTTCGCTAAACCAATCTCCATAACAGACCTTGGAGGTTGGGTCAAAATACACATGTAACACCTTCCGCATCCCAACGAAAAACAAGGGGTGGGATGTTGAGTTACAACTACTATTCATAAAGAGATTCAAAATGCCATAAGATTTTTTTTTAATGACATTTTAATTTTTAGATATTTTTATTAAATAATGTTTTATTTGTTGCTTCATATATTTTTCATGTTATAGGGGGTGATGTGTGTTCAAGAGTTGTGTGCAAATACCATGGATTGCATGAGAAAGTGTGTTTATTCTTATTATGCTCGATCAGAGGAGATAAAATCTACATTAAAACAAAATATTCTCAAGAAAATCATAAAGGGCAAAAATTGGCCTATGCTACATAAAATGTTTAATGAGCCACCACTTGTAAGAACTATTCAAATTCATATTTTTTGGTTGGATATGAATTTGATATTACATGGTATTTAATAAAATCATTTTCTTGTTCACCATGTTTTTCTTTCAATATAGAGATTTGACTACCTCTACCCAATTGTGTGAGGACAATATCTTCACTGTAGGTGATCCATCTTCTTCAGATATGCAAGAAATAATGATGAAAGTGTTAAACACGGGGAAGGAAGGAGTCATACTCCCAATGTCGAAGGAAATGGTCAATCTCCTTTTACTTCATCAAAGCTTAACATTTATACTTACCAAAGTTATAGCCCATTATATGATAAGACACCAGCTATTGTTGGTGATGAAAATGAGATTTTGGATCAGTGTTTTGAGGAAAGTTCATAGCCTTTGTATGATAATACATATGTTGGGTGTGTGTTATATTCTTTCCACGCATCAAGTATTATTTTATGTGAAACCAATTATAGTTGGGTGAACCCAAAGATGGTGGTTGGACCTACCCATGGTTTTGCGTATGGTTTTCGTGCATGGTGGTTTTTACCCATGATATTTGTAGATCCAATCAAGGGAACTACAGTTATGTTCTAATCCATGGTTAGTGAATTAAGGTTTATGAATTCTTCGACATGTATATATATATGTATTGTAACATTGAAAAGAATATAATGAAAATTCAATCTAGTATTCCCGGTTTTGGGATCCAGGGGAAATTCTTTGTGCATATTTGTTTTATGTTCTCGCCATTGTATATATATATATATATATATATATATATATATATATATATATATATATATATATATATTAAGAATTTGTTTGCAGAAATTTCTGTAAAGGGTTAAAACCTTCAACATCAAACATTGTTGGTGAGAAAAATGAGATATTTGATACTCATGACATTATTTTGTAATCCTGTGGGTTATGTTCTACACCAATATTTAATATGACACCAAATGATGCTTCTATAAGCCCACCAATTTTTTATACAACTCCTATGGGATTAGATGACCTGTTTTATTTTCAAGTGAACTTGCATTTGTCTTCTTATAGATGTGATCAAAGATGCAAGAGAATTTTTCTTTGATGGGAAAGAAGGAACTTTGTTTATTGAAAAAATCACATTATTAGAGAGGATAGATCTTTGATCAATTCAATTGATATTAGAGTATCTTCTACATTGGAAAATACACATTTGCGCACAAATAGACAAAACAAGGGCCACAAAAGAACCAAACTCACCCTAGATGAAACCCGGCAGGAAATCAAAATATCACCACCCATCATTTTATTCACAATATATTGCATAAAGAGGCCATACACATGCACTATAAGGAAATTAGGTGTGAATTTCTCTTGTTGAAATGTTATAATATTTATGTAGTTCATCATATTTAAATAAACTGTATTTCATTATGGATTATAATGTCTACTCACTATTTAAAATGGAGTTACTTTATTTGTATTCAATTTTGATTTATGTTTCTTTGATAGATAAAACTTCTAGAATCCACACTCATATCTTCATCTCTTGCAAGGGACATGTTTCCAGGGTTATCTAAAAGGATTTTTATAACCAAGTTGCAACCTATTAGTAACATTTGTGATAACTTTTGGCATGTGGATATACAAGTAGTATTGTTTTTCTGGGAGCTTTTTGTAGAGTCATTCAGTTTATTTATCTTATATGTTGGCAATGATTTGTACAGAGAAACTCAAAGGCCACTAAATAGTGACCAGTTAGGGATTCACTATAAATATTCCTTATGTCATTGTAAATTGTTGGGGGGGGGGGGGGGTGGGGTGGGGGGGGTGGTTATGTTGTGAGAATCAATGGGACATTTAGTCCCAAAACCTTTATGTATTGGAGATATATTTAAAAAATAATAAAATCAACATATTCCTTGTTTTAATATTTGTTACAAGTTACCACAGGTTTAAATGATTGAGCTAACCTGTGAATTGCAATGATATGAGATCGTGACTAGTAGAAAATCATTTTTAGAAAATGTGTAATATTTGATGAGTCATTTTTTATTTGGTGGAATAAAGTTAGTTCCATGCACACCATGCAAATTTAGTTGACATTTATGATGGAAATTGCAGAGAGTGCAATGGTGTATCATCATGTATCATCAATTGTAGAGAATGAAAATTATACATCATCATGGCCATCGGTATTATATGACTCGAGTGGCAATTTCTATCATTCTTTTTTTGTCATTTTCATTATTTTTTAAGAAAAAAAATATGTTTTTTGTTTTATTGGAAAATTATAAGAAAATATTGTTTAATACTTTTTTTTCAAAAGCTTCACAAACCTATAGCGCAAATACTCAAAGTTTTGTATGGCAGGGTAAACCCTAAAAAACCACCATGGTCAAAGATATAGTCTATGTTGTGAGTAATAACTCTTTACATGGGAAAAACAAAAAAATACTTTTGTTAATCCATGAATGTCAATTCCAATGGAGCTTTGCTTCCAAATTCAAGCTGTAAACCTAACACATAGAAAGATCATCTTGGTTTTACATTATTGATTATTGAACAAAACATTCTTTAATAAGGAGTATTAATCATTACACTGTGCATATTTGCGGATCCTAATTGAAGCTGGGAATAGGAAGTAGCTACAAAAAAAAATCCAAATTTTCTATTACTTTATCATTTCAAGGATCATCTTGTGGACACCCCAGTCGGAACCTGTAAAAACATTCAATGCAAAATATATATATATATATATATATATATATATATATATATATATATATATATATATGTAGACATATCATCGCTGAGGTAGGCATTCCCATACTCAGATCAAAACTAACTAGAAAACTAACTAAACTATTCTGATACAGGAATGATTTTGTAATACATCAAGAGTATAGACATGTGTAGACACAGTATGGACGCAGCCATCTATTTATGAATAGTCCACTATATAATGAATAACAAAATTCCTCGCAGCCTGGATGGTAGAAACTAGATCCAGGGTCTTGATTTCCGCTTCCCGAACTAGTACGATTCTATCCATGTGAATGAATGTGTCGAAGTCAAACATGGTAGAAACCACTTGATTACCAGTCAATGATATGGATTGTTAACAAGTGTGAGAGAAACCACCAGTAATGTTAATGGCTCTCAAAGTACTCAGTACAATCCATGAAATGTGAATAAATGAGCTGAAGTCGAACATGTCATAGAATCATTCGATCGAAGGTCAATGATGCAACCTATCGTTGAAGGCGAGAAACCTGCCATTAGGGCATGCAGATTTCAAGGTACTGATGATTTCTAGATCAACTTCCTAGATAATGAGTTGAAGTTGATAGAAAGCGATCCGTCGTAGGCAAGCCCACAACACAAAATCATAGATCAAGTTTTGAAGAAATATATTGGCAAGGATTGACTCAGGGATGGTCAAAATGGATGAAAAATATCTCGCAGATGAATGGTTTGTTTGAATTGTTCTCTTGAACACATAACGACACTGCAGATGGCTTGGTGACAATTGACCCAAAGCTAATACCCAGAAACTGGCTAAAGACTTTCAATGTGGTTTGATTAACTGTTAGGCAAAGGATTTTCCCAACCCATGTGAACAAAAAGTGTCGTGTTCAAGAGTGGTTAATGGCTTTTTAAAAAACAAAGTGTAACAAACAGGTTCATTTTTCTCTCTTTTCCCCCACCATTTCTGGCAAGTACCTCTTTATTTTTGACAAGCTTGAGGAGGATAAAATTTGCTTGTTTATAAGCTCATCCTTCGGATGAGTCCAACTTAGTTTAAAATTCGAACCCTAAGAAGGAGTGTTTCATTCCTGTGTAAAATTGAACAGGTCCTTTACTGTTAAATTTTAACGAGTCCAATATAGGAAAAACTCGGCATTTTTCAATTTTAGGGAGTCAGAAGAAAAACTTAAGAAAACTCCATGGGGGTACTTTTTCATAAATTTAGTCCCTCAAGCCCGAAAAAGGATAAAATAATGCGGGAGAGAACTCTATTGACCGTAATTAGTCAACGTATACCTTTTTCGTAAATAGTCCATTTCAGTCCGTAAAAGGGGTAAACTTATACTGAAGGGACTATTATTCATTTATTTTAACGAGTTTGAACAATCAAGTGCTCGGCAATCTTTTCAATTTTCGAGAGTCTGAAAAGGGCTTAAAGAGGACTCCAATGTTTCGCTTTTTTGTAAATTTTTGAAAGAGTCTAAAAAAGTGATAAAAGTATGCTCTTTGTTGAAAAATGATCAATTTTCCCGAAAAATCCAATATTCTGCACAAAAACTCGAAAAATCGATCTTGCGGACAAGACCGATCTCCCTAGTATCAAAAGATAGTCTAGCAACAAACAGACAAACAAACCTATCTTTCCCTAGACATATGTGATTTATAAGTAAATACTACAAAGGTGTTAAGATCCTACCTTAGATCCAGTGCTTGTTCGTAGTAGTCATCCTCCAGTCGTTCGAAAGAGTTATCTTTGAAGACCTATAATCACAAACAAGCAAACATTAAATAGCACCTGCATAGCAAATATTATAAATCATGCCTATTATGGTGATCAAGGAATCCATAAAATAAACAATGAATTAACATCTTATTAAGAAAAACAAATATATTTGTATTAACTTTGAGTAGTAGAAGAACTTTACAACCTTTTCAGCCTTGATGTTGAACAATTTCTTCCTGGGGTCCGAAACGGGAATTTCCTTTACTTTGACAAGTCTTGCACTCTTCTAAATGAGATACATAGAGGTATGTAATCTCTCCTCATAAAAACTCAACTAAAGAAGACTAAGTTCCAACAGCATTTTACCTCAAAAATACTAAGCTTCTCCGTCTAACCAGTTAACCAGCTCAATGCTTCTTTTTATAGTGCAGAGGAGGAGGTTACAACTCCACCTATGAAGGGATAGAATCCTCCTTCAAAGGAATAAGCTCCTCACATCAAGGGGTTAGCTCATTAAGGTATGGGTTACATGAACTTTAAAAGAGCGAACTTTCCACCTCAAGATTCCTTCCAGAAGCTTATATAAATAACTGAAAATAAGTTTTTTCAGAGTATACTTGCGCCTTTTTAACTTTTACAGGGGTCCGCACCTTTAACACAGAGACAATGCGATCAGGTGCACCGGAGACATGACCATTAGGTGCGGGACCGCAGGTAAGACAAAGAGAAAGTGTGGAACCAGAGTTTTAAAAACTTTTGAAAGCTTTTCTCTTATTTTCAAGACTTGATATGAGGAACTGATGTTTTAGACTTGCAGAGGAGGAAAGTGTGAGTGGTAATGAACTCATACAGGTAGCAGAATGTCAAGGTGACAATTTTCAATGCAACATCTATACTTTTCCAGTAGCTTCTTGAGTCCTTTAAGAATTCACATAGAAGAATGGCTTGATAAAATTCCAAACTTTCCATACTCTTCTAGTATTTCTCTTGAGTTCTTTAACAAATCATGTAGATGAATGGCTCAAATGAAACTCTATGCTTATTTAATGCTTATATTCTCACAATGGATTAGAAGGTATAGTATTTTCTTGCCATTTACTTAGATGTTTTACTTTTCCTAGGATCCAACAATAGCATGTGAGATGGTCCATCTAACTGGGTGAACCTCGACTGTCCAATTGTATGCCCTATAGCTATTAGATGCTCACAGTTCCCAAGTGTAACCTCCTTAATAAAATCATCCCACTAGTGTTCATGAATGATAAGAACCACTCCACTAATCCACATAATGAATGGTATATAACAACCATCACAAATGTGTCAATTGGTTGTTGAAAATGTGGAAGATAGTGGGATGGTTGGAGAGAAAAATCGTGCATGGAATGTCCACAATAGCTAAGGCAATGCCTCAAAACCTATAACCTTGTGATTGTTGTTCATTGATTATTAAAGGCCAAGTGTAATATTTGTCCTTGTAAGACTTTTCCTTGGCCATTAACCATGTGTGCTCTATCATCAACAACCATCTCTCTTTGATTTATCATCTAGTGAAGCAAAAAACTCCTTTTTGTGTGTCATGTGTCAGTGTCACGTGTCTCACGACACATAATTTTATAATATACCTCTATTTTTGGGCACTAGAACCAATAAATATTATGATATCCCTTACCTTGCTCCTTTTCCACATACTTTCCATGTACCTCCCTTTTCTTTAATTTAACTTTATTGAATTTTTAATTTCAAAAAAAAATGCATCAAGATTATAGAATATTTATGTAGATAGACAAAGGTGTGTTCAATGAAACATATGTGATAATCAAGTATTTAAGTAGTAATCTCCAACTTGTTGATAGAGATTCATTTTTCCCATTCTTCGTCTTCTTCTTCAATTTGTTGTTCACCTTCCTTAATATATGGATTTGGATAAAAAGTGTACCATAGGATGGTTTCTAGTGTATCTTACCTAGGACATTGTGGACCATCCTTTGCATTCTTTGTTTGAACAATATTTTGAGATGGACTCCTTGGCAACTTCCTCTGGTGTGGTAGTCTCTACATCCATGTAATCCAACTCCTCTACTAGTTTAGCAAGTATCTCTTCCATAGAATCTAAGTTTCCTACCAGTTCTTGTGTAACAATAAGTGCTCTTTCCTCAGTAGTTATGCCCCATGTTGGTTATTTTGTAACAACAAACAAATCTTTTCAAGGGGTTGACCTATTGGTGCTTATGTAATAGAAATTGGTCCTCTCTCTGTTGTTGATGCTAATTTTAGTGTATGAACATCATTCTTAGCTTGTATAAACCCTCCCATTCAACCATCAATGAAATAGTATTACCCAAAAGTAGAGGTTGTTGTTTGTATATTTATCACCCTTTGTTTTTCTTTAGAGAAAGAGAAAATTAGTACAATCTTAACTAAGCTACAAATTCATATACATTACAGAGAATAATGCTTTTGTCGTTTACAAAAGCAGGTCAACTTGTTATTTAAGCATGCTACTTTTGTTGCAACTTTTTTATACAACATATCTTATGCTTTCACTAAATGAAGTAAATTGTGCTTAGAATAATTCCAAACAAATATTATAATGTGTCAAATTCCAATAGTAACAAGGATGGAAACAATTGGATATTGTCAATCTTTACACAAAAGCTACAAATTTCTGGTTTATGTCAACATGCCTTCTATTATATCATCCATTATATGGCACATGAATTCTATGAGATATTAACCATGCCAAAATATGGTAACAAGGAAGAACTCTTATTTAGAAGGGTTGTGACCCCTCCCAAATATAAAATCATGATTCCTCTCTCTTTAAGCAAAATTGCTTCCTATAGCTACAGCAAGCATACTCTCTATATTGCTTCATTTATTTTTTCTTCATATGTATGTATGTATGTATATATTTTCAGCATGGTGATGGGGGTGGAGGGTTCATGTTTGTAGCATGTACTAGTCTTCCCATACTATGCAACTTAGCTTCCAAGGATTTTGAGATAGAGACTCAACCAAATGGCTTCCTAAGAGAGTGCTCAAACAATCCCAAAGATATTTGTCACACTTTGAAAAGTAATTTGAAATGAAAGTGTCTTTTAAGTTAAAATTGGAGGCACTTCAAGATTGATTAGAAATGGTCTCTAAGAGGTTCATTTACCAATTTCAAAACTAGGGATATTTATGCTAAAATATGAACATATCAAGCACCATCACAAATTTCAGCTCTTACCTCTTTATATTTATTGACAGTCATGTCAACCAATTTAGGAAGAATATAACACTAAAACTATGTGTGAGTGCATCAATGTGCCCATTGTTCCAACTTGAGAAATTTCTATTACATCTTGGGTTAACAAAAACATCCCATGTACTAAGCACTAAGGCTATTACATGCTACTAGATCTATGGTTTTTTTAAATATTATTATCAAAATTGCATAGGCATTGATCAATAATAATAAGATAAGGGCGGTAAGTCTAATTCAAGCTTAGCAATCTATGTTTTAACTAGGTTAATTGGCTTCTTCTTCTATAATCACATAAATTGTTTCAAAAAAAATTACAAGATAGGTTATTAAGCTAGAGGAGTTTCCAATGAAATAATTCAAGAGATAAGAAGACATGGTTGTAGTTTTACCCGCATAAATGAGGGAGGGAAATGTGCATGTCATACTATGGCACTGATAAAACTATATAAATGGTACTGAGCAAATTAAGCATGATGTTGGGTAATTTAATTATGAGTTAAATTACTTAGCATTAAATTATCAATCCAAGTTCATATACTTGTGAAGTACACTACACTATATGTGCTAGGAAATCAACTTTCAATTTTAATTCTAAAAGAAGAATTATAATTTATCAATAACAAGAAATGAATGGTAAACCTATGCAAATGAATCAAATAGAATGTGATGGAGTGAAAATGAAATCTTAATCTAAAAAGAAATTGAATTTTAAAGACTGCAAATGCAAGGAAAATCTATGAGATGAAATCTAGTCAAAGCACACACACATACTTAACTTTGATGAAAGCAATGAAATGATTATTCTTGAAGGTAGTAAAAGCAAAGACAATTGTTCTAATCTAATGAAAGCAAGGACAATATATTATAGGAAAGCAAAGAACTTTTAATCTAATGAAAGCAAAGACACTTATGCTAATTAAAGCAATAAATCTAATCTAATGAAAGCATTTGAACTTAATCTATCAAAGCATGAAATCTTAATCTATGAAAACATTTGAAATTTAGTCTATGAAAGCATGGAAATCTTTAATCTAGAAAGGCGAGTAAATCTAATCTATGAAAGCTTGTAAATTTAATCTATGAAAATGATATAATTAACTATGAAAGCATTGAAGATTGTAAAGCAATTCAGAAATTCAGTGTGTGTTCAAAGCTTAGAGTTCATTCATAAATTAAAACTACGATATGCCTACAAATGCAAATGAAATGAGTGCATAAAGAAGCTAAAGAAGTAAATATTTTTGGTATTTTAAATGTAATTCAAGCACTTGATCTACAAAAGAACATAAATGAAATGAGCATAAAAGAACATAAAGACTATGTATAAAATAGAGCATCTAATCAAAAGACTTGAAATAAACCTTGCAGAAAATGAGCATAAAAGAAACTAATATATCTTGCATAAATGAAACATTAAAATACACTCGTACTCATCAAGGGGGCTTCTTGAAGTGCATGAGAGGTGGAAAGTTCAGGAAACTATTGATCAAACACCATATCTCATCATGAAGGCATAACCATATCAAAGGATTGTATTAACTGAACAATGCATGAACTTCAATAGTATTCATCAAGCATACACGATGCTTTAGCATTCAAAACTTAACACCCCTTTGAATGGAGAAGGCACTCCTATTTATACAAAAAATAAGATAACTAATTAATAAATGTAGATCCACAAATATCTCATGTGGTTACAACCATGTGTTAACATCTAGCAAGTAACATCTCTTCATATCCTCTCACAAATCTCTAAAATATTTGATAGGAGACACTTATGAAAACTTCCATGATTCTTCTCCATGAAATGTGCTTGATCAATGATCTCAAATCTTCAAGAGTTTGAAGAGGAAATTCGAATTTGAGACTTAGAGGCCAAATATGACTTTGTTGGAATCTTCAAATATGCCTACAAACATCACAAAACTCATCCAACTTTTAGATATAAGTGAATACATGTTATTTTTCTAATATTTAACCATAAATTCACTCAAAATACTAAAATAAATGCTTTGGAAAATAATAAGTATAAACCCATATATGATCATGAAAATGGTCTTAGTGTAAGGTGATGGAGCTGTGGAATATGGTAAATACTAAAGGAAAGTGCAATAAATGAGAGTGAAAAAGAATGACATTTTGAAGACCCAATAACTACATCAAGTTTGACGGTGATACATTTCAATTGAGGGGAGCTTTAACTATAAGAGAAGAAAGGTTTAACACAATTTTAAAAACATTTGTTTGGCCTTCCAAAAGTCTAATAAATCATAAGAAAATCCTTCTTCTCACTAGGAATGCCTCCTCTACTATAATAGAAGCAATCCAAAGAAAGCTACAAATTTCCATACAATAAGAGTGGACATCCTTCAAATACTTGGGAATTCCTATTAGCTTAAAGGCCTTCCCACACAATTGGCATCCAATTATAGATAAAATAAAGGTGATATTTCTTCAATGGGGAACACAATGTCTAAACCCAATAGGAATTATTAAAATATGTATGTACTTCCAGTCTTCCAATTTTTTGCTTCTCTCTCCTCTGTGGGAGTTAGGAACTCAATGGCCCAAGAATTGAGAATTTTTGTATGGGAAGGAGGCAAAACAAATTCCAAAAGATTCGACCTAGTCAATTGGGCAACAATCAAAGCCCCCATGAAACATGGTAGCCTAGGTGTTAAAGACCCCACCCTAATGAACTTGTCTATGGGGGTTGGGGGTTGGGAACTGATATGGAGGTTGATAATAGATTATTACAACTAGTGGAAGCAAGTTATACATCAAAAATATCTTATAGGGGATAGGGGAATATGTATAGATCAAATCAATCTCTCTAAAGGTGGCTCCCAAATATGTAAATTAATGGTGGAGGTTGCCCAACAATACAAGGTAAGCTCACTTGGATCCCAAGAAAGGGGAAAAAATACAATTATGGGCAAATAGTATAATGGGAAACCTTCCTTTGTGAACTCTCCCTTCCCTTCTTCCTCTCAAATTTTGGCTTAGACATCATGAAGACCTCACTCTTTTCAACATATCTTATTGGAACCAAGAAGGTAAATAGTATGGTTGGAACCTATCCTTCATCCCCCCCGCCTTTATCTAATTTATTTCTAGAAGTTAAGAAAACCTTGACTGGAAGCACATCTTTGTCCCTAATTGAAAAGGACAAAAGGGATGGGGAAATCCACTTACACTGTTAAATTAGGTTATGAATCTTAGCTCCATATTCCTATATCAAAATCATGTATTTGGAAGAATATTTGGAATAGGAACATCCTCTTGAATATTAATATTTTCTATTGTACATTGTCCCATAAAATAAAAATAAAAAATAATAGTTGAAAAACCTTGAAAAAGTGGGATCCATGGTACATCAATTTGTTCCCTTTGTAGATTATAAGCGAAACCAAATAATCATCTTTTTTTGGAGTGCAATTTTACAAAAAAGTTTGGGAGCAAGTCTTGTAAGGAATAATTTAATTTACCGAGAATCAATATTCCAATTTTTTGAATCATGGAACAAGCGTTACAAATCGTCCTTCAAAGGGAAACCAAATTTTTTAAGAATCTAGATGGCTCTACCCAAATTTGTATGTTGGAAGATATGGTTAGCAAGGAACTAAGTAGTTTTTCATGACTCTTCTACTCTATTAAAGGTGGTAGCAGAAAGAGCAAAGTCTCATTTAGTTGAGCATACAAACCTTATCATTCTAACCCTATTCAACCCTCAAATAATGAACAAAACTGAGGAATGGGTGCTCGCATACTTCCATCTTCAATATTAGTTCATCCACCCATTAAATAAGCAACAATACTGGAAAATTTAATTACAAAGGACTAATTCCAAGAATAGATTAGTAATTAGAAATCCTAAATTTTATGTTTTGATGGGGCTTTAGATATATATATATATATATATATATATATATATATATATATATATATATATATATATATATATATAGATATATATATATATATATATATATATATATAAGAAAAAATAACCCAAGGGTTGTAGGAGTGGGGGGGAGGGGTTTCTTCACAAGCTCTATGGAAAAATTGAATATGAGTATTCATGGAATTTAGGGTAGCCTCAAATAACTAAGTCGAGATGTACATGCTCCTTCAAGGCCTCCTATTAACCATGTCATTGTCAATAAGATCCCTTATAGTTATAGGTGACTCAAATAACACAATCAAGCATATTGCTCTTAGGACTAGTCCCTCGGATTCAAAACTACCACATCTATATAAGAGAGTCAGTTCATTGAAAACATCATTCTCAAACATTCAAGTTAAACATATTTTTAGAGCACTTAATAATGCCTCGGATAAACTCGCAAACCAATCAATACAACTAGCCCCCAAAACCATGTTGATCAACAAAACCTTGAGGGAGGCTCTCATCCCATAGTTTGTAATCATAAGTATATGAAGGAGGGGCATGCACCACAAGGGAAATTCGTGCAAAGATCATCACACCAGCATAGACATAAGGGAGGTAGGGTACTTAGGCTTCCAATCAAGGTTCGCTTGAGGATATGTGGCATTCACCCTGTGCTATGTTATTAGATACCACCCTAATATGAAAGTGCATATGAAGACAACGTTCAACACTGTATGTCTAGAGTGGGATTTGAAGTAGAGCATAGACATTTCCTCCATGAGAGTATGATGAAGCAATGAGGGATATCAATTCAAGGGACGTGGAATTGGAAACCCCATTAATATACCAGTGATGGTGTTAATTGGCAACATGAACATTTGGGCATATAAATAGAATTCGATGACAAAAGGAGCATAGGTTAACGCAGTGGTTCAAGTGTAAGGCATGGAAATTGAGATTTTTGTGAGGCTACATTAAGATGTTACCAGTGGAGAAGCGTGGGCATAATTCGAACTATGCTTAGTAACAATGGGGAGCAAAGGGAAACAATTGTGTGGAAAAACAAATACCCAAAAGTTTAACAAAGATCTCAAAATCAAGATTGCAATGGTTAAGAAAGGTGGACAGACTCATCGTCCAAATAGGAACTACAATTAATATCCTCTCCTTACACAAGCAATAATTTAATGGCGTCAACCTCGACCTTAAATGCCTTGAAGCTCAATTGCAGGAGTTACTAGCTTAAAAAATAGGGAAAACATGAGAACTAGGAGCATAAGCTTCATCTGTTAACTCAGTCTAGCCAATTCAACCTAAGTAGCTCGATCTCAACATAGTAGAACCAAAAGGAAATCTCATTATTGTTGATGATCAATGATGTCATTTGGAGTTGTATTTATGTTTAATGTCGTCTAAATATATTATGTATTAGACAATTTTTGTAGATTATATCCATACAAGCATAAATGGTGTTTTGAAAATAGAAAAAGCAATAATTTAAATGGTCATCCTCTATTAGCCTTCAAAACTTTTTAGTTGTACTCTTTCAATGCTTAAATACAATTTAGTAATACAAATTTACATGTAAAAAAATCTCATAAAATTAAGTGAAATTACAATTAACTAAAATTACTATCCATAAAAATAATGCCCTTCAATGTATATTTTTAAACTATAACAAGTTTATCATTTAAACATAACAAATTTATTAAATAATTTACCATTTAACTATAAAAAATTTACTTAAATATTACAAAAATAGGTTTTATCATCATTCCCTAAATTACAAAAGGGCCAACCTTCTTCCATAAAAACCCTTTAAAGAACCTTTCATACATTATTATATGGTTGTAACTTTCACAACTAAAATCCCTATAAAAGACAAGGCTTCCAATAACCCTCTAATGTGTGATTCATGCACGACCATAATAAAACAAATCTAAGCAATCCACATGGCATATGCAAACAATTTCCATCACAATAATTTGACATCACCTCTTAAGACGGCCTACTACTTATTATCATGCGTGACATTTCATCTCTTTAGATAATGTCATTCACTTGCACAAAGTTGAGGTAATTATATAAATAGGTATATATTATTATTTATATAAATATATGTATATATTTTTAATGCTTATTGATTATAATTTTAAAATTGATTTCTGGTAAAATTGAAATGTATTTATATAAATATATTAGTTTAGTTTTAAATTGAAAAAATATCAATTCAGATTGTATTTTAGATTAATCATATCATTGGTTTTTTACTCAAAACCAATGGTGTAATTAATCCAAAATACATTCTGATAATTTAAAAATTAAAATTAATATATTTATATAAATACATTTCAATTTTATAAGAAAAATGATTTTAAAATTATAATAAATAAATATTAAAAATATATATATAATTTATATAAATAATAATATGTACATATTTATATAAGCAATATGGATCACAGAAGTTGAAACAAAAAATTATTGATTCATTATATATAAAATTTATAAGTATTTTTACATGAAAATTATGTAAATAATATATCTTATTTGTTACACAAAATTATATCCAAATAAATTTTATTTTCACTATTGTATCACTGATTATACATTACTACATTACATAATGTTTAATTTTCACTCATTTGTTTTTTTTGCTAACATTTATGGGGGATTTGAACTCATGACTTATTGCAAGGAGTTTCTTAACAATGCACCTAGTTATTGTCAATACAAAACTCCATAGGCAATTGTCACTCAATTGTTTAATAAATATATATGAAAAAATGTTTTCTAGGTGATGATTCTTTCAACGTTACTAGAAATAAGTTGGGTCATTATATAACTTATGTTGAGCCTAAGGGTAATATTTTCTCTTGTGTTAGATTATCTGTGGAATTGGACATTGAAAAGGGACTACCAGAGACAATTCAACTCAATTTAGAGGATTGGAGTCAACTTTAGGGCCTTGATTATGAGAAAATTCCTTTTAAACATAACTATTTCCATGAGCATGGCAATTTTGCCAAAAGTTGTCCTAAAACCCAAGGAATATAACGATCTTCTAAGCTAAGTTCAACTCCTCATAGTAATATTGAGCAAGGTGCATTCAACCAAGTAGCAAGAAAGCATAAAAACCAACAGCCTAGGGGGGCTCAACCTAACAATGGGCATCAATAACACATCTGGAGCTCTTTAAAATTAGGAGGAAGAAGAAGAGAAATTGGTTGAGAAATATCCTCCAAAGAACAACTTAGAGCATAAATTTAGGTTACCACCAAGGGAACAAAAAAGATAGCTACAAATGGTACCCCCATTGAGGTATGTGTAGCTTCACATGTGAAGGAATCATAACTAGAAATGGTGGGAATGGATCTAATCAACAAGGACGGGACTTCAAGAACTCTTGAAGAAAATGATCCAACTTTGGATGGGAAGGAGTTCAAAGAACAAAGGGAAGATATCCTTGATGTTTCCAAATCTCATTCCTTTGCATAAGTACTAAAGAGGGTCATTCTTTGTTGTTAACAAGAGGTAGAAAATCAAATAAAAAGCATAGAGAGAGAAATAATATCTAGCTTTTCATGGGGTGTGCAATAAACCTTAGATGTACAAGTGCACAGTGATGGGAGAACTACTTGATAGAGTTTTTTTGTTTTTTTGGCAAAGTTAAAGTTTCATTGATCATTCAAAAAAATATACACACTGGGTAGTCTAAGCATGCCTTGATCTGCCATTAGGGAAACCAAACTAGTGGCAATGCCTTAAACCTTTATCCAACAACACTTTTGAAGTCGTAATATAAACCAAAATAAACATACAATGTTGTCCAAAAATAGATGGCCTTAAGCCAAGTGACTTAAGTAGACCGAGAAACTAGAGATAAAATAAGACTGTTATGAAACCAGAAAATCATAGAGGGTGTGGAATAAGAAGGATATACCTCTATAGGCTCCTTACTCTGCTGATATAGAATCCATGGATCTAGTGGGATGCCTAGGCGAGTTTCTATCCTTCTGAATCTACAACTCAAATACTTCATTTGAAGTTTAAGTTTGTCCATCATAAGCAACATTTCATGCTTGGCATAATTTGTGCCTAACAACACCCTACCCAACAAAGATTTCAAGTGCTAATATAAGTCAATGGTTTGAAGCTATTGGTTTTGTCTTCCCCGCATATGTCCTGTGTCCGGGATCCATGCAATGACTTTGGCAAGAATATCAGTATCTAAGAGGCAAACCCCTCTCTCCTACAATTTCTTGCCCAGATTATTTGAGCTCCTTATAGATGGATATGGGGGTCTTCTCTTGAAAATGTCGAAAATTCAGTCTGAAATAATCTCTTGAGGCTCCCCGCAATGTGTAATGCAAAACACCTCTTTGACAACATGCTCTATAATGAGCTATAACTAAAGTCTAAGCTCATAACTATAATTGAGAGTTGGGTAATTTTCTGGTGGAGAGACCTCTAGAAACTAAGGGAATGAGTTAGCTAGGAGCTTGTGTATGCCCCTAGCCAGGAACTGGGATGGACAAAGCGAGGGAGCTAATTAAGGATAAATTGAGCATCCCTAAAGGAAAAAGTAAAGTATGAGTTGGTGTGATACATGTTCTGTGTGTGGAGACCTACTTTCTCTACTCCACAACTAAAGGAGGCACACTAGAGGAGGAAACTCAGAGTGAAAGACTATGGAGGAATCAACTCCAAGAGAGAACATAATAATAGAAAGTTCCTAAGAGGTTTATAAAATAATCCTTATCCTCTAATGACTTTCAATGCGAGAGAAAATTCTCCATTAAGGAATCCTACAACTAGAATTTCTTCACATTCGTGAAAAAATGTAACATCAAATACTTCAATCATGACGAGGGTGGTGAACAGACAAAGTCCACATATAACAGTTATAAATTTGCATGAGTAAACCAAAAGGAGATATTTGTTGTATTTTTCGTGGGAAGGACAACATGGCATGTCCACTCCCATAATTGCTTGGTGGGACGATTGCCATGCTGCCCTCCCACTTATTGCATCCCACCTCACCCCATTCAAGATACTTCATAAAATAGTGAATCAAGTTTTGTTTTTACATTAGTTTATGCGAACAATTCGTAAGAATTTATTGTTGCAAGAAGGCAGTAGTAAGATTAATTTTTGGATAATTTGGGGATCATGATAATTTTTAATCATTTAAAGCTAGTCAAACATCATAAAACATCAATCTCATAAACTAGACAAGTAACACAAGATATACGTGGAAACCCTTACAGGAGAAAACCACAAAACTTCTTTATATGAAAGATCTTATAAGCACCAACCAACCTATAAAAGACATCAATTCCCTTTACTTCTTTATAGGCACCAACATATAGGATACACCAATCCCCTTTACTTCTTTGTATGCACTAATTTAGAGGAGAAACAATCCCCTCTACTTATTTATAGGCACCAACCTACAAGAGACACCAATCCTCGCTATAACAAATATTCATAGACACCAAACAACTTAAATAAGTCTGCTCACCTCTTCACAAGGTGTGTTAATTGTTTCTGCTTGTTGCTTCTATCTTTACCAACTCTATTGGTTTCTTCTACCTTCATTAGGTTTACTTGTTGCTTCTTCCTTCATCAAGTATACCTCTCTCAAAACTTGTTGCTTTTGGCTTATTCCCAAGAATGAATTTGCACAACATGTCACATATCCAATTTTCAAAATATTGTTTTGAAATTTCTACCACAAGCACCTAGAGATATCTTCTTTGTCTCATCCAAATTTCACAATCTGAAACATATCAAAAAGAAAGTTATAGCAAAAATGACAAGCTAACATATTTGAAGCATGTTTCATGAGCATTTAGGAACACTAACTTCCTCAAATAATATCTCTGAGATTATAATGAACAAGGTCTAGAATTTCTATCACAAGTACCTTGAGTTCTCTCCTCTGTCTCGTCCAAAATCCAAATTTTGAAAAACATTGTAGAAGGAAAGATATAATGAAAATACTAAGCTGACATGTTTGAAGAAAATTTCAAGAGAACTCAAGAAGCCTAACTTCATTACAACATATCTTTGAAATTACAGTGAACCAATGTCTATAATTTGAACCATAGGTTGATCCAAAATTTTTCAGGAATGAAATGAAATATAGATTCAAACAGAAACACAGAGTTATAATGAAAACTGAACTTCAATTCATTAATATCAAATATTGAAAATTGTTTACATGTAGAATGGAAATAAACTAGCTCAGACGATGGTAGCTTATATATGAGAAGAGATGTGACGGCTACATGCCTCTGAACTATGTTACAATGAAGCTCCAAGGCCTTTTTATTATTGAGAAATAAGGAAAAACCCTAAACATCCAAAAACTTAACCATAGGAGATGAAGCGCCAAAAGTTTGCGGGCTCGTTGGGGTTAGTTGGTACATCAAATTCCGAGGGTTGTAACTTTGCCATACGATCTTCGTTTGACGCGTCTGATTCATCATTAGAAATATCTATCTGAGGATTACAACTTTTTACTGTAAGCCCCTCTCATTGCATGTGGGTTTGTTCGTTTTCCAAAAAAAGAGTCATTTAGGACCTCAAAACGACTCCAGAAGTTTAGGACCCGAATATTTGGCAAAAATTAGTAAATTGTGCTATAATTAAGGAAATTGAAAAAAAGAGTGTTGGGGTCCAAGTGGAATAGGTGGGTGACCACCAATATCAACCTGGATTATAGGTACATTACAATCTTCTATCTTTGTCCTCCAAGTCACAGTCTAAAAACATCCTAGAACAAAAGTTATAGTGAAAATGTCAAGCTCAAGAAGATTTTAGGAGCATTTAGGAAGCCTAACTTCCTTACACCATATCTTGAAATTATAGTGAAACAAAGTCTGGAATTTGAATCGCGTGCACACAAAGATCTTCTATATGTATCCTCTAAGTTTAACATTTTGAAACATCCCAGAAGAAAATCTATAGCAAAAATGACAAGCTGACTTGCTTGAAGAAGATTTTAGGAGCATTTAGGAAGCATAACTTCCTTAGACCATATCTCTAAAATTATTGCAAATTAAGGTATGAAATTGGAAAGATAGGTACATGAATATCTTCTATCTATATCCTCCAAGTTTCATGTTTTGAAACATCCTAGAAGAAAAGTTATAGTGAAAATTCCTAGATGACTCGTTCACCCCATAAATCACATTTTTGCTTCCACTCTTAGACTCCAAGAATCACCCCAAAAGTTATTCCTCAGTTCCTCTTGCGACCTCAAATCTTCTGGTTGATGGATTGATGTTTAAATAAACTCATATTATCTTTATTTATGGTGTTTGATGTTCACTTATGAGGCTTACTTGTTAAACTAGTTGGGCAGGCCTTCTTGCACTTTAGTTGGGTTATCTTGACAAAATCTTTCATATCTCCTCATTTCCTATGGAGATAGAGGGAGTACCATATATCGTTGGAAAGGTCTAGGAATAAGCTTTCAGCCATATATATTATTTTCCCATTTGATCTAGCTAATTGGAGTAAATATGCATTCAAATATAGGGTACCCAAATGGGGCATCAAAAGCCCCAAAACAATCTTTCTGACAATCTTGATTTTCCAATCTTTATCTTAGACATAAGTAGGTTCTCCATGTCTTTGACACTAATAACAACAATATTTCCAACAAATTTTCTCTTATATCATGTCGATGAAGGAAATCTTAAAACATCTTTGAAAGTTTTGTCTAATTTACTTCATTTTGTACCTTTGTTGAAACTCTTTCTATTGAATATAAATCCACACACACACACATATCTTAAGCACAAATCTAACATGAGCTGAGAGGGATCAATTTATTTTAGGTGCAAATTTATTTTAGAGTGCAAAAAACAATGTGTAATTCTTAATTGTTTATAAAGATTATATAACATGTGTATTGCGCTATTTTTATATCAACGCACATTAAACTTGTTTTTTTATTATTAATATATTTTTAAGTATACATCAATATTATTTCATATTAAAATATTGTATTCATAACTCACATTGGATATTTTATTCTACACAATATTAAAATATATTATTTTAACATATTTTTTCTATATATAGATATATATGAAGTTGATATCACGTGTTAAAATAGTTTTTGAAAAGTATAAGGTTTAAAATGTTACTTACATATTTTTTTCTTCTAATTAGTTTACATAAAAATTATATTAGGTCACATGAACAACTAATTAAATATGCATAGCATATTTTTTTTCTTTTTTCTTATAGCCGACATGAATATTTTATTTTTATTTTAAGACGGACGGACATACTTACACATCGCCTTCAGACTGGGTCGTAGAATGAACATGTCAGCTCATTATATATATACAAGGATTGGTGAATTTATATTCAATAGAAGGGGTTATATATATATATGAATTATAAGTTTTTAAAAACATTCTATAATGTAAAATGTATGTAACCCCTTGTCTTAAGCACAATTATTAGACTCAAAGTTCTCTTTCTATATTATGTAGGTGTACATACTTTACAAATTACCCCCGTCTGACATTTTGAGAGGAAATACAAATGTTTAACTATCAAACTCACTCAAACTTCATAGTTAGATAAACCCATTGAACTCAGCCGAACAATGAACAAATTGCTCTAGAAAGCATTTGCTAACCAATATTGGGGTCCCTCCCATGTTTGAAGCTCGATTAACCCGCCTAGCATGGTTTATGGGTGATTATGTTAGGCTCGGAAATATAGGAGCAATCCCTCCTACTGACCTCGAACCTCCTCGGTGATAGATGACAACTCTAGCAATTCTCTTGAATAATAATAATAATTAAAATTAAAATGTTCTCATATATATATATATATATGAGAACATTTTAATTTTAATTATTATATATATATATATATATATATATATATATATATATATATATATATATATATATATATATATATATATATTCACAAACAAGTGATTATTGTATACTAAATTTCAAAACTACCCACTAAAACATTTCCTAACTTTAAAACTTTAAAGTATGCATAAAAGGATGTTGTTGTTACTTTTAATCGGTATATAGTTTTTTTAGACTAGAGGAATCAACAACGAGGCTAAGGCTCGTATTTGCGTGACACGTGATCGATTTCGATTGTTATCATTGTAAGCTCTAAATGGAACCACGCACATCCCAACACATAACTCACAAACTACATGGAAGGAATTTGAACATTGAATCACACTACATAATATCTCTTAACATTACCATCACCAATTAAATTGCCCTAAACACTATTTACAAAACACATACACATAAAAATAGACTTTGATCCACTTGAATTACAAAAGTGTTAATATAATCTCTTTAAATAAATTAATATATAATTCTTTATTAATATAAGAAATTGTAATTTTCACACCTAAAAATTAATAAATATTAAATATATAAAATAAATAAGCGAAATATATATTTGTTTAATTTTTTTTTTATTATTAAATAAAATAATCACTGCATCAAATTCATTTAGAATTTGTATTTAATATATGTTTAGTTTATCATTAAACTTCCATTGAGCGTTAAATGTAGTGGTTAATTATGTTGAACAACCTACTCAGTTAAGGGAGTGTGAACATCTATATATATCTATAATTTTAAATAATATAATTAATTAAAATTTAAATATTTATTTTAATTTAAATATTTTAAAAAATGATTTTTTGGAGTAATTTATTTTTTCTAGGTAATGTGAGTCTAAGATGATTGGCATTCCTAACCTGTGGTTGGAGTAGCCGCGAACCAAAGGTATCTAAGTTGTCAAAATCACCTAGGGGTCACACCCGACCTAGGCTAGACTAACCCTTAGTGCATGGTTGGATTTTTGCCCGTGGAGTTTTGAACTGGTGACCTTTCACCACAAAGTGCCTTAATAGAACATCATGTCACCATCTGCTCTACGCCACGTGGATGATTTTTTGAAGTAATTTAAAATAATATAAAAATTGATATTTTTTAAAAATTTGGTGAGAATAATTTTGAATTAATAAAAATATTTATTAATATTACAAAAGTAAACTACAATAAAGATTTGATGAAACTATTCATTATGATTGCAAAATTAAATTGTATTAAGGATATTTGAGGGTGTTTTTTTTTCCACAAGAAAAAACTGTAATTTTCATTCATTTATAAAATGATTCAAAATTACAAATTCTGCATATACACCCTTAAGTGTATTCCAAGAAAAAGCTTTGAGTGCTTGTATTGAGAGTTAGCATACTTCTGCCTGATACATTTTTCTCACTTTGCCTTAGGATTTTCAGAAATAGCTACATAGATCATATTATACAAAAAAAGGTGAAAAACAATTGTTTTTGGCCTTGTTAGAAAAGTCTCTCATATGGACTAAATGATTTAGTGTATTTTTTATGTGAAGTGTTCATTCAAAAAATTAAGTCCTTTCAGCCTCGACTATTTGTTCTATGTATGGCCTGTGATAGTACTCGTAGGAGGAATCTTCACACTGCTCTTGCATATGCGAGAGACCTCGATCCATAGACAAACCTGCTTTTGAAAGCCTATCATCTAACCCATTTTGCTCCCTCTAGATATGAGAACATGCAAAAAAAAATATGAGTCTTTGATCCTCCATAATTCTTCCAAGATGGGGACTAGAAGAAGATTTTTGCATGCTTGTGATTTTTTTAGCCAGTTTATTATGAGCATTGAATCCCCATAAACTTGGATCTGAGAACATACTTTTCCTTTACAAAAAGCAGCAAATTGTTACATGTCGTTAGTTCAGCTAAATTGTTTGTTCATGGACCAAATCCCATTTTAACATGGAAAAAATGTGTAGCAGATAGAAAAAGTGCAAATCCACCCCCCTCCTATGACTCGTGTCACTAGAAGCTCCATCAAAGAAAGCTCATGGCTTTGTGAGGTTTGAATTTTCATCAACAATTATTATGGGAGGACTAATGCCTTTTTTTGGGGGGAAAGTGAGCTAGAATTGCTAGAGCTTCAACTGTGATATGCTCTGGGGCTGAGGGCTTGTCCTAGAAGATTGCATTATTTCGGGCCAACCATACACCCCAACAAATTATCAACAAGAGGGCTCTATGTGCATGATTGGTTGGATCTAAGTACCATCCTCTCCATGCTTCCTCCAAGTTTTCCCCTTTTCAATATAACTTCGGATTAGACTCGATACAAACATACATGCTTCCCACACATACTTGAAGAATGGGCACTGCTTGAACACATGCACAAAGATTTCTTCACTTCCCTTGTAGAGGGAGCACCAACCCAGCCCAATGGAAAACTATCTTTAAAGGATGTCCCAGGTGGGGACCTTCTTCTCCGTTAGGAACCACATAAAAAATATAACTTTTGCTAGACACTTGGCTTTCCAAACCACTCTCCACCACCATTTAGGTTCTTCCAATGCCCTGTCTACATTTAATACTAAATAATCGTGCTTTGGGGAGTAAGAGTGAAAGGGAGAGAAATTCTAGACTAGTTCATCCTCTCACTATGTGATCCTTATATGACTGATTGTCATAGAATTTAAGTAGTCATTCCATGCCACATGGAATTCTACCTCTATCCCAAGCTCCTCTGTTGATCTCCATCCTTGCCTCCAGATGGTGGACTGGCCCTAACTGACAATGTGTGCTAGCTTTGAAATACCCCTATTTTGTAGGGAATTAATGAGTGGTTGGGGAAGGATGTGGCCAACACCACACCCTGACCATGGATCTGTTCCAATCCACACTCTATCATCCTTACTAATTTTCTAGGCCAACCCATGTCATATCTCTAGATTGTTGAAATGTTTGCCTAAGGCTTGTGCACCCTCCTGATCCATTCTTCCAACAGACTTAGGGCTATATATTTATGCATAGTTACAGATTTCCAAAGGCTCTATGTTGCACTTTTCCGCCAATGTTTTGGAAAACAAAAAGATGGTTTTTAGCCTCCATCCACTTAGGAGCTTTGGAGCCGCTAGTTTGTCCAATTTTACCCAAGGGAGGACACCTTATTCTTGATTCCTTAACCAAAGGAATTTGAATCATATTTTTCTTATTTTTTCTAGAATGCACTTTGGGACCCATGCTAGGGATATCCAATAGACCAGAATGACTTCAAGATAGATTTTATCAATACCAAGCAACCTACTCTAGATAACCATTTTAGACTCCAACTTTTCAATCTTTTCTCTACCTTAGCAATGAGCCTTGACCAATGCTCCTTGTTGTAATTGTTTGTTTTTAGTAAGAATCCCAAATACTTTAGACCTTATTCCAAAGGCATTGTCTCAAAAGAAATTTATTTTTAAGTATGGGGGATTTACGCAGTGCATTATATTATATATCATTTTTGGGATTCAACTGCGTTAAGTAAGTCATTCAAACGTATGACCATTTCCATGAGAGGTAGTCGTAACTGACTAATTTCTCATGATTTTTGAATAGTTCACTTAGCACTCATTGCATCGGGTGATGCTCACAGGGGTGAAGAAGTGGGATTGAAACTAGTGAAATGTGGAGAACGAATCACATAGCATCAATCATCACTTCCGGGGCTTACACCCGGTAACCAGGACTTCCCAGGAGGTCACCCATCCCAGAACTCCTCTGGCTCAAGCGCGCTTAACTGTGGAGTTTTCCCCACAATCAAGCCCACTTAGCTTGCTACCCCATTTGCAAAACCTTAGCAAGTATTGTGCCTCATGAACCATTCAAGTAGAGATCCCTTGACTCTTTTTGAATTTAAGTATGGGGGATTTACGCAGTGCATTATATTATATATCATTTTTGGGATTCAACTGCGTTAAGTAAGTCATTCAAACGTATGACCATTTCCATGAGAGGTAGTCGTAACTGACTAATTTCTCATGATTTTTGAATAGTTCACTTAGCACTCATTGCATCGGGTGATGCTCACAGGGGTGAAGAAGTGGGATTGAAACTAGTGAAATGTGGAGAACGAATCACATAGCATCAATCATCACTTCCGGGGCTTACACCCGGTAACCAGGACTTCCCAGGAGGTCACCCATCCCAGAACTCCTCTGGCTCAAGCGCGCTTAACTGTGGAGTTTTCCCCACAATCAAGCCCACTTAGCTTGCTACCCCATTTGCAAAACCTTAGCAAGTATTGTGCCTCATGAACCATTCAAGTAGAGATCCCTTGACTCTTTTTGAATTTAAGTATGGGGGATTTACGCAGTGCATTATATTATATATCATTTTTGGGATTCAACTGCGTTAAGTAAGTCATTCAAATGTATGACCATTTCCATGAGAGGTAGTCGTAACTGACTAATTTCTCATGATTTTTGAATAGTTCACTTAGCACTCATTGCATCGGGTGATGCTCACAGGGGTGAAGAAGTGGGATTGAAACTAGTGAAATGTGGAGAACGAATCACATAGCATCAATCATCACTTCCGGGGCTTACACCCGGTAACCAGGACTTCCCAGGAGGTCACCCATCCCAAGAAATTTATTGGGAGATATGTCTCATCTCCTCTTGTTCCAGGTTGTGGTGCGAGAGACTTTTTGTTGTTTATAATCATCCCTACGACTCTTCCGTAGAGATAATGGATCTCCACTATCTTGCCCACATCTCTTAGAGAGCCATTTCAAAATATTAGAATGTCATCGACAAAGAGGAGGTGAGTCAATGCCAGGGCCATAGAAATAAGAGTTCCTTGTAAATCCCCTCTTCTTTTAGCTTATGCCATAAGACGACTTAGGGCCTTTACTACTAGGAGAAATAATAGGGGTGATAAAGGACACCTATGTATAAGCCCTCTTTAGGCACAAAAGAAGGGGAAAGTCGAGCCATTTATCAACACTGCAAAATAAATTGTTTGAATGCAACTCATAACCCTATAGATGAAGTCTAGATTGAAACCTACATGAGTTAAAAAGAGTTTGATATATATCTAGTTGACCCTCTCGTAAGCTTTTGAGAGATCTATCTTAAGAACTACTCCTTGAAGATTATGAACCTTTATGCTATGAAGGCCTAGTCTTCGTGGGCCACTCCAATCACTTCATGAATTTTCCTAATCTGGATTTAAACAGGAACATGGCAAATTACAGATATAACCATAAATTCAAAGATGCAGTAGAAATAACACTTCATTCATTAATATAAAATACTAAAATATGCTTACAAACAGAATGGAAATAAGACTAGCTCGGGCGATGGTAGCTTATCTCTCAGAAGAGATATGGCAACTACATGCCTCTGAACTATGTTACAATGAGGCTCGAAGGCCTATTTATTGTTGAGAAACAATGGAAACCCCTAAAAATCCACAAACCTAACCCTAGGAGATGAAGCGCCAAACTGTGGGCCACAATTGGGTAAACTGGTACATTAACTTCCCAAGGTCGTAACTTTGGCATACGATCTTTGTTTGACGCACACAATACCTCGTTAGAAAGATCTATCCGAGAACTACAAATTTCAAATGGCCAACATCAATGTAATCCCCGTGTTGGCCCCCGTTTTCCAAAAAAAAAAAAAAAAAACATCGTTTAGGGCCTCAAAACGGCTCCGGAAGTTCAAGACCCGAAAAAAACTACCAAAAATAGAAAATTGTGCTACAATTAAGGAAACTGAAAAAACTAAAAGAGACAATTGTGGGGGTCCAAGTGGGATAGGTGGGTGGCCACCAACATCCACCTGGATCATTTCCTTCCTTCCAAAAAGGAAAATTGTTCCTTTGAAATTGCTTTTGAAAGGATGGGCTTCAGTTTGTTGCCTGCCGCTTTTGCTAATACTTTGTAGATTGCATTGCACAGAGAGATGGGTTGGAAATCTTCAAAAGATTTAGGAGGTTCGACTTTGGGTATGAGTGTAATAACGGTCGAGTTAAACGCTGACAATAATTTTTGGTCCCTCTTCGATTCTTCAACAACTAAAAGCAAGTTTTTCCCAATAATATCGTATAATCCCAAAAGGAAATCAACAACCCAACCACCAACCCTGGAATTTTGTGCTTTTGAAAGATATGTAATAAAATTTTAAGCTCTTCCTCGATCACTTCTTCCATGATGGCTCTACTCTCTTCTTCTTATGCAAATCTAGGAAAGAGCATAGTTGTTCTAATTGTTTTTTGCTATTGAAGACCCCTTTGGGGCGCGGAAGAGGTTCTGGAAATGAATCTTTCCAAGGGTTTCAAACCCTTCAAAGTTTGAAGCCTCTTTGCTCTCTGAGTCCTTTAGGCTCCAGATGGTGTTTCATAATTTCCTTCCTTTTGAGTAAGATATGATTTTTTTTTTTGTTCTTATCACTGCATTCCAACCAAATGGCTCTACTCTTTAATCTGCATCGGCCCCCATTTCTTCTAATATCTCTTTTTTCCTTTTTCCAACTTGAATGGCTCTGCTCTAGCTTCGCTTGATTCATATCCTTCCCCTTCTCGACTTGAAAGAGTTTGAAGCTAGTTCTCAATTCCTACCAACTCCTATCTAGTTTATTGTTTCTCTTTCTTAGCCCATTCCTTAGACTTTTGTTTTATGACCTTCAAATTGGCTTTGAATTGATATGTAGCTCAAGGACCGTCCATGGGGTTGTAGGATTTCTAGTGGGAGTTAACAAGGTTATTGAATTATTCTTTGTTAAGCCAAGAAGAGTTGATTTTGAAGGGACTTGTTAGTTTCTCAAAAGCTCCTTTTATTTCCAGAATGATTGGGGAGTGATCTGATTCACCTCTCGTCCCTACCCACTGTTTAATTAAATTAAACCTATCCACCAGAGATTCTGAAATTAATATTTTTTTTAATTTTCTTAGCAACATTGTCTTCCCATGTTCTACGATTTCTCTAGGTATGAAAAATTCTGACTGGATCCATATCCACAAGCTTGGTCCTATCAACTTTGTTCATGAAGTATTCAACGAGCGGATTTGGGCTCGCCTTGGGGCACCAAGATTCAACTTTTCCTAGGGAGAAATTTAGATACCCTCCTATAATAAGGGTGTTTGAATTAATGAGAGCATTATCAAAAAGTATGTCCCAAAACTCCTTACGATTAGTAGGGGACATGATGATTTAGGACTGAAACAATGGTTCCAAGTTCCTCTGATAAGATTTCCATACCAAGGCCATGCTTGACACTCCATAATTATTTTTCTAGAAGAGCCCTCCATTTTAAGCCCATTGTTAATCTTCTCGATCTTCCTCTCACATCTAACCCTATGAACTTCAATCCCCCTATAAGAGATTCAAGACATCTAGCTATGTAGTCTCCTTATCTTAGGGTTTCTTGGAGGAAAATTAAATCCAAAATATTGGTAGCTACAAGCCTCTTTAAAGCACATATTTTAGGAGGACATGCTAACACCCTACAATTGAGAGAGTATATTCATTTGGAAACCCCTCATAGGGCTTTCATTGCTCCAAGCCCCCCTTGAATGGTTTGTTTTTTACCAGTTGCTAGCTCCTCTCGAGCCTGCTCTTTTGCTTTCACCAAATGTGATTTTCTACCCCTACCCCTGCTTTCACCAGAGGTGATGAAAAACCTACCTAGTCCCTTTGCCAACCATTCAGGATGAGGCATAATAGAACATGAACAAATGTTGTAAACTATACCACCCTCTTTTGAGTTCTCAGAGAATGATTCGAATATTGAAGTCGTAAGTGAAGAGTGGTTGCTTAGCGCTTGAGAGCATGTGCAAAGGCCTTTAAATAAAGGACATGGAAGGGAAGAAGGAAATGACAAATGAAGTGCAAATACCATAACTAGAAAGGCCCCATAATTCTCAACATTTGTAGTTATTTGTGAAACATTTGAATTGATAAGAACAGGGCAAAGGCAGTTGGGTAAAGAAGTCATGTAAGTTCCTTTTGTTGTCTTCATCATTCCAACTGAGTCTAGGTTTGGATTTTATGCCTCCGCTTGTTCCCTTGGTGGTTCAATTTTTCTCGGGCCAGAGAAATTTGATGGAGGTTGCATGACTATTCCTCCTCCATATGTATTGACTCCTTACCCTTTTGACTAGGTTCTTTTCTCTTGTAGGGGGTTGTGAGAGCCCTTTTGTGGAAATGAAGTTCGCATTCTCTTACCAAGTGTCCATACTTGTAACACATTCTGCATTTGAAGAGAACCCCCTCGTAGTCTAGAATTTGTATTCCCCCCGCCATACCCAATGTTGATGTCTTCAGGCAACCCCTTATATAGGTTAATATTTACTAGGATGCGAACTAAAGACTTGTCCCCTATCATTAGATAAGATAAGTCATGTTCCAAGTACATCCCCAGAGAGTTTTCAAGGTCTTGGAAAACTAGGGCACCCCAATAATTCGTTGAAAGGCCTAGAAATCTAACCCATATTGGGACAATATCCATTATTTCTCGTTTGGAATCAAACACTCGAGTCTAGAAATTGAATATGATTGGGGTGGAGTCCATCTTTTAGAACTTCTATGCAAATTGTTCTGCCTCTACCGCTTCCATGAATTGCAAATGAATCCATCTCTTCGCCAATAGAGTGACCTCTGGGGGTTCTTGATTGTAGGCAAGATTTAATTAACCACCCACGACTTTATGAAACTTGTACTGAATTTCTTCCCTCTCGTTCGACTAACCAAGGAATTCTCTACTATTCCTTCAACATTCTCCATTGTGGCATATGCCCCTAGAACTTTGGCTCTACTTGCCTTTTAAACACATCACATATTTTTCCACTTTGTGCCCTTCTCCTGCATCTCTTTTGAACTTAGGTGTTGGGTGCGGGATCTCCCAAGGGAAGTTTTGGGGCTTAAAGACCAAATTTTGGTCAAAAGATGTAAATTTGATGTAAAGATTCTGCATTTTGTGGGTGTGGAGCGCAAAGTTTGTACATGAGTCATAGGGTTGTTTGCCCTTAATTTTGTAATGTAATGTCGGCTTTAGAGATCTACCCATGGTCCGCGGACCATGGGATTGTATAAATAAAGCGAGGCTTTAAGTTGTAGAAAAGGAGAGATAGAATTGGAAGAAAGAATGATGAAGAATTGAGTCTTGTCTGAAGTGTAGAGTTGAGTCTTTGGGTCATAGAGTAGGAGAAGGCTCTGCAGCTAAGTGCGTAGAGGCCTAGTAGTCCGCAGCTGAATGCACAGACCCCCGCAGCTGAGTGCGTAGGGCGAGTCGAGTTTGTAACCATTGGAGCATTAATAAAGAGAAGTTTTACAACATTTTTGTGTATTTATTTCCTATTTTCCGTATCGAATATATTGGGTATAAATTGCATTTCTGCTATCCATATGATGCGCGAACATATCTGATTCTGTTAATTAAGTAAATGCGAGATAAGGTATCTGTTTACGTGAAGTTAACTAACAATTGTAAGAAGATAAGTAAGATACGCGGTGTAACTTGGGGAAATAGCACAGATCGCTGCCCTAGCAGCGCGAAAGCATCTCAGCCCCTGGTTAGGGTTTGCGCAAAAGGCGATCCTAACAAATCATGAAGTATCGCAGGTCAGAACAATGCACGGAGTAACCTGCGTGAAGGTAGGCATAGTTGGACTAAATCAACCCCTCAGACATCTCTAGGGTGCAGGAACTTGGTTCCAGCATCCCCCCATACTACTTCGGGTGAGACTTCAGTCCGTGCTCCGCGGGATGATGCTGAAAGGGTCAGTAGTGTAGGGATTTGTTTGGCTAATTAACTCCGAACCTGGGTCAGGCGCCATCAAGCCAACAAATGGTTCTGTTGCTGGTACCAGAATCTGCATAGAGATGTCTGATGACGTATCATTGGAATCCAACTAAGAAGGAAATTGAAGGTTGGTTGGACAGGAGGATTTACGAGTTCATGGCATAGGAGAACAAGAACCCGCGACTGACAAAAGAAGAGTGGTTAGACTGCTACCTGTACACAGAGATCCACGAAATCTTCTTCGTGTCTTTTCCTACTGAGTTGTACGAGTGGATCGTAAAGCTAGCAGATAGCCAGGGAATGTGCAAACTCAACAATCCTATTGTGTGGGCCCCAAAGTTAGTGTGAAGGTTGGAAGAATCGGAGGATAAGATCGCGCGCACTGTTGATCACTGGCTCGATCGATTATAGGAGGATTCATTACTAAGTTCGTGGTAGATACTTCAGTCAGCTATAGCGAGGCAGAGCAATGTTTTCTCAAAGGACCGCGAGGTAAGTACGTAAAGTCTCTGAATACTTGGATTAAAATGTTATTGTGTGAAAAGAGGGTTATGCAATTACCTTGATGTTCGGAGCTACATGAAGTGGAAAAACCTATAGGAACGAAGGAAGTAAGGGACCAGAGAATAGCCCTTTGATTTCACCTCCACGAGGGGACGAGGAAGAACTCACAAAGGTCTCTCCGTGAAGTGTGATCCATTTGATAAGGCAGAGAATTCCACACATACCACCCCCACCCACACCGCCACCAGCTTCATCACCATCACCTCCATCTTCACCCGTACCACCTCTGCCACCACCGCAGGTCAATATGGAAAGCACGATAAAGTTGCCTGTGTTCAAGGGAGTGGGAAATGAGGATCCGGACCAATTTTGGTTCATCATAAGAGCTGTATGGGAAGCACAAGGAGTTACAGATGACAATATAAAGAAAGCAACACTGGTTAGCACCCTGCAGGACCACGCGCTGACCTGGTATATTAAGCACTCCAATGACAATCCAAATGCGGGAATCGCAAATATCCAAGCAGCGCTAAACAGAGAATTTAGCAGGCCGAAGTCTAAAGCATAGTCGATCATTGGATTCAAAGAAATCATGATGCTACCAGGTGAGACTTCTTGGGAGTTGGATCAGAGGTTGAAGTGTATGATTCACGAAGCTAATATGAATCTGACAGATGGACAACATCGTGGATGGTTTGTAGCATCGCTAATGCCACATTTAAGGAGCACGCTATCACAACAGAATTTAATGACTCAGGCAGAGGCCTTAGAGATCACGATGAGGCTGTATGAGACCGCAATGCAGGATCCTACCTTGGGAGTTCAACAGATCCACACGTAGTTGAAAAACTTACGTCTTGAGATGCAGAGTCTGAAACAAAACATAACAGCTCGACCAGAGGTGCGCGAAGAGGTGTGGTGCGTAAAATGCAAGGGTCAAGGTCATGATAAGGACCACTGCTCAGTGTTCACGAATTACCTCATGGGAGTAGGACCAATGTTGTTAAGGCCGGAAGCACAAGCAGAACCTAGTGCGGCACCTGCTTTGTGGTGCGCGTTTTGTCAAATCAACGGAAAACATGTTACGGACAACTGCCATTTGTTGTAGAAGTACATGCAAAACTTGCAACAATTTTTCTATAACTTTTGTAGGTCGGTGGGACACGATGAGCGCACTTGTAGGAGTTATGAGTTGATGATGGATAAAACTCCCACCTATAGAGTTCAGGATGAATCGCAGCCCCTAGACCCGAATGCAGGAGTGGCGTGAACAGGATTTCAGGGGCGCAGACGAGGCCGAGGTGGAGGAGGACCTAGAAGAGGTCGTGGACAACTGATATGCTACAATTGTGGAGGGCCAGGACATTATGCCCGCAATTGTATGAACCCAACGTGTCCATTGTGTCTGTATTGTACCTTGTTTGATCATGAGACGGAAGATTGTCCTACGCTAATAGCTAGGATACGCGATAAGGGAGCGCTACCACCTTCCCCGACTCAGAACCTATAGATGATGAGGTCTGAGCTGCGCGAGGAAGATCCAAATGTGAACATTGTGCTCCGAAGTGGCATTACGATGGGAGATGACAAAGGAAAACAACTCGAAGATAGTGCTTGGGTTTGCAAAGCTCTGGCGAAAGAAGCGGAGTTTGATTTGGAGCGTGCTCAACAAACCTTTATGGAAGCTAAGAAGAGCTTCGTTGATGCCTCCACTCTAGGAAGCAAAGATAGACCGGAGCCAGAGATGGACCCTTCTATGCTTATGACATTCCTGGAAACATGCATGAAGCTACTACACGACAGTAAGGCTGTAAAAGGATTGCAGGAACTCATTAATAGATGCATTGGGACCGCGCTAGGAGAACCGCGCGTAGTCCAGAAGATTGGAAAGCATAAGATGAGGACGGGAAGAGAAATGAGGTTAACCACACAAATTGGAGAATATGAAATGGACCAAGTAATTCTGGATCTAGGATCGGATGTGAACGTTCTACCGAAGCAGACATGGGAGCGCATGGGGAGACCTACGTTGCAATGGTCTCCTATTCAGCTGCGAATGAACCCGCAGAAGATAATGCCTATGGGGAGATTGCAAGGAATTATTGTGGATATTGAGGGAGCGAGCGCGCTAGTAGACTTTGAAGTAATAGAGATTGTTGATGACAACAATCCCTACCCCATGCTCTTAGGAATTGATTGGGCCACTGACATGAATGGAGTGATTAATTTGAAGAAGCGCAAGATGATTTTTGAGAAAAAGTCTTTGCATGTAGTTATACCTCTGGACCTTGTTGAAGGATCGCACTATACAGAGCCGGTGTGCGACTATGAAAGGAATGATTATTTAGACTACATTTATAAGATAACAACGTGAAACCAGGACTGGGTGAATCCCATTACAGATGGACGACTTGCATGGGAGTGCGAGAGCTCCTGTACTTCGGATTCAGATGAGGAGATGGAGCGATGACAGAACCATTTACACGAGGTAACCACCCTGAACTGTAATATGATGACAAGATCGTTGCGCTGCATATCGACAGAAGTAAAATACCTGCCTACTTATGATGGGTTAAGTGAGGTAGATGCCTTCTTGGACAAATTTGAAAGGGAGGTGCCGGAAAAGCAAAGCTTCCAAGCCTTGAATTGGGTATTGTGCGCTATGCCCGCGAGGTTGTGGGGTACGTATAAAGGGAGCTTTGATGACTGGCGTGAATGTAGAATGATGATGCGCACACGGTTTGGGAAGCCTAGAGTGTGATTGACAGGTAAATACCATGGGCGGGATGATCCGCGCGCACATCTAGCCAGGTGGATATAGGCATATGGAAAACAACCTACGCAGATATGCATGAACTCCACGCTGAAAGGTATGGTCAAGAAGCCTATGTTGGGGTGGTGCATATGCAGATGGATTTTATTGTTCCAAGAATATGACTTTGAAGTTATTGTGAAACCTGGATGATTGAACGCAGGACGAGATCACTTGTCGCGCATTGAGACAGGAGAGGAACCTACTAGTCTAGAGGAAGGATTACCTGACACGCAGCTCTTTGTTGTGCGCATAGCGGATGGACATTTTGAATATATAATTCACTTTCTCACGACTGGAACTACGCCGAAAGGATACTCTATCCAGCAGAAGAAGGAACTAGTGGTGCGCGCGGCAGATTTCTCTGTCATTGTGGGGCACCTATATAAGATGGGGAATGATGAGATACTACGAAGGTATGTACCTGAATTTGAACGAAACAATATCCTCGTGGACGCTCATGGGGGCACTGCGGGAGGACATTATGCAGGAAGAGCGACCATGCAGAAGATTCTCTGCGCAAGGTTGTGGTGGCCGACCCTTGATCAGGATTCAAAAGCACATTGCAAGGCGTGTGATTTATGTCAAAGAACAGGTAAACCATTGCGAAGGGACAAGATGCCTTTGAATCCGCAAATGACGTTGCAGCCTTTTGAAAAGTGGGCGATCGATTTCGTAGGACCTATCAAACCTCAAGGAAAAACAGGAACGATATACATTATCACTGCGCCAAAGTACCTGACTCGTTGGGTAGAAGCGCAGCCGGTAAAAGATTGCACGGCCACGATGGCTGCGAAGTTTTTATTTGAACATGCATTGACACAATTTGGATGTCTGAAGATCTTGATGAGTGATCGCGATACACATTTCCTGAACGAGACGATAAGCATGCTAACAGAAGAATTTCAGGTGTATCATCAGAAAAGCACACCGTATCACCCACAAGCTAATGGGACAATAGAAGCGTTTAAAAAAGTACTGGATACTGCGCTAACCAAGGTATGCAATGTGCAACGAAGTGATTGGGACTTGCGCATACCCATAGTATTATGGGCCTATAGGACGACATGCAAGAAACTGATGGGATAGACACCTTTCCGGCTAGTCTATGGAGTGGAAGCAGTAATGTCGATGGAATACATCGTGCCTAGTATGCGCATAGCAGCACTCACAGGTATGATGGATCGCGGAGCCCTGGAGGAGAGGCTCGCGTAGTTGGAGGAACTCGAGGAAGAACAATTTTTGGCTGGCTTTCACCAACATGTACAAAAGCAGCGCGAAAAGGCTTGGCACGATCGACATATTAAGTTGCGCACCTTCAAGGTGAACGATTTGGTGTTACTATATGATAGTAAGTTTGATAAATTCCCAGGAAAACTCAAAATGCATTGGCTGGGACCGTATGTTATTAAGGAGGTCATAGACGGAGGCGCGGTGCAGTTGGTAAAGTTAAATGGAGAACCTTTCCCAAGAAAAGTGAATGGCAGTCAGTTGAAGCCATACATGGGTGGCTCGACTATCTGACTAGCTGACAGAAGCACAGTCTTAGCGCTCCAGGCAGCTGAAAGGAGGCGCAGGACTATAAACCAGTTTAGGGAAACAATTCAGCTACAACAGTCTCTAAACATCGCGTCCAGGAAGTGCAATAGGCAGTTGCTTAGTGCGCTTCCGATCTTGCAGCGGTCCAGGCAGAGTTGGGTGGTCTTCGCGTGAAGATCTCTGCATTGATAGAGTGACTCGAGGGCAAGTCAAGATGTTTGTGTTGGGGGTCTGTTGGGCGTGGGATCCCCCAAGGGAAGTTTTGGGGCTTAAAGCCTAGATTTTGGTCAAAAGATGTCAATCCGATGTAAAGACTCCACATTTTGTGGGCACGGAGCGCGAAGTTTGTACATGAGTCATAGGGTTGTCCGCCCTTAAATTTGTAATGTAATGCCAACTTTAGAGATCTACCCATGGTTCGCGGACCATGGGATTGTATAAATAGAGCAAGGCTCTAAGTTGTAGAAAAGGGGAGATAGAAATGGAAGAAAAAATGATGAAGAATTGAGTCTTGTCTGAAGTGTAGAGTCAAGTCTTTGGGTCGTAGAGTAGGAGAAGGCTCTGCAGCTGAGTGCGCAGAGGCCTAGTAGTCTGCAGTTGAGTGCGCGGACCCCTGCAACTGAGTGCGCAGGGTGAGTCGAGTCTTTAACCGTTGGAGCATTAATAAAGAGAAGTTTTACATCATTTTTGTGTATTTATTTCCTGTTTTCCGTATCGAATATATATAAATTGCATTTATGTTGTCCATATGATGAACGAACATATCTAATTGTGTTAATTAAGTAAATGTGAGATAAGGTATCTGTTTATGCGAAGTTAACTAACAATTGTAAGAAGATAAGTAAGATACGTGGTGTAACTTGGGGAAATAGCGCAGATCGCTGCCCTAGCAGCGCAAAAGCAACTCAGCCCCTGGTTAGGGCTGCGTAAAAGGCGATCCTAATAGATCGCGAAGGTATCGCAGGTCAGACATCTCCAGGGTGTCGAAACTTGGTTCCAGCATCCCCCCATACGGCTTCGGGTGAGACTTCAGTTCGTGCTCCGCGCACTGATGCCGAAAGGGCCAGTAGTGTATGGATTTGTTTGGTTAATTAACTTTGAACCTGGGTCAGGCCCCATCAAGCCAACATTAGGGTTCCACCTGAAACAAACGAAGGGTTTTCCTCTGAGTTCTTTTTGCCGCTTTCACCTAGATTTTGACCCTCCCCTTCTTCTGAGACCACCACATCCATCAAGAAACTTATCGTAAACCACAAAGGTGAATGCTCCTTGGGAGGCGTTGAGAGCAGTGGGGCTCCTATAAAGAATAGATCCTTGTTGAGACTTGGTTCCACGAGGGGTTTCTGCCAGGGTTTGGATTGTTTGGTGGGATATCCTTGACGTAAATATTGATGGAATGAGTTTTGCTTGGGAAGGAGTGAGTTCATTTGGGAATCCCCAGGACATCCCTACATAGGCATGACCCTAGACCTCCTAGACCAGGCTCAACATCCACTACATATCTCCATCCAAAAAATCCGCAACTAAATTCGCTTCTGTTGACCCTCTAACAGGAGCTCGATTCTCTTCCAAATTAGCTGTAACAACCCTGGTGAAAATTCCATGTCAAAAATATATAAGGCCATGGATGATGGGACATGTATTCCAAGCTGAATGGTGGGGGAAACATCCCAGTGGGTGTTGATTCGATTTATTATGGCTAAGGAAATTGGCAAAGGCAATGGCTAAGGCTTTGGAAAGGAAAAATGACATTTTGGCACATTTATTTATGAAAATAATGGAAATTAGGAGAAAAAGGAGGTGAAAGGTCACATGTTGCATGTGAGGAGGGAAACGAAAGAAAATAATGGAAAATGAAGAAAATAGAGGCCTCATTAATAAAAAGGCTTATGAGGATCAGTTGACAAGCTCTTGGCTCAATATTTTGATAGGTTTTGGTGGAACTCTCTCATTACTCTCTCTCTCTCATACTCTTGGAGACTCAGAGTTTTCTTGGAACACTCTTGGTGGGTGGGGCATACTTGGATTCTTGGAGCAAGAAGGCAAAGGAAGAGCAGGAAAGCGTAAGAGGACATGAGGATCAACAACTACAATGGGTTTGGCTTGCAGGCACCAAGTTGCATGTATGTTTTCCTCACTAGTTTCAACATGCATGTTGTTTCTTGGTTATGATTTGTCATTGGCATGGAGGATGACCGAGATTGACAGTGGATTGCCTAGCCTTGCCATTTCCTGGATAGCCATGGTGATTATGGGTTTATTTTCATTGCTTTGTTTTGGTTAGTTCTCATGTTTCTTAGCTTGGGTTGAGTTATTAGTTCCTATAGCCTTGGTTAGACAAACGCTCTGGAAGTCGTATAACGACTTGGGTTGATTAGAAGCCCTGGTTGGACAAACGCTCTGGAAGCCCTTGGTGGGTTGAGTTACTAGTCCTGGAAGCCCTGGTTGGAAAAACACTCTGGAAGCCTGGAAAACAACGTGGGTTGAGTTACAAGTCCTGGAAACCTTGGTTGGACAAATGCTCTGGAGCTTGACGAGAGCCGTGGGTTGAGTTACTAGTCCTGGAAGCCGGGTTGGAACAAACGCTCTGGAAGCCCTGGAAGGCTTGGGTGGAGACCAATCTGATGATGGTTTTGTGATGTCTGACTGTGAGGTGGAGTCATTGTTTGATGGGTTGATGTGGATGGCCTCTGGAAGCCCTGGATGAGTTTTGATTGATGCGTTCTACGAGATCCCACAATCATGCTTGGAATACGGCATGGGGGTGAATGACTGAAGAGAGATTTGGCTCAGCCATTCTACGGTCGTGTGGAACGTGGAAGTCCCATCCCGGGTTGGATTTTGCATCATCAATAAGAGTTTATTTCTCCTTGTATTTCTATGAGTAATATACTGGATTATATGCCTGTGATTTCATTTATATTTATGTCCCTATTACGTTGGTTATGTATATATCTTGCGACAACAACTATGTATGGCTCTCATCATGTTTCTACTTGAATGAACAATGTATCTATGAACTATGGATGGAATGATAGTTAATGTGTTGATACATCAATGCTTCATGACGAATCTTAGATAAGTATGAGACCCTTATGCTTAGATATGTTATTTACACCTGTAGATTACATATTCTTGATATGTTTGACGAAATGCCTGTCATGGCTAGTAAGGGTCCAGTTAAGGTCTTAAACAAGTATTTGCTTTAGCACTGTCATTTCCATGTTATTTTACTATTATGAAGAGATGGTTCAATGCTGGGCAATGACCTGGGCTCTAGGCCTGAAAAGTTGGCTCAAATCTCGGGGACGCTAGCATAACATTGACAAATTTAGTCTCTGGACACTGGCAGGCAAGCTTGTGAGAGCGACTTTGGGTTTCTGGATGCTTTCATGCCTATAACATGAGAGCGACTAAGGCTTAAGTGGTCCAAAAGTTAAGTGGGACCCAAGGGCAAGCTGTTTGAAGTGTTGGATTGGTTCCTGAGGGTCCCGAAGCTGATGTTGAATGTCTGTATGGTGTGTTTCTGTCGGTTCCACTTCCTTAACGTGACTTAGGAGGTCGAATCATATCATAGTGGCCTCTCATCCCATGTTTACCCAGGCTGACCGATTGCTTGGGTAGATGTGGGAGGAGGGTGTTACATTAGTCGTTATTGGAAAGGGGTTAGTCCGGGGCTCAATTTTTGGCCACGCTTTTGCCTTATCAATAGATGTCTTGGACTTAAAATATGAGGTGGATGCCCAAATATAGACATCACCACCTTCCTCTGATTTAGAATCAACCAACTCTTCTTTCTCCATGGAGAACCTGACTTATTAACCAATAGATCAACCTAAGAACCTAGCCTCTCAATAAACCAGTCGATTGTAGACCCGACTAATGAACAACTGGAAATAAATTATCATCAATATAAAAGGAGAGGAGAACCCTTAATTGGGAATGACCTACATATAATAACTAGCCCTAAAGGCCTATGTACTCCAATGCTCTCTCCCTTATACACTTATCCAAATATAAAAATAGATAAAGACATATTTATAATTTGAATGCATGCAATTGCTGCGACCATTAACTATGAGATGCATGCAATTGCTATGATTCATAAACTAATTTGAAAGGGTTTTACTAATAGTGCAGGTTAGAATTCTTAATTTGAAAGGATTCTGCTAATAATGCAAGTCATTGTTCAAGCTTGACACCTATGAGTTTATGCAAGCTATAATATGTATGCAAGATAAACAACTTTGAGTGGGTTTTACTAGTAGTGCATGCCAATATTCTTAATATGAATAGAATTTACTAACAATGCAGGTTAGTATTCAATATATATTTGTGCTTTTGCAAATAAGAGTACCCGTTTTTGGGCCTTAAGGGCATTGAATCCATTTGTATATTAATTTTTTTCTCAATAATTAAGAAATACAATTTCAACATTTTTTTTGGTTTAGTAATAATGCATTCAAATCATAGAACATTTAACTTTCTTTGACTAAAAGCAATTAAAAACATGAAGGATTAACTTCTTCGCTTTATTAGCTAAAAGTTTACAAAAGACTCTTTATACAACTGAGTGGGCCTAATGGTTAAGAGCACGTGTTTCCTCCTAAGAGGTCACAGGTTCAAAACCGGAGGGGAGTAGAGTATGTATCCCTTCGTAGACTTAGCACTCAAATTGCTACGCGAAGGGGTCCCTTGTCCCACAAACAAGGCGGTCTCATACACCAATTTGGTGTCTAGGTGAAGGTGGGTCCCTTGTCCTACAAACAAGAGGGTCTCACACAGGTGTGAGTCCCTTGTCCCACAACCAAGAAAGTCTCATACACTTTAGTGTCCGACTTAGCCGTGACCTTAAAATTGAATAATAATAATTCAAATAAATAAACATATATACATAATTTTGATTTTTTCTTAAAATTGAATAATAATAATTCAAATAAATAAACATATATACATAATTTTGATTTTTTTTAATTTTATTTTTTAAATAGACATTATTTATGAATTCAACCCTAAAGATTCATAAGTAAACTTGTTTATAAAAATGGATTGGCCAGCGAAAAAAAGAGAAAACTTGTTAAAAGAATTTGAGCGTTATGAGAAAATAAGAACCAACGTTACCACACAACCAATCCAATTAAAAAAAATAAAAATTCACAAGAATAATAATCACAGTTACTTGCAACTCACCTCATTTAAAGGCCCAATTGAAATGCAAGAACACCATCCCATAAAAATCACCCCAAACCACGACTTGAAAACTCATTGTTTACAGCTACACTTACCTACCAATAAGAATCATCCCCAAACCACTAATGGAAAATTCATTGTTTACAGCTACACAAATGAAGCATACAACAACCACTCTCCATTCGTTTACACGCCGAAACACTCTTTCACATGGCTTCGCCCCAGCCCCACCCTCCCAAGCGCTGGAAGAGCACGCAAGGCCGAGAGTGCAAACATGTGTCAATATAAAAACTCAGAAATATAATCAATACTACTAGAGACAAATAAACATATAGACTAGGCAAGGCAACAAAATTCACAGAAGTAGAACTACACCTAAACATCTGCATATAATTTTCCCTTCAAAGTTAGCAAGGGTTTGTTCAGACGGGCCTACAATTGGATCAGCTCCTGCAGATCGGATCTATCTGGCTGTCCGTAAATGAAATTTTTAGGGCGATTGGATCGGAAAAGTTACAGACGAACAATTCAAAATCCTGGATATTATCTATCAGGGACAAAGGGAAGAGCTCTGTAAATAATACAGACAATGAACGCCAGGAGCCCTCCCAAGTATCGCCACGATGGGACATCGCCATTGCCTCTGGGAATGGATTGGAGCCCTCCCCCTCGCAAATGGGTAACAATTCATCCATTCTTTCATTTTAATTTTCAGTTTTGATATCCTTTTCTGTGGCAGGACGATTGAGATTTCATCGAATTCTCTTTTTATTTGTATATTCACTGCTTCTGGTGTTGCAAATTCGATTTCTTCGAGGACCCGATGTTTGACTAGGAGGAAATGATGAAAGACATAGGAAGGTTTTTTATCTAGATCATAGCTTGGATGGATCCATGGTGGATCTTTAGGGAGTTGAAGTTGTGGCTAAACTGAGTCGGGCAAACCCCAATTGCTTTTAATTGCTCGTTTACATTTAATGCCCAATTAAACATCTGGTTTACTCGACTGTAAACATGTTTAAAATATGTTGGTTTTAGAATTTCAGACTGCGTTCGGAAATTTCCATTATGAGTTTTCCTAGCATGTTGAGATTCTCGGTCATGCCTGCTCGTGATGCCACTGGAATAATTTTCGGTTAAAAATGTAATCAAGGGCTATGTGATGAAGACTTTGTGGCCAAATTAGTAGAGTCTACCAATTGGGTTGCTGTTCAACAGTGCAGGCAGTAGCGTGCGTTGACTCGGACACCCACCAAGGTTCAATTCTTGCAGAGGCACGAACAAACGGCTGCGTTGAATCAGGTGCAAGCCCTGTGTTATTTGGATGGAAGAGTAACTCTGGTTACAGAGGCTTAGCTGAATGGAAGTGCCTGTGATTAAATAGTTTGCTCTTTGAGGGCTGTCTTGCTGGTGAAAAAGGGCCACTTGTGGTGCTTGACGGATCCGGTTTGATGATAATGCTTCTAGAGTTTAAAGGAGGCGCTTGCTTTTTTATTTTATTTTATTACTTTTTATAATTAAATTTTAAGTCAAAGATCGAGAAAACTTTTAGGTTGGCTTCGAAAGGTCTTGAAGTCTGTCAATATTATCCAAATTCTTAAGTTGGGTGACAGGGTAAATTTCCTATTTAAAACAAATTCTATCTAAGAAGCGTAATGTACATCAATCTAAACTAAAAGCTGCCATGGTAAAATTTTATATGAACTGCATTAGTAGATAAAGTTTGTGGGTAGCACATGTTCATTATCTTGGAGGCAGTTGTCTGGTTGCTTAGATATGCCTTTGTATTTCGAATTTGAAAGTTTTGCGGGAATTTTCATTGTGTGATAGGCCTTCCTGGGATACTGCATTAACTGAATTGGCCACCACACATGACTTTGATTACACCACGCTTGTATCCCAAGATCAGAGTTCCAATACTTGAGACTCCCTTGCCACAGCTGCCAAAATCCCGTTGTGTTGGGTTGTGCCTGTTATTTGTGCTTTTTTTGGCTGCACCTCCTACGCCTATGGGTGGGCTTCTACAGCTTCTGTTGTACTCGTGTTTCTCTTACGGGTGCACTTCTGTGCTTTGTTCTTGTGCCCATTTATTTCTATAGACTACCAAGATTTTACGCTGTTACAACACTTTTGTTTGCTACATTGTGTAGACAAAGAATATCTAGCATGTTTGGAAATAGAATTTGGATATTTGTGTTCTCAAATAAGGTGTTTGGTCTACCGAGTACAAGGATGCAATTTGCTTGGAACTACGACCCTTTGCAGCGAGGCACTTGTCTTGAATTTTTGCTCATTTGCTAACAATGAACCAAGTTGGGACACTGATGGCACCCAACAATTGTTAATGCATTTATATGTAGAAATTAATCATGCATAAACATATTTTATAATAATTAACTGTTCCAATTCTTTCAAATATTCCACAATGAGATTTTCCATCAACTAACCATTCCATTAACAAAATTGAAATAGGCAACAAAATTCAAGGAATTAATTTACAAAAGACAAATCTATTTTTCTAAAATATTTATCCACCAAATCAGTTGTAGTCTGTAGCGTAGTGATTCAACTCCTAGCTGTAGGCACCTATTGTAGATGGCACCTCCAAGTCGGGCCATTATTAGACTGCAAGGGTGAAGGAAAGCCACTTGGATCTATCTCTCCCTCATTCCGTCCCACAATACTCTTGACTAGACCAATTTACCACACCATATGATATTCTAGGCGCCTCACCAATGTTGAATAAGCCACAAGTCTCTTTCTCTTTGATAATCAGAACACCAACTCGTGCATTTCCTTTTTTGATACATAGTCCTTTAGAAGTTCAACTTATCAAGTACTTTAGTGTATGAATGCAGAGTCCAATTGCTAATTGATCTTTGGGAGAACTTGGTATGGTAGTTTTTGGCTCAAATTCCAGTAACAAACCAACAACTGCATGTGGGTAAATGGTGCCATCTTCCCCTAGCCTCTATATTCACTCTACAACTAGGGATTTCTCACCAAGAACATTCCATCTCCTTCTTCCACCTATAGGCTATGATACGAGCATAGTACCAATAATGTGAATACTCACACACAAGCGAATATAAGAGATCAAGTATGCAAGTATAAGAGAGGAGATTCAACGTTATACATAAGTTGTACACTTATCTCTGTTACTATATATAGAGCATAGTTTTAAAACTTGGAACTGATCATTGAAGCGACCACCTATGAAACCAGGTTTCTTCATGGGCTCGAATTGACTTGGATCAATCTGGATTCTATGAACTGGCTTTTAAGAAAATACATAAAATACATAATATCTTTATGAAAAAATTATTTTTAAGATTCCAAACCATCAGAGACAAGATGCAAAGTTTGTTCATCTATACACCATGTAAGGGTGAATATACCAAAATGGCACTGGGCGCAATGCATATCAACAACAAGATACAGTTTAATGGGGTGTTAAATAGTCCCTAGACTAGTCCAAAAACCATGCTACAAGCTATTGGGCCACTGCCCTACTAAAAATCACTGATCACTCATCAAACTCATCACCACTATTAGAAATGGGATCATAAACAGAAGCTACATAAACATCATTTGGTTTGTCTCGGACTCCTTACAAACATCTGCAACCTTAGTAGTAGCAGTAGTTGTAATAATACAATGCCTAGCAAAAGCATGAGTGGGGATCCTAGCCTAAAAGCCAGCCTATACACTCATTTAAAGTCTGCTTGTGTGGGGTTCATGCAGCCTAACTTGCTCAGGTGGCTCAAGATGGGACTGGCTGATTTGGGTTTGTTTGATAGTAAACTGGTACAAGCCAGCTCACTAGTTCGGGTTGTTGGTCAATTTGGTACTTGGCCCTGTCCAACTGACTGGTTTGACCAGTTTCGGTTCGGATTGGGCTAGGTTTTAGAACTATGATATGGAGTACAAAATTGTGGGGGAGTGATCAAAGTTGACCATGTCTCCAATAAGATAGAATCAATTGGGTGACCAGTCAATTTAGATTAAGTCACCTAAAAAAGGTAAGGTTAAAGTTCAAAATAGAAAAGTACAAATCTGTAACATCTTTCTTTTCGTGGTGCAATTTTTTTCAAACACGAGCTTCGTCACTCCTTTTGTTCCAATCATGTGACAACATCTTTAGTTTCACTTTCACACTGACAGTTCTGTCATCTACACTATTGGAAGTTTGTGACAGAAATAGTAATATGAACTTTTCAAAAGTGCTTACTGTGTCTTCCATCTTTTGTTTTGATATCTACTTTATTGCATATATTCTTTTATAATGAAGTTCTTCAGTCTTGATTGAACCAATGCACACTCCTCTTTACGATATGTGATACATAGCTGAAGTTAGCATAAAACTGAGCGCATTTATTCTGAATGTTGGTTTGACTCCATTTGAAGTCACTCCTAATTGAATGTGAGCAAGACATCCGGCCTTTTTTAAGAGCTTCAAGGATTTATAACAATGATTGACAATGGTGTTTTTGATTTTGGTAGACTGGACGCGATACTATTTGGCCACATGATCCACGGACTGGATGGAGTTTTTGTGTGATGATTCCTTCGTGGGTTGTCCTTCCTGAAGCAAAAACTGCAGATGGTACCTTGATTAATCCCACAGTGGTAAGCAGAATGCTCTTTAATGTTCTCAAGCATTTTGTAACCACAATTTCATGATCTATGCCTTTTTAATTTCTATCATGCCGGGATTCACTATTTTTTTGTTTCTTATTTTTGCTTTTGGTGAACTAATTGGATATTTTCTGTTTTTCACTGTAACATAAATAAAGGAAAAGGATATGTCAATGATTGAGTTGAAAAATTTGTGTCAGGCTAACACTTTGAAAGGAACACAAAGTGATAAAAAACAATGAAGGTTTTAAATGGGCTATGGATTTTTAACACGTATACATTTCATGTACTCGTCAAGATATGATATGTGACACTATTGTTTTTCTCCCACTCATAATTCTTCTGTTTGTGTTTGATTTTATTGCTGGTAATGGTTATTTCTCCGCTTTGTATACGTTTTAAAATCTTGTCTCTCTAGAAATATACCATAGTGGAGTGCTAGAATATGAAAGGTAGAAGAGTAGGTTCCAGATCTGGTATGCAAATGACAGATAGCTTGGTTTCTACTGTCATCCTTGCAACAACCTAGAAGTGAGAATGGAACTGGGTTGTGAAATCACTTGACATCTATGATATATTACTTGAAGTGTTAACCATTTTGCAATGTTGATCTTGATCTTATTCAACTCATAATCTATACAATGCATGTGATGAACATAGATGGAAGTGATGCTCAATATACAAAATGATTTTTCAAATGAGAAATGGGGAGCAGCCATATTATTGAATCCTTCCTCTTCCTCCTAGATAGTCCTGTATAGATATCTGATTTGCATCTTTCTCGAGGACATATTTAGATCCTTCATGGATATGGATTGGGGAAGGATATAGCATCAATCTAAATAGGTTCTGATCTGGATATGTTTTTGACAGATTCATGTCTTATCATGCACATGCAAGCCAATTAATAGCCATATGTATGAACAAATTTATGAGACTATTTTTGGTTCTTGCTGCACAGGAAGCTTTTATTTTTTTGAATAAATTCTGTGTATATAATACAGAGAACATAGAAGTACAAGATCATAGAGAGCATCTGCCTTAATGGAATTAGGGGTGCAGTGACCTGAGAATGAGCACTAGCAGAAATATCTTTGGCATCCCTAATCAACAAAATCTTTCACCCTAGTTTGAGCCGATAATTCATCAAATCCTGTGTTCCAAAAATACGTGATCGTTGAAAAGTACAATGCCAGGTTTATTGCGAGATATAAGATAAGATAATTTTCGTAATGTTCAACAAATGACCACCAAGTTAGGTTAATGGGACTAAAACATACATCTAGAGTAAATATAATCAGGAAGTGCAAGAATAACTCCTGAATCAATAGCAAAAGAAGATGAAGAACAAAGTTTAACTAATAAAAAATTATCGACCTTCTACGGTTTATCCCAAATCCTAGCTTTCTTTGTCTTCTTAGGGCATAAGTTGAACCCTATCCTCACCTTGAATCCCCTCAAGAACCCTAGTGCTTAAGACAAAGAGAGCAAATACAAATGAAGAAGAGTAGAATGAGACGAGTTCACTCTGGCTCACATCTCTAACACAAGTTTGTGATCACATGAGTGGACAACATTGAAGTGATAAAAGACCCTCCTTTCCCTTTATCTATATGAAAGCTGAAGGAGGCCAGTGATAACAAGTGGACCTAGTCCACTACAAGTAACCTGACTAAACAATAGATAAGCCCACATGTGAAGTGCTCCAACTCTAAGTGACACAAGTCATGCTCCAAGGTGAGCACATCCAACAAGCAAGGGTCCAAGGTTGAACCTTCCTCAAGAAGCTGTAATGTCCCAAAGTAGGAGAAACAATGGATATCAAAAACGCGCACTAAGCTACAACAAAATTTTAAACATGCAACACAAAATTCACATAGCAAATATAAATCAGTAAACAATAGAACAACAACCATAAATCTAAGCCATTTTATTTTATTTTCATCTATAATTGAGTAAAATGGAGTGGAATGATAGTGAGCCACAAAAATCGAATGGCTGAAAATACTCAATCTTCCCAAAGGTAAGCACCTCCAAAGCCCAACGAAAATTCTTCTTCAATCTTGCAGCAATAATCAACTCCAACAACCCACAAAACACCCAAGCTCAACCTCTGTGCAGGAAACAACCAGTAAACACCAACACAGGCCCAAGAAAGAGAAAATTCAGCTCCCCAAACTTCAGCACTTTTAGCCTGGAAAATTCCCAAGAGAAACTCGTCCTCCTCAAAGGATTTTTTTTGCAAAATCTCTGGCCCGGAGGACACCAAATTCCAGCTCCTCAAAGCACCACGAAAACTCTAATTGCGTCCTCCAAAAATTCGCACTAGCTGAAGATGCTCTGCAATAATCCACCAAAAATGCCAAATCCTGTTCAAAATCTCTCTTCTAGAGTGACACTCGAAGTTCATTGAAGAAGAGTTGGGATTTGTGCTTGGAAAACCCTTGTGCTAAACAACACTGGTTTGCTTGGCCAAGCAACTCAAGCAAACTCTCCAATTTTGAAAATGAAATGCCAAAATGATGCCAAGAATGAGGCTCTTCCTTCCTTTTATAATTGTTGCTCACCCTTTGCTTGTGGGCTCCACCAATTCGGCCCTTGCTTTTCTCATTCCCTTTTCCCTTGTGGTTTGATTTCCCTTTCTTGACCCCCACAACTTAATGCCACTTTAATTTTTTTTTCTTTTCCTAAGTTGAGCCTTCCTTTTTCTCCAGAATTAAATTAATACCTCCACAACTTGTTTTTTCCTAAATTTTATTTGTCATAGTATTATATTAATCGCCAAAATTGCAAAATTGAGAATCCCCTTCGCAAAATTTTTAATTGGGGACATGACAGTGCTCCCCTCCAAAATGTTGCTTGTCCTCAAGTAACTGCAATGCTGGATGCTGTAGAATTTGTTCTCCCTCCCAAGTGGCATCCTCCTCTGGTAGGTCCTTCCACCTGACATGATATTTTGTGATGGTCCTGTTCTTGAGCCTCCTCTCCCTCTCCTGCAGTATGGCCTCAGGTATTAGAATCAGATGTCCCTCATCGTCCAAGGGTGGCAGTTCTGCTATAGCTGTAACTTGTTGTCCCAAGGCCTTTTTCAGGCAAGGCACATGGAACACAATATTCACCTTGCTTCCCAGTGGAAGCTCCAACATGTAGGCCACCTCTCCAACTCGTTGGATCACCCTATACGTCCCATAAAAATGTAGTTTGAGCTTCTTAGCTCCCTTCTACTTCAGTGTGGATTGTCTATACGACTAGAGACGCAAGAAAATTATGCCCCCAACCTCAAAATGTCTCCCCACACGGTGCTTGTATGTATAAATCTTATGCTGATTTTGCGTTGTCTGCAAGTTATCCTTGAGAGCCCTTGGGATTTCCTGGCTCTCCTGTATCCAATCCTTTGCCCCTAGGGCTCGACTGTGGCCAAAAACCATGTCAACAAACGATAATGCATCATAACCATAAAGGACACGAAAAGGATTACTCTCCCATGGGCATATGTTGAGTGGTGTTGTAGCATTACTCTCCCATTGAAGCCACTTCACCCATGCTTGATGTTGCCCTGTCACGCAATTCCGCAAATACCGCTCTAGCCATTTATTCACAATCTCTTTCTGCCCATCTATTTGGGGGTGGTAGCTAGTGCTAGGAGTATGCTCAGTGCCCACCAATCTGAATAACTCCTGCCAAAACACCCCCATAAATCTGGGATCTCGGTCATTGATGATGGTCTTGGGAAGACCATGCAACCTGAATACCTCCCTGGAGAAGAGCTCAACTATCTATGAGTTTGAAGATCTGGATGGAATGACGAAGAAGTGAGCAAACTTGGTCAGTTTGTCCACCACCACATATATGCAATCACACCCTTGAACAACTGGAAGTCCGGTGATAAAATCTACAGATATGCTCTCCCACTTCTTCTCTGGATTAGGAAGAGGCTAAAGTAAACCAGTTGGATATGTCTATTCTCCTTTATTCCTCTAGCGAACATCGCGCTCCTGTACGTGCCTCAGAACATTTTCCTTGAGGCCTCTCCAAGTAAAACGCTCTCTGATGGTCCGACAGGTTTTGAAAAACCCCTAATGGCCTGCTATAGGTGAGTTATGTGTTGCATGCAAAATATTTTCCTTCAATTGTGAGCTTGGCACCAATTATATCCCGTCCTTATAGTATATGACCTCATCCAACACTCGATATCTGTCATCTCCAAAAATACCATCCAAGATCTCGAATGCCTGTCGATCCTTGGAGTACTCTACTAGCAATTGCCCCCTCCTATCCTGGGTGATTCCATAAGTGACCATCGCAGGTCTGCTAGATAGTGCACCTGCCACCACATTACGCTTGCCCTTGACGTACTCATTCTTCTTACTCACCCACTTTTGTTGCCTCTCCTAAAGCTCCTTTTGCCCCAAAAAGAATCAAAGACTGTTGTGATTAGTCTTCACCTTGAACCTATTACCCACCAAACACTGTTGGAACTTGGGCGACGCATGCATTATGGCCAACATCTCCTTATCATAGATGGAATATAATCTCTCATTTAGCTGTAGCTTCCAGCTCTCAAATGCAATGGCTATAGCTTCCGGCTCCCAAATGCAATTGAGTGGCGTCCCTGCGTCATAACTGCTCCCACACCCTCTCTTGATGCATCACACTCCAATACAAAGGGTTGTGAAAAATCAGGTAAATCCAAAATTGGACAACTGCTCATCACCTGCTTGAGGTGCTCAAAAACCTCTTGTGCCACGTCTGTCCATTCAAATGCTCCCTTCCTTGTCAAGTCTGTGAGTGGTGCTGCCAACTGTGAAAATCCCTTCGCAAACTCCCTGTAGTAAGTGCATATGCCCAGGAAACCTCGCAACTCTGTCACATTCCTAGGTGTAGGCCAATCCAAGATAGCCCTGATCTTCTCTTAATGGACTCTGAATTCATCCTCTTTGATTAGATGCCCGAGATACAACATCTATATCAAACCAAAATCACACTTGGACATCTTGGCGTAGAACTTGTTGTCACCTTCTACAAAATGTGTTCCGGCTGTAAAAAATAGTCCATTGGAAAGTGCTCTGAACAAGCTTTCCAATGGTATGTGGAAGTCTGAAAATGGACTTCTAGATCAGAAGATATGGGCAGTTGAAGTTTAAGGGGTTTTGTTGCCTTTGAAAGGAAGGAAGGAGAGGAGCATATCGGAGGTCCAAGACGTGTTGCAAATTGCAAATCGGAGGATCAGGCAGTAGGGCACATCCGCGATCGCAATATCAGAGGTCCCGCAATATTGGAGGTCCAGGCCATATCGCATATCGGTGATTGGCGTTTTCAAAATTTCAACCTTCAACCTTAACAAAGTTGCGATCGGTGAATGCCGATAGTGTTAAATCGTCGGGATTGTGCCTTCAGTGTTGAAGCACTGGGAAAGACTGAAGATGAATTAACAAAGGATTTTAGTGAAAAACCAGAGCAGGTTCGGGCCTTTTCTCTCCTCTAACGGGACACGTGGTAATGTAAGATTGGTTCCGATGAGGGACACGTGTTGAATAGTGATTGGTTTCGCTAAGCTACGTGGTGGCTAACGTCATCATGACATGGCTTTATGGTGGACACGTGGTAGGCAGATTCGCCATTTTCAGGGGTCATAAAAGGCCAAAAAAGGGTGACATGTGTCACCACTAAGGAAGTGCCAAGTGGCAAGGATGATGTCACATCACACATCGCATATCGGAGGTTGATGGATATCGGCATTTTGTAGCAGTGGTCACTTGAAAATCGTTGATAATGGAGCTCTGATACATGGCTAGCCCATGGTCAAGAGGAACTTAAAGAACCAGGGGCGGAGAGTAGTTTATAAAGGAAAAGTAGCTCCTGGGCAGGAACATAAGGCCTTAGCGCCTTAAGGCTAAGCATGCAGTCACAACCCTTGGTCTTTTGGAGAGAAATGCGGGAAGGACCAAACACCAAGGAGCTCATCCAATCGGAGGTCGCTCATCCAATCGGAGGTCGACAATCGACGGATTTGAATGCCGCACCACTATGAAGATTGTGATATGGGACTTCTTCGATAATGCACTACAGCGACACTACAAGGCATAAAGGGGCTCCGATTGCATGATACTGAAAGTTTAGAGGGATGGATGAGTTGGTAGCTATGATTCCTGAGCAACACAAAGGCCATCATTGTTAATCGCTCCCAGCTCTAGAGAGTGGGAAGTTCTTTCAGTTCAGGCAAAAAGCGACAAGGGAACCGACTCAGTAATGTAAGAGGCATAATGTGGCAGAGACGTGGCTTGATCAGAGGCCATCATAGGAAGTGGCGTGGAGATATTTTGGCTATAGTCATCATTCAGTTTTTTCCCATGTTTTGTTATTGAGTTGTTTTGTTAGTCTGTTATTATTGTATTTTAAAGAAAAATAATCATTCTGTTGCAATGATTTGGGTGACAAAGCCTTGCACGCCGAGATAGCTAGTGGATCGGACAGCTGTAGCTCAGGCTGGATATTTTGTAATTGTTTTCAAACTCTCCCTCTCCTTATAAAAGGAGGGAAGAAACACTTAAGAAGGGTTCAAATTTTTCTGGAAATACTTCTCTTAAGAGAAAGGTTACTTGGGAGTGCGAGCGAAAACGGGGAGCGAGAGCGACATTTTCAGAAGTTCCCTGTTTGGGAGCTATTTTTATGATATATATATATATATATATTTAAATTTTTTTTTTTGTTATATTTTTTTATATTTTGATGCATATATGTCAACAAAAGCATGTAGAATGATGAATTAGATATAAAAAACATAGATTGAACCATCTAACAACAATCATCTAGAAGTTATAATCTTCATTAACCACGTCCACAATTTAGTAACATACAACATATTGAGTCTCATGATTCATTAATCTTAAAGTTTCAAGCTTTCAAAATTCAATATATAACATTTATCCTAATTGATCACCAAAGTTGTACTTGTAAGTTAAGTGTAACCATTACAACAAAGAATATCTAACATGAAATGAAACAACTTTCAACTTTCACGAAGCATCATATTCATAATTCATTACCAATGAGTTATAATTGCCAACTTCAAACTTCAAACTTAAATTGTCATAATCATATATTGTTTACAAAAAATATCATAATAAATATGAAAGAGTCAATAGTTATTAAAACTACTAGAAACTAGAAAATTCAAAAGACAAGTAAATCTATTATCTACAACTTCCTCTTGCCGCCACGAGAAATGTCTAATTTCTGAGCAGGTCGTGGTGGTCTTCTAGGAGTCTCCTCCTGCACAGTCCCATGACCAGAACCAGAAGCCACATGCCCTCCACGTGAGGATGTAGATGGAGGAGGCGACGACAACAAAGGAACAATACTTGGAACTCGAGCACTGGCACTGCTACTAGATGGTGGGGGTGGCATGGTTGTTCTTTCATTTTCATCTCTCATAAGCTCTTCTTCCAATTCTTCAAGATGTATAGTGCCATCCTCCAAATTATCGTCCTCTGGGTGGTTGTCCCAAATTTTATATGTTGGATCCTCATAAGCATGATCACAGTAATGAATCAACAACCTCAAGTTGTAGTGCACATAAACCAATCTTTTTGCCCGGCTTTCATTTAGTTTGTTTCTTCTCACATTATGTATGAAGCTGTAGGTGCTCCAACACCTCTCTACAGAAGAAGTATTTACAACCTGTGAGAGAACTTTTTTTGCCAATTTTGGCAAATGTCCCATCCGCGATATGCTTCCCACCATGTGAGAGCATCAAATTTGTCTCTATCCTCCATTGCATGCAAAAAACCAAACAAACCAGTGCAATTGAAGTATCTGCCTAATTCAAGATGCACATTAGCACCCTCCACCCTGTTAGGTATCAAATTGTCTAATGCTTCCAAATATCCTGTAGATACCTCTTCATTTGTATGGGGTTTGAACCTAATTCTAGCCCCAGGTGCAGGTTGGCCCAACTAAGATGGAGAGTAGTATTTTGGCGTAAGGATATATGCCAAAGCATGTAGTGGAACATTAAGTTTATTCCACCGTGTACACACACAATCGTGAATCAGCGTATACAAGTTGGGATCATCTTTCTAAAGTATATCTTTTATTTGCCCCAACATGGTATCCATCCGCTCATACACCTCCCCAATCAATGGTTTATCTGTATCTGCAAAATGAATCATGTGATAAATGGGCTTGGTGAATTCCAGTACTTGCCTCACATGTGCCCAAAACAGACCATCAAGAGCGGTCTCCTCCACCTGTTCAAAACCTTGCTTGTCAGTTGCATTTGTAGCCCTGTCCTTTAATACACGTTAGTGTGGACTTGATACCATGCTAACCAATGACTCTCTTACCTTCAAAAGGCGCCTGAAGGTGAGGTAATAGCTAGCAAATCTAGTCTTCGCAATCTTCAAATAACTCCAATCTTGAGTGACTGCAGAAATGCCCATGGGTATTGCTATGATTTGTAATAAATTTTATCATTTGTTTGCCTCTCTTTTACAAATCACCAATCCATTTATATTGTTGGTTTTTGTTCTTAATAATATCATGCAACAAAAGGTTCTTTGTGTGAACCAAACACCTAGACCAAAATATGTTGGGGTATTTATCCTCAATAATTGCTCCCGTTGCCTTACAATTAGCAGCATTATCAGTGATGGTGTTGCAATGTTGATGACGGTCTTGAACTTATTTGAATAATCATATGTTGAAAGAAAGATGGTACCACTAACAGACACAACATGAACACTTATCAATGGCTTGCCTTTTACATTTGTCCATCCATCAGATACAATGAACACCCCATGATCAGTCCAAGAATTTGTCATTCTACCCAAAGTATGTGATAGTTTTTCTTTTTCATGATCAAGTCCAACCGTTCTAGCCTTGTCATACCTAGGGCTCTTGTATCTTTTAGGGGCATCATTTATGGTAGAAACCATTTCATGCAATAAGGTGATCGAAGAACATTGAATGGTGTCCCACATGCATAGAGAAACCAGTAAACTTTCGAATCCACATCATTCCTACACCCTTCATCAAGGAAATATGATATGGTTCTACGCCTTAAAGAGATGTTTGGTGACCCTGTGCCTCCATATCCATTGCCATAGGATGATGCTGAAGGGGTTCTTCATGCGTGTTGATGTGATTGTGAGCTATGTTCAAAGAAACCCTTTGATTTGTTAGATTTATATTGGGCGTCCTCCTCTTCCCTTATGTATTTGGCTCTATCTGTTGTTGACACACTTGCACAAGTTTTGATTCTTATTTGTTTATCTCCATCCCCTGGCCTTTTCCCACAGAGGTGCTTTCTGGCACGGGTGTATGAACCTGTGTAAGTATTGTTACAATGGGGGCAGTGAAATTTAGTGGTTCCACCCCCTTTCCCTGTTTTAGGCCTAGAAACATATTTCCACAATGGCGTTTGGTCTTGTTAGTTTTTTGGGTTGAATCATGTTCTCTCTCTTCCTCCTCACCAAAGTACTCCTCTCTGGATTTTCATCAAATCCACTATAACCCACTTCTTCATCCTCTTCTTCATGTTCAGCCCTCCTTTTTCTACTCTCCAACACCATAATAACCAAAAAAGGAACCAAGAAGAAGAAAATGCCAAACCATATAACTATGATGTTTGAAATTTGAAGTTTTGAATCTGCGAAAAAATGGATGAATGAGAATGGGAAATAGAGAAATTTATTTATTTAGCAATGAACATAAAAATAGTGCTAGATTAGAGTGTAGATCCTACCTCTTTGGCCTTCAATCTCAAGATCCAATCTCCCCTTGCAAGCTCCTCAAACTTGTTGAAATTTGGTACCGGAGGACAGGTGGTTCCCTAAGGCTTTGATCTTTGGCCTAGGGAAAAGTGTCCAAAAGAATTTATTTTTTTCTTCTAAAGCGACTTTAAAATTTTTATAAAGTCAAATTTAATTTAAAAGTGACTTTAAGTGATAAAGTTACTAAAGTCTAATTTTAAAGTGATTTTAATAAAGTCAATGTAAAATTAGAAAGGAAAAGTGACTTTGGAAATAAATGACTAAGTGAGTCTTTATTAAAGTGGGGTGAATTAAAAAATAGAAAGTGAGATTTAAATGAGCATTTAATCTCAGCTTTAGATCTCAATCTATTTCAACCATTGGATTTAGGGATTACCCAAAAGTCACTTAGGGTTAGATTAAGGGAGGAAAATGAGGAAAATGTCATTCATTCTTTCATGAGCAGATTGAGAGAAGGAGAGCAAGAGAGCAAGGGAGATTTCTGGACAGTGAGGAGGAGGAGTTTCAGCAAGTCCATACAGCGGAGTTTCAACAAGTCTGTACAGCGGAGTTTCAGCAAGGCGGAGTTTCAGCAAGTCCGTACAGCGGAGTTTCAGCAAGGCGGAGTTTCAGCAAGTCCGTACAACGGAGTTTCAGCAAGTCCGTACAGCGGAGTTTCAGCAAGTCCGTACAACGGAGTTTCAGCAAGTCCGTACAGCTGAGTTTCAGCAAGTCGAGGGCAGAAATCCGTACAGCTGTACTGCTATTTTTTCGAGGAGGCCGTACAACATTTATTGCTGTTCTGTTTTGCTGTTTGCAAGTTTTCCCAGTTGGCTGTGAGGCACGGAAAACGAGATAAGTTGTAAAATTTGCTTGCTGATTTTTTGTTGAATATTTCTCACTGTAAAAAGCATTTTTCAAAAATAAGAAAGAGCTCTCGAACTGGTTTTCCCCAAGAGTTGTAGGGGGTTTTTCCAGGGTCACCTTGACCAAAAATCACTGTGTTTAAATGAGTTAAATCGCTGTTTGTATGTGCTGATTTTTATATTTCTGCATTTTCCAGCATTCTGTAAAATTTCTAGAATTTGTGTTTTCAGCAAAATTTATTTTCCAGTTGTTGAATGTATGGATATGGGAAAGGGCATTTAACTATTTTGGAGAAATAAGGTGGAACTGAAAACCGGGGTGGGAAATGAGAAATTTTTTTACAAAACTCCTCCAAGCTCCTCTCTCCAAGTTTCAAACTCTCTCTTGCTCCAAACTCTCTTGCTTTCTCAATGGATGAAGTGAATAATGTGAGGGGAGAGGGTCTATTTATTCCCCCCCCCCATTCCCTCTCTCCTCTCCCCTTTTCCCTCCCTTTCCCCCTCTCTCTACGTTGCCATCGCCATCCCTCTTGTTCGCATGGGCTTCCTTTTCACCGGGTGGGAGCGATTTTTTCAATGGGGGAGCGGTCGGGAGCGATGGCTCTCCCATTGAGAAAATCGCTCCCGGAGCGGCGAGAGCTAATTCGCTTCCGAAAAAACCAGGGAGCGAATTTCTTTTGTCGGGAGCTTGAGTTGCTCCCGCCAAGAGTGCGAATTGGGAGTGGGATTGGGGGGGGGCGCTCCCCTGCAACCCTGCATAAGAGACCTTTTCTTGGTTTCATAAAGGCATGTATTGACCTTGATGTACGTTGGGTTTTTCTTAGAAGATTAATACAAGATTTGTGGTGATTCCAACTTATTGGATTGCAGTATGTTCTTCTCCCTCTGTATTTTCATGTGTTAAAAATATTCTTCACAGATTGCATGTTAAGTAGCAGCTAGCCATATTTCCCTTTGGATGCATTCATTTAAATCAAACCATTGATGGATAATGCCTGTATTAATGTGGAACTTCAGTCTTTAAAAAGCGCTCTGTGCATCTTAGCATTCCATAAGCATTTCCTCACTTTCACTTCTGTCCAAATCTAAATGTACAAAATTCTTAACGTTTAAGCTCTGTATGATAGATTTCTCCTTTACAGCGTTCTACCATTACATCTGTCTCAACAATTAATTTGCTGCAAATTCTTAATCTGATTTGGCCACCACTAGTTGAGTATTATTCCTTGTGTATTCCTATGTATATGATGCTTCATACCCTGTATCTTTATGAATGGTTATGAATCAATCCTATTTGAGTTACTTGTGACAAACTATAGTGCTGTAAGTCTTTAAGTCAAATCTGACTAGCACTCTCTAAGATGTCCTAGGCACTGGTCTCCCTTCAACCCAGAGGTTGTCTCTAGGAAGCTTCCATATCTCTTGAAGCACTTGTGCGGCAAGTGATAGAAAAAGCAACCACAAAACTGTTGCTCCAAAATGCGCAAGACCTCTTTCAAGTGATGCAGATGCTCCTCCCATGCCCTACTGTAAATCAAAATGTCATCAAAGAATACCAGCACAAATCTGCGCAACTGCTTGCGAAACACATGGTTCATGCAACACTGAGATGTGGCTGGTGTGTTGGTCAACCCAAAGGGCATCACCAAGAACTCAAAATGTTCGTAGTGGTATTTGAACGCAGTTTTCAGGATGTCTTGCACCCGCACTTCAATCTGATGATACCTCAAATGAAAATCTATCTTAAAGAAGTATTTAGCTCCTCTAAGCTCATCCATCAACTCATCAATGCGTGGGATCGGGTACCTATTCTTCAGTGTCTTTTTGTTTAGGGCCTTGTAATCAATGCACATGCAGAGTGTCCCATACTTCTTCTTCACCAACACAACTAAAGAAGCAAAGGGACTAGAACTGGGTTTGATGTGTACTAAGGCCAGTAACTCCTGTATAGCTCTCTTGATCTCACCTCAACATCACTTGGGATGCTTGTATGGAGTGGTGATGATTGCATGCACACCCTCCTCCAACTCTATAGTGTGCGCAAACCTTCTGTTTGGTGGACAACTTGGGGAATGTCCCCGAATACTACCTGATGCATTCTCTAGTAATGCCAAAACATTTGGATGTGGTTGCTGCTGCTTGTCTCAGAAATGCGCAAATCTACTGCCCTTCTATATCTCCATGTCTCAAATCGGCCTCCATCCTATGGGTTGATACAGTCTGTGGCGGATATGAGTGCATACCCCTCAATATTACTAACTTCCCATCATATCCAGCTTCTTCCAGTTAGTAGTAACCCGCCCCAAGGAATATAACCACTGGACATCACCACGTTGGTATCTGGCACATCAACCACAAAGAAATGATCCGTCACCAAATAATTTCCCATGGTCAGGGTCATGTTGGGAACATATCTCGTGCATTGCATGGTCTGATCTCTTGGTACAAGCACTAAAAACACCTCGAATGTCTCTGAGTATGCCTCTTCGCTCCATTAACTGAGCATAAATAAAATTGTGGATTGCCCCACTGTCTACTAGCACTGAAACTTGTTGTCCCTTCACTGTGCCCTTGATTCGTAGTGTCAGATACTTCAGAACTCTCCGAAGTGAAGCAATGATTCCTCTGGTGGGCAAAAGAGGTCCTCCTCCCTGTGGTGGTGGTAATGGTAGTCCACCTCCCATGGTTTGGGGTCCTCCACCTCCTCCATCTAACTCTTGCTCCATCTCATCATCGAGCTCACTATTTGAATACACCTCAATGTAGTGGGCCTTGCCCTTGGTGCACTTATGCCCCGATGCCCATGGCTCCTAGCACGTGAAGCACAAATTCTTCCTATGGAGGTCCCTTCCCTTCTAGTCTCATCATCAAGCTGTCTACGCCTAACATCTCTATGTACCTGTCTGGTGTCTCGTCCCCCTTGGGGTGTAGTGTGTCTAGCAAGTATAGGGGCCTTGGTTTTGGGCAAGGCATCAATTGTGTCTCTGGCTCTAGGAGATGGCATCCTATAATGTTGTAGGCCTGTAAGCCCTCACCCAACCACGTAAGGGATCAACTAGCCCTTCAATGAACAACATGATCAGTCAAGTCTTTGAAATATCTATAACCATCACGGCCAATTGTTGGAACTCTGATATATAAGCTCGAGGACTACCAGTCTGTCTTAGATGTGTTAACTCCTTGATGTGCAATTTTGGATCCTTCCTATTAAACCTCTCAACCAACCTCCCGTTGAACTCAGTGTAGGAAGTAATGTGTATATGTCCAAGAGTGATCAAGCCATGGTACCACCATTCCTGTGCATCTCCCTCCAAATGCAGGGTGGCAAATCGAATAGCACCAGTCTCTCGCATGGGGTTCAAATGGAGGTAAGTGTCGAGCTTTTGGATCCATGCTCTAGCTGAGCTCTTGGTTGACCCTACTACCCTCTACATCTCCTGTTTTGACTGTTCTCCTCTATGTGATAATCCATCTCCCGTTTTGTGTCTCTCCTTGAGGTGAATAAACTCACCAAGAGACATGGCACACTAAATCCTGGGGTCTAACCCCTCATACTCATTAATCCTTGTCTCCACAGAGTGCACCAAATCTGCAACAGGATCTGGTTCCCTCTCTCTCATTGGCTCATCCCTCAACTGTGGCATAGTGGGTCGGCTAGCCTGGCCATGAGTAGGAGTATGTGGTTGCTGGAATGTACGCTCATTTGTGTGTTGGTTCCCACCTCCTGCTCTGGAACCTCCATCACCATTGTGCTCATGCTCAGGCTGGTTCTGCACTTGAAGGCCCATCATTTGCTGCATCATGTCCATCATTAATTGACCCTGCCTCAACATTTGCTAATTCACTCTCAACAACTCCTCCATAACCTGGTTCTGTCCTCTTTGCCTAGGATGTTCGTTTCCTCCATTTCCATCCTAACCCTCCATGTGACGTTGTCAAGGTTTTTATCAGAGAAATGGTCAAGTTCTCCTCCTCCACGTCCTCTTCCTCTACCTCTACCGTTGCCTTTGGTACGATAGACCATTCCACCAAAATGTCGAGAAATCAACTGCTCTTGTGCCCACGATTGACCAAGAACATGCTCTGATACCACTGTAATGTCCCAAACTTGGAAAAACAACGAATATAAAAGACATGCACTAAGCTACAACAATATTTTAAACATGCAAACATAGAATTCACACATGCAAATATAGATTAGTGAACAATAGAATTGTTGACCACTGCGTGTCAACTCCCCATAGCAAGTACACCCCCCTTTCTTAGCAAAAAGGGATAGCGCTTGATCGACATGTCTGTGCCATTCGACAATCATCAACGACTTGATCATACTATGTTGTAAACCCAGTCTGCATGTGTGAATTGTAAATAATCTTAGCAGATATGAGTCATGTATGTAAATTGCCTAGGTAGACCTAATTTCCTAGTGATAATCTACGTTCCGGAAGGTTTTTTGTCTCACTGATCTATGATCGGCAGAGTTTTCCTTCAGCGTAACCCCAAAGCCGGAATGGATTTTGTCATTAGAATCTTAGGAGAATCCTAGTGTGTTAATCTGCTAGATTATGGTTGTGTCGCAGAATTGGGTGGTTTATGAGGGTCTATGTCAAATGGGTTCTTCCCCTTGAGATGTAAAGTTGTAAAAGTCATGATGTAAAGTGTTTTGAGGGTTAGAAAATGTTTTAATCCCCTCATAAGTCCTAAGTCCTAGGTCCTAGGTGATTTTTCCAAAGGCTAAGTTCGAGGATTCATTTAAAAATAAATTAAAAATTAAAAAAAAAATAACTGAAAAATAAAAATTATAAAAAATAAAAAATAATAAAATTTATAAAATAAACTAAAAAAATAAATAAAAATTTAGATAAAAATAAAAAATAATAAAATAAAGTAAAAAACCTAAAAATAATAAAATAATAATATTTTTGAGTAAATAAATGTAGAATTTCAATTTTTTAATGCATTAAAAATTCGACGGATGAGATTAAGAGATATCTTGATCCTCATCGACGGTCGAGATCATTTTGACATGGATCACTCGAACTAGCCGTTGGGAATTTTTCCTTTAAATAGGGTGCTAGGGGTCATTTGAGATCAGATTGGATCTGAGAGTCTGGTGCTAAAGAAAGCTCTCTTGTAGTCATTTTTTTGTGCAATAAAGAAGACTTTGGGGTTAAAAATCTTGCTGGTGTTACTCTTCTGGAAATGCTGTAAGATTGTTTTATTTTTCTGCATAATTTTATTTTCAGCCATTGATGATAGCTTAATGAAGATTGATCTAGGCACAGGTATCTTGTCTGATCTTTGGGGTTTGAATGATAGTTTAGATTCTGAAATATAGTGGCAGGTATCTCCATTTGATCTGGGTTTCACTATTGTTTTCTCCCCCTAAGTTAATGGTTGATTTTAAGTTGTGTAGGAAATCCCTTTTTCAGATTATCGGGCGTTAGGGGAAGTTCTTGGCTGGACCAGCGAACTCCCGGATTGTGTTTTCTGAAGGAGCCGAGCCAGTTCTTGATCCCGGGCTTATCATTTGAATTTTTTTTTATGAATGCATGCAGGGTTTTCTGAAGTGTCTCACGTTAAAATTAAATTATGATAATATAACTGTGGATTATTGACAAATCTGGCTGCTAAAGAGCCTTAAATCTGTAAATACTGTAAATTTTTAGCTAGGTTTAGGGTTTTCAGCTTCATTTCTTGCACATATTATTTTTGGGTTTTCGGTTCTTTGTCATTGCAAGTTGCAGGGTTTTCTGGAGATTTTCGAGGGTTTATCCAAGCTCTTTTGCTGTCCAAGGGTTTCAATTTTAGTTGTTTTTAGATCTGGAGGGTTTTATTTGCAGGAAGAAAGTTCCCGAAGAAAACTTTTGTGACCTGGGCAAAGCCCTTGCCGCTTGGCCAACTGCCTGTTCGTTGCATTCCCTTACACCTGCAAATGAATCCATCTATAAAGAAGATCGTGGCCTTTTCCTGTGTTCTCCATATTGCCCAACAGACAGTCTTTATTTCTGCCCTGTGCTGCCATCACGCAACTCTTCACAACGGCAGCAGCCCACACTCACATTTCACCGTTGAATGCCCAGATCTGCGTGTTTTTCTCCCTTACGCAGTCATTTTGCATATTTCCCTTAGGCGAATCTGTTTCTCAAAACCACAGTCCATCGATTCTTTTCCACTGATCCTGCACACGCCTTTCTCAGCAAGCCACTAAGCCTGCGTCAATCCTCTCTCCCTCACGTGATCTCCATTGCTGCTTGAAGCTGCGTATTTTCTTCATAATCCAATACGCTGCCTGCTGTTCGATTTCCCACGCCTCTATCTGCAAAACGCGTCTGCTGCCGTCAAGTTACCCACGGTCGATCTGCAAACACCATACGCCTTCCAGTTCCACACACCTGCATTCACACACTGCAAACTTTTCTTTCCGCCATCAAAGGAGCTCCCAACGTCAAACATCGTGGGTTTGCATATGACCAACGCTGGAGGCTTTATGTGATTGTTGGAAGCTGCAAACCTGCAAACGTCTTCCATCCGCCGTTGAAGGAACCTGCTCATGCACAACGCACAAATTGATCAAACAATACGGGCCAGGTAAATTTTTGGTGAACTGTTATATGTGAGTCTTCTCCCTGCCTGCGTATGAAGAAATCGTTTTAGGTTCAGCATAAATACGATTTGAAAGCTTGGGCCTTTGGTTTTATTTCACTCAGATTATAGTTTAGAGGCTTAGCGTTAATTTAGTTTTCGGCGTCTTTTTGTTTCATAACGTAAGTCTTTTTGTTTGATCTGATTTAGGTATATAAAAAATTAAAATCAAAAAATTCGATTTTTATTTTTATTTGTGTTCGATTTTTCACTGTAGACTTAAGTTTTTATTTATTTATTTAGGCTTTGTTTTGTTTTCATACATTAGATTAATTTTGATTTAGTTTTAAATTTATTTAAATATAAAAAAAATAAAAAATTTCGTTAGATGTTAGTTTTTGTTTAGATAGTTTTAAATTAAATATTATTTCTTTGTTTCATTTTGAGCTTAAAAAAATTAAAATTTATAAAAATTATAAAAATAAAAAATCATAAAAAATATAAAAAGACTTACAAAGTCCCATTTTATTAGACTTTAGATTTAGATTAGATTTTAATTTCAAGTTTTGTTTTAGTTTTAGTTTAGATTTTATTTTTAAAGTTTTGTTTTAAAAAATATAACAATAAAAAATTCATAAAAATTATAAAACTTTAAAAAAGCATATAGAAATTGTTTTCTTATAGTTTAGTTTTTGATTTAGTATCATTTAGATTTTTTAGTTTTAAAATTTTATTTTATCTGAAAAATATAAAAATATTTTGGGAAATTTTTTGCCAATTTCAGTCTTGGCTCGGGAATTTCTTAGTTTTCATCTTTTCTGCTGAGGCTAAAATGTTGATGTGGGAATTAATGTTTAACATGCTTTAATGTTCATATGAAGATCAACTACATGAATGTGACCTCTGGTTAATATTTTACGTGGTTATGTATCAAACTTTATCTTTCGAAATTTTAATTGCTGGAGTATCACTAAGCCATTGAGCCTTTATTGATTATCTCGTATGTGGTAAAAGTTAAGCTTTGATGATAAATGATTGCTCTACATGGTTTATATTTCTGCAGCGTTTGATAATTAATCGTTTAAACATTAACTCCACAAGGCACTGGTCGATTAATTCAATAAGATCTATCTAGTGTTGGTTTCCTTTCGTGTCTCCCAAACCAACTGATTCACAGTTGGTCATCCATTTTCCTATAGGGTCAGCCCCCCTTAGCCGCGGGAGACAGGCTTAAACGGAGAGATCGGGGATCAGGGTGACAGCCCCTGGTCTGAGCGTTGTCGTGACAATCTGTGCGACAACAAGAACAACAACCATAAATTTGAGCTATTTTATTAAATTTTCATCTGGAACTGAGTGCAATGGAGGGGAATGATAGAACTTGGGCTTGCTAATGCAAGCATGTAATACCCAGGTGAAGATCTCAGCAAAAATCCAACTGAAATGGCTCAATCTGCCCAAACACATTGCCTAGAAATTTCTGTGATTGCTGGAGGAAAACTGTAAAATGAACCCTCAAAATTGCCCCAAAAAATCTTAAAAATTAGAAGGCTCCTCACATCCAATCCAACAAAACCTAGACAAATCTCAAGCTGAATCCGCAAGCCCCTGAAGCCCCAAAATATGTGTGTGGCTTTTCCCAATCTGCCAATGAGCCACATAAATCGAATGGCTGAAAAATACTCAATCATCCTAAAGGGAAGCACCTCCAAATCCTAGCGAAAATTCTTCTTCAATCTCTCGGTAAAAATCAATTCCAACAACCCACAAAACACCCAAGCTCAGCCTCTGTGCAGGAAATAACCAGTAAACCCCAACATAGGCCTAAGAAAGAGAAAATTCAGCTCACCAAACTTCAACACTCTTAGCTTGGAAAATTCACAAGAGAAACTCATCCTCCTCAAAGGAATTTTTCTGCAAAATCTCTAGCCCAAAGGACACCAAATGCCAACTCCTCAAAGCACCACGAAAACTCTAACTATGTCCTCTAGAAATTCACACTAGTTGAAGATGCTTTGCAATAATCTATCAAAAATGTCAAATCCCAATCCCGCTCACAATCTCTCTTCTAGAGTAACACTTGAAGTTCACTGAAGAAGAGTTGGGATATTTGCTTGGAAAACCCTTGTGGTAAACAACATTGGTTGGCTTGGCTAAGCAGCTCAAGGAAACTCTCCAATTATGAAAATGAAATGCCAAAATGATGCCAACACTGAGGCTCTTCCTTCCTTTTATAATTGTTGCTCACTCTTTGCTTGTGGGCTCCACCAATTCGACCCCCCTTTTATCATCCCCTTTTTCCTTGTGGTTCGATTTCCCTAGGGAGTTCGATTTCCCTTTCTTGACCCCCACAACTTAATGCCATTTAATTTTTTTTTTCTTTTTTCTTTTCGGAAGTTGAGCCTTCCTTTTTCTCCAAAATTAAATTAAAACCTCAACAACTTACTTTTTCCTAAATTTTGTTTATCATAATATTATATTAATCGCCAAAATTGCAAAATTGAGAATCCCCTTAGCAAAATTTTTAATTAGGGACATGACAAAGGCATTCATGTAGTATTCTAGCATAATTTTTTTGTCCTAGGGCTTCTTCTTTCAACTAGGGTTTCCTAGTAGAACAATAATTCTTTATTTACACAACAACAAATATTCTTCCATATAGTACACAATCATCTAATAGCAACAGTGGGAATACATGAATAATTAAACTAACAACAATAAGATATTTCCCAAAAGGCAATAAACGAATGCCCAAAATCAATATTGCACCAATACTTTGTTGTTGCAAGTGTAAGTAACTAGATTCACAATCTAATTGAGTTATGCTATCATTTATTCTATACTATTCTCATGTACCTAACTTGTTTATCTATATAAATTGGTTGGTTTGAGATGATAACTACAATAGCTCGTTCTTCAAATTTGTAAGTCACAACAGGGCCATGTAGAAGAGTATGTGTCTATGTTACAAGCTCGACGACCTTCCTCAGAGTGCTATTGAATTTCCTCAACAGGTTGCCTCATAATGTTGAGATTGTAGATTTGGCTATGCAGCCCTCGGCCCTGCATTCTAGATTACTTCAGCATCGCCATTTGTCCATAAAATCACTGAAACTGTGCTCAAGATACCATCGAAAATTGTCTCATGATGCCATCGAAAATCTGCCTGAGGAGAGCACTGAAATCTTCCTTAGGAGAGCACCGAAATCTACCCGAGGGTAGCCATTGAATTTGCTGTTCAACCAGATAGATAGATCCCATGATTTCTAGACCAAAACAAAAGATAAATGAGAAATTTACTAACTAGGGTGGAATCTTTCACCACAGAAATTAGTAGAGGAAAAGGGGTGTTAGCACCCTCAGAACCACAACTCAAGAAAATAGATATATTTGATCCAATTCCATGATGCTAATTTGATTCCAACTAGTGTTGCGGGGAGCGCCTCCCTGCCCCCTCGATCCCGCTCCTAATCCGCGCTCCGGGCAGGAGCGAATCGGGAGCGCGCTTCCTAAATTTTTTTTCGCTCCCTGCCTTTTCGGGGGCGTTTTGCCTTTATTGTAATTTTTTTTTGTAGTAATGTTCGAAATGCAATTTTTTTTGAAAGAAACAAATAATTTTTGGGTGGGGCAACTTAATGATCAAGTCTATGTCCCTAGTATTGATATGCTATTCATGGTAATGTTAAATTCTTAAAGTAAAAGTGACATTCTCCTTAATCTTCATTTTCATCCTTTTATTTAAACTTTTAACATTACAATGAAATGACTCAGGATGTCTGAGAGTGGTTCCGGCCTCATTGGATTTCATATGGAGAAAGTAGAATTTTAGATTTCATTCAAAATCCAGCAGGCTTATCAGTTTTTCAGGATTTCAAGATTGGGGGATTGCAATGTTTCCATTGAATTTTGTCATGTATTAGGGTATGGGACTCGTATTTAATCAAGAGCACCAATCCCTCTATGTACCTTGATGTTAGTGACATTGGTTGTCGAACTCCTCTATCATGACCCTCCTAAAAATGTACGCATCACTCAAACAAAATCTTGACTTGACATGCTATGCTTTTTCTATCTTATGTTAATGCTTAGAGGGTGATATTAATGACAAAGATCCCTATACAGATACAGAGGTAATGACAAAGATACCTCTGGATATTAATGCTTAGAGGGTGATATTAATGACAAAGATCCTGATTTTCCAACAAGACTAAAAAATTAGACATTTCTCGTGGTGGCAAGAGGCCCAAGCATAAGAAATAGATAATAGATTTACTTCTCTTTTCTAGTTTCTAGTAGTTTTTATAACTATTGACCCTTTCATATTTATTATGATATTTTTTTTTAAACAATATATGACAATTTAAGTTTGAAGTTGGCAATTATAACTCATTAGTAATGAATTATGAATATGATGTTTCTTGAAAGTTGAAAGTTGTTTCGTTTCATGTCATGTTAGATATTATTTGTTGTAATGGTTACACTTAGCTTACAAGTACAACTTTGGTGATCAATGATGATAAATGCTATATATTGAATTTTGAAAGCTTGAAACTTTAAGATTGATGAATCACGAGACTCAATATGTTGTATGTTACTATGTCACTAACTTGTGGACGTGGTTGATGAAGACTATAACTTCTAGATGATTGTTGTTATATGGTTCAAATTTCAATCTATGTTTTTTATGTCTAATTCATTATTCTACATGTTTTTGTTGACATATATGTATCAAAATATAAAAAATATATATTATATAAAAAATGCTCCGGGATTCGCTCCCAAACCGGGAGCTTCTGAAAATGTCGCTCCCGCTCCCTTTTTCGCTCCCGCTCCCCACTTTCGCTCCCGCTCCCAAGTAACACTGATTCCAACTCTCCTCTATTTATAGATTCCTATGGGCTCCCAAATGTGAGGGGTTGTGAATGCATCCCCCAATTCTGGGCTTTTTTGCCCCAGTTGAGTCGACATTTACATAATGTTGCCCCAACATTTAAAAAAATGGATTTTACCCCTTTATCAAGACTATAGCCTACAGGGTTGGATAGGTTATTTTGTCCTCCTTGGGGCAATTAATTAGCAAGGATCATTACAGTTCAACACTTCTGCAAAGGCCTCTAATGCTCCAATGCTACCTCCTAAGCCATGAGCTCCATGGTGTCTATCAACCGCATCTCTGTGATCACTTGCCAACCAGTCATCCTCAAGTCAAGTACAAGCCTACATGCAAGCAACTTAGTGCCCTTATGTAGTCTAGGGCTGACGAGCTTCCTCCAAGATGCCCAAATTTTTGTCCTCTAATTTGAATCATCCTCCTATGCATGAAACCAACCTCCACGTGCATGCCTCATGAGGAAGCACTAAGCAACTTAGGTTTCCAACCTCTTAAGGTAGTACGCTACATAAGAATCAAGTTAAGGCATGTAATCCATGAACAACTGTTAACTTTAGGTATGTTCTATGCTTAGAGCAATTTATTTCAATTTTCATAGTTAGCTCAATATCTTTTCCAGATTAGCGATCACATCAACATTAAAGTAAACTGCAAATAGACCATAAACATAAATCACAGAAGACAAGCCAAGACAAGAGGACACAAGATGTGGCGCTAGCCAGGGACAAACCCCAATGTGGGGAAACCCTTGATCAATTCTTCTTATATGTTCTTCAATAGTTCAGCACACACAGAGAGAGAGAGAGAGAGAGAGAGAGAGAGAGAGAGAGAGTACATTTACAACAGAAGTCAACACTTCGACTTTCTAGATAAGAGAATCGATCATCTCTACATGAGATCAGTTGAAGACATGCTGCTTCAACTGATTCTCCAAGGTGACTCCTTCACCTATCATTGTGCTGCATCTCGTCCATGTGCTGCACCTCACCATGCTGCACCATGCTACAACATCATACCATGTTCCTGAGCTGCACCATGCTGCTCCACTGTTGAGCTGTACCTCATCACGCTGTACACAACTTGCTGCTCTTAATCATGCTGCTGCACACATCATGCTGCTGCACAAGCTGTCACTGCTTTATGAGATAGGTCATCAACATTCAGTGTTCTTCCTTCATACAGTCAACAGTGCAGGTCTTCAAGGTGAGGCTCTACCACTTGAGCGATCCTTAGATTACACTATGCTGCTGGCTATGGCCTACGACCTAGCCCAGCAGGGAGTTAAGCCTATGATTATTGAGCCCAACAAGATTGACTCAATCTGAATATACACAAGGACAATTTTCTTCATTGTAATGACAACCTTATAAACTGTCCTCATGAACAACTTCATCACTGCACCGTCACCACACTTCTATGACACAGTCTTTGATGTTGTCATGATGATTGGTTAGGGCACTTCTTGGTTGTAGCTTAGGGATCCAAGCAGCCCTAAAACAACCTCTAGTTCCTCCTTATTGCGAATTCTACTGCCCCTCGAGAATAACATTAACTTGCCCAAACAGTCCTTAAATAGGCCATGCTGTCACCTACAGCAATGTGGCATTATGGCAGCTGCTTAGATGACTGTAACAGGTCTCTGAGAGTTGCGTATAAGGTCTTCTTGCTACGGAATAAGGGTTGCACATAACAGTGGCTAGGGCATCATCCTAAATTGTGTCTAAGACCTTTCCTTGACAACGTTTAGGAGGAGCTTCTTCAGGCAGCATATAGGTCCTCCCTTGACTGCGTATAAGTCTTCTTCAGGATTGCGGATTAGGGCTCCTCAACAGCAGATAGATTAGGTCTCTTTTGTAACATTTAGTCCTCCTTTGTGCAGCATAGAGAAGCCTCCTTTAGCTGCAGATATTGGGCTGTATTTAGACCTTCTTTTGTTGCGTAATAGGACTTGCGGTAGGGCTCTTTCCAACTGCGGCTATGCCTCTTTTGTGACTGCGACTAGGGCTTATTAAGGCCTCCTTTATACAACGTATAAAGATCCTCCTTGACTGCGTCTATAGGGCCTGTGTCTAGATGTCCAGTGTATAGATCTTTCCATGGCTGAAGCTTGATCTTCATTAGGGCAGCGTAGAGGTCTCCTTCATGACAACGTATAGGATAGGGCATCCTCTAGGGCAGCGTATCCTTCTTTAGGTCTCTCCTCCCACCAACACCCAAAGACAAGTGGAGAGGAAGAGATCACCAAGAGGATGAATGTCTAAATGACTTGAAGTCCTCCTTTAGTTATACTAAAATGTTGAGCACAAGTGGGGTTTATTTGGTTGCTGGCCGACCTTGACGAATTGTCCCATAACACAAATAAATTCATATCTCCATGAATACTTATCGGAATCGGATGATCTTTAGATCAATCTTACACCTCTCGATGAGAAAGAGAGGGATCCAAGAAAAATATCAGCTGCCATTAATAAGATGACTCCACATGGAGTTTGGTCCTAGTTGCCAATTTTAACAACCTTTCTCTTATGTGTATGTCCATCATGATACATCCAAGGGTAATCAATACCCACACCCCGTATCACATGGAGCACCCCCAAGCATGTTGTAAACAATTTCAAAGTAGCCCCAAAAGGCAACAAAATTTTACATTTCGACTTACCACTGTCTTTCACCGTGTTGGAATATATATTTGGTAAGACTTGTAGGTGTCACTTTAACCAACAAATATAACTGTAATGCTTGGGGGTCCAAATCTAGTTGTCTTCTTGTCAAGAACATGAAAATAAATGGAACAACCAAATACATGAAAGTGTTATACCCTTGATTTCTCACCAATGTTGAGAATTATAGTTTGGATACGAACTTTTGCAAAATTTTAGTGTAAATGCATGAGAAGTAGTTCTAGATATTTGTATTTTTGAAAAGTAATTCTATTTTGACTTTAGTAAAAAAAGCAAAAGTCTTATATTTCGTCGTTAAATTTAAAAAGGTGTATCTTATGCATGCATGATTTAGACTATGAGTAAATTGAAAATAGATTAGGGTTTTGATCTCAACTAAAAGCATAACGACAGGTCAAGATATGTTGGAAAATGTAACTAGTTTTGGTCTTCATAATTGTCATTGTACTTATATCATTATGTATATCTTATGTTACAAGCAAAAGAAGAAAGAAATTTTTTATTATTTATGCATGGGTTTCATGCTCTATTTGTATTGGTCATCTAGGTCAAGCATGCATTTCATGCTCCTAGGGTTTGTCAAGTCAAAAGAATATTTTTCTTGAGTCAAGAGAGTCTTTATCATTTGTATAAGACCCTATTGGGCAAGTTGTAACATGTAAAAGATATTATTTTTGAGTCTAGAAAGTCAAAAGTGACCTCTAAGACCAAGTCGACTCTGCCAGAGGAAGTCAACTCAGTTTGAGGCTATTCGACCCCCATAGAAGCATATATATAGAAGCTACTCTACCTCATTTAATGACACATTTGATTGACACAAGAGAAGTTTGATCTAAAGCAAGGAACAAGAAGGAAGGAGCAAATATCTAAGAAGAGGAAGCATCTCAAGAAGAAACCGAAAATCTAAGTTTTGTGATCATTCTCTCTCACATGTGCGGATATTCTAGGGTTTCTGTAGTTGTTGCAGGGTTGTAAGTTGCAGGCCAAAATTGCAAACTTGATTTGAGGGCCAAAACCGTGATTGGATCAGATCTTGAAGGAGTTGACTTTCATTGAGTTTGGAGACCTTAAATTGCTTGAAGAAAGATATCTTGGAAGGCTGACACATGAAAGAAGGATAGGGTTTTTGTTGTTGCTAGAGGCCGAAATTGCAAATCTGAAGTGGAGTAGATTGGAAGATGTTTGACCTTTGTTGACTTGGTCAATCTTTGACTTGTTTGAAGGTGATTCTTGGAGAGCTGATTTGGTGCTTGGACGAGGTCTTATATTTGGTCTTAGGGTCTTGGATTTCTCATTTGAACTGATTCTATAAGAAGAGAAGAGATTCTTTCAGGGTTTTCCCCTTAGAGGGGTTTTGCCTTGGCTTGGAGCCTACTTCTTGTGTCTATTGTCTTTATTGTTTTTGCTCTTGATAATTGTTTGATGAAAAGTTCTAATAATGAAGAATAAGAAGATAACTAAAGTTCACAAGCAATTATTAAGGATAAGGAGAATTGTTTAAATAGCTGCCCTAGTAGATTCTCCAACATGGTTTTAGAGCTTAGGTGAAGAAAAGTAAGGCAGCTTGAAAATCAACTTGTTGACATAAGAAGGGATTGCTTGCCAAGGGGAATCATTTGCAAAAGGACACAAGGAAATAAGAAGACCTATTGACCTTGAAGGAAGGAAGGATACGCTGTTGTTGAAGGTCCTCTTTTGCATTCCATCATCTTGAAGGAAAGGAAACATCTAAAAAAACCTAGGATCATCATCCATTCTCTAAAGCTGCTTGAAGACAATATTGTTGAAGGCATCCTAGAAGTCATCATTCTAGGGCATCTTTGAAGTCTCTTTAAAGGTTTTGAAAGCATCATCAAGAAGGACACTCGTTTGACAAGTACCATTTTGTGTGCCATGTCTCAATCTACAGATCATATGGCTACATTTTGCAAGGAAAGCAACAAGCTCGTTGGGTCAACAAACTTCCTAAGAAAGAGGATTGACTTGGTGCTCACAAAAAACGAAGTCATGGAATATTTTCTTGGTGAAGTTACTGTACCAGAGAAAGAGAAGACTCAAGAGTTATCAAAATACAAGAAGGGAGAAGTGAGGGTACAAAGGATTCTTATTGAATCCATACAATATCATCTTGTTCCCTTTGTTGCTGATTTGAAGACATCTAAAACTATGTATGATAAGTTGGTGAAATTGTACTCTACAAGTACATCGGGTCCGAAGATATCCTTGAGTAATCAACTATATAGAATAAGGAAGTCAAAGGATGAAGATATGACCACTTATCTGATGAAGATCTCACAATAAGGGACCAGTTGCAAGGGCTTGGGGAAGTCGTTTAACATACATAAATGACTATTTGTGTGTTAAATGCTTTGCCACCTGATTGGAGCAATTTTGCAACTAGTGTCTACTCAAGAAAGGATACTACTCCTTTTGATGAACTATGGGCTCAATGTATCTTGGAAGAAACTAGGATAAAGGCAAAGGATGACACTGAATCAAATGAGAAGTCTCAAGCCTTTATTGTAAAATCCAAGAAGAAGAAGAAAGGAAAGTTTGGAAAGTCCAAAGGAAAACAAGATATGTCCAAAATTCAATGCTTTGGATGCAATGAGTATGGACATTTTAAGAGGGATTGTCCAAACAAGAAGAATAACAAAAGGAAGGAAAGGAGTGAAGCTCACATAGTTGAAGAAAAGGGAGAACCTAAGAAGAAGTTGAAAGGAGAAGATCCCAAGGATCTTTACTATTGAAGGAAGCTCCATCTCTATCAGGTTCATTATGCAATTTGTCTTTCTTTTATTAAGTAGAAAGTAGAGTAGCATGCATTGTTGCATTCTCTAGAAGAGTCTTGATTTTTATAAAGCATGGCATCATAGAAAGAAGCATATGATAGTAGATGTATTAGAGTCTACATGATCAGGTTGCTTTAAAAGAAATTATCTAGCTTACAAGAATTAGAAGATTGGGACCATATTGCACATTATAGTTCATCCAAGCATTTTCTAACATAACGTTAGAAGTAGTCATCTTGCAAAGAGGGATCATCAAGATCCAATAAGAACCACCATTTTAGAATGTTCTTGGAAGGAGCATTATGACATGACTGGTATCTATTCTATCTTGTATGGAAACAATTGTCTTGAAGAATGAAGGCATGCAAATGGTTGGATGACAGTTTGAAAGGCAGAAAGTGAAGTCTTTCTACTCTTAAGGAAGGAAAACTTATATAAGGATTGAAGCAAGCTTATTCAAAGAAAGTATGACTAGATGGTTATATGGAAGCATAGGTATGTGTAACTCTTCTCTAAGGTAGGGTTCATATCTACAAGGATCATGCAAAAAGTGTTATAAAAGTGTGCTCGATAAGTCTTCCATGTGGTTACTCAATGCTTGAAAGAAGAAGTTTAGTATGCTTCAAAATGACTAAAAGATCAAGACTCTACTGCAAGTTAGCATGGCATAAACATAATGACATTATCAACATCAAGTATGGTCTCCATAAGAAAGTAAGGGAGTTGATAATGACAACTCTAAGGAAGATATTCTAGCTTGTTGATTAGATCGTTCCATGGGCACCTTGATTAAAAGTAAATGCATGGAGAAGGATTCTTGCACAATATGAAGATGGACCATGCAGAAGGATGTTGATCTCAAAAGCAAATACTTTGATGAATGGGCCATCATGATAAGGTAATTCTGATATTAATATTGTGGCATTGGTTATCTGGTTGATATATAATTTTGCTACCTGAAAGAATATTGCAGAAATACATCATGGAAGTCAAGGCATGTTCAACTATTGGTTTTGAAGTCAATTCAACGATCATATGGATTGAGTGAATGGTTTTGGTAATCCTTGAAGGATTGAGTGGTCAAGATGTTTACATTATCATCTTGTGAAGTGAAAGGTAGCAACACAAGAAGATAACCTAATGTTCTTGTTTCGATAAAGATCACTTTCACGTTTAGAGGGAGCTATGATTAAGCTCTACTTTGGTAGGCTCTACATAATTCCTATATTGATGATGACTAGAGAGAAGTGATATGAAAGGCTAATGGCCTGAACCCTATCACAAGATTAAAAAGAGAGGATGGCTCCATAATATCCAGGAAGGTAGAATCTCAATATGATGAGTTTCAAAGAAAAGGAGGAGCCTTGCAACGACTACTTGAAGATTTCCACGAAGAACTAGTAGTTGATGTACTTATGAAGACGAGTTGAAGAGCTTGTGATTATGATTTCCAAATTAAAAGGAAGTAAGAACTCTCCTTTATGTTTGAGAGGGAGTTAAAGTCTCCTTGAATGCTTGAAAAAGGAGCAAGGATCAATTCCTTAAACAAAAGGGAATGAGGATCTCCTCTCTAGTTGAGAGGGAGTGATGTTGGACATCATATTCTCCATGTGTCATGCACTAGACCATGACTAATAGCTGGAAGGAGAATGTTGGATTGGATGAGCATCTAAGATTAATACTCCTTGAGGATGAAGAATCCAAGATAGGAAGTAATCTTGTTGATCGACTCTCTTTGAGGATTGAATAGGTATCCAAGACAAGAGTGGTCGAAGAGGATCAATATTCTTTGAGGATTAGAAATCCAAGATAAGAATAGTCCTAAAAGGACATACCTAGTGAACATCCGGATGGGGTATGTACCTTAAGAGGTAGTGTGGGGTCTCACGTAAAGCCTCCCAGGATTATTCTCTAAAATAAATAGAGCTTGTCAAGTTAAGGACTTACTATCTTGACAATGTTGGTTATGATCTTGATGCTTAAAGTCAACTTACTAATTTGACTCTTCTTATGAGAACTCTTCAGTTTGAGAATATCCTTGTACCAGTTGTACAATTATGAATACCTCCCTAGTTAAGAGGGAGTGTTGGAAAATGTAACTAGTTTTGGTCTTCATAATTGTCATTGTACTTATATCATTATGTATATCTTATGTAACAAGCAAAAGAAGAAAGAAAAATATTATTTTTAAGCATGGGTTTCATGCTCTAGTTGTATTGGTCATCTAGGTCAAGCATGCATTTTATGCTCCTAGGGTTTGTCATGTCAAAAGAATATTTTTATTGAGTCAAGAGAGACTTTATCATTTGCATAAGACACTATTGGGCAAGTTGTAACATGTAAAAGATATTATTTTTGAGTCTAAAAAGTCAAAAGTGACCTCCAAGACCAAATCGGCCCTGCGAGAGGAAGTAGACCTTGTTTGGGGTCATTCAACCTCCATAAAAGCATATATATAGAAGCTGCTCGATCTCATTTGATGACACATTCGATCTACACAAGACAAATTCGATCTAAAGCAAGGAACAAGTAAGAAGTAGCAAAGATCTAAGAAGATAAAGCATCTCAAGAAGAAACTGAAAATAAGAGTTTTGTGATCATTCTCTATCACACATGCGAATATTCTAGGGTTTCTGCAGTTGTTGCAGGCTGAAATTGGAGACTTGATTTGAGGTTCAAAACCTTGATTGGATCAGATCTTGAAGGAGTTGATTTTCGTTGACTTTGGAGACCTTAACTTGCTTGAAGAAAGATCTCTTGGAAGGTTGACACATGCAAGAAGGATAGGGTTTTTGTTGTTACCAGAGGCCAAAATTATAGATCTGAAGTGGAGCAGATTGGAAGCGGTTTGACCTTTGTTGACTTGGTCAATATTTGACTTGTTTGAAGGTGATTCTTGTGTTAGTTTTTGGTAGCATCAGAAGTGCTCTAGCCTTGAAAACTGGTGGAGAGGCTAAGGCACATTCCACCCGGATTGTATTTTACTTAAAATAATTAATATTTTTAATGGAGTTCCTAAGTCTAAGCTTAAGTAAATTAAAATATTAACGGGTATTAATCAAAATATTGGTGAGAATGATATAGAAGGCGGATCAAGTCATGTTTTAATCTTAGTTGTTGATTAGAGACTTAATCTCGGCTGTTGAAGACTCAACAGGAAAAGTATAAAATGGAGGCTTGGGGTCCATTTGGAAAGACACACAGAGAGATTGAGGAAATCGACAGAAATTGAGGAAAGGACAGAAAGACACCAGAGGAGGGCTGACGCTGGCCTATGCAGTGTTGATGCAAAGGCATTGCAGTCAGTGAGGGGAATTCGAAATTCTGCAGAGGGAATTGGACTTGTAGTTGTCGGGAGCCAGGGTGTGAGATTGGAGGCAAGAAAGTCAATTTATCAGCCAACAGAAGATCCAAAGCAGAGAGGCAGCGTAATACCCAACAGGGGTGATGCAGAGGCTGCCCAGGGTGACGCAGAGGCCATCAGAGGGTGACGCAGAGCCTCCCAGAGCTGAGGACCAGTCATTGTTTCTCTAGTGATAGGGTGAGATCATTTCACCAATATTTTGTCTAGTTTTTTCTCTGTAAAGGATTGCTAGTTGAGCATCCTAGATTTGTATTTAGAATTTTTTGCTGCATACTAATAAACCCTCAGAGCTGTTGCACCTGTTTTCCCGCATTGGGTTTTTCTAGGGACTATTGTGTCCAAAAGTAAGTGTCTTATGCATGTTGTTCTTTGCTCTGTTCTGTTTCATGAGATCAAATATTTAATTAGTGTAGGTTGTAGAAGTAATTTGCTTCAGTATTCAGAAGAATAACTTGATGAATTAAATTTAAAATCAAGTAGGTGAAGTAGATTCAGATTTGCTGCAGTAGGGGTTCCTTCGAGGCTAGGAATTTTCACATCTTGGAGGCCTGATTTGGTGCTTGGAGGAGGTCTTGACTTTGGTCTTAGGGTCTTGGATTTCTCATTTGAATTGATTCCATAAGAAGAGAAGATATTCTTTCTGGGTTTTCCCCTTGGAGGGGTTTTGCGCTGGCTTGGAGCCTACTTCTTATGTCTATTGTCTCTATTGCTTATGCTCTTAATAATTGTTTGATGAAAAGATCTAATAAAGAAGAATAAGAAGATAACTAAATTTCACAAGCAATTATTAAGGATAACGAGAATTGTTTAAATAGTTTCCCTAGTAGATTGTCCAACAAGATAGAGGTACACAGTCGAGCAGTTGAGCAAGTTGAGTGGCTAAGAGAGAGAATAGGAAGTCAGGAAAGAGGTGTTTTCAGGCTTTGCACCATTCCAATGAATGTTCCACACAGTTGTATCATTGTATGAAATAGTTTCAGAAAGTTGCATGGAAGTTCATACAGTCGTATAGACAAAGACCGTGTGGATTCATACAGTCGTATAGACAAAGACCGTGTGGATTCATACAGTCGTATAGACAAGTCCATGCAGATCTATAGAGTTGTACGAACATGCCCATATAGTTGTATAGATGGACTATATAGGGGAACATATAGTTTGTATAATCAATACAACATGTTGTACTTCTTAGGCATACTATTTTGCCCATATCAAGGTGAATCAATGACTGTGTGGTGCCATTTTCACTGGGCCACTTGTACATGTATGAATTTGATTTTATGCTTCCACTATTTAATATCCAACTATTGTGTGATTGATGCTATGGTTTGAATTTAATTTCAACCTTAATTAAATTTAGGACATGAGTAACGTATGGCTTGGAATTTTCACATAACATTAGAGTCATTTCATTGATTGGAATTTTTAGGGAATTGCAGTAGTAAATCAATTGCAAGGAAGGAGGACAAGCAATTAGAGGATAAACCAATTTTCAGATTTGGGAGTTTATGTAGTAGATCTTAGAAATGGCATTTGCTAGCATAAGGTTTGAGGATAGATTGGATGGTGTCTTGAATTCCTTATCATGGAGGTGAGTGTTACACTCTTACTAGAAGAGAATGATCTATGGGATATTCTCAAGGACACTGCGACTTTGCTTATAGCTCTACAGTAGTTGTAAGCTCACAACAAGAGGGAAGTGAAGGCCAAGTGGATGATCTTGAATGCTATAAAAGATCATCTAATACCTTCATATATCTGAGTAGAAGTCAATGAAGGAGATGTTCAATGCCCTGATTAGTCTCGTATTCTATGGGAGTGAGAATACGAAACAAGAAGATGGTATTGCGGAACAACCTCAGATCCATAGAGATGATCAAACCAGACATGGCACAATAGAAAAACCCTAGATCATCAATGCATTCCACACATTATACATAAGCATAAAGATTGTTCAAAAAAAAGGCACACTTTCAAGATGAAATGTATGAACATTCCATTATCAATCCAAGACAACTTCTCCAAAGTTAAGAACGAGCTCCAATAACCAAGTATACTCCATAGATCACACCTTTCAAAAGAATAAAAGAGGTCAAGATTCTTGTAAGAGAGGCCAAATTGTCGAAGAGATGATGATGAATTACAAAACGGTCCTCTCCTTTGTTTATATGAGGAGGACAAGACATAATTTAGTCTAAAAGCCCCTAGACAACAAGTTAAATCACAACAATGCATTGGGTTACAAGCCAACCCACTAGCTTTCAAAATAAATGCTAGAGAGAGCCCACACATGTGAGTTGTGAGGCCTTCTAAGCTGACGTCATGCATGATAGATACTCCATATGTCAAGCATTGAGGCTTTTAAGTGCCAAGTGTGGTGTAGAAGCCTATAATGATCATCCTTTGAGGGTTGACTCTCAAATCTGTATCAATGGTTCTGAGTGGTTCCCAAAATCCACTTGGAGCACCACAAAGGGGTCTCTTGGGTATCCAACTGTGACAAAATGTCCATCTTTGCTTCAACGTTGAGGGCTTTTCAGGCGCTTCTAGACCTCCCAAGTCTTTGAAAGTGAGTACATACTCATCTGGGCCTTGAGTCAGTTGCCATCCCTCATAAGTTGCTAAGGCTATCTTGGGGGCATGTTGGGTCCAGGTGTATCACCTTGAAGAATGAAACAGAAAATGCTTGATACGCAGAAATTTATATATGTAAATATTTTATTAAGAGATGAAAATTACAGATGATGAATGTTTACAATGGGTTGCCTGGCTTATATACCGCCATGGGCACCCTTTGGGAAAGGGCATGATCTTATGATCGTGCCCTTTCATCTAATTAAACCTAGAATTAAATAATAACCTAAAATTAACTAATTTTTTACATAACATTGCCTTCCTCTCGAAAGAATGCTTTGTCCTCAAAGCATACGTAACGACGGATGTTGTTGACAAAATGCTTCATTCTCCCATGAAGCGTTTTCTTCGGCAAGTCTTTCCACTTGATTATATATTCCAAAATGATCAAAGTCACACACTGTAAAAGGTCTTGGATTAATCTCTCAATTTCCGTTTTTTGGAGATGTGGATATCGGTATGGCTTGATGTTGACAAGGTCTGACTCTGTTTTAACTTCTGTTCTACGCTCAATTTCCGTATTAGGCGGCATCTTCATAGGTAGGTCTTGAATCTCTGGTGATTCTTCTCTGGTCATATTTGCAGATAACATTTCTAATTGGTGACATTGTACTACATAAGTAGGTGCCCCTTTTTGATTCAGCTTCATCATCTGGGATGATGATGTAACTTGATTTTTTGGTGGTTGGAATCCGTGTAGCTTGTACTTCTGACCTCCCCATTTGAATTTTATAAATTGTACTTGATGGTTGGCGGCATAAGTACCTAAAGTTCGTAGCCATTGGATACCTAAGACTACATCTACTCCTCCTAACGGTACTGTGAAAAACGGAGACTCTAAACTGAAGTCCTGAATCTGCAATTTAACCTTATGGCATTTTCCCACCTTTTCAATCTTTTTACCGTTAGCTATCATCACTTTCATGTTTGGTAAGGGAAATGAAAATATATTGAGTCTCTTTGCCACAGTTGTATCTAAAAAATTGTGTGTGCTTCCAGAGTCGATGAGAACCACTACGTTGTTCGTCTTTATGTGTCCTTTTAACTTTAAGGTCTGAGGTTTTGATATACCTGTCATGGCTGATAATGACACTTGCGGAATACTTCCGTCATCTAATTCTGGTGAGAATTCTGCGGTGTCTTCTGTGTCTTCTATGTCATAATCTTCACTATTCGAATCATTGGTTGCTAAACAATTATATAGGTTCTTTGGTTCTTTTCCTTTAACACATCTATGTTTGGGGTCCCACTTCTCACCACAACGTTTACATTTACCCTCTTTTATCCTTTGCATTTCCACATTAGATTTTTCATCTTCATGACGATGTGGTGGAACATATCTTGTATTATTTGAGTCCACATACTGGGGTATCCTTCGTCTTGCATAAGCTTTTTCCGCTGTTGACCAAAATATTGGTTCGGATTTCTTTTCAGCTGTTTTTGTTTTTCGTCTTGCTTCTTCTATAGATGTAATATCATGCATCTCAAGTTCTGCTTGTAAATGGGTTTTGAGTCCCGAGATGTATGACTGAATTAGACGAGATTCTGATAACCCAGGTACTCGTGTTACTAAGGTCTCCCATTCTTGAGTGTATTCATCAACACTTCCTTTTTGTCGTAGTTTGATGAGTTTTGAAAAGAACTCTTCTTCCTTTACACCTTGGAATCTTTTGAAGAATGCATCTTTAAATCTCCTCCACCTAATGACGTGTGTTGTCTTTTTCCACCACATATACCAGTTATATGCTTCTCCCTCCATTTTCATGGATGCATGTCTGAGCTTTTCGTCATCGTCAGTGATGTCATATATCTCAAAGTATTCTTCTGCTTTATTTATCCATGCAACATTGTTTTTTTCGTTCCCATCGAATTTAGGCATCTCAACCTTTACCCTTTTCTGGTATGTGGCTAATGGTTGAGCAAAAAAAGGGTGTTGATTATTAAGGGTATCCCAAAGTTGCTTGTTTGTAAAGGCAGTGTTACTTGCTTCTTGGTGGGGTGCCGCTGATTTTCTTGGGGATTCAACCTTTTCATGAGAATTTGTTGACTTCGTTGAATCTGATGAGCGATGTTCTTGATTTTCTTCACCATCTTTGAATAGCTCTTCGGGTGTACAATTCGAATTTTTACACAGACTTTTTAGCATTGTTAAGACTTCTCTGAAGTTTACTCCTGTTTGGACATGTTGACTTTCCATCTTTATCTCTATTCGATTTGTCGTATCTTCAAGATTTTTGATTTTGTCTGCTTGCTCCCCAAGCTTGCTCTCGACTTCATTTAATCTTTTACTGACCTCGTCGTGGTTGTTATTTATCTTTTGCTCTGCATCCAACAACCTTTTTTGGAAATCCGCCATTGTCATTGTCGACATTGAGCGGGTTTGCGGAGGCGTGTATTTATTTAATCTTTTTTTTATTTTTATTTTTAAAATAATTAAATTAAATTAATTTAATAATTTAATTTAATTAATTAATTATTATATATATATATATATATTTTAATTAATTGTAAATTATAATAATTATAATTATTAACCTTATATATATAAATTAAAGTTATAATATAACTTATAATTAAATTATATATTATATTATATAAATTAAATATGATATATATATATAATCAAATCACGTTATAATTATAACCTACGAATGGATAGTCACGTCTTTTCCTCCTGTCCTGAAACTTATCGAACATGCTAATATATTTCGTTAAACTCTGAACAGCACGTCGCTTATATATATCACCGCAGGATGGGAATATATGTCACCGCAGGCACTCTGAACAGTCCGTCGATGACTGGTAGCTTTGTCACGGACGAGAAGGCTACAATTTGAGCCGTCGCAACCAAAGCAGTGATTTGTTGTGAGACGATGGCAGTGAAACAATGTGGAATGGTCAGCGCAGATGCGGAGGACGACAACGGATTTCGGTACGGACAATCGACAGGAGGACGGGGGACTGTGGGCAGCGGACGGACAGGCAACTCTACACCGAGAATGAACCGCTCTGATACCAGATGAAACAGAAAATGCTTGATACGCGGAAATTTATATATGTAAATATTTTATTAAGAGATGAAAATTACAGATGATGAATGTTTACAATGGGTTGCCTGGCTTATATACCGCCATGGGCACCCTTTGGGAAAGGGCATGATCTTATGATCGCGCCCTTTCATCTAATTAAACCTAGAATTAAATAATAACCTAAAATTGACTAATTTTTTACATAACAAAGAATCATCAAGTATAGTGCAAAGTGGCATAACGTCTTGGGTGCAGGTGGTGCCCAGGGGTGGGTATGAAGAGTTGTTACTAAGAGACCTAAGGCTCTCAACACTTCACCTGGGTGCCAATATACTTCGTTGGGGCTTGGGTACCTGTGGATTAGGTGCCCAGGTCATGGGCTACTAAACCACCTGAAACTTACAACATAAAATCTAGTGAAAGCAACCGATCATCAGGGACAATAATCATTTTTGCATCTAAGTGAGCTAAACTTGAATTTAAAGGGCTATTTAATACTTCAAATAAGGATTCCCTTCCAAAATTGGGGCCTTTAGCTCACAATGGTGTTTCCTCCCTAGGTAGGAGTGGCTGAAGGACAACACTATAATTGGTAGGAGTAACATTTCCTTGGTCCAACCTTCAATTGATAGGTGTTAGTGAATAATAATGATGGTATGGAGGGGAGAAGACTTTATGGCCAAGTGCCATGGTCAAAGGGACCAACATAATGGGGATCCACGTCGCGATTGTATAGATGTGAGGAGGGAGCAATTGTGGATGCATGAGTTACCAACTTAGACTTTGTTTTTCTACCCCTCTTTTCCAACATGACCTTCTATTTTTGCTTGATTTTTTCTTTGTATTACTGCTTGTAGCTCAAAGGGTTAGAGGTTTCTTTGAATGCTATATAACAGTTATATTACCCCTTAAGGATGAGGCATTTCATTGCTCATCGGAATTGGTACATGCAAGGGTTCCTTTTTATGATGTAATGGAGCACTGTGTGTTTAGGAACTGGGTGATGACCATAATGAGTGAGGAAGAGCTCATGCTAGGATTTTCCCAACGTGCTAATGTATATCTTGACCATCTTTTGCATTTTGATATTCTTTTTGTTATGTTTTGTGGCCATGATATTCTCTTTCCTTTTCTCGTAGCTGCATCAACTTCCTAGGGCAAAGTTCCGGGCCCTACCTAGGTTTGTGGATGCATGGGTGCGAAATCCTAGAGAACCAGTGGTCAATTGAACCTGAAGAATGGAGGTGGAATATGGGCTTGTAATGTAAGATGGAAAGTGGTAAGTATGGAATAAGGATAGATGGAACAATGCTATTTCAATTAGGAATTCCGAGTAGTGCCCCTCTTATACCCATTGGGCCATTAAGGGAGGTCCCACTGCGCTGGGATCAAAGATTAACTCCCCATTTAAGGTGAGGGTGTGATATCCCCTGACTTGAGGCTTTTATGTAATTAATTGTGTATATGTGTGGTTCCTTTTTGAATGTTTAAAGCTTGAAAAACATGTGAAGAATTTAATTATCGATATTCAGTTATTGACAATGAGTAATTATAAATCTATAATTATGAGGCTTTTGTTTTTATAAATAAAGCAGTATGGAAAATCAATTTTGGAGTACATGTGGTTGAAAGAGATGAGGCTGCAAAATTATTGGTGAATATTAATTATTAGTAAGAAGTCCTCGGCATCTAATCTGGATGATTAGATTTATTGCGAAATTATGGAATTGGCCAATTAATTGTTTCCTTAAAAAATATGGTGTTGTCTTTTGGAGTGGGAAACAAAAGCTCATTAATGAGCTAGTAGCTACCTGCCACCTGTTGGTGAGGTGGAGGTAGTTACCAACCACCAAAACGAGTGGTAGATGGGTATGGAAAACTTTTTTTTGTTTTTAGTTTTGTCTTCTTGTTTTCAAGTTGTCTAACAAAGAAACTGTGAGAACAACAAGAGAATAGGACAAACAAAAAGGTATTTTGTAGACCTGTTATGCTCGGGGGGATATTGGATGGATGTTGTATCAAGGTTGGGAGGAGCCATGTATTCAATTTTTATTTTTCCAGACAACTAAATTTAGGTCAATATTCTTGCCTTATGTTCTGTTTAGAAGAGTAAAAGATATAATTGCTTTATGCTTTTATTTTGTGTAGTTTATGTATTGTTAGAAATGATGACAGAATGAAAAGATTAGAACAATTGTTCCTTACTTTATCATTGGTAAAAGAATTTTTGAAGAAATAGATAAGAGAAAAACAATAAAGATGTGGAGGAGGATTTGCTTTTGGCCATCAATGATTTTTCTTTCATATGATGATGAATGAGATTACGACTGTGAAATACACAAAAAGTAGTAAAATTCTAATTGGAAAGCATGTTCTTTCCTTTATAATGAAAAACTCTAATGCATTTAGGATTTTATGGCTATAAGCGTGAATAACCAAAGGTGACAAGTTGTATTCCAATCCTGAACAAAGTTTGTCTATTAGCGAAGATAAAGTAGTAGTATAGTTGTGTATTGAAACTTAGGACTCTTCTTATAAGAGATTAAATGATATATAAAGGTATAAATATTTATACATGTGTATATGATTATATGTATACACGTAATACTTATCTGCTCATATTATCTACATAAAGGTTAGGGAGTTACAAATAAAACTAAAATACAGATATTGTAAACAAAACGCTAAGCGTATAAATAAGGCAGATAGTAATATAGATAGAAGCAGAAACAAACATGTTAATGAGTAATGGTTATTGAGGAAAAAAAACTATTAAACTAACTTGAATTTTCGAAATATTACAACCACATAAGGTCAAAAAAACACATACTAGTAAGCAAAAGGAGAAGTTGTAAGCAAAGTTATTTCCGTAATTACTATTTAGTACAAATACATGCTAAAGGAAATAATAAATAGAAGAACTGTGCAATAGCAGTTTGAGTCAACAAGAGTGACCCTAATCTGTGTTGCAAATGCGATTTTAAAAATACATTCAGAGAATTTATAAATAAACATGTATCATAACTTTGGCAGTGAAGTCACGAACATAGGAGCGAGGTACAAGAACTTTCGACTTGGTAAAGAGACTAAGTGACTTGTGAGCCGAAGTAAAGTAACGCATTAACTGGAAACATCGAAGGAAAAGAGAATAGCCCATTTTGTACAAAAAGGAGTATCTGTAGAACGAACAAGTGTATACATATTAGTCCTAACAGTAAATTGCAATAATGATGCAAATGAAGAATAAAAACCAGTATTTTACTAGGATAATAATTAACTAGTTACCTTGGATGAAATCTCATTCTTACATTCTTTAACAATACCTATAGAGCAAATTTTTGAATGATTCGTTACACACACACACACACATATATAGAGGTTTACCCTCTCAGCGAGATTACTCATAAACCCAGTTATGTATTAAAAATATGTTTAATCAATTCCGTGATTAAACATATTTTCAATACATAATTGGGTTTATGAGTAATATGGTTGAGGGAGTAAACCCTGGCCTCTAATACCTAGGTAAGTTTTGTATTACCAATTTGTAATTCAATATATATAAAAATAAAGATTATTAAAGTCATTGCGAAGAGGTGGACTGTAATAATATTATACGACCAAGAAATAACTTTTAACTCCAAGATTATAAAAAAATATGTAGATAAAATTGGTATAAAGTTAGAAACCCTAAGGGGAATTTATGAGAAAACGACCAAATGACAGAGTAAATCTATAATATAGAATTAGGAGAGAGAGAGAGAGAGAGAGAGAGAGAGAGAACTTTATACATTTCACTTGGAATTCGAGGAAGCTGTCAAATTGAGGGGTAAGAGTTCTGAACTCTGGAACCTCAATGATAGCTCCAATGAAATGTATATCCGAGAAGAAGGTTGTAAATGAATTCTAGATCACAAATGTAAAAGTTGAAACTTTATATTGACGAATTCTAAAAGGAAACAAGGACCAAATAAGAGTTATATCTGAAAGATTGCCTGAGAAGCATTGCATGGTTGGAAAGTAAAACGAAAGAGCCTATCGTTACAAATTCTCTGGAAAACTCTTAAGGCCGATGGCCAAAGCTTTGTAGAAAAACCTCGACATAGAGACATTATAAAAGTGGCAAAAGCCCTGATAAAAACAATGACAAGGAAATTAGTTTACAAGTAGATAAAACCCAACAAAGTTAACTAGAAATTAGTTTGAGAACAATAGAAATGACGTAACAATTTTTAAATTTTTTACCTCTGATTAAATCCTCACTCAAATTCAGGGTATAACTACCTATTCGAAAGAATCAGCAACTCGAGGAATGATACAGATGAAACATTTGTTCTTCCATGCCATTGTACAAGAAGTTGTTTCTTGAGAAAATTTAGTTGCAAAGAGGTGAGCTACGAAACGAAACGAGAAAATGAATGGATTGATACGAATTGGCGAGGTAGTCATTACACTACTCGAAAAACCCTAAACCTTAAACACTGTTGATTTTGCAAATCAAATCTTAGTCATAGATTTGGTAGATCAAAAGGACTGTGTGTGGAATCACAAAGAAACAACACATATGTATGTGGAAGAGTTCAAAAAAGTATCAAATAAACTTTATAAACTATATCGAAATCGTTATATAAACTAGGGGATTAATACCACATTGAAATGATAAATGCAAAGTGTAAATATTAATATAGGTGGATGCAATCCACTATAATCAATCCAAACATATATATGGTATGTTCCATGCAATCAACATTTGATATACGTTTTCAAGATTAGGTTATGAAGACCTTGGTTAAAGTTGAAAACGATGCCGATGATGGTATTAATAATGTAGTGATAGGAAAAAAGTTTTCTCCTACAGGGTTGCCCATTTTAGTGGGTAATAGGCCCAACAAGCATAAAGTGAAGAGTGAGGAGTCAACCTCATAGCTAGGAAAGAAGGATTTGAGTAAAATTAAGTGCATTTTTTCATGAGCATGATCTTTATGTGTCATTGTATTTAGAGAAGAAGAAGGATAATCGGAAGCAACAATTGAAGCATGTATCAATCTCTACAAAAACTTAGATGAACAAGTTTGCTATCAAGTTCTAGAAGGATTTTTCGACAATATCTTGCCTTTCTATTAATATGAATGTAAATATAAAATATTATAAATAATAATGAACTCATAATTAAAAGTGGCTTATAATTAATGAAGGGACATATGAAAGTACATGTTCCAACTAAAAAATGTGACCCTTAATGAAAGGGCACCCGCCCCTAGTACTTATAACGAGGCCCTCATTAATAAATCATTTCATTTCTGATGTAGTTATATATACATTATTTATTTATCCTATAATGGATTTTGTTTTAAAATTCATGTGGAAAATACCTTTATATTCAATATAAGGAATATACATGTTCGAATCCTTGAGGGACTATTAATTTTCAACAAGGCTCGAAGCCATTACATCAAATCTCATCTCGTCACTTGCGGGTGTTGTCGCTGCCTAATCCACACCTTGGGTCACGTGGAAGAAATCTTCAATCCATTGGGTGTGGTCTTAGGGGTGAATCTTGAGTCGGGTTTACCATCACTTTATCTCGACTCCTCAGTGTACGCTAACTCCTAGCAGAACCAAGGGGGGTAGTCCCTAAAAAACAACTAAGGCTGATTAAGCTATAGCACAACAATAAATTATTCTAGGAGATAATTCGGTTACATAAATGATAACAAATAACTTTTATGATTGACAAGCATATTAATCAAATAATAAATTTAAATAACAAGATAGACCAATGCCAAAAGTAAATGCTTGTGCTGTTGAAAAAAGAAACTCTAGCAAACGTAATCGTGGCCCAATGAATTATGCTGTCAGATGTTTTGGAGAGTTGCTCTTGGTATTTTTATTATGGTTGAGTTCACTTGGAATTATTTGAGTGAGTGCAAAATGGATAGGCAGATATGTTGATTCACATGTGATTGCAAGATAAGTTAATCTATAACTTGCTTCCTTTGTGGCTTTTATCCTTCGAATGAAAACAAATGAATCGCTTATTGAAGGGCTTGGAGATCCAATGGGAAGAAACGTAGTTTCAAGGCATTCCTCTGATTTCACAAGTCAACAACAAGTGTTTCCAAACTCACAATAAAAGTTGAAAGGTTTTCCCTAATTAAACTATCTAGCCAACACAAGTTCCTCTCTGAATCATGCCAAAGGTCAAGCTTTTGCTTGCAATGGTTGAGAGCATAACAAGAACTTGGAGGGGAAAATTCGTTACTTTATTTGTTGAACAAGAAATCTATCAAAAAAAATTGAAATCTAATATACAATTTGAATGAAATCTAAACTAAGAAAATGAATGTTTTGTGGTGCTTGGGTTTATTCCTTTAAGTTAATTTTAACCAAATTGAGGAAACCATGAAAATGAGACAAAACACAAAATTCCCCTGGGGTAGGGGGAATGGGATGCCTAGGGGACTCCCACTAGCTCCCTCAAGATTACAATGATGTTTTAGAAGGTTTGGTAACCTTTGAAACAAAAAGAAATGGATTGTTGACTCCTTTTTAACTAGGGGGAAGTGTTGGAGAATGTAATTAGATTCGGTCTTCATAATGACTTTTGTAATCATGACATTGTATATTTTATATAATGACTTTTGTAATCATGACATTGCATATTTTATATAAAAAGAGAAAAATAAATTTTATTTATTCAAGCATGGGTTTCATGCTCAAAGTCTAGGTCAAATCATGTTCTTCATGCTTCTAGGGCTTGTTGAGTCAAAGAAGAATTTTTGTCATGTATTGTAGTCCTATTTGGACTTGTTGTAACAAAAGAAAATCATTATTTTTTAGTCTAGAAAGTCAATTTGTCCTCCAAGACCAAGTTGGCCCTGCCAAGGAGAAGTCAACCTAGAAGAGGCTTATTCGACCTCTTGAGAAGTGTATATATAGAAGGGACTTCTGCTCATTTGAGAAAACACACACAAGTTCGATATGCAACAAGACAAGAAGGCATTTCAAGAGCGAAAGTCAAGGAAAAAGAAGTCAAGAATGAAGGAAGAAGACCTCAAAATCTGATAATTTCTGCTCACATGTGTGAGAGAATTAGGGTTTCAGTGCGAGTTGTAGGGCCGAAAGTTGTAGGTCGAATTGCAGACCTGAAGTTGCAGGACTGAAACTTTGACAGGAGCAGATTTTGGAGAGTTTGACCTTTGTTGACTTTGGTAGAATTTGACTTGTTTGGAAGAGATCTTATTGGAGGGCTGACTTGGTGCTTGGAAGGAATCTTGACTTTGGTCTTTGGGTCTTGGAGGTCTCACTTTGATTTGATTCTATAAGAAGAGAAATATTCTTTCTGGGTTTTCCCCCTGGCTTGGAGCCTATATCTTGTGTACTTTGTATTTTTGTGATCTTCAATGCTTTGGTAATTGCTCGATGAAGAAGAAATAAAATTAATAAAATGCCAACTAATATCACAAGTAATTATCAAGTAAGGAAAGTCAACTCTAATTTGCAAATACTTTGATTTTCCAACTGGAAGGACATGGATCCCTTTTGGTGTGCAAGATGGTCTAAATCATCAAAATTTGGGCAACACCTCCCCTTGTATGTTCTGAAACATGCAATTAACACCAAGTCACTAATGATGAAAGATGCCCCAAATGACTTTGGGAACACTCGCAAAAGTTAGTCCTAAAATCAGAAATTTTCGAAGTGAACTTATTTTAAAAATTGATAAAAGCTAGTCTAAACAACCAAGAGAGAGCTAACTAAAGCTATCTCTTTTAGATGCTTGTTATTTGTTGTTGGAATAACAAAAGATTGACACTAAAATTTGCCAAATATATCAATGATAGCTTAGAAAAAGTAACTAGAAAAGATTTTAGAGATTTTAGCTTAGAAGTAAGAGAAGAGGAAGAAGCTTGTAGGAAGAATCCTTGGGCAATGGAGCCTCTTGTTGGAGCACGGTGGGATATTGCTTCTTATGGTTTGAAGTTAATGGAGCATCTAGCCAAAGTTACCCACTTCTCTAAATCGTGGTGTCTGTAAAGCCTTACAAAAATTCTTTCCAAGAAACATTGTTAAGAGATAGGTGTTTCCTGCATAAGAAATCTAGAAAATACGCCAATCAAATTAGAAGCACATATAATCTTGAATTCCAAGATGTAAGACAATAAATAGATTTAACAAATAATCAACTTTGAAAAATCTATTCCTACTAGGTAACAATACCCCTTCAAAGGCCTTTAACAAGGCTTAAAACAAAAGAAAAACACAAAGCAAGGTTACCTCATATGTTAAACATCAAGCATTCACACAAAGTTTGTACACCATTATTTGCCTCCAAAGCCTTTTATTCCAAATGATAAGAACAATTACAAATGCTAGCAAAGCTCTCTTCCAATCTTCTTCTCCCACCTCCTTTACTATAGAGGAGAGTGCTTTGTTTTATAGACCAAGAGGGAGGAGTTTCCAAAGAGGAGTATGAATCTCTAGAAGAGGAAAACTCGCCATATGCCCCACTTAAATCCCCTTAAAACATGTTACTAAGCTCCCCCTAACTTGTCTCCAATTCGTTATTAACTGACTGTGAGTCTTAGTGAGATTGGAGACAAGCAAAAATCTGTCACTTAACTCCCCCAAACTTGTCTCCAACTCGTTATTAACTGAATGTGAGTCTTAGTGAGACTGGAGACGAGTAAAAACCTGTCACTTAACTCCTCCGAACTTGTCGCTTGTCTTAGTGAGATTGGAGACAAGTAAAACATGTGTCCTTAAAAAAGGGAGTCAATTTAGACACCTTTTTTGAGGGAATAATTGTTTTCTATGAGGAAAATTAATATTTTTTCTCAAGAAGGGAGTACTAAGGTAAGGTGGGTGCTTTGAGCTAGAAAATGATTACTCCCAAGGCATATGACACTTCCTAGTACCAATTTTTTTTCTTTATTACATAAAATTTACAAGGAAAATTTCCATTTGCGGGAATTTTTATTATAAAAAAAATCATGGAAAAATCTAATGCAATTTCGTAAGACTCTGGATAATGAGTAACATGGTAATATACATTGACTCTAGACTTAGACAACACCACTAAGGCCTAGCCATTAGGACGTACTCCAACTTTGGAGGTATGAGTGAAAAAAATTAGGAAATTATTAATCGCTAAAAAGCAAAAAAATAATTAACCAAGTAAAAAAACACTCTAGAGTAACTTCCCTAATAACTAAGTCCTAGGGAGCTAAGTCTTTTACATAAGTTCATCATGCTAACATCATTTATTACAATTCCCCATGGGGTATGGAAATTGCATAGAGAAGAAAACTAGAAGAAAGGGAAAAATTGTCCTGCAAGGCTTTTGAACTTGAAATTTGAACAAGTGTCTTGTTCAACCTTGGTGGCTCACTGCAAGTCCTTCTTGGTACATCTAGGGAGGTAACATCTGGCTTCATATGGGGACGTGTGCTAGATCTTTAGTAGAGGAAAGCATGTGAGAACTCCAAAATCTGTGATCTATAAAATCATAAATGTCGTGCCAAAAAATATTAGTAGAAAATGCACTATACAAAGACTATCCTACCAGCTGCAATATAAGAAATAAAATATGACTAAGGGAGTGCTGAAAAGAAATTGAATAAAATACAATGGAAAGGGTTAGAAATATTTTACAAAGGATACCCCCTGACATTAGATGTTTTCAGTGAAGAATAACTTAAGGAGCTTCCCATTCACAAACAGATTCATCGGTTCACCATCCAATTGGTTGAGATGATGATGTAAGGCCCTGCCCATAGGTTGTTGAACTTTCCATGTTTTCTTGGCTTCTCTTCTTTTGCCCCATAGTAGTACTTTGTTGCCTTTCTGAACATTTCTTGGCCTCAGACTTATCAAATGCCATCTTGACTTTATCCTGATTCCTGCACCTTTGATCAAAGGCCTTCCTTCTAACTTCATCTAGTTCTATCATCTGTTTTAATCTGTTTTGAACTGCATCTTTGTTTGAATTAAAACCCTGAAGGAACTGATACACTGGAAGCTTCAGGTGTACTGGCAAAGTGACATCCAAACCATATGCTAAATCAAAGGGGCTCTTTACAGTAGTGCTTTACTTTGGTTATTTTGTTGGCCCGCAATGCATACTTGATTTTGCTGCCCCATGACCTTTTATTGTCTCCTACTATCTCCTTAATGATAGTCATCAAATTTTTATTATTGGACTCTACTAGTCCATTTCCTTGGGGGTAATAATTTGATGAATTGGACAGGACAATGCCATACTTGAAACAGAAAGAGGAACATTTTGCCGAGCTGAAGGATTTGGCATTGTTAGTTGTAATCTTGGCGGGCACATCGAATCTTGTTATAATCTTGTCTTCTAGGAAGTCAATGATGACTTTATAGGTTGCTCTCTTGGTGGGTATAGCTTCCACCCACTTAGTGAAATAATCAGTGGCAGTCAAAATCCAAGTATACCCATTACTTGAATTTTCTTTGAACTGGCCTATGAAATCCAGGCCCCATTGTTGAAAAGGTGCATCAACTACTACTGGTTGCAAAGGCAAGGTTGCTAGTTTCTGTTTCCTTGTGAATAACTGACATGGCTGACAACCTCTAACAAACTTATGCACATTTGAGAAAATGGTTGGCCAATAATAGCCCGCCCTAAGGATTTTATGGGCTGTTGTTTTAGCTGCGTAGTGCCCCCCACAAAATCCCACATGAAATTCAGCTACAAGTTTCTTAGCTTCTGGTTCAACAACACATGTAGGTATTAAGCCCTTGGGGTTCCTCCACCCTAGTCCACCTTGAATTATACAGTTCTTAGATGCTTTCAACCTTAATTTTCTTTTATGTTTTACTATATGGTTTGGGCAAGTAAGGATTTGAAGAAAGAAAATAATATCAACATACCAATCAAGTTGCTCTAATCTGTGATGTTTTAAAGAAACCACTGGTTTTGATGAACTATTTTAGACATGCTATACCTAATGCCTCCTCATTTCCCTCCGTTAACATCTGCGCTAGGCCTCAAACTTTGACCAATTTGGTGGGCTTTATTTCTAAGTCATATTCTTGTATTTTAGAGACTCACCTTCCCCTTACTCCTAAGCAATCGTGGTGGGCTGAAATGTCTTTCACTGTTGAGTGAGTTACATATCCTACTATCTTTGAATACCCAATATATATCCTGAAATGCTGAAGTGATTTGGGCTAGGCATAGGCTTGCTTTTCCAGAATGTGGTATTTTAGCTTTGAATTATGCAAAGCTTTGCTCATAAATGCAATGGGTTGCTCTTGCCCTTCATTATATTTTGGAGCAAAACCCGCACAATAGTGTCTTCAAAGGCGACGGAAAAGATTTGGAATCTTTGGAGTCATCGGGACTGACTAAAACATGGGACTTTGTAATTGAACTCTTGATATCTTTAAAAGATTTTTTTCCTTGATCACTCTACTCAAATTTTGCATCCTTCTTTAAAAGTGTGAGAATGGGCTTTACTACCTCAACAAAATTTGGGATAAATCTCTTGATAAAATTTATTTTACCTAGAAAGGATTGGAGGGCTTTCTTCGTATGAGGCAAAGGAATTTTTTCAATGGCTTCGATTCTCTTAGGATCAATCTTTACCCCGTCTTTTGAGATGATGTGGCCCAACAATTTTCCTTTATATACACCAAATATTGACTTGGTTGGGTTCAAGGAAATGCCAAACTCACAACATCTTCAAAGATTTGCTTCAAATGACCAATGTGACTTGTCCCATTTTTTGAAAAAACATTTAAATTATCCTGATAGATTTCTATAATCATTCCAATTAAGCCCTTGAAAGCATAATCCATGGCCCTTTGGAAGGTAACACCTGCATTTGACAAGCTAAAAGGAATTCTTAAATACTTGATGATGCCCCAAGGTGTTTTGAACATGGTTTTATGTTAGTCTTCTTTCTTTACCATGATGTGATTGCATCCTGAAAAATTATCTAACATGGACATAATTCTTGACCCAGTGACTCTTTGTAGTAAGCTCTCCATTTTAGGAAGAGGATAGTGGTGCTTTTCACAAGATATATTTAAGTTCCTAAAATCCACACATAACTAGATTCCTCCATTCTTTTTAAGACCACCACTAAAATAGAGCACCATGAAGAATGCCTGATTTGTCCAATGATACCTACAACTAACATCTTTTTAACCTCCTTTTGCACTAAGGGGGCCAACTTGTGATTGATTTGCCTAAGCCTTTGTCTAAAGGGCTTGGCATCTTCTTTAAGAGGGATTGTGTGCTAGATGACATCTTCCCTGTAAACCTTTAACTCATCATAAGTGAAGGCCAACACATCCCTATATTCCCTTAATAGATTTATCAATTCATTTTTCTCTTTTTCTTATGTACCCTTTCCAATTTATGTATCTTGGGATCCAGATCAGTTCTAGTATTTACCTCTATGTGGTCACCTAATTTTATTTTCTTTTCATCTTTCTTCCTATGCTTGTCATGCCTATCAAAGATATGCTCAAGAGCTATGAGTCCTTTGGGAGTGGGGATTATCCTAGTCTCATCATCATCTTGATATTCATACCCTTCTTCTTTATAACTAACTTGAACATCTTAGAAGTCGTGCATATTGTTGATAAATCTCAGTATCTGTTTATCATCTCTAAAAGCTTGCTAAAGATCTAGATTATCAAGCACAAACAGTCTAAAGATAATTTCCATTTTTATTTGATCATTTGTTAATTCCTCTATAGCCTGAAATGCTGAAGCTGCTACTGCTAACTCATCTGCTTTGCTACTTAATTCCCTAGGGACAATTATTAGGTCTAATGCATCAAATTACTCCATGGCATCCATATCACATTTTTTTACCTTCTTAATCTTTCACATTTGCATGCATATTTATTTTTTAATTGGAGAATTACTAAATCATAGTCTTCTTTAATATTTAATAGTTTGATCCCCATGTCTTTAGCAATCTCCACTTCCAATAAGAGTGCTTCATACTCTACTACATTATTGGTTGCTTCAAATTCTACTATGTAAGCAAAGTTGAGAACTTTCCTAGAAGGGGAAGTGATTATAATCCCAACACTCTTTCCTAACCTTGAATGGGCACTGTCAAAGTTTATATGTCAAACTTTATCAACCTTCTCTTCCTTAACTTCATCTTTTAATGGTGCTAAAATGTTGGATAAAATAACGTAGTTCCCGATATCCTCTGTTTCATAGATCAATTCATTCTTTGGTTTCTTGGGATTTTCAACATGATATCTTTTTTCCATCTGTTTGTTGAGTCTGGACAAAGTGTTATCAATGGTTGGCATGTTAGCATATGATAGATTCGTTTGGATATTACCACCCAGATTTGTAGCCCATTTTCTAGACAAAAGCATACCCCATGCATCTGGCACATCGTTGTTTTGTTTTTTTCTAGATCTTAGAATTTGGTTTCACTTTTATCATAGAGGATAAGGGCATTGTAAATGAGTTCAAGAATGAGCAAGTCCTCATTAGGGCAAAGGATTCTAGCTCAAATACAATTCAAGTAATTGTTAATAAATCTAGGGCAACTAGATTAGAAGTGATTTCTCTTTTCTTTGATAATTGCTTGTGATGTTCCTTTACTTCAACTTGTAGTTCTTATTATTATTAGCTTCTTCTTCTAGTGTTATTATAGTTTTCTAATCATCAAACAACTACCAAACAAATGAAGATCAACAAAGATATAGTGGACACAGGATATATAGGCTGCTAGCCAGGGCCAAAACCTTTTTTAGAGATGAAAACCCCAAAGTAATTATTCTCTTCTTATAGCATCTTCAAATGATGAATTCCAAGACTCTTTAGATCCTAGACAAAGATCCCTCCAAGACAAAGTCAACCTTCCTTCTTGATGAGCTTTCCTTGAACAACTTCCAACAACAATTTTGACCTTCCAACAACTTCCCCAGCAATTGCTGCAACTTCGACCCCCAACAACAAATAGCAACTTCTATTGTAGGTCTGCAATTTTTGGCCCTTTTGTAGTGGCTGCAACTTCACACGTGTGGGATAGGCAGGCTAATTTAGGCCTCCTTTCTCCTTCGCTTGGCTTGCTTCTTTTTTCTTTGACAAATAGATTATGTGTCTTGTCTTTTGATCACAGATTTTGGCTCTCCTTGGAGATCTGAAATTTCGTCCTTGATGCTGCAAAAACCCCAACTTCTTCTTCGCACGTGTGAGAGAGATTGACCCAAAAACTTCAAATTTGTTGTCTTCTAGTCCTTGTCTTGTCCTTCGATCCCTTTTCTTCTTCTTCTCCTTGATATTGAACTTACTTGGATTCGTTTACAAATGAGGTTGAGTACTTCTTATAAATAGGCTTCTAAGGAGGTCGAATTACCCTTCATGAGGCCTACTTGATCCCTCCAAGACAAAGTCGACCTTCCTTCTTGATGAGCTTTCCTTGAACAACTTCCAACAACAATTTCGACCTTCCAACAACTTCCCTAGCAATTGCTGCAACTTCGACCCCCAACAACAAATATCGACTTCTATTGCAGATCTGCAATTTTCGACCCTTCTGTAGTGGCTGCAACTTCGCATGTGTGGGATAGAGAGGCTAATTTAGGTCCCCTTTCTCCTTCGCTTGGCTTGTTTCTTTTTTCTTTGACAAATAGATGATGTGTCTTGCTTTTTGATCACAAATTTTGGCTCTCCTCGGAGATCTGAAATTTCGTCCTTGATTCTGCAGAAACCCCAACTTCTTCTTCGCACATGTGAGAGAGATTGACCCAAAAACTTCAAATTTGTTGTCTTCTAGTCCTTGTCTCCTTCGGTCCCTTTTCTTTCTCTTCTCCTTGAGATTGAACTTGCTTGGATTCGTTTACAAATGAGGTTGAGTACTTCTTATAAATAGGCTTCTAAGGAGGTCAAATTACCCTTCATGAGGCCGACTTGATCTCTTGCAGGCCGACTTGGTTTGGGAGGGACTTTTGACACAATTTTGACTCAAATAAATTCTTTTGACTTGATACAAGATGCCCAATAGGGTCTATTACATATAACAACGATTCTTTTGACTCCTTGACTCTATTGCAAACCGAGAAGCACACAATGGGTGCTTTGACCTAAACCAAATTGACCTTGAGCATGAAACCCATGCTATAAAATAACAATAATAAATTTTCTTTATCTTGTACATAAAATCAAGAATACACAAGATATTATGAATACGAAACCTAGTTACATATTTTAATAGTAATCAAGGTTAGAAAAGGTGATTTGTATAGGTTGTAAGGTGAATCTATTAGATCCCTAGTGCATAAAAATGACAAAGTATGTGAATTGTGGCACTTGCTTCATAGGGCATTGCTTATTCTGAGGGAGATAGTCATAGGTCTTCTAGATTTTAGTATTGAGCAACTTGGTGTCTGCAGAGGGTTCACACTTGGCAAGCATGCAAATGCTTCTTTCTTGAGCAATGAGCATAGGTCTAAGGGGATTCTAGACTTAGTATATTTGGATGTTTATGGTTCAATGTTGGTAGTGTCAATAAGGAAGCATGTGTTATGTTTCTTTTATTGGTAATTTCTCTTGCACGACCTGGGTCTACTTTTAAAGACCATGGATGAGGTCCTTAGTAGGTTTCAGGAATTCAAAGCTTTAGTTGAAAACTAGACAGGGAAGAAAATAAAATCTTTAGATCGGACAATGGGGGAGTGTATACCTTGAAGGACCTTGAGGGTTTCAATAAGGAGGATGGAATTAAGAGGGAGGTAATAGCTCCATACAACCCACAACAAAATGAGGTTGTAGAGTCGAATAATTGTTCCATCATAGGAGCTGCAAAGGCCATGATACTTAACTAGGACTTGTCGATATTTCTTTGGGCAGAAGCCTGCAACATAGTAGTCTACATCTAGAACCAATGCCCTCAAAATATCTTGGAGGGAAAGAAACTAGAGGAGGAATTCATTGGTTTGAAGCCAGAGGAGAGTCATTTTCACACCTTTGGTTGTCCAATTTATATCCACGTACCACTAGAGAAGAAGACCAAGTTGGATCCCTCTAGCAAGAAGGGTTTATTTGTGAATTACAGTGAGACAACAAAGGCCCGTAGTGTTTGTATTCTAGATTAGAGGAAGACAATAGTGAATTGGGATGTAAATTTTGAGGAATAATTTGCATCCAAGAAGTACCATGAGCCTCTTTCAGTGATATAGGATGAGGTATAGGAAGCTCAAAAGTTTGTGCCTGGGTCACTAGTGATTTCCAGAGTAGGACAACAACCTTCATTTGAAGAGGGGGAGACATTAGCTCCTTATTCTTTTATATAGTTACCTCGATGATTCACTCAGACATTGAGTGATGTTAAGGAGCATATTGAATCTCCTAGGGGCACATTTAGAGAGAGTAGATCTCCAAAGATGTTTCCAGACTATTGTTATTGATTGGCAACATTATAGTTTCCAAGACTTCCACCTTTCGAGAGGTAGCTGACCAACAGGTATCGCAGGATGCCATGGTGGAGGGGACCTCTATCATGAATAATGGTGTTTGGGATTGTTAACACAAAATCTAGCACCCTTGTGCTAGGTTGCATTGGATCCTTGGCAACAACAAGATCCAACCCATTGTCATCTTAGTAGTGAAAGCCCCTGCTGTTTTGTGGGCGAATGTTATCCTCGCAAGGGAGGCTTTCCTGGTAAGACTTAGAGGTTAGATGACTAAAGGGAACCTAGCCAAATGGTTCTCCAGGAGCTTGCAAATTTTACACCCTAGAATAGTCTTCAATAAAGTATGGCTTTGAGTGAAATTAAGTAGGTAGGTCAAAGAACAAATGGCTAAAGATAGGTTTTGGAGATGCTTAAACCGATTCCCAAACACATGCCACTTTGAATATAATGATCTTCAAAAAAGTATAAAGTGATGGAGTGTGAGGGAATAATGCATTTACTTATCAATGAAATTTTGGGCATATGGAGTCAACAGACAAGAGGTGGGTCAATCGCTGAAGACCGTGGATGGAGGGGGAAAAGAAGGAAGGATAACTTCTCGATATAAGACTTGCGACTTTCCAAACCAGGAAACCTGAGGTCAAGGAAGGAAAATCTGATTTCCTTGATGGATACTTGATGACAAATTTTGCATATGAAAAAAATAGAGTTCCTAAGAGATGTTGCAATTTTTTGTATGGCACATGACCAACTCCAATCCAACAATTATAGTGAAATGAAAGAAAAATGGAAACTTACACCATTCTTCCAAGCATCACTTTGTCAGTCCAAAGAAAGTTGCTCCATATAAAACACATATTCCCCAAGAAAATTTGCCTCATTTGAAATATTCAAAGCCAAAATTTACAAGGAAAAGTCATTTTTTTCAGATTGCTATGGGATTTCTCCCCCAAGTTTCCATGAGAAAATGAAAGGAAGTGCACCTCTATTATAGAGGAGGTCCTTAACTTCCCCGAGTCCTGACAACAACATAGTAATTTGGTAAGCTAAAATCCTCTATATAAGCCCAAGGAGGGGCTCAAAGTCCTCTCTGCACATTAATTAATCTAAAATAATACAAATTAGGCCTTCTAAAGCCACATGTACAAAATCCATGGGTGTAAGCCCTCAAAGTCTAAAGATGGTTTCTTCTGGCAAATGGAGGGCAAGGGGAGCTGATGCAGCATCCAGCCTCCAAAGGGCCTTCAACCGCATGATTTGCTGAAAAAGTCTTCCAATCTTTTGTCCCAAAGCCCCTAAATCTGGGCACACAGTCCCAAATGGTGGGAAGTCCACAAATCAACTAGTAGTGCTCCAAAAACATCCTTTAAAGTGGGTACAAGGGCTCCAATTGTTCTTTGCAAAGTTGGTAAGTAATACAAAGAGAATTCTTAATATTTTCTTCTTCCACCAATCATGCCAAATCTTTTAAGATTGTCGGGGCCTCAACACCTCCTCTTTCCTCATACTTGTGCACAAGGGCTTCCTAGGTGCAAAAAGTAACCCTTTTCAATGGAAAGTTTTCACAAATCAGCAAAGCACTCTTTAATTTCCAGCGATTATGTGGTTGATGCTATGGTTTGAATTTAATTTCAATGCTAATTAAATTCAACAATTTATATGGTTAATTGAGGTCACAAGGACATTAGTCAGTTAGGGCCATAGTTTTAAAAGCTAGAACTGGGTTTTGAACTGGCCAACCTATCTAAATGGGTTTTGAACAGGAACTATATCAAACCAAATTTGAAAAAAAATACATAAAATAATTATTTTTTAATGAAAAATTGTTTTTAAGATCTCAAATTATTAGAGACAAAAAATGCAAAGTTTGCTCATCTATATGGTATATACCATGTAAGGGTGAGTATACCAAACTGGAAATGAGTGCAATACATACCCACGACGAAATACATAATCAGTGAGGCTGTAAATGACATCTAGAGTCCAAAAACAATGCTACAAGCTGCTGGGCCACTGGCCTACTACAAATCATTGATCAACATGATCACTCATCACTGATTCACCACTACTAGAAATAGGATCATCGGCGAGAGCTACATAAACATCATGTTGCTCAAAGTCTTCATACTCGGATTCCTCAAACCTTATTATATAGTGGAAATTGAAAAAGTTTAACATTCATGACCAATGATTTTGGTTTGAGTGAAAGGTGCATCTCCTCAACCTTATAATGCGGTAGAAAGAGCTTAACGTGCCTAACTAATTATTTTGGTTTGAGTGGAGGCTACATTTTTGTTAAGGCCATGGCAGTGGAGTTTAACAATCAATACCATCAACATTAGAGAAGTGTTGGAATTTTAACTACGTTTGGTCTTCATAAGTTTCATTATACTTGTAAAAACAAAAGAAGAAAAATTATTTTTATTATTAAGCATGTTCTTCATGCCTTATTTTAATCAAAAGAAAAAGTCAAGGGCACGTTCTTCATGACCCTATGAAAAGAAGAAAAAATGAAATTTTGTAAATATCATTTGCCTCTCCAAGTAGCCACGTCAGCCCTCCAAAAAGCCAAGTCCGCCTGCCAAAGGACGTGACTCTTCGCATGGACAAACAACTATATATCGGCACCTGTTCTCTTTAGTTTTGGCAATCAATTTTCGGGTGTCTGTGGCAAGTTAAAAGGCTTGTGTGCGAGTTTTCTATGGCATAGGATCTGAAAAAGATGCGAGTTTTTCTGTGACACATGACCTGGAAAAGATGCGAGTTCTTAAGGCTAGAATTCTGTGAAGTTATGTGAGTTACTGAGACTATCTCTCTGATGATATGTGAGCTGAAGGAGGACTGTAAATACTGTGATATGTGAGCTATAGGAGGACTATAAGGTCTGTGATATCAATATGTGAGCTACAGGAAGGACGGATATCTCTGTGGGACAAGGCATCTAAAGGACAGGTTTGTGACAGATTAGTTGATCATATTGAGGATAAAACATGACATAGTTTGGGGGGCTGACTTGGCACTTGCATCTTTGGTTAGTCTTGCTTGGATTTCTCTTGTTGATAAAGACTCTATAAGGAAAGGCTTGATGGGTTTTCCCCTTGTGGGTTTTTCCTTGGCTTGGAGCCTAATATTTGATGTAACGTCTTTTGCGTTGTATTTGTCTAATTGCTTGATGATCTAATGAATGAAGTAAAGAACTAAATGTAAAACATAAGCATAAATAATCACAAGTAATTACCATGGTAAGAAATTCTCCATTGCTCTCAAATTTCAACAAGGAGCTCAACAATCAATATCACCAACATCAAGGTACATAAATGGCTTCACAATCTTGATTGCATGCTAATCCCATACTCATACATGATAGAATTCAATGAAAATGTTGCAATCCTACCAATCCTAAAATCATGAAAACTGTTAAGTCTGTTGAATTTTGAGTGGGATATGAAATTCTATTTTCTCCATATGAAGTCTCAACCACTCTCAAACATCTTGGAACAAGTAATAGTAATGTTAAATATTTAAGTGAAAGTTGACATTGCTGGTTTTTAAAACTATGCTTAGGGCTTCATATTTTCACTAGCAAAGATTTCCTCTTGAATCTTGTTCTTGAATATGTTGTGAGGATCTATTCCAAATGTAGATAGCTGATTTGCATGTCTCTGCCTAATGACACATGGACAAACAATGTTGTGGATCACAATTTTGCTCGACTCTATGATGGATCAATTCTCTCTCAGTAACCCCTTTTTGTTGTGGGTTGTAAGGTACTGTTAGCTCCAACTTGATTCTTGCTTCCATGCAATTGGCATCAAAGTTCCTTGAGGTGTACTCTCCTTCATTGTCAAATCTTAGCACATCTATCTTCCGACCTTTTTGATTCTCCACTAATGCTTTGAATTTTTTAACTTAGGAAACACTTCATCTGTAATCTTCATAAATCCACTTCTTCCTAGAGGAATTGTCAATAACAGAGGCATAGTTCAAACTACCTGTCAAATAAGCTGAAGTGATTTGTCCACAGTGCACACACATATGTATAGATTAGATCAAGAATCTCTCTTGATTTGTGCTCACTGCTTGGAAAAGCAGTCTTGGCATGCTTGTCAAGTGCACATCTCTAGAACATTCTAGTGTTCTCAAAAGTTCAACAATCCTTACATTATGTCCTTTAAAGCAAAAGTGCTTTATAGATCTGGTGACAAAACTTCTTGTGCCTTGCACATTTTGTCCTGTCACGTACTAAAATATCTTGCTTTGTTGGATCTACTAACAACTTGTGAAGGTCACCTTCATGCACTCCTCTGGCCAAAGCTTGACTATGGTTATGGTTGTGTTTTCTAATGATCACTTATTTATGATAAAACTCAACGATGTGAGACATTGAAAGAAGATTCTTTGTTAAACTAGGAACATACAAAAAGTTCCCAAGATGAAGAGAACCCATTATTGCTATGGACATCAACTCCTTACCCTCCACTTTCACGTTGATAGTAGTGAGCTGATCTTGAATCTCGTTGATCTTCACAATGTAACTGACCACTATGTCTGTACCACTTATGTGTATGGTAGTGATCTTTTTCTACAACAACATTTTGTGAGAAATATTCACACTCTAGCACAAAGTAATGAAGACATCGTACATATCCTGGGCCAATTTCTTCTTTGTGAATGTCACAGATTGAATGGTCCTGCATAGAATCAAGGGAGTAGTTTTTCCACCTTTTTGATATGCTTTGCCAACTATGTGGGATCTATAGAGATTATAACATCCCCCTCAAAACACCAAAGATAAATCAGATCATAAACCTATCATAGATGTGGGTTGCCTCCCGTAGGCACAAAACAACACTCTAATCACGGGAGTATCATGAGTATCTCTCCCACAAACTACTCACAGGTCCATGTGCCCATTTCAGAATAGATGGCATTGATCATTGAAGATTCTTGGAGATTGAAACCACTGAAGCCCACTGATATTTTCCTGTCATAAGCAACTAATCTCTCCATATGTGGATTCCAAAAAGGCTTTAGATGCACAACTTTGATACCATGTTAAAATTCCAGATCACATTAAGCATATCTGCACTTCCTATAGGTGAAACCTTGACCTGAAAATGTCTATTCTACTCCCAAAATAATGTATTGAATGTACACAGAAAATAGCACTGCAAGCAAAAAGTGCTGAAATAGCATATATAAGCGAAAAAAATGCAGAACGATGGACTGTATAAACTAAATGTGCATAAATGATAGTTCTGGAAATTATGATAGCGACAGAAAAATTCTGAACTCAACTCACCATCACACTTGCTAATCACTAGCTCAAAATGGGAATGAATAATACCCATCCACTCTGCCTTCTTTTATAAATGAAAAGAGCAAGGATGTGAAAATTCGGAAACCCGAATCCTATTGCAGCAACTGGAAATTATTCTCTTGATTGTTAATTAAATTTAACAATTTATTTACTGTTTCCTACAACAAACACTGAATAACTCATTCTGCAACCTACACAAATAAAAACTGCGGAAGAATAAACAATGGAAGAAAAGCCAGCACACATAAATTTACACAGTTATTTTTGGACCAATGTCCCCGGAAAAACCCAACTCGGGAAAACCGGTGCAGTAGTTTAGGGTTTCATTATTATGCAATAGTGAAATGCTCTGAGTACAACTGAATGCCGAAACTGACAATTCTACAAAGAAAAACTAGCAAGAAAAATCTAATGAGGAATTTCCTTACTCCACAGGCAAATTCGGGCTTTAACCTCAACTCAAATTGAGCTGTCCCAATTGGCTCGTGCAGTCACTGCATCACCCTAGCGCAGTTGCTCCTGCACTCAGCTCGGAACAACTTCTCCTCAAGCTGTCTGATCAGTTGCTGTCTGGGAAAATGTCTCTCCTGGCCTTTGGAACCTCTGCCTAGCTTCTGGCACTGAAACTCTGCTTCTCCCCAACAATTTCGAAATTGCCTCTAGAGGCTACTGCGTTGCTCTGTGTCAGCCTCACTGTGGCTCCTTTGCCTCTTTGCGAATGCACTCACTGGGATGTAATCCTTCCTCTGGCTTCACTGTCCTGCCCCTCTCTCACTGCTTCGATTTCTCTGGCTTTCTCTTCGGCAACTGAATGCTTCTACTCAGGAAATTGATCTGCTCATGAAATCGAACTGCATAAGTAATTTCTCCAAGCCCTATTGACTTCTTTCTATAATCCTCTGTTGACTTCAACAACCAAGATTAGATCTTAATTGATGGCTAGGATTAACTTGAAGTCGATCCGTGTGAGTTTTTAAAACATTCACACCATAACTTAATTAATTATGATTAATTAGTCATATTTCCTAAGTTTAGACTTAGGAAATATTTAAAAACTGATTAATAATCTAATTAAGTCATTTCTAGGCGGAATTTCTAGAAACGATTTCTGGGTTTTGGAGATCTCCTGTATTTTATGTTAGTTTTTGGTAGCATCGGAAGTGCTCTAGCCTTGACAATTGGTGGAGAGGCTAAGGCACATGAGTTCTAAAGAACGCAGAAACCGTTTGGTGAAATTCCACCTGAATTGTATTTTGTTAAAATATTTAATATTTTTAATGGGGTTCCTAAGTCTAAACTTAGGAAAATTAAAACATTAATGGGTATTAATCAAAATATGGGTGAGAATAATCTAGAGCCGGATCAAGTAATGTTTTAATCTTAGCCGTTGATTAGAGACTTAATCTTGGCTGTTGAAGGCTTAACATGAAAAGTATAAAATGGAGGCTTGAGGATCATTTGGAAAGACACAGAGAGATTGAGGAAATCGATTTTTTGAGGTGAGAAGTTCTCAGGAGGAAAATTGATTAGGGAGATCTTGCAGCTGAGGGGTAGAGAGAATTCGGGAGAAGGACTTTCCGGAAAGTACAGAACAAAGAGGCAGAGAGAGCTTGTAGAGAGGCAACGCAGTAGCCGGGAGACCTGATGCAAAAACACTGCATGTCACGCAGAATCTAGACTGTCGAAACAACCGAAACTGCTAAGAACTGTCAGAACAACCGAGAGAGTCGACGCAGAGGTAGCGAAGTAGCCGGGAGAGTTGACACAGAAAAGTTGCTTGTCACGCAGAATCCAAAACTGACAGAACTGCCGGAAGAGATGATGCAGAGGGCAGAGAAGATGATGCATGGCTGACGCGGAGCCAATGCAAAAATAGCCGGGGTTAGCCAGTCTTGTGCCAGATCAACTGGAATTCTGCTGGGTGAAGTGAGGTAAAACTCACTCAGATTTTCTGCCAGTATTTTTTCTGTAAAGGATTGCTAGACGAACATCCTAGAGTTGTATTTAGATATTTCTCTTGCATAATAATAAACCCTCAGAACTGCTGCACCGGTTTTCCCGCATTGTGTTTATTCGAGGACTATTGTGTCCAAAAATAAGTGTGTCCTATGTATCTTGTTCTTTGCTCTGTTTTTTGTTTCATGAGATCAAATATTTAATTAGTATAGGCTGCAGAAGTAATTTGCTTTAGTATTGAGGAGAATAACTTGATGAATGTAATTTAAAAATCAAGTAGGTGAAGTAGATTCAGATTTGCTGCAATAGGGGTTCCTTCGAGTCTAGGAATTTTCACATGTTATCAAAGCATTGATTTTGAAACAGGAATAGCAGATCAAGTGCTAAGTAGTGAGGCCGAAAGCTACACTTGGCAACAATTCGAATCCCCTTGAAGGGATTGTGCAGTCCTTGCTGGGAAGCAAATCCGAGGAAATCTCTCTCTGAGTGAGACGACAAAGGTATGATTTCCAGTTCATGAGCTCGCAGAGGTAGAGGGACTGACGTAGAGCCTCAACACAGTGCTTGAAGGGCGCAGTTTTTGTTGGGGAAGAAATCCACTGGAAAAAAAACGAAGACACGTAGAAGGGGAATTTTCTCCTTAGAGAAATTTCTGCTAGAAAGTTTGAATTTCTCACTTGCTGAGCAGTGCTAAGTAGTGCTAAGCAGTGACTAGAGGAGTCAGTTCGACAGTTGGGTAAGATGGCATCACATGGGCTCAAAGATCAGGACAAGTTGGAAGGAGCTTCCAACTATGTCATATGGAAGACCAAAATCTTAGCTGTTCTGGAGGAACATGATCTCGAGACCTACGTCAATAGTGTTGTAGTTGTTCCTGTTGACAACGATCAAAAGAAGAAATACAAGGCCGAGCAGGGGAAGGCAAAGAGGCTCATTCTCGATGGAGTTCGAGATCACGTGGTCTCACACTTGCAAGGATACAATCCGAGAGATGTGGGAAGCCTTGTCTTCTCTGTATGAAGGCTCTTCTGAATGGTGGAAGATTTATTTAGAGCAGAAGTTACAACGAATTTTGATGCATAAAGGAGAAGGGGTGAACCTCTATCTTCAACGTCTTCAGGACACTAGAGACCAGCTTGCAGTAGTGGGGTCCACTCCTCAGCCAACCGCGATGGTGAGGATAGCCCTGAATGGAGTCTCGGATGAATGGCAAGATTTTGTCCAAAGGGCAGGGAAAAACTACCTTCATGGGAGGAGATGTAGACGACTCTTCAACAGGAGGAGTTAAGAAGGGACCTAGTGAAGGTCAACTTCAATGGCAACAGTGGGAGTAGCACAAAGACGAAGGAGGAGGAGGAGAATGCAACTCTAGCATCGAAGGGAAAACAAAAGCCGAAGCGAAAGGAGGACATTTCGAAGGTGATGTTTTAGTAGTGGCGAGATGGGCCACTATGCATCCTAGTGTCCTTCGAAGAAAAAGGATAAGGATGAGAAACATGATTCTAAAGCTGTTTCAACAAAGATCGATGAGGATGAGTTTGCCATGAGCGTCCACGCATCTCCAGGAGGGAGATGGGGCGATATTGAGCTGTAGTTAGGAGGACTACATGTGGGCAGGATCCTTGAGGAGTTCACCTCTTGGATCAATTCCTTGCTACGAGAGCCCAAGATTAAGTAGTAGCGAGATGGACTTAGTGTCAAATGATGCATTAGAGTGTTTGGAGGACAGATGCAGTAGCTGGGGACCAGAGATTGATCAACGTAGAGCAAGGTTGGCAGCAGTTCAGATGGTACAGTGCAAGAGTCAACATCAACACAAAAGATCCAGAGGGTCAGAATCAACAACAGTCAGATTCCAACATTCATTGTATTATGTTGATCACAATTAAGTTCAACTAATTTTGAATGTTTTTCAATTGCTTCTCTTAGCAACTGAGTTGCAGTATGGATGTAGTGTTAGCAGTGGTAGTGCTAGCAGCATAGTAAATACAACGTTTGAGAGGGAGCTGTAGTACAAGTGCAACAGTGGCAGTGGCAGTGTCATGGGCAACAATACAGTAGCAGCAACAACACAGTGTTAGTGGCAACAACACTACAGAAAGGAGGTGCTTCAGAAACAGAGCGACATGTAGGTGGACATTGTTGCTAGAGGCTAGAGCACTTTCCTCGCTAAGAGGGAGTGTTAGTTTTTGGTAGCATCCGAAGTGATCTAGCCTTGAAAATTGGTGGAGAGGTCAAGGCACGTGAGTTCTAAGGAACCCAAAAATCGTTTGGTGAAATTCCACCCGGATTGTATTTTATTAAAATAATTAATATTTTTAATGGGGTTCCTAAATCTAAACTTAGGAAAATTAAAATATTAATGGGTATTAATTAAAATATGAGTGAGAATGATCTAGAAGGCCGATCAAGTCATGTTATAATCTTAGTCGTTGATTAGAGACTTAATCTTGGTTGTTGAAGACTCAACAGGAAAAGTATAAAATGGAGGCTTGGGGTTCATTTGGAAAGATACACATAGAGATTGAGGAAATCAATTTTATAAGGTGAGAAGTTCTCAGGAGGAAAATCGATTGGGGAGATCTTGCAGCTGAGGGGCAGAGAGAATCCGGGAGAAAGACTTTCCGAAAAATACAGAACAAAGATGCGGAGAGAGCTTGCAGAGAGGCAGCATAGTAGCCAGGAGAGCTGACTCTGAAAAGCTATTTGTCATGCAGAATCTAGAATTGCTGGAACAGCTGAAACTTTCAGGAACTGTTGGAACAACCGGGAGAGCTGATGCAGAGGCATTGCAGTAGTTTGGAGAGTTGACGTAGAAAAGCTGCCTGTCACGCAACATGCAAAACTGCCGGGAATTCGAAACATCCGAAACTGTCGGAACAACCGGGAGAGCTGACGTAGAGGGCAAAGAAGGTGAAGCAGGGCTGATGCAGAGCTAGCACAGAAATAGCCGGGGTTAGCCAGTCTTGTGCTGAATCAGCCAAAATTCTGCCGGGTGAAGTGAGGTAAAACTCACTCAGATTTTCCGCCAATATTTTCTTTGTAAAGGATTGCTAGATGAGCATCCTAGAGTTTTATTAAGATATTTTTCCTGCATAATAATAAACCCTTAGAACCTAAGTTGCAGGAAACGTTGCCTAGGGGTCCGTTTCCGGCCGGAAACGAAACGGAAACGCGTTTTTTCCGGCCGTACGGGCCCCGTTTCCCCGAAAAAATGACTTGTTTTTAATTTTTTAATTTTTTTTTTTTCTAATTAGTTTTTAAATTTTTTTAGGGTTTCTAAGCTGTTCTAGAAACCATTTCTAAAGTTATAAAGTTATAAATTTTTTTAGGGTTTTATTCATTCTGTGAAGCGCAATAGGTTGGGCTCACAGAAAGCAGAGGATCTTGTTTATGTGCACTCCAACCTTCGCCTTGCATCTCGTAGGGGTCCAGAATACAACAGTGGTCCTTCTAAAGAATGGGATGTGGATGCAGAAAATCCTGATTTGGATCTCTCTCTTGCTGCCCTGAATATTGAGGACGATTCTGGAAGTGGAATTGGTGCATCATCTTCTTCAGCACCACCATCCACTGTTGAGCATTCTGCTGCTTCTATTTTTGATGAGGATTGTTATGATGAGGATTAGTCTTTTGTGACTTGTCTCTATAGTTCTTGCAGCCTTATAGTCTTTATTGTACTTGCAGCCTCATATACTAATATAAATAAAGGCTGATTTTGGATTTTCCAGTTCCTATATTTTTATTTTCATTATGTGATGACTCATGAGTAAATGTGATGTAAATTTAATCTTAATGTTAAAATGTTTAAGTAAATGTATCATTATTGCTTTATGATTGCACATATATATATTAATAATTTTTAAATGTTTTTAATATATATATATATATATATATTATATTCGCGTTTCCCCGTTTCCAAAATTTGGGGCGGTCGCGTTTCGTTTCGCTTCCCCGTTTCGTTTCGCTTCCGCGTTTCCCGGTTTCGTGCAACTTAGCTTAGAACTGTTGCACTGATTTTTCGACATTGGGTTTTTCCGGAGACTATTGTATCCAAAAATAAGTGTGTCCTATGTATCTTATTCTTTGCTCTGTTTTCTGTTTCATGAGATCAAATATTTAAATATTGTAGGCTGCAAAAGTAATTTGCTTCAGTATTTAGGAGAATAACTTGATGAATGTAATTTAAAAATCAAGTAGGTGAAGTAGATTCAAATTTGCTGCAGTAGGGGTTCCTTCGAGTCTAGGAATTGTCACATTCTAGCCTCAACAGACTGAACAATGAAATTCCTTCTCTCTTTGCCTTTGAGCTCTCTGGATGATCAACTGCGCTCTGATACCATGTGAAATTTTGGAAACTCGAATTCTATTGTAGCAACCAGAAATTAGTCTCCTAATTCTTAATTAAATTTAACAATTTATTTACTGTTTCCTACAACAAATACTGAATAACTCACACTGTAACCTACATAAATAAAAACTGCAGAAGAATAAACGCTGGAAGAAAAGCTAGCACACACATAAATTTACACAGCTATTTTTGGACCAATGTCCCCAGAAAAAACCCAACTTGGGAAAATCGGTGTAGCAGTGAAATAATCTGAGACAACTGGATGCCCAAACTGGCAATATTACAGAGAAAATTTGGCAAGAAAAATCTAGTGAGGAATTTCCTCATTCCATAGGCAAATCTAGGCTCTGACCTCAACTCAAATTGAGTCGTCCAAACTGGCTTTGTGCAGTCACTGCATCACCCTAGCACAGTTGCTCTTGCACTCAACTTGGAACAAGTTCTCCTCAAGCCGTCTGATCAGTTGCTGTTTGGGAAAATGTCTCTCCTGGCCTTTGGAACCTCTTCCCAGCTTCTGGCATTGAAACTCTGCTTCTCCCCAGTAATTTCGAAGTTGCCTCTAGAGGCTACTGCGCTGCTCTGCAGGCTCATTTGCCTCTCTGCAAATGCACTCACCGGAATTGGAATCATTCCTCCGGCTTCCTTGCCCCTGCCCCTCTCTCACTACTTCGATTTCGCTGGCTCTCTCTCCGGCAACTGAATGTTGCTACTCAGGAAATCGATCTGCTCATGAAATCAAACTGCACAAGTTATTTCTCCAAGCCCCATCGACTTCTTCTTATAATCCTCTATTGAGACTTCAACGACCAATATTAGATCTTAATCGATGGCTAGGATTAACTTGAAGTCGATTTGTGTGAGTTTCTAGAACATTCACACCATAACTTAATTAATTTTGATTAATTAGTCATATTCCCTAAGTTTAGAATTATGAAATATTTAAAAACTGACTAATAATCTAATTAAGTCATTTCGAGATGGAATTTCCAGAAATGATTTTTGGGTTTTGGAGATATCCTGTATTCTAGCCTCTCCACAAAATTTCGTGGCTAGAACACATCCGATGCTATAGAAACTAACAAGGAATTTACTAAAATAGAGCACGTAAGCCTAGAAGCAAAGCCCTAAAACCTAAACTCAATCTAGAGGAGTGTGCTCAACATCAATAAGTATGGTGCCTAGTATAACAACCAGTGTTAGTTGAAGCATCTTCCCCACTTGGTCCAGGCTAGGAATCGTGCTTTGAGTGGTGTGCTCATGGGAGTACATAGAGTGCCTACCGTTTTGGGAGCATGGTGCTCCCTAGGATGCTCCTAGAGCCAAGGAGTTTTCCCAAGGCACTCTATGTATGCTCCCTGGATTCTCCATAGGTGCTCCCTAGATACTCTAATGGTATTAAGGATATCAAGATTGATGGGATTGCAGCATTTTCATTGGATTCTATCATATGTGAGTTTATGTGATTGGCATCTAATCAAGCACACCATGCCCTATACGTACTCCAATGTTGGTGGTGTTGATTGTTGAAATCCTTTGTCATGGCCAAAGGGCAAATGTACCCTTCACTTAATCCAAAATCAGGCATGTTAAGCTTTTTCTACCATATTTTGAGGCTTAGATTAGGCAATTTCATCAAAATTGGGTGGTGTTGACTAATGTCCCTAGATGATCAAGGTAGAGGCAAAGGCTAGGCAAGAGGCCAATAATGAAGTGTGATACTTATGATGAGGATCTCGATATAAGCAATGGTGGAGCATTGCTTGTCAAGGAGTGGTGGAATGTGCATGGCAGTGGTACCCCACAGCTACAGCATTTGGCAACATTGGTGATTTCACAATTGGTGAACACTTCTTCTAGAGAGAGTTGTTTAGCAACTGGCTTAGTTTATTTATTATTATTTTGGACCTTTTGGTCTTCATACTTCATTGTGCAGATGGTTGGCCTATTTTGTAAACATAACTATTTGGTCATGTTATTGTTGACAGTTGCTAGATAATCTACCTCGTTCCATAAGTTAATGGTCTACTTTCTATTATATGGTTTCAAAATTTGTATGTTTGTTTGTAATAGCTAGAATCTAGATTCCAGATTCCAGATGTTTGATACTCGATTGATTAATCATTAATGTACTATGAATGCCATTTCCACCTTCATAAATGTACAAATATGCATGTTTCATATATTTTGCAACTGATTTGGCATTCTGCATGTTATTTTTAATATATAAAATAGAGGCTCTGGGGATGCTCCACTTGATATTTTTTGGAAAATGATGGTCCTGGACTCCTGACACTCCCACTGTTCTTCACGTTCTCACAACCATAAAAACAATGCCTAACTCAGACTAGAATCATTTATAGCTAGTGCTTTCCTAAGTTCATAAACTCTGCAAATTTTGAACTAAAAAGCACTTCCTAAATAAAACAAATCTCCTGCTTCCTAAAACCTGAAAAGTGATCCAAAACAAGAAAGTCTACAACTGAAAAAGCTCTAAAGCTGGCTTATGCATGCTTCCTTTACTACTGTTGCATCACCTTATAAAAGTGCTTCCGTCCACTGTGCACTATTGCTGGACAGAATCCACCACTGTCCTGGAATTGCTCTAGCATGCCAAGCTGAAGCAGAATCGTTGGCTGAGCAACATGTAAACGAACATGAAGAATGCAGAGAAATAGCAGTCTTCTATCAAAACACACTATATTAGCATAATATCTCATTTGCCTGTAAAGACCCAGGGTCCTTTCCATGATGCTGTGTGTGTGGACAAGGAGCCACAACTAGACAACCTTGTCGAGATACCTCCAGTCACTGTTGCAGTAGAGAAGCCTATGTTTTAGGGTGATTAACTTGAGATCCTGTGCATAAAGGGCCTTAGCAATGATGTCGCGGATAAATCAGAACTAGGACACTTGCATCAAGGAATCAATCGTGTTGTTTTTTAAAATTTCATTTTTGAATATGCCATTGAGAAATTTTGAATGTACTTGGTTTAACACTGGAGAGCTATCAATGAGAATTTAAGTAACTTGACCTGGGTACACATGGATTCGAGTGTCTGACATGGGTGGATAGACTCCTTGAAATTGGCACGTAGGATACACAAATATATATATATATATATATATATATATATATTAAAATATAGAAATAAATATAGACTTAAAGATTTGGTCATCTCATATGATTAAACGATAGATCATGCATATAGATTCATAAAATCGGGAATCAGAAGTTTTGTGGTTTTCTCATTTAGTGTCATCAAAATGTATTACACAGAATGATTGATAAGATGAAATCAAGAAATTGAAGCATGATACTAATATACTATCATACTGTAGATGGAACGCCAGTGACAAATACAAAATAGGGTAGATTTGTACAAGAATATCATGGGTTATGAGTCATGGGCTATATCTCTACCTCCTACATCTTTTACTCATATCTTATGGAAGTACATTCCACATCTTTGTCCTTCCTCTCAATCTCTGTTCCCTTGCCCTGTATATTAGACAAATGTTCATATGCACTTATACCAATGTCCTCTCTACACAGTGTGAGAAATTTTTTGACATGTTGGGACACAAAAGCACACCTTTTTTGAATTGTTTTTGATTTTTTTTGAAAGATGTTGGTTTTGAGTGTCAAACATGCCAGGACACTCGGGGCCTGAGTGCGAGCACATATGGGACATAGATTTGGAACAGTATGTGTGTTCAACACATAGGTTCCACATCTCCAACATTCAGATGCAGGACATGCGGGTCCTATCCAACAGGTCCTGTTTCTTAGATGAGAATATGATTAAGTATATGGTTCCTTTTAATCATTATTCAATGTTGAATGAGAATCATGAATGTCAGTTGATGACTGACAAAATTTTGAAGTTGAATGATTTGAATATTGAATTTCATTTGAAATTGAATATGAATAATTGCCCCTGATGTAGCTGTCTCCTATTTCAAAAACCATCGCACCTGCTTCCATACCTATACACTCTAGCAATATATATTTATATACATGTTTATGTGTATTTTGTTTAGAAATGCAGTCAGTTCTTTTTCATAGTAGTGCTGCCTCAGTTTACCGACAGGCAATCTGATTTCCAGGATAACAGTTTTACAGGGTACAAATTGGCATTCAATCGCCAAATGGCATCACTGCTGTTCGGGGAATTCTTCGGAGATTTAGTGACTTCCTTAAGCTTTTTGCTGCTGTAAGTGCAGAATGCTTCTCTTATCAGTGCATTTTATTTGTAGAACTTGAAATATACTTATCTAGTAGAGCATTAGTGGTTTGTTTATGCTGCTGCATAATGCCTTTGATGTAGTCTAAGTTTCATTGATTGACCTTGTTGCAGGTTACTCTTGAACTAGTTGTTCATATTTCAACCTTATGTCACTTAACAATTTCTTGTTTTCACCTCTTTCTGTCTCTCTCTAAATATGATAATATTTTTTAGGATATTTTTAATAATAAAGCATTAAAGAACCGAAATGGTGGGTCTGAAGGCTTGGTAAATTTCTTCTAATTTCTATCATGATGTCCATTTCCATCTTCAAGCTTTAATTTATTTCTTTTATCTTAGCTTGTGTTATCTTGTCTCAGTGAGGTGTTTGAAAATCTGGAGACTAGTAGATTATAACTTGTTTTCTTTATCTTGATAATTACTTGTGATGTTGGCTTTTCATTACTTCTTTAATTCTGTTCATCACACAATTACCAAAAACAATGAAGATCACAAAGAGACAAAATACACAAGATATAGACTACATGCCAGGGCAAAACCCCTCCAAGGGGAAAACCCAAAAAATGCTTCTCTTCTTACAAAAAGACTTCCAAGACCCAATGACCAAAGCCAGCAAACCCTCCAAGCCCCAAACCAGCCCTCAGCAAGATCTTCTTCAAGGCAGCCTCCAGAACTTCGATACTGCTACTTTGATGCTGCAACTTCGACCCCCTTCAACTGCTTTGGAATTCCGGCCCTGCAATTTTGGCCTCCTGCAACTGCAGCTACATAGAAACCCTAGCTTCGCACGGGTAAAGTTTCTTGGAATATAGAATGATGAATTAGATATAAAACGCATAAAAACATGGATTGAACCATATAACATCAATCATCTAGAAGTTATAATCTTCATCAACCACGTCCACAAGTTAGTAACATACAACATATTGAGTCTCATGATTCATCAATCTTAAAGTTTCAAGATTTCAAAATTCGATATATAGCATTTATCATCATTGATCACAAAAGTTGTAACTTGTACTTGTAACCATTACTATTACCAAGTAACCAAATGATAACAAAAAATATCTAACATGAAATGAAATGTTTCAATTTTCAACTTTCACGAAGCATAATATTCATAATTCATTACCAATGAGTTATAAATGCCAACTTCAAACTTAAATTGTCATATATTGTTTACAAAAAATACCATAATAAATATGAAAGAGTCATTAGTTATAAAAAGGACTGGAAACTAGAAAAGACAAGTAAATCTATTATCTACTGCTTGATCCTCTTGCCACGAGAAATTTCTAATTTCTTGTCTCGTGCTTTATTGGGAGTCTCCTCTTGCATGGTCGAATGACCTTTGTGATCCTGATTAAATACAAGTTCCATACCCTTGTACCTTAGGTGTTCTTGATTATTGGGAGTCTCCCCCTCATTGAGGGCTTGGTGCTCTTGATTACATACAAGTTCCATACCCTAGTACATGAAAAAATCCAATGGAAACATTGCAATTCCCCCAACCTGAAATCTTGAAAAAATGATAAGTATGTTGGATTTTGAGTGAGATCTAAAATTCTACTTTCTCCATATGAAATCCAATGAGGCCGAAACCACTCTCAAACATCTGGAGTCATTTCATAGTAATGTTAAAAATTGAAGTAAAAAGATGAAAATGAAAGAAATTTAACATTACCATGAACTACATATCAACACTAGGGCCAAAATTCTTGTTTCCAATCTTCAATAGCTCCCTCTATCATGATTGATTGGTATTCTTCCTGCATAGCATTCCTCCATTCTTGATGTTTGGCTTCATCTTCATAGGAGGATGGTTCGACTTCAATAAGCTTTAAGTATGCAACATACCTTGAATACCTTTTTGTTCTTTTACTTCCTCTGGAGGTCCCTGATTGTTAATTTTAGGCAACAATGGTATGTTCTATGCTTTAGAGCAATTTTGCTTCAATTTCTTTATGAGCCCAATAGCAATTTCAGTTTAGCAATCACATAAACATGTAAGTAAAACGCTGATAGAACATGAACATAAACAGTAGAAGACAAGCCAAGACAATAGGGCACAAGATGTGGCAATAGCCAGGGACAAACCCCAATGTGGGGAAACCCTTGATCAAATGTTCTTTAAGTCTTCAATAGTTCAGTAGAGAGAGATAGTGAATTTATAAATTTTGATAATTTATAACAGCAACAAAAGAGCTCTAATAAGAAAAGTCAACACTGGTTAACAGGGCAGATTTTCTTCCTCAATTCGGCTCGGTCAAACCCAGTCAACTTCGGCCTCCAACAGCGAGTCTAATCAGCCCAAAATAGTCTGAAAAATTCTAGTCAAAATTGGTCAACAAAAGTCAACACTGCAGCCAACCCTAGTATAGTCAACGCTGGTCAAATAGGAGGTCAGATTGCCTCGGTTCTTGTGCCCAAATCTGAGACCTGCTAGGACAGAATTCCTCCACTGAAAATCGCACCAAAAACAAGTCATAGCTTGATCAACGCAGTCAAAACATCCTTTGAAATTTTTGGTCAAATCTGGTCAACACTGAAACAAAAAAACCCTTCCTTCCCTTTGCACGTGAGGAGAGCAGCTTCCGGAGTCTTGGAGTCCAATGCTAGATGAGGGCATCGGTTTTGAACATACATGACAGCGTTTGCAACTTCACCTCATAGAAACTTCGAAAGGCCTTGATCATGAAGCATGGCACAGATAACTTCTACAATAGAGCGATTCTTCCTTTCAGCCACACCATTTTTCTCGGGAGTGTAGGGCGTTGTAGTCTCCCTCTTAATGCCAACTTCTCTGCAATAATCTTGGAATTCATTGGATTCATACTCGGTCCCATTATCAGTCCTCAATATCTTGATTTTCTTCCCGAATTGGTTTTCGATCAAGGCTTTGAAATGTCGAACCTAGGTGATCACTTCATCCTTCTTCTTCAGAAATTAGATCCAGGTCTTGCGAGAGTAATCATCCACAGGTGAGATAATATAAGTATCCTCCCAAGGAGTTTACAGGCATCATACCAGATATGTCGGAGTGGATCAATTGCAATATGTCTGTGGTCTTGCTATTACTTGAGGGGAATGGTCCCTTGTAAGTTTTCCTTCGGCACATCCCAGACATACACCTTCAAGCTCTACTTTGAACTCGGGCATACCTGTCACCATCTGTCTCACATCGGGTAGGGCCTTATAGTGAAGATGGGCAAACCTCCGGTGCCATAGTTTAGATTGTAGAGATGTGTCGCAAGACATGGCTCCCAGTGGACTTCCTCCAACTTGATACAAACTGTCAACCTTGAACCCAAGATAAAAGCATCCTTGTAATTTCTTTTCCAAACACGTACCTTTCCATCGATAAAAGCCACTTTAAATCCTTTATCTTCCATTGCTGAAATGGACACCAGGTTCTTCTTGAGATTGGGTACATATAGTACTTCTTGCAAATGAATAGTGTTACCTTGATTCAATTGAAGGGTAACATTCCCTACTCCCTTCACGGGATAGGTGGCATCATCTCCAAGGATGATCCTCCAAGTTTGTCTCCTTTTTTATTAGATTAAAGAGGGATTCCTTATATCCGGTGAAGTGCCTTGAGGCACCACTATCAATCAACCAATTTCCCAAAGTCTTCGGAGGAGAGGCAGCGGAGAGGGCCGATATAAGATAGTACTCTTTTTTCTTATTGTTAACAACAGATTCATCATACCTGGAGTTCCTAGATTTCTTGGAGGGTCGACCATTTCCTTGATGTCTCACATTCCTTTTTTCTTTGCCATTGTCTTTGCCATTGTACCTGCCATTCCTTTGATCGTTGTTTTTGTTGTTGAAGTTGCCCCTGGAGTTGTTATGATAGTCATCATCTCGAGGTGTATCCCTTTTATTAGGACACTCCTTTGCATAGTGGCCAAACTTATTGCAAACAAAGCACCTGCCCTTCCTTCCACCCTTAGATCCAGGCTTTCCATGGAAGTGACCTTTAGACCCTGCATTATTCCTCCTTTTGGCATGAGCGGAGAATGCAGTGGGGTTACTTCTATTAGAAGGCATTTCTTGCTCCACCATTCTTGTTTCTTCTTGAATGCATCTCGACATCAATTTTTCAAACCTTGGAATTTGATCATTGTTGAGTATAGTGGTTCTAAATACATACCACTCAGGTGTCGGAGTCCTCCAAGTGTGGTGAGAGTAAGTTCCTTGTCAGGAATGACTTCTCCAATCGAGAGTATATCATTCTTGATCTCAGTAATCCTCAAGCAATAAGATTGAATGTCCTCGTCCTTGCCCTTCTTAATATCCTTCAACTTATTCTTGAGAAAGAGAATTTGATTAACATTACTAACCTTGAGCCTGCTGACCAACCTGTTGTATATCTCCTTGGAGGTCTTCAATTCAGAGATATAGGCCACCAGATGCTTGTCAATGTAATCCCTGATAATCTTCTTCGCTTTGACTTCAACCTTATTGTACTTGGTCTTCGTAGCAGCCAGTGCATTTGAAGGAGGCTCGGGGATTTTACCTTGCACATAATCCATCACCTCCTTCTCGTCCAAGGTTAAATCAAGAGACATCTTCCATCCATGATAGTCAGATTTATCATGGAGCTTGTCTTCAACTGAGAAGTAGGATGAGGAACCCATTGAGTCTTTTGTCCTTGTCCAACTGTCTTTGGTGATTGCTCTTTCACTCTTGCTTGGGCTCTGTCTTCACCTTAGCTCTGATACCATGTTAATTTTAGGCAACAATGGTATGTTCTATGCTTTAGAGCAATTTTACTTAAATTTCTTTATGAGCCCAATATCAATTTCAGTTTAGCAATCACATAAAATGTAAGTAAAACGCTGATAGAACATAAACATAAACAATAGAAGACAAGCCAAGACAAGAGGACACAAGATGTGGCACCAGCTAGGGACAATCCCCAATGTGGGGAAACCCTTGATCAAATCATTTTTTAGTCTTCAATAGTCAGTAGAAAGAGGGATAATACAATTTACAAATTCTGATAATTTATAACAACAACAAAAGAGCCCTAACCAGAAAAGTCAATGTTGGTCAACAATGCAGATTTTATTCTTGAATTCAGCTTGGTCAAACCCAGTTAACTTCGTCCTCCAACAACAAGTCTAATCAGCCCAAAACAGTCTGAAAAAGTCAAGTCAAAACTGGTCAACAAAGTCAACCCTGCGGCCAGCCCTAGTACAGTCAACACTGGTCAAACAGGAGGTCAAATTGCCTTGGTTCTTGTGCCCAGATCTGCAGCCTGCTAGGATAGAATTCCTCCACCCAAAATCACACCAAAAACAAGTCAATTCTTGGTCAACGCAGTCAAAACAACCTCTGAAATTTTTGGTCAAATTTGGTCAACGCTGAAACAGAAAAAACCCTCCCTTCCCTTCGCATGTGTGGAGAGTAGCTTTTGATTTTTGTACCCAATCAAAGTAGGAGAGAGAAGATGAGTGAGTGAAGTGTGTCCAAATGAGGAGGCATCATGTATTTATAGGCAAACATTGAGGATGAATAGACGTGACTGTTGGGCTTCTGAGCCTACATGAGTTTGTTGGCCGACCTTGACAATTTGTCCATAATCAAAATAAATTCATAACTTCATTTGTACATGTCAGAATGGGATGATCTTTAGATCAATCCTACACCTCTCGGAGAGAGGAATCCAAGAAAAATATCAACTGTCATAAATAAGATGACCCATGTGGAGTTTGGCCCTAGTTGCCAATTTTAACATTGATGCTGTGTGTCCTTCTGCTTCTTGATGTGCAGTCATCAACCAAGTAGGCCTCTTCTCATTTTTTGGAATAATCACTTGTTGTATAGGTTAACAACGACCTTCAATATTCTCTTGAGTAGATATCTGATCTTGACCATCATTGTCCCTAGAGATGTCCTCAAAGATCGGTATCTCTTCTTCATCAAAGTCAACCGGAACATGCTTTGATTTCTTGTAAGCTATGCTCTCATCAAAGATGACATCCTCGCTTACTTCAATTCAATGATCCTTAATATAGATTCTATATGCCTTTGATGAAACACTATACCTGACAAAGATGCCCTTTAGATTGGGAGGATCTAACTTCTTTCTCTTGTCCTTAGGTATATGAATATACACAGGACACCCAAATATTCGAAGATGATCCACACTTGGCTTCTTTCCTATAAATGTTTCGTCATGAGTCATATTGTGGAGATTTTTGTGAGGAATTCGGTTCTGCAAGTAAACAACTATCATATATGCCTCACCCCATAGGAATTGAGGGAGATCTTGATCATGTAGCATAGTCCTCACGCATTACTCAATAGTTCTATTCTTCCTTTTTGTCACATCATTCTGTTCAGGATTATATGGAACAATGAGCTCCCTCAAGCAATAAGATTGAATGTCCTCGTCCTTGCCCTTCTTAATATCCTTGCAGAAAGCTATTAGTTCTTTTGAGGTGCATTCTCCCCCATTATTTGACCTCAGAGTCTTGATCCTTCTCAGATAGTTTTCCCACTTCATTCTTGAACTCCTGGAACTTTTTGAATACCTCATCCTTATTCTCGAGGAGGTATAACCAAGTCTTCCTTGAGAAAGCATCAATTAAGGTTACATAATACTGATACCCACCAAGAGACTTGACTGCGATTTGTCCACATACATCTGAGTGTATGAGATCTAAAACTTCCTTAGATTTGGTATCACTTCTTGCAAATGGTATCTTTACATTCTTGCCTAGAGCACATCCTTTACAAGTTCCTTCACATTCCTCCAATTTGGGGATGCCATTGACCATTTGACCCTCAGAGATGGCAAATTCTGATAATGAAGGTGTCCATACCTTCTATGCCATAGTGCGAAAGGGCTCACATCCAAATGGACTAGGTCTTGAGATAGAGGTGTAAAGAGTTTATATAATGTCCCTTCACGGATCCCAATCAACATAGCTTCATTAATACGATAAGCCTTACCCCAAACCAGAACCTTACCATCAACAAAAGCAATTCTATCACCCTTATCCTCAAGAAATGGAAAGTAAGTTTTTCTTCAAACCTAAAATGTATAGAATATTGTTGAGGTGAATGCTTCCACCAGATTCGAGCTCCAAAGAAGTAGACCCAACGACTTTCACTGGATAGCTTTTGTTGTCTCCAAGTTCAATTGAGTGAGAGGAGTTTCCCTTAGATAGGGTTTGGAGTTGACTGCATTCTCCAGTGATGTGTCTGGAGGCACCACCTTACAATAACCCATACATTCTCGTGCTTGAAAGTGTTTGATAAAGCAAAAAACAAACTTCCATCTGATGTTTCCTTTGCAATCTTGGAGATGACCTTCATTACAGATTGTAGCAGCGCAATGGATGAGGGGAAGCAGGCCGAGCATCAACAACGCAGAGGACCAATGCCGTGGATTAGTGTGATACTTCTGTTGAGAAGTATTGCTAGAGCACATTCCTTGCTAAGAGGGAGTGTTGATTTTTGGTAGCATCGGATGTGCTCTAGCTCCGAAATTTTGTGGAGGGGCTAGAACACAAGAGATCTCCAAGATCCAAAAATCGTTTGGTGAAATTCCACCTGGATTGTATTTTATTAAAATAATTAATATTTTTAATGGGGTTCCTACGTCTAGACTCTAAACTTAGGAAAATTAAAATATTAATGGGTATTAATGAAAATATGGGTGAGAAGCTTCCAAGAGACAAGGATTAAGTCTAATTTAATCTTAGCCATTGATTAGAGATTACATCACGACTGTTGATTTCTCAGCAGGAAAAGTATAAAGGAAGGCTTGGGGTAAGTTGGAGAATACACATAGAGAGATTGAGGAAATCGCTTTTCTGAGGTGAGAAGTTCTCAAGAGGAAAATCGATTGGGGAGATCTTGCAGAGAGGGGCAGTTCGGCAGAGGGACTTCAGTCCAAGCCCGAGAATACATAACAGAGAGGCAGAGCAGCACCAGGGAGAGACAAGACAACTCCAGAAAGGGTGATGCAGAGGCTAGAGAAGCTGACGCAGACTCTTAGAGGCAGCGCTGGGGTTTTTGTGAGGCAAAGAGAGCAACAATTCAACAAATTGATTTTTGAGTCGGGGAGGCTCACTGGGAGGGTGATGCAACTCCTAGTGGAGGTGACGCAGTGCCAGCGCATAGCTTGGAGCAGCCATCGCTGCCTAGCAATGGGGACAACATAGTCCCCTGTGGGGTTTGTTCATTTAGTTGCTGGATTAGCCAAAATATATGTCTTCGGATAGAGGTACTTTTGCCGGGTTTATTCTCTGTTGGGTGAGTTGGATTTGGCACCCTAGTTGTATTCAGAAATCTGCTTAATAATAAAACCCTCATATCTGTTGCACTGGTTTTCTCGCATTGGGTTTTTCCGGGGACGTTTAGCCCAAAAATAAGTGTGTCCTCTGTGTGGTTATCTCATTTATTTTTTTCAGTACTTGATCTGTATAGTGGTGTAGGCTGCAACGTATTTGCATTCATATTTTCTGAAAATAACTTGTTAATGAAGAATACAAGTAGGTAATGAAAATCAGTTTACTGCAGTAGGATTTTTGGTGTGTTAGATTCAGAAAATTTCACATGGTATCAGAGCGATTGCAGATCAAGGAGGACTAAAGCCATTAGTGAAAGGACAAAAGAAAATCTGTGCTAAAGACACCTACCCCAAGAGACAACGTAGTTTCTAACCGAGAGTGCAGATGAAGGGTGACGCAGTCACCAAGGGAGGCTCACGCAGAGCCTGTGTCAGCCTGATTGGGTGACGCTGTTGCTGTAGAGGGCAGCTTAGTGATTGTTGGGCCATTGTAGAGACTGTTGAGTCTCGTTTTTCCGGTTGTCATGGCTAGAGGTGCAGCGTAGACTTCATTTGGAGTCGCTGGTGGGGTGCTGATTTTGTTGGTGCAGAACAATGCCTAGTGGGGTAGAAGCATAGTAGAGGGAATTAGTTCCTTAGAAGATTTCTTAACAACACATCTAGATCTAGTGCTGAGCAATAGCAAAGAGAGATCAGAGAGGGGTGGTTCGACAGTAGTTGGCAGATTTCCTTAGAGGATTTCTAGTGCCAAAGGGAGCTTGTTCCTTAGAGGATTTCTAGTGCCAAAGAAATCCAAATCCGAGTTTTGCTGGGGCAGTAATGAAAGAGGGAGAAGAGGATCAGTTCGACATTCTTTTGAGCAGAGATGGCCATTAACAGACTAAGGGATCAGGACAGGTTGGATGGAGCATCCAACTTCGTCATCTAGAAGGCCAGGATCCTGGCAGTTTTGGATAAAAATCGCATCAAGGATTATGCCTTGAAAACGGTTGTTGTTCCAGTTGATGCTGATCCTCTCAAGAAGTACGAGGAGGCTTCGGCAAAAGCAAAGTGCATGATCTTGGACGGGGTCAAGGATCACAACAAGGGAAATGTGGGAGGCCTTGACCACTTTGTACGAGGGAACTTCTGTTCAACGGAAGATGTTGCTTGAGAGTTAGCTGAGATAGTTTCAGATGCAGAAGGGAGAAGAAATCGATCCCTTCCTTCTCAGGTTGCAAGGGATCTGTGACCAGCGAACTTCCGTAGGGGCTACACCAGATCTTGAATTTATGGTTAGGACTGCCCGGAATGAAGTCACTGAAGGCTGGGAAACCTTTGTCCAAAGCATCTTGGGCAGGGATTCTCTTCCCAGTTGGGAGGTGATGTGGGCAGCTCTTTGATAGGAAGAGATCAGACGGTTGGCTAAGGCGGGAAGCAGCAGCAAAGGGATCAGAGTCAAGGAGGAGGAAGAGGAGGATGTGGCTTTCGCATTAAAGGGACAACAAGGGCAGCATAAGAGAAAGAAAAAGAACATATCCAAAGTCAGATGCTTCAGATGTGGAGAAACGGGTCATTTCGCCACATAGTGCCCTCAGAAAAAGGGAAAAGAAGAGAAGTCTGACCCAAAGGCTGCTCCAACGAACGCTGGCGGAGAGGACAACGATGATGATTGCGCCATGAGTGCTCATGCACCTCTAGAAAGGAGGTGGGGCAATATTGAGCTGTAGTCGGGAGGACTACACAGTGGGTAGGATCCTTGAGGTGCCCAAACTCTTGGATCACATACGACTACAGGAGCCCTTAATGACAGTAGCAAAATGCCGGGAGTTAGTTCGTGTGAGGGATGATGGAGCAACAGTGGCAGAGCTAGAGTGCCAAAGTTTGAAGCAGCGCAGTGGAGTGTTGCAGTAGTGCGAAAGGGACACAACAGATACAACAACAACACAGTAGCATCAGAGGGTCAGCATAGATTAGTAGCAGAGGTGCCTTCAGCATGAAAGGGGCATCCAGACTGACCAGTATGTCAGCGTTTGGGTGGCTCTTTAGTTGCTTACTTCTCAGCAACTGAGTTGCAGTGCAACAATTAGTAGTGGTAGTGCTATGGGCAACATGATGCATCATATTGAGAGGGAGCTGCAGCACAGAGGCAGCAGTGACAGTGGCAGTGTCATGGGCAGCATTACAGATTGTAGCAACGCAGTGGATGAGGGGCAGCAGGTCGAGCATCAGCAACGCAGAGGAACGATGCCATGGATTAGTGTGATACTTTCGCTGAGAAATATTGCTAGACCACATTTCTCATTAAGAGGGAGTGTTGATTTTTGGTAGCATCGGATGTGCTCTAGCTCCGAAATTTTGTGGAGGGGCTAGAACACAAGAGATCTCCAAGATCCATAAATCGTTTGGTGAAATTCCACCCGTATTGTATTTTATTAAAATAATTAATATTTTTAATGGGGTTGTTAAGTCTAAACTTAGGAAAATTAAAATATTAATGGGTATAAATAAAATATGGGTGAGAAGCTTCTAAGAGACGAGGATCAAGTCTAATTTAATCTTAGCCGTTGATTAGAGATTAGATCACGACCGTTGCTTTCTCAACAGGAAAAGTATAAAGGAAGGCTTGGGGTCAGTTGGAGAATACACACAGAGAGACTGAGGAAATCAATTTTCTGGGGTGAGAAGTTCTCAGGAGGAAAATCGATTGGGGAGATCTTGCAGAGAGGGGCAGTTCGACAGAGGGACTTCAGTCTAAGGTTGAGAATACATAGCAGAGAGGCAGAGCAACACCAGGGAGAGACAACGTAGCTTCAGAAAGTGTGACGCAGAGGCTAGACAAGCTAACGTAGACACTTAGAGGCAACACTGGGGTTTCTGTGAGCTAGAGAGAGCAACAATTTAGCAAATCGATTTTTGAGCCATGAAGGCTCACTGGGAGAGTGACGCAGCTTCTAGAGGAGGTGATGCAGTTCTAGCGCAGATCTTAGAGCAACCATCGCTGCCCAACACTGGGGACAACACAGTCACCTATGGGGTTTGTTCATCCAGTTGCTGGATTTGCCAAAATGTCTGTCTCAGGATAGAGGTACTTCTGCTGGGTTTATTCTCTGTTGGGTGAGTCGGATTTGTTAGCCTAGTTGTATTAAAAAATCTGCTTAATAATAAAACCCTCATATTTGCTGCATCGATTTTCCCGCATTGGGTTTTTCCAGGGACGTTTAGTCCAAAAAGAAGTGTGCCTTTTTGTGGTCTCATTTATTTTTTCTGTTCTTGATCTTTATAGTGGTGTAGGCTGCAGCGTATTTGCATTAATATTTTTTGAATATTTTTGCAAAATAACTTGTTAATGAAGAATACAGGTAGGTAATGCAAATTAGTGTATTGCAGTAGGATTTTTGGTGTGTTAGATTAAAAATTTTCACAATTTCGGCCTCCTGCAACTGCGACTTCACATAAGCCCTCTGTACGTGTGAGAGAGAGAGAGTTTTAGCCCAAGAAACTTTGCTCTTTTCTTCCCGTCGTTGTCCTCCTTAGCTCTTCTTCTCCTTCGTTATTGTAGATCGAACTTGACTTGAGTTAGTTTCTAAATGAGGTCGAGCTCCCTTGTATTTATAGCCTCTCAAGAGGGTCGAATAACCCTCCTTTAGGTTGACTTGATCTTTCTCTTGGGCTGACTTGGTCTTGGGATACAAATTGGATTTTTCTTGATAGAATATATATTTTTTTCTTTATTACAAAGAGCCCAAATGGGACTATGACACATGACCAGTAATGTTCTTTATTCTAGAAAGATCTAGAAAGACCTAGAAAACCTAAAACCGTGAAGAACATGCTTTTGACTCAAACTTGAGTATGAAACCCATATTGCAAAAATAAATATAATTTCTTTTTTCTTTTTTTATAAAGAATGTACGATGTCATGATGATTTATAATTAGGTCATTATGAAGACCGACCCGAGTTACAATTTTCAATAGGGGGTAGCTCAATTGGTGATCGAAGTAATGTGAAATTTGTGAAAATTGTGAGATCTAAGGTTCAAACCCTCTTGGTTGTGACCCAAGTTTACGGGGAGGAGGACAGACCGTAGACCCCCGAAGGTTTACTAGTAGTTATGTAATGCCCCTTCCCAATAAATTCTGCTTGGGGATTTCTACAATTTTCCAATTTTGAGGCGAAAACAATTTTGGTGCCAACCTTAGGAAAAGTGGATTAAAAAGGAAATTTTTATTAAAGGTGCTAAGGGCGTTTCCCCAAGGAATTTCGATGGGAAGTGGAAAGTGGGGGTCACTCCAAGGGAATACACACTCCTTGGAGGAATTTGAATTGGATGAGAGAGGGAGTTTGATGGGTGGAGCCCACAAGGAGTAGATGGATTGCTAGCTATAAATTGGAGGTGAGGCTCTCATTTTGGTTTTTTTGCCAATTTACAATAGAACCAAGTTCTCTTGAGCTGTTGAACCAAGACAACTCAGTGTTATTCAACACTAGGGGATTCCAAGTGGAAATCTCCACTCTATCGTTGGGAACTTCAAATGCCACCCCTAGGAGAGATTTCCTTGCCATACTTAGCTACTACAAGAGCTGTCACAAGAGTTCAAACAACCAACCTTGCCAGGGGAGGATGCGGTAGGAGAATTTCATAACACTTGGAGGAGTTGCATGTGGGGAGAAGAAATTTCGGGCTATCTAGGGGCAAAGTGGTCTAGTATTTTGCTGAGATTTTGGTGGTGGTTTCATAGCTGGAAGTTAAGGGAATTCTACAAGGGAAAATTCGTGGTTCCTAGGGCTTGCGCAGGCATCACACTAGGCAAATTCGCAGGGGCTTGGAGTCAAGGAATTTTGCTGTGAGAAAGGTTGGAGTTAGAGATAAAATTTGGGGAGGAATTTTCGGAAGATGGGGAAGAATTCTTGGTGGCATTTGGTGGGCCTCTACAACTATTTTTCAAGAGTGCATTATGCTTGTTTCATTGGGAAACTCACACTTTTTTGTGGGTTAGTTGGTTACTCTGAGTTGGGGCAAATCCTTTCTAGGTTTGGTTGAGTATTATTGGGAGAGGCTACAACTATATTTTCAGGTAGCAGTGGCTGCCATTTTTTGGGTTTGCCAAAAGCCATTTGGGGGTCGAAGTTTTCAACTCTTGGGGGAATTTTTCTCACCTGGGTCTGCTTCAACTTGCTTATGCAAACACAGGTGCACTTATTCCTTGCTATATGTACTCTATGCAATTCAAAATTTAATAAAATAGCTCAATAGTGTTTCTAAAATTTGTTTGGTGTTTTTGCATTTAATGTTATTTACAAATTCTTTGCTATTGTCTTGTGCGTGGTATCAGAGCATGTTCTTGGCCGGCATGGTGAGTGAATAACAGGTAATGCCACCAAAGTACCAAGGAGTTGTTTTCCAGAGGGGAGGTGGCAGAGGAAGAGGCAGAGGTCGAGGTAAAGAAGGAAGAGAATATCCATTTTTAGATACTGAGTTGGACAATTTTAGAGAGCCCATGGAGAATAACGAGGGTCTGGAACAACCCAGGCAAGGGGGCCAAAATCAAGTGCTATAGGAGTTGTTGATGACGAACTAGCAAATGCTGAGTCAAGGCCAGCTCATGATGGACATGATGCAACAAGTGATGGGATTGTAGTTGAACAACATACAGAACTTCAACCTCAAGGAGACAGGGGTTCTAGGGCAGGGGGAGGTAGCCACACACATGAGCGTCGTTTCCAGCAGCTTGACACCCCTTTGTGTGGGCAAGCAAGTTGTCCCATGATGCCCCATTTTGTGGATGAGCCAGAGCATGAGAGGGAACCAAACTCAGTAGCAGATTTGGTGAACTCAATTGCCTCAGGCATTGATGAATATCAGGCCCTAGACCCCAGGATTCAGAGAGTGATATCATTTGGGAAGTGCATTCACCTCAAGGAGAGACGTGCCATTGGAGATGGGACTCATTATAGAGGAGGGCAGTCAAATCAGGAGGTGCAGAAGATAGTTGCGAAAGTCACACTGCCCAACTATGATGGGTCAGCTATAAATTTGGCTAGGGCATGGGTTCAAAAGTTAGACACCAACTTTCATTTGAACCCCATCCAGGAGACAAATGCCATCCAGTTTACCACACTGCACTTGGAGGGAGATGCCTAGGAGTGGTGGTACCATGGCTTGATCACACTTGGACACATACACATCACCTCCTACATCGAGTTTACTAGGCAGCTGATTGAGAGATTTGAAAGGAAGGACCTTGGCTGCACTTAAGGGAGTTGGCCCACTTGAGACAGTGATCCTGTTGGCTCTAGAGACACACATAGGATAAAGAGGGCTTATGGAAACTAGAAAATCAAAATGATTAGAATGCTTTCGAACCAAGACTAGAGCGTAGATCTCGTCGTCCTGATCGCAACGGTGCGAACGGTTCCTCAATTCGAGCTCGTATGAGGGATAACGAGCTAGTCAAAGTTTTGGTTGACTTTTGTTGACTGGGCAGGGTTAATGGAGACACAATTTGGAAGTTTTCGGTGGATGGAATCCGGCTGGATTCCGGGCGAATTTGTGGCCTGTTTAATTTGTCTCCTTTGGTCATTTTTCGAATTTTTAAAAATGACTATTAATTTTAAATAAAAAAAATAAATAAAAAAATGGTGGCGAGCCATGACCCCCGCCATCGCCATCGTACCCCCAAACTATATTATGACAAAATTAACAAATTTATTGGGTCGATGGGCCATGACCCCTGTTGGCCCTCCCTCAGCCTCGCACCATAATACATTAAACTTTTTAATTATGGGGTGGGCGGGCCACCTTCGGTGGACCTGGCCCACATCCCCAAAACCCCAACACTCAACGTTACACCGTGTTAAAAGGAGGGGCCGGTGGGAGTTGAACCCACGGCTGGCGGGAGGGCCAGCCCCGCCCATGCGACGACCTCATATAACGCAGCCCATGTACCATGTACCACAACCTCCGTGCCGTTATAACAAAACAACGTGCCAAAACAATTACCACATATACTGCGGAAGTTATGGGGCGGGCCGCCCAATGCGGACCCGACCCCCAAAATACATTAACGCAATTTGTTTCAAAACTAAAGGGCATTAACATGGAGTAGGCAGGGTTTGACCACCCGACCTCCTCCACCAAATTCGATTTCATAACCAATCCACCAATGGCTGCCTTGGGACATCTGCCTGAAAAATTTATATAAACCTCACTTGTCAGTGCGCCCAACAAGCATGGAGGAACCAGGAGCGCGCATGGAATTCAAGGCCATAATTTTTTTAATTAATTTATTGCAGGTGGAACCATGATTGAGCAAAATTCTCATGGGGGTGAAATTTTTGTAGTGTCCAAATTGGACAAATTTTATGTCGATCTTACACCTCTCAGCGACACGAACTCGATGGCGCCGTCAGTTTCCTGATTTGAGCAGAGAATTTGCAGAGGACCCGGAGGAGGGAATCTTTGAGGAATCTAGCGAGAATCTAAAAGATTCCTTAAGCCCCAGATTTCCACTTTCTCAGAATTCAGAAATTTGATAGTTGATTTTGCACTATTCGATGCCACAAATCTGATGGTGTATTCAGATTTTCCATTTGCTCATTTCATTTTTCGATGACTTTTCTAAGTGGAGTGCAGGTGTCAACATTCATGTACGAGCAGCCATTTCCATGAGATTCGATGCTGTGAGATCGATGGTACGAACAACTTCAACAATTTGACATCCTTTTCTTTAGATGGCCCCAAGATGTGAGGTATATGCAGTGTGTTCATGTACTTCTTTTACTATGCATTGTGCTGCACAAATCCCTGTTTGATGTTTGATGTGGGATCTTGTTTTCTTCCTTGCTTCATGATTCCTGCTTGATGTGATGCGGAATCATCTGTGTGATGTACTTGTTGTCATGATTCGTCATGTTTTATTTGAGATCCCTTTGCTGTCATGTGGATGGGATACTCATGTTGTCGTCATGTATGTTTGCATTGAGATCCCTTTTATGCCATGTTGGTGGGATGTTCATCATGATCATGCATGAGTTTATGTCATATTGATAAGAGTCCTTTTTGAATGAGAGTTCCCGTAGCGGAACATCTCTTGGCACCACTCCTGCGTGAGGGCATTTTCCTTGTATGATAGCGACGTCACCTCTTATGTACATCATCACTATTGACAACACTTAATGTAGCGGCCTACACCATCTTGACACTGGGACCCGGAGACGTAGTCCCTCCTGGATGAACTCCGTTATCAACGTCTTGTTATTTTATGTTGCTGATGATTGTCATGTTCCTCTTCTTCACAGCATGCAGATGTATTCATTTATGTTCTTTTAAAAATGCAATTTAACACATCATGAAAGTAAAAGGTCTTGGAAGGGTCCTTTGTCACACCTGGACTCGGATCAAACAGATAGGCAACATAGAGGCCTACATTTGAAGTTGGTCGTGATGGTGACAGATATCTCGGTGGCTCGGTTGATTATGATCTTTGTGGAGGGGTTAGCTAAACCCTTTCGTAGTTGGGTGAGGGCCTACAAGCCCACCACTTTAATGGATGCTATTTCCAGGCCCTGAGACATGATTGATGTTGTGCCCAAGATCAGGGCTTTTGTGCCCACTAGGCCCACTGCTCCTCAACGGAGCTGAGACATTCGTCAGTCTCAGAGGGAGACTGGTTGTGGGTAGTTGGACGATGAGACTAGGAGGGACCTCTAGAGGAGGAAGTTGTGCTTCATGTGCTAGGAACCTTGGGCACTGGGGCACAAGTGCACCACAGGCAAGGCCCATTATATTGAGGTGTACTCTGATAGTGAGTTGGAGTAGGAGGTTGAGTTGGGGGCAGATCAAGGAGATGGGGCACCACAGTTTGCAAGGGAACGCCACCGCCACCACTACCACCACCTCAAGGAGGGGGCCCATTGATGCCCTCTGGGGGCATATTAGCTTCACTTTGGGGAGTCTCTAAGTACTTGAAACTTCGGATCAGAGGCACAATATAGGGACAATGTGTATTAGTGTTAGTGGACAATGGGGCTACCCAAAATTTTATTGATGCCCAAATGGTGGAGTGGAGGGGCATACACACAGAGACATTTGAGAGATTTTTGGTGTTGGTGTCCGAAGACCGGATGATGCAGTGTACAAAGTATGTTCCCAGCTTGACCCTGACTATGGGGAACTACTCCGTCACTGACCATTTCTTTGTAGTTGATGTGTTGAACACCAACATGGTGATGGGTGTCTAGTGGTTGTACTCGTTGGGATGGGTTACCACTGATTGGCAGAAGTTAGAGATGGAGTTCATGGGCCTAGATGGGAAGTTGGTAGTGCTAAGGGGTATGCACTCCTACCCACCTCAGATGGTGTTTTCTCATCGGATGGAGGCAGACTTGCGCCATGGAGATACAAAGTGGGTGGTGGAGCTAAGAATTTCAAAGACAGGGACCCCAACACGACTGGTTCATCCATACATCCTTGCATTGCTAGAGAAGTATCAAACTATTTTTGGGAAGGTTTCTCCCGGCAGGCCACCAGATCGGGGGTTCGAGCACACCATTGAGTTGGAGGAGGGGGTCAACACAGTTATCACCACTCCGTATAGGCACCCCAAGGCCTATCGGGACGAGATTGAGAGGGCCATCCAGGAGCTTTTGACGTTGGGACAAATCAAGCATAGTACTAGCACTTTTGCTTCATTAGTTGTGCTGGTAAAGAAAAAGGATGAGTCTCTATGTATGTGCATCAATTACCGGGCCTTGAACAAGAAGACACTGAAGAATCGGTACCCCATACCTCGGATAGACGAACTGATGGATGAGCTTAGAGGAGCCAAGTACTTCTCTAAAATAGACTTGCGCTCAGGGTACCATCAGATCATAATGCATGAGCAAGATATTCTAAAGACGACATTCAGATGCCATTATGGGCACTTTGAGTTCCTAGTGATGCCTTTCGGACTCATCAACGCTCCCGCCACATTTTGGTCTTGCATGAACCACGTGTTCCGTAAACTCTTGCACAAATTTGTCCTCGTGTTCTTTGATGATATACTCATTTACAACAGGACTTGGGAGGAGCACTTGCAGCACTTGGAGTAGGTCTTGAGCATCTTGGAGGAGCAACAGTTCTATGCCAAGATGTCTAAGTGCGAGTTCGCGCTGACTAAGATGCTATACTTGGGGCATGTGATAGGTGAGGATGGAGTCAGAGTCCACTAGGAGAAGATTTGTGCCATCCTTGATTGGCCCACACCCAGGAACATTACGGAGTTGAGGGGGTTCCTGGGCATATGCACGTACTACAGACGATTTGTGAGGGGATTCTCCCAGTTGGCTACACCCCCCATACAGACCTCACAAAGAAGGGGGATTTCAGTTGGTTAGACACGACACAGGAGGTCTTTGAGTGCCTCAAGGTGGTCATGAGCACTTGCCCAGTTTCAGCGTTGCCAGATTTTTCTTAGCGCTTTGTGTTGGAGTGTGATGCATCAAGGGAGGGCATTGGAGCGGTGTTGACTCAAGATGGTCATCCTATTGCTTTTAAGATTCGGAAGCTACAATCGCATGAGAGATTGTACTCCATATATGACAAGGAGATGTTGGCCATCATGCATGCGTTGGCCAAGTTCAGATAGTATTTGGTGGGTGGGTAATAAAGGTGAAGACTGACCACAACAATCTTCGATTCTTCTTGGAGCAGAAGCAGCTAGAGGAGAGATAACAGAAATGGGTCAGCAATATCTAGGCATATGACTTTGACATAGAGTATGTCAAGGGTCGACAGAACGTGGTAGCAGATGCATTGTCTAGGAGGCTTGCGACCCTCTCACTCATGAGCATCACCCCTGATTGGAGAGCGCAACTATTGGTTGAGTACTCCAAGGATAAGCATGCATGCGAGATCCTTGATGGTGTGGCAGATGATGAGCAGTATAGGGTGATGCATGAGGTGATTTACTACAAGGACAAGATCTACTTAGTGCTTGGCTCCCAGCTGAAGGAGAAGATTTTACAGGCAGCTCACAACTCACCTTTGGTCGGACATCAGGGGTTCCTAAAGACTTACCGGGCCATCAGAGAGTGCTTCACATGGAAGGGCCTCAAGGAGGACATATTGAGGCACGTTAGGGAGTGTGATACCTGTCAGAGGAACAAAGTGGAGTAGATGCATCCGACGAGACTATTGTAGCCTCTCCCTATTCCTCAAAGGAAATGGGAGAACATCTCAATGGACTTCATCACTGGGTTGCCAATAGTGCAGGGTCGAGACTGTATTTATGTGGTGGTAGACCAATTAATTAAATATTCCCACTTCTTTGCTATTCTGACTCGGTATTCAGCCTCACAGATAGCCTAGTTGTTTTTCAGGAAGATGTTTAGGCTCCATGGTCTCCCCAAGACCATTGTGAGTGACCGGGACAACAAGATTATGGGGGGTTTCTGGCAGGAGCTGTTTAGGCTTGTGGGGATGGAGCTCATTCCTAGCACAAGCTACCACCCATAGATGGATGGTCAGACAGAGATAGTGAACAAATGGTTGGAGCGCTACCTACGTAACTATGTGACTGGGCAACATAGGGTGTGGGTGAAGTGGCTACATCTAGGTGAGTACTGCTATAACACCACCCACCACATGTCTATAGGTATGCCCCCTTTCCATGCTCTGTATGGTTATGATCCACTGACGTTTGTTGATGTGGATTTTGGAGACAGGAGGGCCCTAGGAGCCAACAATTGGATAAGGAGAGTCAGGATATCCTTAGAGCCCTCAAGGATAATCTGCAAACGACACAAAACCAACAAAAGATTTATGCAGACAGGGGCAAAGTGGAGAGACATTTTGAGGTTGGGGACCTAGTCTTCATGAGGCTCCAACCTTACAGGTAGACCACCCTCAAGCAAAGGGGCGCAAAAAAACTCAAGTCCCGTTTCTATGGGCCTTATAGGGCGGCTAGGAGAGTTCGGGAGGTAGTGTATGAGCTGAAGCTTCTCCCAAGAAGCAAGGTCCACAATGTGTTCTAGGCCTTATGCCTAAAAAGGGATTTGGGGCAATAGGTTACCACAACAACTGAATTGCCTCCTTTGGATGATGAAGGGCACTTGATATTGACATAAGACGCATTTTGGAGACAAGGGAAAGGAAGCTGAGAAGCAGGGTCATCAGAGGATACTTGGTCAAGTGGAAAGACTTGCCAGTTAAGGAAGCCACTTGGGAGGGTGAGCAGATTTTGCAACATCTTGCACTACGGTGGCTTGAGGACAAGCAACATTTGGGAGGGGGGGATTGTAATGCCCCTTCCCAATAAATTCTGCTAGGGGATTTGTACAATTTTGCAATTTTGAAGTGAACACAATTTTGGTGCCAAACTTAGGAAAAGTGGGTGAAAAGGGAAAAATTGATTAAATGTGCTAAGGGGGGTTTTCCAAACATTAGAGAAGCCAAGGAAATTCGATGGGAAGTGGAAAGTGGGGGCCACTCCAAGGGAATACGCACCCCTTGGAGGAAATTGAATTGGATGAGAGAGGGAGTTCGATGGGTGGAGCCCACAAGGAGGATGAGGGATCACTAGCTATAAATTGGAGGTGCGGCTCTCATTTTGGGGTTTTTTGACAATTTGACAATAGAACTATGTTCTCTTGAGTTGTTAAGCTAAGACAACTCAGTGCTGTTCAACACTAGGGGATTCCAAGAGGAAATCTCCACTCTACCTTCGGGGGCTTCGCATTCCACCCCTAAGAGAGATTTCCTTGCCATACTTAGCTGCTATAGGAGCTGTCACAGGAGTTTGAACAACTAACCTTGCCAGGGGAGGGCACAGTAGGAGAATTTTGCACCACTTGGAGGAGCTGCATGTGGGGAGAAGAAATTTTGAGCTATTTAGGGGCAAAGTGGTCTAGTATTTTGTTGAGGTTTTGGGGTGGTTTCATAGCTGGAAATGGAGTGAATTATACAAGGGAAAATTTGTGGTTCCCAGGGCTTGCGCAAGCATCACACCAAACAAATTCGCAGGGGCTTGAAGTCAAGGAATTTTGTTGTGAGAAAGGTTGGAGTTGAGAGATAAAATTTGGGGAAGAATTTCCGGAATTTGAGGAAGAATTCTTGGTGGCATTTGGCGGGCCGACCTCTAGAACCATTTTTCAGGAGTGCATTCTGCTTGTCTCAATTGGCAACTCACACTATTTTGTGGGTCAGCTGGTTACTCTGAGTTGGGGCAAATCCTTTTTAGGTTTGGTTGAATATTTTTGGAAGAGGCTACAACCATATTTTCAGGCAATTCTAGGCACTACACGGGGAGATTCACACCACTTTTAGGTAGCCGTAGCCGCCATTTTCTGGCTCTATGCAAAATCCATTTGGGGGTCGAAGTTTTCAACTCTTGGCGACATTTTTCTCACTTGGGTTTGCTTCAAATTGCTTGTGCAAGCCTAGGTGCACTTATTCCTTGCTATATGTACTCCATACAGCTCAAAATTTAATAAAATGGCTCAACATTGTTTCTAAAATTTGTGTTGTGTGTTTGCATTCAATGTTATTTACAAATTCTTTGCTATTGTCTTGTGCATGCTTTTGTTATACGCAGAATATTTCCATTAGGGATATTACAAGTTACGTGTCAAGTGACTGTTGGGTTCCTTTGGGATACAACAAGAAAAGCAACATGAGTGTTATTTTCAAAATTTAGGTCATCAACTTTCATTTTACAAACTAAAATAGATTGAAGCTCAAAAGATTCCCCGTTTGTTGATTATATATTATTGAAGAAATATTGTTGGTTGATATGTATCATATTAAAGAACATAATTTGCAACAATTGAATAAAAAGCAACTATAGTTTTGAGAAATTTGTGAGAGGCTTCCTTGTGGAGGCCTGAAGTAATAAATAATGGAATTATTTATTTAAAAATAATGCAAAGTATACAATGTATATACAATGATTCTTTTTGAAATTCCAATTTTAGATTTCTTTGAAGGATGCCATAATTGGAGAAAAAAAGCACAAGCAACAATTGTAATCATATTCATAGCAACAATATGTAGAGGCAATATTGAGATTCACATTCTTCCAAATCGATTGTCCAAATTTATGTCTTTTTATATGGAAAATGTTCATGCTCTTTTTCATAATTTGGTACTTCCCTTTTCATACTAAAACACAAGTTCCCAGACGATTGGAGCTTGAGGTATTTTGCATTGGCTTTTGGAACAGGAGAATGGCAGGGATGGCTAGAGCACATCGCCAAAGTCTTCAAGGGAGGGTTGGTTGGGGACGGAAATGATGACGATGATAATAATAAAAATGTCAAAAATTTAGAATTCACCATAAACATTTGTTGTTGGTTCAAGCTTGTATAATAAGAAGCTATACTATATATTGTTATGCATAGTCCTTACATTGGCCAATTTAAAAAAAATGAACAATTTTAAAACGGCTTAGTGACATTCCATTATTGGCCACTAGATATGAGCAAAATGAAGTTTAGCTTTAGGAAACTAAGTGTAATTGTTTGCAATTTGCTATAAGGTTTGTTGTCGCATAGAATGCCCAGGCACCGTGACAACAACTTAGATCGGGTGCTGTTACCTTGATCCCCAATCTCTTCGTTTAAATTGTCTCCCTACAACAGACTAAGGGGGGTGGACCCTATGGAAATGGAATGAAGGAGGACTACTTGGGAACCAACCAGTCCGGGAGACATAGTTGAGCGACCAAATACTTGTTTAGGTCTAGCAAGACTTAAATGATTCGATTTATACAATTGATACCAGTGCCTTGTGGAGTCAACTATCTTGCTAAGAAATTTAGGACCAAGTACATGATGGACAACTGTTGAGGAAAATGTTATTATGATGAAAAGAGATGCAAGATGCGATTAGCAAAGGGATGAGTGAGTAGTCTTGAGGTAAGATCGTTTAAGACTCAAGTACTTAGTATTGATTAACTTTATGACAAGAGTACTTAATGAAATGAAGAGACAATCTTATACAAGACAAAGTGCCAAATATCTCAAGTGCCAATAAGATACACAAGATATATGCTCTTAAAGAAAGATCACTAATATGCCAAAAAATTATAATAACCACAAGCCAATAATGATATTAATGTCAAGAAAGAGAACTAGAGCATTTATCCAATTTATGCTTCAATGACAATTACTTGAAAATTCCAAAACCACTTAAGAGATATTCAAAAATTTAATGTCTTCATTTCACCACTTAAATTAATTGCCTAAGGAATAATTAAAATTAAACTTTAAAGTTCCTTGGTGTCATTGGTGTTAAATATAAAAATTTAATTTTTGTGGTATTGATTTCTCTATTCGCAAGTGTGATTAATGTTTTAAAAATTATATTGACTATCGGAGAATGATAAATTAATTCTAGATCTGGGTTATTGAATAAAATCATTTTTAATCTAGAATCATTGCTTAGCAGTTAATTTTCATAATTTTTCATGGGATTTAATTGCTAGAACATATTGCAGTTTTGGACGTTTACATTTAATCTTTCATGATCGTCACTATTTTGCACATTTATAAATTACCCTAGATAACTTGTTTTTATTTTTATTTTTTTTATTTAGTCTATGGTTAATTGAGTATAAAGGCATTGGTCCATAATCATTTATATCTTGTGGTTGTGTCTTATTTTATTAAGATTTATCCATTTCGGTTAACTAGGATTTGTCTAAATTCATCAAGTTGTTCATCCTTAAAATATCCTAGAGCCTGTGTTCTATAGACTATCTTCATCCATTCACCTTAGAGACTACCCCCCTTCACTTGTCTAGGATAGAGTCTAAACAGAGTGAGTAAGGATTAGAGTGACAACCCTTACTCTGAGCTTTGTCGCGGTGCCTAGACGCTTTGTGCGACAACAAGGTCCATGAAGGTTCTATGACATAGAATTGTTTTTATAGCAGATTTCTAATAAAAGACATTCCCTTATCAATAGGTTTTGCATATTTTAACAACTGTCTTGAAAACCACTTTGAAACAATTTGGTTTTGTAAAGAGATTAGGTTCATAATTCAGATTAAGAAGGTGATTCAATAGGAATTTATTCAAGCATTTAGTACCTGATCCATGTCACTACTGGTTGATTGTTTTCACAATGCTTGAGGTTTGGATTGTTGAAGAATTGGACATGAATGACTTTTGGAAACCCATGTACAATATGTAAAAGCCGAGATGACCCAAAAATGAGAAGAACAAGAACAATAACCGCAAGGATCAACCCTTCGGAATGTTGCATCCTTTTTTCTTCACATGGAGGCTTTGCTTGTTGTAATGTTGTTGCCGAAAATACAATATTTAAATCACCAAAAACCCGGATTGCAACCCATCATACAAAACCCATTTTTTGGGTTGTAACTTGTTCAACAGATTTGGATTCAGTGCAATGCAAACATAATGGAAGGGAAAATGATCATATTGTCCAAGCATCAATGTTCATGGTTGTCAAATCTGAAGATATATGCCCAAAATATCCTTGAAATCTGTTTGGAATGTCCTTGAAATTTGTATAGAATGTCTTGGGTCAATATTGCATGAAGTAGGGACGTTTTTTGGAAACGGATCCGTGGAAGCGCCATTTCCCAAAAATGTAGGAAGCGAAGCATCTTGAAAGCGTCTACTATATATATTTTATATTTTTTTTGCATTTATATTAAAAAAATCCAAAATACCAAATTAGTTGTAGAAGACATGAAAACATGCATATTTTTACATAAATCAAGATAGATATGGCATCCATAGTACATCAATGATTAATTATTCGAGCATTAACCATCTATATTCTAGCAATTACAAACATACATCAAATTTTTAAGCATATCATAAACAAAACATTTAGAAGATAAAATCATCAAATATTCAAGTAACTTATCTAGCAAGTGAGCAACTGTCAACATGAGTCATGTCCAAAATTCAAATAATAATGTTTACAAAATAGGCCACTTGGCCACTACCAAGACTCAAATACACATTGAACTAGGAAGAGTAAGAATTTTTTTTTCAAATTCACAACAAGGCTACAGGTCTAATCTATGAAAAAGGTAGTGAATTGTGAATATATCTAGTATCTACTAATCTCTCCTCCTTCCACCACAAATAGTACGTGAGCCTTCACGTGGTTGCAATGAAGAAGATGGTGGTAGTAAAGAAGATGGTGGCTCTGGAAGTTGTGGCAGTGGAACTGATGAAGATGAAGCCCCTGCTGTTGGTGTTAAAACATGGAACCTGTGAACCATGGGACCGAATGGGGGTGGCATCTCAACTCGATCATCATCATCTTGGATAAGAGCATCCTCCAATTGCTCTAATCGCAACACTCCATCCTCCAAATTGGGCTCCTTTGGATTTTTGTCCCAAACCTGAAGGTCTTTAGTAGTCTTTCAATCAACACAATAATGGGACAACAATCACAAGTTGTGGTGAACATAAACCAAGCCCTTTGCCTGGTCTAAATTTAACTTGTTCCTTTTAACACTATGGATGAAAGAATAAGAGCTCCAACACCTCTCTGTAGAAGAAGTGTTTACCACCTGTGATAGCACCTGCAATGCCAAAGTTTATAGAAGTGGATTAGCACCTCCATGCATGTTCCACCACTCAAAAGAAGAGAAATTTTTTCGATCTCTAATTGAATGCATGCTTCCAAATGGACCACTGATAAACGTATAGTTGCTCAAATGTTTCCATAGCATCGCAGACTCCTCATCAGGGACTAATTTATCCAATGCTTTCATATAACTAGATAGAACCTCTGGATCTAGGTGTGGTTTTCTTGTGCTCTCCCCTAGGTGCTGGTGTTGAAAGACTTGATGGATGATAGTATTAAGTGTCAGAACATATGTAAGGCATGCAATGGAATGTTTAGCATGTCCCATCTTTTTTCCACCTTTGCACAAATATAATTGTACAAGGTGATATCTCTAGGCTCAACAATGTCTTTAATCTGCCCCAACATGTTGTCCATTTGTTCATACACCTCCCCAATTATTGGCCGATTTGCAAACTTGATCATGTAATATATTGGTTCAGTGAATTGCAAAACATATTTAATCTGTGACCAAAAGTAACTGTCAAGAATAGTGTCTTTGGCTACATTAGCACCATCTTTATCAGTGTTAATGTCATCCCATGATTCAGAGGTTACCATATTAGTTAAAGCTTGTCTCATCTCACTAGCTACCTAAAGGTGAGGTAATAACTTGCAAATCTTGTTTTTGCAAGTATAAGCAACTGCAACTTGGAGTCAGTGCTAGAAAAGTAGTTCACCCTTGTATGCTCGGTGATGAATTTAATTACTTGCTTCCCTCTCTTGTAAAGCTCATTAATCCATCCACATTCTTTATGCTTCACAATATCATGCATCAAAAGGTTCAATGAGTGCACCAAGCACCCAAGCCAAAAGATGTGTGGATGAGTACGCTCAATAATTTTTTCCGTTGCCTTACAATTTTTTGCATTATTAGTGATCACTTGAACCACATTATTAGGACCAACATCTTTGATTGATTTCAATAGGAGATTTACAATGTTTTGGGAAGTTGCATTGATGGAGGAGGAGTCATGACTTGCAATAAACGCTGCACCACTAGCAGAAACACCAAGAACATTTATCAAATGTCGGTTTCTAACATTTGTCCACCCACTTGATACAATGGATACCTCGCAATCTGCCCACTCATTTGTAAAACGTGTCAATTTTTTTTGAACCTTTGTTTTTTCTCTTTTTAATAACACTGTTCTAGCTTTCTCATTGTTGGGCCTCTTGTATCCTTTTGCGGCTTCATTGATGCCATTAACCATATCATGCCAATAGGGGGAGCGAAATACATTGAATGGTATGCCGCAAGCACAAAGAAAGCAGACTATCTTTCCATCCACATTATCCCTCCCAACAACATTCAGGAAATCCCTTATTGTTCTTCTACTTTCAGTGGTTGTAGAAGTACCATGAGGAGATGAGCTACCAAATCTAGAGGTTGTGCTTGATTCATAATGAGTTTTTCGTTTCTTGTTTTTATGTTGTGGAACCTCTTCTATTTGGATGTATTTTCTTCTTTGTTCCATTGAAACCTTAAGGCAAATTGCTATCCCCACGACACCCTTTTTCTCATCACTATCCATCACTCCACAAAGATGTCACCTCACATCGGTATATGAACCACTATATGGTTTTCCTCCATGACAACCATGAGGGCACAAAATCTTGTAGCTTACACCACCTTTTCCCCCTTCAAGTTTGGTCACATAATTCCACAAGGCTGTCAATGCAGCTTTACCCTCTTACATTTTAGTGTCCTCTTTATCCTTTCTTCTTCAAACCCTTCCTCCTCATCATACATTGGGTCACTCATATGGGGGCCACTATCGTCTTGTTCTTCTTCCCTTCTATTCCTACCCTTCCTTACCATCATGAAAACCAAAAGTGGAATGATACATAGGAGCCAAAAGAACACCATTTTGGAATATGAATGTAGATGGACAACCTCCAATGAAGTGAACAAGAAGAAAAACTGGGAAAGAGTAGGAGAGGGAGGAGAAAAAATACAAACAACGATGACAAAAAAATGAGGTAGTTTGTGGTTTGCACTTACCTCTTTAGCTCTTGTAGATGGAAGCCCTTCTTTACTTCTCCAAGCTCCTCCTCCTTCACTCCAAGCTCTCCTCAAGCCTCTGTTACAAATATAAATTATATAAAATAAAAATTAATATAAATGATAAATAACCAAATGATAATTATTTTAAATAATCATTAGTTAATTGAAAAGGCATGTCTAAAAGACATGCCCCAACATGAAAGGACGCTAGCCTAGGTATATAAGTAGGGCCTCATTGTAACATTCAAACATCACTTGTACAAGCTACAGGTTTTGTTGCTTCAGTGTTATCAGAGCCATGCAAGTCTTTTGAACGTTATCCGCCACACAATATGCCGTTAAGTTTTTGTCTTGAATTCATTGAGCAATTTAGTAAAATTCAAGAAGCATTTCAGCGATTAGAAAAATCATGTGCAAAAGTTACAACATGTCTAAAGAAAAGTTATGCAAAAATCCATAATATGGAAGATGTTAACGTTGGTGAAGAAACGAAACATGGTAAAGCAGGAGAAGAAGATTTTAATCAGAATGATGATAATGAAAATGAAGATGTAATAGATAATGATGCGTATGAAAATGATATCGATCAAGATGAGGATCTAGATGAAGCTGAACTTGATGTGGATGAGGATTATGTAGATCAAAATGATGATTCAGATGAAGATAATGTGGATGAGGACTATCTTGAGAAACAAGAAGATGAACAATATCATAACAATGAGGAAGAAGACATTGATGATGATGAAGAGGAAAATGTGGAGGAAGCAAAAGAAGAAGATACTTTTGAAGATAATTATGAAGATGAGATATTTGAAAAAGAAAAAGTGGATTATGGGAAAGAGGAAGATAGAGAAAACCATAATGATGATGAGGTCGCTGTTATTATATATGAAGAAAAAACAAAACCTCTGTCAACGGAGGCTGCAAGGGCACCTACCAGGTGCAAGACTAGAACCCTTGGTCATCCACCATGTTACAGTTTGCAATTCCAAAACACAAACTCCATTTTGCAAATCATTAATGCACTTGTGTTTTTTGGAAGCCTTGTAACCATGGATGAGATGGAAGGTGCCCCATCACAATCTTCTTCTTCTACTTCTCTCGCTGAAGCTTCCTCTTCTCTAGTTCCTCCTCATGCAATTATACAAAACATAAAGAAACATGTCTAATTTATCAGAGAAAACGTTGAAGACTCTAATGAATTGCATAACAAGGTCGCAACCATTCGCGCTCTCAAAGGGTTTCTCAAGATTGACAAGAAGCACGTAGGAGCCATGGTGGGAGAGGGAACTGTTCCCATTTTAATTCAACAACCTAAAATAACTTCCCATCTTCCACCCAATCCCGCTGACAATATTCCGACAGGTATCCAGGAACTGGAGACTTGTGTATTGGGCCTATTGAAATATCTTGCCAGAGAGAACGAGTCAACCTAGAGAGCCATAATGCAGGGAAGAGCGATACCCAACTTTCTTCGTTTGTTAAACATAAAACACCGACACACAGACAATGAGTTGCCCCTTCACATCCATTGCGTTGTTCTGAAAATTTTCGAAGTGTTACCTTACCAGGAAGTGGTGAACGTTCTCGTTGCTATCCAAGGCCACGACAATCGTGGATTCGGCCGTGAATTCTCAATGCTGTTGTGGTTGCTTGATTGTCGGGTGCAACTCTTAGCGCTTCATATCATAAGCGCATTAATATCAGAGAGTCGGGAGTACATGCGTAGATTTACTTGGTCCAACCAAACCCTCCCTGCTCAGCTCTCGGTCATGCTTTCTTCCAACAATGTCAAGCTCCAATGGTGCAGTGCCTTTGCTATACTAGCCTTGTCTCAAGCTTGGCATCAAATTCAAGATTCAAACTTTGAATCTGAGCATCTGATAAAGACATTCATCAACGATGAAATTTTGGAGAACATAGTGGATATGCTAGAGAGTTTAGACTTCAAACTCAGGTCGCTCGCAACTCAGTTAGTGACCAGATTTAATTCTAACACTGTAACTAGAATTGTAACAACGAGGGCACGTTTGACAACTCATGGCGCAGTGAGACCCCTTGTTCAGATGCTCAGGTTGCCATATTCTCCACTGTTGACTCGTCGTTGTTGCGCTAAAAGTTGTGGAAAGATGCATGTGCCCATTTGAATAATCATCCCTATTCGAATCACGATTTTAAGAAATCATTATATATATATATATATATATATATATATATTAAGAAACATTATATAGTCATATATATATAAATCGATTTATTTAAATAAATAAATAAAAGTCGTGATAATAATATTATTATTATTATTTAAAAAAATAATAATATTATTATTTAAAAAAAATAGATAACCTGGTTCAAGACAGTGTTATCAGCAATTTATACAAGCCGAGGGAGTTATATATAGTGAGATGACAAATGCAAGAGGAATAAAATTGTCAACAATATAGCTTTGAGGACAAAGCTTTTGAAAGAAGGGGCAATGTCACGAATATAAGTTATATAAAATAAAAATGAATATAAATAAATATAAATAATAAATAACCAAATGATGAATATTTATAAATAGTCATTAGTTAACTGAAAAGGCATGTCTAAAATACATGCTCCAACATGAAAGGACACCTGCCTAGGTATATAGGCAGGGCCTCATTGTAACATTCAGACGTCACTTGTACATTTCATATATTAATAAAATTTTATTTACAACCTTTGTGTATTTTACATGTAAAGTCAACAAGCTACAAGTTTTGTTGCTTCAACCTCTCTTCTCCTCTCTTCTCCAAGCTCTCCAAGGATGCAAGAGTGAGGAAAAGAGAGGGGGAAATGACTTTTATCCCCATTTATTCTATCCCCAATTCAAGTTAAAGCTACAAAAAAAAATAAAATAAAAAAAAGTCTTTGCCGAAAGTCCCGGCGGCCCATGAGATCTGCTCGTGATCCACTCGCATCCGTGCCCGATTTATCATGGATCTGTGGCAGATCCTTATCCAGAACCGCAGAACGGGTACGTGCGGTTCCGGATTTCCATGATCCGCGGCCCCCCCAAATTTGCCCCACAGATCCATATGGGATGCGGTTCCGCCCTTGGAACATTGGGGGGTGGGGGGGAGGATCGTGCAATACTGCTTGGGGGTGTCTAGCAAGTCCCCAACAATTTGGGGACATTTCCTAAGGGTCCATGGGTTTTTTAGCAGAGGATGAGTCTCTCTGCAACATAGAGATTGAGTGGTTGTAGAAGACCTATTTTTTGAGTTGCAAATAGCTGTAGATTTCATGTATACAAACTAAAATGTTCCAATAACCATGTACTACTCAAATCAATTAAATGCCCAGAATGTAGTGTTATTCATGTTCAGTTGTGGTATCACCATTACATTTCCATGGCAATGATTTGTGTTACATTATTATGCACAAAAATGGCTTAGAAGTTTGGACGTTGTGATTGTGACTATGGGCAGTAATATGATGTATACTTGTCCATAGTACCATTGCATAATTTTTGATAACCTGTAGTATTTAGAAACAAAATTTCATTTTACATTTTTGTTTTGCAACCATTTGGTTCTCCCAAAGTAATGCTAGAAGTATTTACCTTTCTTGACGAGTGGCACCTCCTTTGCCTCTAGACATTAGGTTAGGTATCTTTTCCAATTCCGTGGTGCATAAGTTAGTTTAATTATTGCATAAAGGTTGCATGTATTGAAATCGAGCATCATTTCTCTCTCTTTTTTTGGGTGAAGCTTAGTGTTTTCTTTGATTTCTACTGTAAAATAATGGTTTGACGAATTAAGGTCACGATTTTTAATACGTCCAAGAACACTTTTTATTTCCATTTCTTCATAGGAACGAGGTTGATATAACGGCAACCTATATTTATTTGGATGTCCAATTCTTTGTTCCCAGATCTAGTGGACTGTGATATCCCTCCTCTCACTGGTTCTATCTTGATTATGGGCTAGTCATACCATTTGGATAAGCATGCACAATATGATGGCTAGTTCAAACTTCAACAACCTTAGTTTGCATAAGGATGGTCGGATATTCAAACTCACCTCAGTCCTTTGACTACCCCACCTATACTTTATGGCAGACTAGCTATTAAAGAAGTTACTCAACAAATTCTTGTTGCTATGCATTGTTCAACAAGTCGAGGGAGACAAAAAGGGAGACTCCAAAACTCCTTTCCTTAGCTTCATTGAACTCAGGTTTCCTCTTTGAAACTCTTGGAAAGTAATGGAGACTCCAAAACTTCATTCCTTAGCTTCATTGAACTCACATTTCCTTTTTCAAGCCCTTTGGAAAGTAACTGTTTGTTCTTCACACAATACATAAATGTACTCCATTGAAGACTATCAGATGTAAAACCCAAATGTAATTTGGCAAGCATTGTAGATGCATGCATGTGAAGTTTCAACAGGACTTTTATATTTACCCTTCACCTCGAGTCTAGAAAAAAATGGTCATTTAGGGTTTAGGGTTTGCACTGGCTTAGGCTCAAGTTATAGGAACTTCTGCTACAAATAATACCTATAATCACCATGCACTCTGACAATGAGTCATATCATCTTGGCTTATTTGATCACTGAGCTGGGTAAGCTCAAATTTGAAGCTTTTGTTATCAAAATGATACTGAAAAGCAGTTGTCTTGAAAACTATAAAGATTTCACATAACAAAGATTTTTCTTTAGCTTGGATCATCACGAGTGGTAACCTATAGATGTTCCTTTAGAGTGATGATTCAGTTCTGGTCCTTTCCGGTATTTCTTTCTAGTATTTTGCAGGACAAGAAGGAAATAATTTGTACTAATGTAGATTGATGACCGAAATGTGGTGCTGAAACAACTGCTATATATTGTAGCTCGGACAGGTGTTCTATATTTGAGAGGTGTCATTGAGGCTAGGAACATAGAGGTTTTGATTATCTCCAAACCCATGTATTTTTTCATAAGTTCCACCTAGGGAAAATATCTTAATTATGTCAATTAGTGATTTTTAAAATATTTCACAATTCTAAACTTAGGGAAAGTGGATAATTAATTGATATTATTTGGGACCTGGGTTAAGATCGATTTACCTCTAGAAGCTTGTAGAAAGTTTCTAATATGATCTCAGCGATCGATTGGATCGAGTTAACTTCTAATCCATTCATTTGTGAATGAGATATTATAAAGGTAATCGATGGGAAACTTTGGAAACACATTGAGTGGGTGATTTTCAGTGAGATACCGAGAGGGTTTCAGTAGTAGTGTTTGAGCCTTGAGGAAATATTTTCTGGAGGTTTTGCTCTTAGATATTTTCTGCAGGAGACTGAGTTTTTCTAGTGAGGCCGTGAGCTTCAGGAGGAGGCTGAGTTGCTCAATAAATTTGTAGGAGTAGAGGCTGGGATTTTTTCTGGGAGGCAGTGTGAGTCTTCTAGAGGCCAGTGCAGTTTGCCAGAGGAGGTGCGAATCGCTGGAAGACCACTGTGAGTTGCCAGGTTGACAGTGCAAATTGCTGGAGGCAGTGCTAATTGCAGAAAGAGGAAGCTATGGGAAATCTTCAGGTGATTTGATTAGCAGAAATGGAGATTTATTTTTGCCGGAGCTTTGCCAATGTCAAGCAAGCAGTTGTAATTTCTCAATAACAGTTTTTGCTGAGTGATATAAACCCTCACAGCTGAAAACTGGCTTTCCCCACATTGGGGTTTTTCTAGGGATGTTTGTCCAAAAATATTTTTATCAATTGTGTGATTGGTTTCTCGTATATTTCACTGTAATTTATTTTGTGAATGGTGCTATTCATGTTATTATTCATTACTTCCAGCAACAGGATTAATTTTTAATTTTTTTGTGAACAAGTAATAGGAAATAATTAACTGGGTTAATAGCACTTTCTGGGTATCATAAATTTCACAACAACCAAGTGAATGATTTAAGGCTTCAGCATATCTATTTGAACTTTGAAGTCACAATGTAGGAAAAGATTAATTTATGTGAATCCCAAAACCTGGTTAGAGTATGGCTGGGAAGAGAACTTATGGCTGCCAGTTTTGCTAATGTCCACCATATTTTTCTTTAGTTATCTTGCCCGGTTAAAACTTAAGATTCTAAGGAAGATTGTTAATTGGGATAAGCTAAGTTACCAGGATTCGGATTTGGATCGGGATCTGGATTTAGATATGGATATGGATCCGTCAGATTTTTTAAAAGCCAGGATCCGGATATGGTGGGGAAACGACATGTATATAGTAATAAATATTTTCCATAGTATGGAAAAGGCTACAATATTCATGGTTTCTGTTCTAACCTCTGTTGATACAATCTGAAGATCTCAGCATGCAGCTACATTATTGTGTAGGCAAAATTGGGCATCTAAAAATAAGTTAATAACTTGTATGTGGTATGTAATAGGGGCGACTTCCACCCTCGCAAGATACTTTTAGCTCTTGAGCCATTAATATGTTTCCTTACTTTCAAAGAAGATAAACATTAGCAATTATAATTTATAAAAATACAAAATTTTAAATATATAATTATATTTTGTGATATTTAATAATAAATATATATTTTCAATATATGATATCATAAACTAATATATTTAATCTAATATATATATATATATATATATATATATAAATTCTAATATTTCTATTTATAGTGCAATATATAAATTATAATATAAATATAGAACTTAATTTTAAATTATAATTTTTTTAAAGTCTAAGTTTGAATCTTATATATATAATTTTAATTTAGAAATTAAAACATAAATATAAAACTTAACTTTAAAATACCAAATTTTAAAATTTAATTAATATATATGAGCTTACAATATTATAAATTTAAATTTGTATAATATATCTGTATTATTACTATTATATGTTATAAATTACATAATTATTAATGTTAATAAGTTATAAGTTGAGTTCATTAATATATGAGCTTACGATATTATAAATTTAAATTTTTATAGTATTATCTGTATTATTATTATTACATGTTATAAATTATATAGTTATTAATATTAATAAGTTGTTAGTTGAGCTCTGACATCTGAACGTGAATAATCTATAGAACATTAATAAATTTTCCATTGTCCCCAAATGTCCCCACGTTCCAACGAATGGTCAGCCCTTGGTTTCCGATACCATAGTATTTCTAACATTACTGATATGTTCCATTGGTGACGAGATGACCCTGCGAGCATGCCCGCCATGGTGGCTACAAGCAATCCACCGAATGCATTTTACTAGCCAGGTATTAACTTTTAAGCTAAGTATTATTTGGGAAATAACCTCTTCCATGAGCAAATGAACCCGAAGCTAGGTATTTATTCAACGAATATTAACAATGTGTTAATTCAACAAATATTAATAGAGTATTAATTCAGCAAATATGAACTTCTCCCGTGACCAAAGGGGCCCAAAGTTAGGAATTAATTCAGCGAATATTAACAGAAAATTAATTCAGTGAATATAGGTATTTTTGTATTGTAAAAATCCCAAATTGCAGGAACCGTAGTTTGAATTTCGGGGTGCACATTATGGTGAAGAAAACATTTTCATATGGGTCCCTAGGCGGATCCAAGCGAATCCGGATCCAGATCTGGATCAGATCCAGGGATCCGCGAATCCATCCCCCAAGGCTGACGGATCCGGTAACATAGGGGATCAGTGGTAAATATACTGATGTAGATCTTAGTTGATAAAGGTATTAGCTCCATCTGATTGGCATGTTAATATAGTTGTAACCTATGTCACAGGGTTCGCCGAATTTAAAGCTTGAGGTTCGAAATTCGATGAACCTAAAAAAAAATTTCAAATTCGTTCAGGTTCTGCGGACCTCATAGCCAAACCTCAAATTCGAACTAAACGAATTCGAACCTGAACGGACCTGAACCTAAAGCCAAACTAGAAGCCGAACCTGAAGCCGAACTTGAAATTGAATTGTATAATTTTTTATGGAAGTTAGGGTTCGCGCGGTTTTTTCAGTGGTTTTTAAGATTTATGAAAAAACTGTGGGCGGTTTTGTGTTTTTTCGCTTCCCGCCAATTATTTCCCGCAGTGCCCACTACAACTACATTGGCTTTATTTACCTAGGACACATTGGCTTTATATTACTCTGGAGGCTGGACCCAGGACAAATATGGTGTTATGGACAAGCATGTGTCCTGGGTCCAACCTCCAGAGTAATATAACCAACATAAAACAAATTGCAGTCTGCAGAAGTGTTGGCGTCTATGTTTTCCCACCAATAAGTTAATACACATAATTTTCTTTATGGCATTTATAATATGACACTATTTAAAATATTTATTTATAGAAAAAACCGATTATAGTTGTAGGCTGCAGCTGCTCCATTTGGTATTTGTTATTTTTAAATGATGTTTTTAAAAGCTAATTTAATATTCAAATCTGGCATTTGGCATTAGTTATTTCTAAATGATACCTGTAAAAACTATTTTAATATTTAAATCATTTAGCATTTGTTATTTTCAAATCATTCTTTTCAAAACTATTTTAATATTCAAATATTGTATTTGGCATTCATGACTCAATATTATATTTATGTTTGTTTAGCTGCTATATTAAAAATTAAAATAAATATTTATGTTTGCTTAGCTGCTATAATATTTATATTTGCTTAGTATTATATTTATTGCTAATATACAAGGGATGGAATTTCACTATAAAATATTTAATATTGAAGAAATATCAATAAGATAAAAATGATTATTTATTGTAAAAAATAAAATTGAAAAATATAATCTCTAACTTAATTATTAAAAATTAGAAATGTAAACTTGAATACAGTTTATAAATTATAAATTTACTTTTAAAAATCAACATCTAAACTATTTTTTTTTAATTTATTAAAAATATAATACCTCTATTGTAATCTGTATGTTTAAATTTTGATTATGTTTTAATTATATGAGTTTTTAGAGAACACAAGTATTTGACATTATAGTCATTCTTTTAAATTTTGGAAATTGTAAATTATGCATCCCTTTTTGTATTTGCAAATTGCAAACTACTATGGTGTATGTTTACATTTAACTAATGTCATTGATAATTAGATGCTATAGTATGATTAAGTTATTCATGTATGCTTACCAATCAAAATTCTTACTCATATAGCTTTATTGATTGATTTCAATTTTTTTATTATTTTATGTCATATATATGTACATATATGTTGAAAAATATGTATAGTCGAACCTAATGTCGAACCTCATACGAACCTCATCGGAAAATTCGAATTTGAATCGAACCTAATCGTTGCGGAACTCGAATTCGAACCCGAACCGTGTGACATAGGTTGTGACTTAAAGGAGAATGGAACACAGACGTGTATAGTGAAAGAAACACAGCTTTGTAGTGACAATTATTTCATGTTTTTAAGGATGGCCAATATACAGGTCTATTGAACACACGAGTGCAGTTGAAATTTACAGCTGGGTGATTGGGACGCCTAAACTGTGATGACAGTCTGACAAGAGTTTGACTTAAATATTTTAATCAAGATTCAAGACAATGATTATTTCTGATGCTTGTTTACAGACAGCTACAATTCACGTTTCAAATCTGTAAAAAATGAAAAAACTTTTTGTTGTAGATCAATGATAACAACATTTGCCCATACAAATTTTGCTGTTTCAGGGGTATTTGAGGCAATAGTTTTCTTATTTGTTATGGGAACTTGTATGCCTTGTGCATTTATATTAATAAGTTAAAACATGCACCATCTTTCATCCAAGCGGGCATTCTGTTTTATTTTTCCTCTACATTTGTGCAAAAGTATATGGCTTCGGTAAATGGTAAATTTTAGCTGATCACTGTCACTTTGACCAATTTAGAAGGTGTAGGTGTTTCGTAACTATAGTTCTTTTGGTTAATGCTATACAAGTGCATTATGATACAGGTAAAATGTTCCTTATATTTCTCTTCACTGTTAATTGCAGCTTAAGCGCACATTTCCAAAGAAGCGAATTCCCCCAGCTCCACCAAAGCATTCATTTTTGAGAATTAACTCCAGCCAGTCACTCCTTCAAGAGGTGAGCTAGATTATTCTCTCAGTTATATCTTTTATCTCTGTTGAGTCATAGATGCTGCATCATTTTCTATAGGTTCCATATTACTTCGTGGTATTTTTTTTATACCCTTTCTTTATAAAAGAAAAATGGTTCTAGTAATGTGGCATGTTAAAAAATGTAATTTGAGCAATTGAAAATTTAACAAATTCATTGTCTTCGCAAGGGACCTTCTACAATGCTTTAAGAGAGGCTTGGTATGTTATGAGGGGCTCCTGCAAAACCTGGGATATCCAAGGACTTATACTAATTCTTTTTCCATGAAATTATGGTCCTTGTATGAGTTTGCTGTCCTGAAGTATCAGGAAACAACCCTCTTATATCTTCAGGGATTTCAAGGCTCTTGACACTTGAATTTTGGGCTGCTTTGTTCACCCCGCTTCTGTTCAGCAAGTAGAGAAACAAGCCTTTGAGACCTTGTGGAGTATCTCCTAGATGTATTTTGAATTTTCTTCTTGTGGAGTTGCCAGACGAGTTCTTAAGATGAGACTTTGGTTTTTGACTCATCAAGTGTCATGAAGCATATTCTTCTTAATTAGGGAAGTGGAATTTATTCCTGGCAATGACACCAAAATGTTATCACCCATGCCCTTAATTTTAGTGATAAAAAGTCTTATGCACAAGTAAGGTCTACTCAATGTCAACATGGCAGCTCTTTAAAATCACTTTTGGTTGGCTCTCCTCCAGCACAAGGGGGGAATCCTTAAGAAACCTTGACCTTATGTTATGACAAGCACAAAGAATGGCAATTTCTGTTCTTATGCTTGAATAAATTTCAGATTTGTTAACAACAATAGAAAAGTTGATTTTATAATTTTTTAGAGGTGGTTGAAAGGAATATCAGTCCCTAGAATGTTTTTGGGCATATGGAGTCTATAACGCAGCAACTACAAGCTTCTTTTTAATGAGATTAGGAACGAATGCAGCTGCAACTAACAACCTACTGCAGTCCTATCTTGCTGTTCACTAATACAGAAAATTCTTATGAAAAACTCAAATTAAGGAGAAATTCTAAACATGCACGAGGGTGTGTTTATTGATAGATATACAAATTTGCATTCAGCTTGAATGAAGAATGGATTTACAATATTAATAAAATAATCTTATCTTATCTAGCAACAAACACATGCATAAAAAGGGGATAAAGTTAAATCACAGTTCAGCTCTTTTAAATAATGGAGCAATGTTGCCTGGGGTTCAGCATTTTATAACACATTTGATGCTAGTATTTTCCAGCATTAATCTTCAGCAAATTGAGTCCAAACACATATGCCTCAAGTTTCTATTAACCTTCAATAAATTCCAAACATTGGTCTGTAGTGTTCTCACAAACTTTCAACAACCCAAAACAATAGGAGGAGCTTCTCGTACATAGAGAACAAGTTCAAAACATCCTCAAATTAAACAATAATATCTAAATGTGAGATCCTAGATCTCTCCTTGGATACCATAAACTAATACTATTCTCTAACCAATTCTTAGTAGACAAGTTAACCCATATGAACTAGGGCACTCAACAACCAAGGTGGAGACCTCATGAAAGTCATTAGAATAGTCACTAGAAAGACGATTCACCATTGAAATGTATGCAAGATGAGTAGTGCACCACCAAGAAGCTAATAAACATTATAAGTAACCCTTGGATAAGGGGAATGCATATTCTCAGTCCAGGCACTGAATAACATCAACCACATGATAGTACAATCTCCAAGCTAGACAATAGTGCTGATTATAAATGTGTGACAAATGTGCAATCAAATGACTATCACTAGAATGCTTCAACACCTGCTTAGGTGGTTAATAGATAAATTGTCACATGGGAACTTGGGAAGAAATTTTATGAAAGTGTGCATAAATAGGGTGCCCCTCATCTGTCAAATGCTCCATCAATATCATCCTTCAAGCCTTTAACATATGTGATGAGAATCACAAGCATGACTTCAGTGTGATGACAACCTATTCTAGATACTAGCTTCAAAATAGTTAAGAGGAAGGATACTTTTAGCTAGGCATATTACTAAAATTCTCACACATCCCAGATATGAGCTTGTGGAATACTTCCAAGCTACACATTTCAACAAAGTGCCCAAGAGAAAATCCAGTCACAAGAGAAAAAATGCCAAATATAGGCGCCTATAGGGTTACCACACTTTTATAATAGATCAAGAAGATGAAATGATGCAAATGGGAACTTGAGTTGTGCATCTCAAGTGAGGTGTCCTCTAAAGAGGAGTTATAGGCCCGCATAGCTAGGACACTCACCCCAAGAAGGTTATTGACTGTATATATGAAGTCTAACTAAATTGGCCTTGGCTACAAACCTAGTATACATTGATTGAAATAAAATATGGCCAAACTACACCATTAATTCCATTGGGTTGTTGAGGATGAATGAGGGGACCAAGAGGTACATTCCCCATCTGAGCCATCAATCACCATGAAAGGGTATGCATGGGTGGGTGATATCCTCCGGGGTTTGGCTGGGGATGAGGAGTCTGGCTGCATGATTCTGGGGGGTATGAAATCAAGTTGAGGTCATTTGATTTAAATGAAGGGTATAATGTTTGTAATATATTAGTGCCTAGATTTTCTTCATGAGTATGGAGATTATTGATGTGTACCCCAAGTATGTCTTGCTTGCCTTACCTCGTCTTTTACAAAATTCCATCATAAATCCACATCCTTAAAATGGGCACCCTTGGTCACTCATACAATTTATTATATTCATCAAATATTCCTTTTGAGGCACACATTATATTTGGTAGTTTGTGGATGTTCATCAAACAAACTTAAGAGATGCTGGAGGTTTTTTGGTGCAGGATTTCCTTGGTGCACAAATAATTTTGTCCTTGATTTACACATTTGGAGCACTACTTATCATAGCTTATTCACATCAACAAAACTACTTTCAAATAATTTTATTTCATCGCTGTCAGAGCCAGTCGGATCTTCCAGTTCATGGGTAACTATACTTTTCAGCTATTCGAGAAACGATGTGAGAATTTCTCTGTGAAGCTACTTCTTCAGAAAACTATTTCTAATTATTCCAGGGAAGGTGGGGGAGATTTTCCATGAAATTATTTCCTCAGAAAAAAGTACTCTTTTCAGCTATTATTTTCTTTGAACTGTAAGCTTTATTACTAACCGCCATGCAAATTATTCTCTGAATAATTGGGATCGCTTTATAAGGTCAGTGATGGTATATAAACTGTCAAGCAAGATCTGTGATAGTAATTTTCTTTATTTGGTTTTGGGCATCTGCTGCAGATCATAAGAGATCCTCTGCGTTAACTTTTATCAAATACTTGTTTGAATATCACTCAATGAATATGAATCTTGAGAACTACTTTATTGATGTCTATAGATGCTGAGAATTGCTGTATTTAAAGCTTTGAAAAGTATAGCTATCTTTTTTCTTTAAACTTCACCAGGTCTGTATTTGCTGCAGACGTGCTGACAGTTTATTTACTATGATGAATTTTAGAAGAGTGATCCTCTTTGTGCCTGAAACATAAATAAAGATAACTACATTGGATTGTGGAAATTAACGTCTGATTCGTTACTACACTTGGGCTATATTTACATGAAAGTTTCGTACTGTGCATTAATTTTTATATGACATATTTTGCATGTCATGAAGCTGATAATTTATAATACAAAGTCAGGAACATCTGATTACAGTTGGCTGAAATCACTGCAGAGGCGGCGTGCATTAGAAGAATGGATGTGGAAGGTTTTTTCAGATGTTGACATATCACGAAGTGCCCCAGTAGCGTCCTTCATTGAATTAGAGGCTGCTGCAAGATCAGGTACATTTTGATTTTCTTCTCTACACAATGTACTTGTGACTTGTTTTAAAGACAAATAGGTGCATTGCCCTTTGATCAATTCATTGAAAGTGAAAAACCACGAAACCTCAACTCTGCATTAATATAATTTCTTCAAAGTAGCTAAAATCTCACAAAGTTGAGACAATGGTGGAAATATTTCTCTGCTTTATTTCGAAAAATCGACACAAAATGAGGCCTTTAATACTTACGAGATAGAATGGTTGTCGAATAAAATTTTCCTATTTTGTTTGAACTTTTTTTTTTTTCTGTTCTGTTTTTAAATTTTCAGAATTCTGTTGAACAAAAGTGATTCTGCTGCCATATACCAGAGTCTTGATACCTGAAGCTTGACACCTGAATCCTCAGTAATTATGAACTCGAAAGAAGTTTGTAAAGGTCCAACTTCTTTATCAACAAAAACATCTCGGCTAAAGCTCACCTCATCAATGTCAGTATCAACCAACTTGTAAGCCTTATGAGTGTCGTTGTACCTTGTAATCATCAACTTCTTTCGCTGTGCCTCTAACTTGGTTCTTTTCTCAGCTGGAATCCAAGTGTAGCAGTAGAACCCAAGACTTTAAGATGACGTACTCTTGGATCTCTTCTAGACCATGCTTTCTTTGGGGTTTTCTGCTTGACTGCCATCGTGGGAGATCTATTTAATAGGTGTCAAGTATATTCCTGTGAACACTTTCATGGCCCTGTTACCTACCAAAATCTGTAAACCCCATAGGAGAAAACTTTTCTCCTTCATTTGACAGCCAACCGGATAGCCTACCAGCCAACGTCCCTTGACAACCATTATTTGACGATGATATGCCATGTGCCTCTTCCATTTGCATCAACCATATACCTTCACCCATCTGACATTACCATTTGGATGAAGATGGGCTACTATTCAAAAGGTACTTAGATCATTTTGCAATTGGTCGCTTATACTTGTTTGTTTTGAGCATTTAGTATGGATGAAGGGGTGATCTGGAAGATTGACCAATATTGAGTTCTCTCACCTTATTAAGGGGGTTAATCTTTAGCCCTAGTCTAGTGGGACCTTCCTTAAGGCCTTGAGGTCATAGGAGAGGCACTACTTGGAGAACCCGGATTGAGATAGCATGTTCATTATCCGACATTATCCCCTATACCATATTTGACAATTTCTATCACACATGACAAGACTGATATGGAATATCCATCCTTTGGGTTTAACTTGTCATTGGTTCTTTGGGATTTGGCACCCATATGTCCACACACCTTGGGTAGGGTCGGGAAACTATTGCCTTGGAGGTTGATGCAGATAAAAGAATGTAAAAGCATATCATGGAAACAACAAAAGAAAAAGAAAACCAAAATGTAAAAGATGGCCAGGGATATAAGTTAGCACGTGGACAACAGCCAAGCATGAGCTCTACCCTCCTCATTAGCCATCACCTGATTCTTGAGCAGTGATGCTCTTTTATATCAAAAGAAACCCTTGTGTGTCCCAACTAGGATGAGTGATAAACTGTCTAATCTGAAGGGGTAATATAAATGCTACATGATAAAGAGCAAGCTCTTACCTTTGAGCTATATGCGATAATACAAAGCATTATGAAGAAGTAAAAGGTGCACAAGAGGGGTGGAAAAAGCAGGTCGAGCGGGGTAACTCATTCCTCTACGATTGTGCCTTTCTTCACATTCATATGTTCGGGATGTGGACACTGCATCAATGAGTCCCCTTGACCATGGCACTTGGCCATGAAGCCTTTTCCCCTCCATTATCATAAATTTACGGTAACGGCTATTGATGTTAGTTTCTATAGCATCGGATGTGTTCTAGTCATGAAATTTGGTGGAGATGCTAGAATACATGAGATCTCCAAAACCCAAAAATCGTTTTTAGAAATTCCACTTAGAGATGGTTTAATTAGATTATTAGTCTATTTTTAAATATTTCCTAAGTTTAAACTTAGGGAATATGGCTAATTAATTAGAATTAATTAAGTCAAGGTGCGAATCATCTAGAAACTCACAAGGATCGACTCCAAGATGATCTTATCCATTGATTAAGTTTTAATCTTGGCCGTTGGTGCTCCAACAATGGATTATAAGAGGAAGTTGATGGACACTTGGAGAAGATACCCCAAAACACCAGAAGTTCGATTTCCTTGGTAGATCGATTTCTAGAGTAGAAGCAGTTAGTTGCTGTTGGAATTTCTAAGTCTAACTGTTAGAAATCCTTCCTGTCTTTTTGATTTATTTCTTCCTACTTGTTATGTTAATTGACAAGTTATTTACCATGTAAACACTGAAAATAAATACAAGTATGGTCTCAACACGTACAGAACATCAACTGAAGGAAAAAACAAGCACACAAGTGACACTGTTATTTTTGGACTAATGTCATCGTAAAATCCCAATGCGAGAAAACTGGTGCAGCTATCTGAGGGTTTTATTATTAAGCAGTTTCAGAATACAATCTGGGTGCTAGAAATGGCTCACTTAACAGAGAATGCCTTCGGTAGTAGTACCTCTCAGTCGGAGACAGATATCAGCCCCACGAAATCTCCCAGTGTCAACCTCGAGGGTCAGCGTCAACCTCTCTAGCCCAGCGTCTGCCCAGTGTCAGCCTATCTGGCCTAATGTCAGCCTCTAGTGCATTCACTGTCCCTCTGCTGCAACGCTGATCACTCCTTCTATTTCCTCAGCAAGCCTTGCCCTAGAAAATCGAATTCTTGATCAACTCGGTGTGTTTTCCAGGTGACCCTCAAGCCTCCTCTTATACTTTTCTCGTTGAAATTTCAATGGCCGAGATTAAGTCCCTAATCAATGACTAAGATTAGATCTGGCTTGATCCATGACTTTTGGACCATTCTAACTCAGTTTTATATTAATTCACATTAATATTTTATTTTCCCTAAGTTTAGACTTAGGGACTCCATTAAAAATATTAATTATTTTAATATCTCCCAAACTGGTTAGATTCTGCCCAAACCATTTCTAGGTATTGGAGATCTCATGTGCTTTAGCCTCTCCACCAATTTTCGTGGCTAGAGCACATCCGATGCTACCCCAAATCAACACTCCCTCTTAGCGAGGATTGTGCTCTAGTAATACTCCTCACTGAGCATCAGTCCTTGTGCTGATGCTAAGTCTCTCTGCCCAACATCCTCTGCACTTCTGCATCCTGTACTGCTACCCATGGCCCTGCCACTGCTACTGCTGCATCTGTACGACAACTCCCTCTGCATCCATGCTGCTGCCCATGGCCCTGCCACTGCCACTGTTGCATCTGCACTGCAACCCCTCTCATCATGTTGCATCATGCTGCCCATAGCACTACCACATGGTAACTGTTGCACTACAACTCAGTGACTGAGAAGTAAGTAACTGATCTCCCAACTCTAACATCTCCGTCAGGCTAGAAACGCTGCCGATGCTGAAGCTCTCTGTCACTGACAAGTGCTCCCTCTCTGACCTCTGCATTGCTGCAACAACTCTGTGCATCTCGCATTGCTGCCTCACGCTGTCCTCAGACTCCTGCACTGTAGCTCCCTCTGTTGCTCCATCCACATCCGCCAGTCCTGCTACTCCTCTTCGGGGCTCCCATAGCAAGGTATAATTCAAGAGGTTGGGTAGCTCGAGGATCCTGCCCCCCATCGCCTGTAGTCCGTCTGATTACAACTCGATGTCTCCCCACTTCCTCTCAAGTGGCGCATGAACACTCATGGCACAATCATCATCTGTCTCTACTTCTTTCTCTGCCCTTGCTGGCACAACCTTGGCCTCAGAAGCCTCTCCCTTGCTTTTCTTCCTCGGACATTGGCTCGCATAGTGACCCAGTTCCCCACAGTGGAAACATTTGACCTTGGAGAGGTCCTTCTTTCGTTTCTCCTGCTTTCCCTCAGATGCTAGGGCAACATCCTCCTCTTCCTCCTTCTTGATTCTGACCCCCTTGCCACTGCTTCCCGCCTTGGTTAGCCTTTTGATCTCTTCTTGACGAAGAGCCGCCCACAGTTCCTCCCATTGCGGAAGGGTCGACTTGCTTAGTATGCTTTGGACAAATACCTCCCAATCCTCTGAGACTGCGTTCAATGCGGTCCTCACCAACATCTCCTCATCTGGCGTGGCCCCTATGGAAGTCCACTGATCCCGAATCTTGTTCAATCGATTGAGGAAGGTGTCTATCTGTTCTCCCTTTTGCATCTAGTATGACCGCAACTGATTTTCTAGAAGCATCTTCCTCTGCACAAAAGTATGCTGATACAATTTTGTCAAGGCCTCCCACATCGGATTTTTTGTGTCCTTTTCAGCAATATGTGGTACTACATGGTCCTTGACCCTGTCAAGGATGATGCTCTTGGCCCTCGCCATTGCCTTCTCGTACTTTTTGTTCTCAGCCGCGTCAATTGGGATCGCTATCGTGTTCAAGGCGAAGTGCTTGAGACGATTCCTGTCGAGAACGGACAAGATCCTGACTTTCCAGAGTACGAAGTTTGAGGCTTCGTCCAGTCTGTCCTGATCTCTTACCCCATTCATTGCCATTTCGCTTTTCCTCTTTCGACTCTTCCGAGTCTCACTACTTCCCTCCTGGAAGTTCTCGTTTGACTCCCTCTGAGCCTTGATTTCTCTCCTGAAAACCTCTCTGCCAATGTCGAGATGCCCCCACTTCGATCATTAGTGCAGCTGCACCATTGATCCAGATTTCTTGGCTAGAAATCATTGGCAACAACTCCCTCCTCCTTGGTCTTGCACTATTAGGTATTATTCAGACTACAATACCTCACCAGCTTCACTCCGCAACTTACCCACAACCTCCTATGTCTCAACAAATTGAAGGTTAGAGCCTTTAGGCTCTGCGCAATCCCGACACCAACAAAATCCGCACCTCCTGGCCACGGGTGTCAATCCTTCCTAACTGAGAAAGGTGACTAGGCACTCCGTAGGTTAGGTCTGCTCCTCTTTGCCACTGCGCTGATCCTCTTCCCGGCTTGAACTGATGACGTAGGCACTGCATCACCCCCTTGCTTGCTGCTTTTCAGCTATGAACAACTTTTGTCACTTGGGACAACTGTTTCTGCTGCTGCTGCTCTACTCGACTGATGCCCTCAGTTATCTTGTGATCTGCAACCACGCTCTGATACCATATTGGAATTTCTAAGTTGAATTGTTAGAAATCCTTCCTATAATTTTTGATTTATTTCTTCCTACTTGTTCTGTTAATTAACAAGTTATTTACCATGTAAATACTGAAAATAAATACAAGTATAGTCTCAACACGTACAGATCATCGACTGAAGGAAAAAACAAGCACACAAGGGACACTGTTATTTTTGGACTAATGTCACTAGAAAAACCTAATGCGGGAAAACCGGTGCAGCTATCGAGGGTTTTATTATTAAGCAGTTTCAGAATACAATCTGGGTGACAGAAATGGCTCACCCAACAGAGAATGCCCTCGACAGTAGTACCTCTTAGCCGGAGACAGATATCAGCCACAATCTGCCACACAAAATTTCCCAGTGTCAACCTCTAGGGTTTGCGTCATCCTCTTTGGCCCAGCGTATGCCCAACGTTAGCCTCTCTGGGCTATGCGTGAGCTTTTGGAGCCTATGTGTCTCCCACGCTGGCCCTCCTTAGGCTCTGTGCAACTCCTCGCTGCCTTTGCGTGGCCTCTGGCTGTTTCTGCGTGGCCTCTAGCTGGCTCTGCGTCAACCCTCTCTCGGCTTCTGTGTTGATGCTCCCAGTACTATCTCTGCCTCTCTTCTACTGCATTCACTGCCCCCCAGTTGCAACTCTGATCACTCCTATTTCTTCAGCAAGCCCTGCGTCAGAAAATCGAATTCTTGATCAACTCGGTGTGTTCTCCAAGTGACCCTCAAGCCTCCTCTTATACTTTTCTTGTTGACATTTCAACGACCGAGATTAAGTCCCTAATCAACGACTAAGATTAGATCTAGCTTGATCCATGACTTTTGGACCATTCTAACTCAATTTTATATTAATTCACGTTAATATTTTATTTTTCCTAAGTTTAGACTTAGGGACTCCATTAAAAATATTAATTATTTTAATATCTCCCAAACTGGTTAGATTCTGCCCAAACCATTTTTGGGTATTGGAGATCTCATGTGCTTTAGCCTCTCCACCAATTTTCGTGGCTAGAGCACATCCGATGCTACCCCAAATCAACACTCCCTCTTAGCGAGGACTGTGCTCTAGTAATACTCCTCACTGAGCATCACCCTGATCATCTGGCATCGGTCCTTGTGCGGATGCTAAGCCTCCCTACCCAACATCCTCTGCATTGTTGCATCTTGTATTGCTACCCATGGCCCTGCCATTGCTGCATCTGTACGACAACTCCCTCTGCATCCGTGCTACTGCGCATGGCCTTGCCACTGCCACTGCTGCATCTGCATTGCAACTCCTCTCATGATGCTGCATCGTGTTGCCCATAACACTACCACTGCTAACTACTGCACTGCAACTCAGTTACTGTGAAGTAAGTAACTGATCTCCCAACTTTGACATCTCCGTCAGGCTAGAAACACTCCCGATGCTGAAGCTCCCTCTGTCATTGACAAGTGCTCCCTCTCTGACCTTAGTGTTGCTGCAACAACTCTGTGCATCTCGCACTGCTGCCTCACGTTGTCCTGGGACTCCTGCACTATAGCTCCCTTTGTCGCTCCATCCACATCTGTCTCTACCGACATCCGCCAGTCCTGCTACTCCTCTTCGAGGCTCCCGTAACAAGGTATAATCCAAGAGGTTGGGTACCTCGAGGATCTTGCCTCTCATCGCCTGTAGTCCGTCTGACCACAGCTCAATGTCTCCCCACTTCCTCTCAAGTGGTGTATGAGCACTCATGGCACAGTCATCATCTGTCTCTACTTCTTTCTCCGTCCTTGCTGGCGTAGCCTTGGTCTCAGAAGCCTCTCCCTTGGTCTTCTTCCTCAAACACTGGTTCGCATAGTGACCCAGTTCCCCATAGTGGAAGCATTTGACCTTGGAGAGGTCCTTCTTCTTCCGTTTCTCCCGCTTTCCCTTAGATGCTAGGGCAACATCCTCCTCTTCCTCCTTGATTTTGACTCCCTTGCCGCTGCTTCTCGCCTTGGTTAGCCTTTTGATCTCTTTTTGACGAAGAGCTGCCCATAGTTCCTTCCAATCTGGAAGGGTCAACTTGCCCAGTATGCTCTGGACAAATACCTCCCAATCCTCTGAGACTACATTCAATGCGGTCCTCACCAACATCTCCTCATCCGGTGTGGCCCCTACGGAAGTCAGCTGATCCCGAATCTCCTTTAATCGACTGAGGAAGGTGTCTATTTGTTCTCCCTTTTGCATTTGGTATGACCACAACTGATTTTCTAGTAGCATCTTCCTTTGCACGAAAGTATGCTGATACAATTTTGTCAGGGCCTCCCACATTGCATTTGCCGTGTCCTTTTCGATAATATGTGGTACTACATGGTCCTTGACCCCGTCAAGGATGATGCTCTTGGCCCTCGCCATTGCCTCGTACTTTTTGTTCTCAGGTGGGTCAACTGGGATCGCTATCGTGTTCAAGGCGAAGTGCTTGAGACGATTCCTGTCTAGAATGGACAAGATCATGCCTTTCTAGACTACAAAGTTTGAGGCTTCGTCCAGTTTGTTCTGATTTCTTACCCCATTCACTGCCATTTCGCTGCTCCTCTTTCGACTCTTTCGAGTCTCATTACTTCCCTCCTGAAAGTTCTCGGTATGACTCCCTCTGAGCCTCGATTTCCCTCTTGGAAACCCCTCTGCCAATGTCGAGATGCCCCCACTTTGATCATTAGTGAAACTGCACCACTAATCTAGATTTCTTGGCTAGAAATCATCAGCAACAACTCCCTCCTCCTTGGTCTTGCCCTGTTAGGTATTGTTCTGACTACAGTACCCCACCGGCTTCACTCCGCAACTTACCCACAACCTCCTATGCCCCAACAAACTAAAGGTTAGAGCCTCTAGGCTCTGCGCAATCGCGACACCAACAAAATCCACACCTCCTGGCCACGGGCGACAATCCTTCCTGACTGAGAAAGGTGATCGGGCACTGCGTAGGTCAAGTCTGCGCCTCTCTGTCACTGCACTGATCCACTTTCCGATTGTGGTGTGGAAGAGAAAAACACACACAACAGTGGGAAAATTTCTATCAGGGGATCTCGAGTTTAGAGATCTAATTTTTCCAGTTGCAGATTGGCAGTGGTTGTGAGTAGATCTTCTCACTCCAAAAGGGAGTGCGAGTAGCAGATCGAGCAGACGAGCAAGGAAGAGAGGGTGATTTTGGGTTTATTTTCTCCAGTTTAGAGTTTCTATATTTTTACAGCTTTGGAGGGATGACCGTATGATATATCCAAAAGAGGCTGTGCGAGTTAGCTAGAATGCAGATCTAGGCAGTATATCAACTTCCAGTTGCCAGAGACAGGTGCCGGAGGAAGTGTTAGTTGCAAAGAAAGGAAGTGTCCCAACCAAGGACTAGGCTCGATAGGAGATAGTGGGGCACCAGATCTAGGAGGAGGAGGAGTATGAAACTCCAGCGTGCCAGATGGGCGGGGTCCATTGAGGAGTCCACCTCATGGATCATTACCTGGCTATGGGGGCCCACAGTATTTAGTAGTAGGTTGGATCAATGTCAGAAGATGCAGTCAAATGCCAGAGTGACACTTGCAAACTAGTTGCAGTCAGATGCTGGGAAGCGCAATGTAGAGTGGCACAATGCAAAGTCAACAACAACACAAATTCTTCAGACAATGCAAAGGCTAGTAGCAATCAGGGCTTAGGAGACAAATGCATCATACTGAACAAAGTTGATTCAATAATTTACTATTTTGGATGTTTCTCAGGTGCAGATGTTGCAGTTGCAACAACAACAGATGAGAGGGTTGCCGTGCAAATGCAGTGTTGGCAGTAGTACAACAGGGTCAACAACAACACATAGGCAACATCAGAGATGTGCAGTGGTCGGTGGGCAGTGGCAAGGAGTCACAGTGGCCAGACATCAACAACGTGACAAGAGGTGATACAGAGACAAGGTATTGTGGCAGAATGTATAACACTAGAGAGAACACAGTCCTCGCTAAGAGGGAGTGTTAGTTTCTGTAGCATTGAATGTGTTCTATCCACAAAATTTGTTGGAGAGGCTAGAATACAACGGATCTCCAAAACCCAGAAAGCATTTTTGGAAATTCCACTTAGAAATGGCTTAATTAGATTATTAGTCGGTTTTTAAATATTTCCTAAGTCTAAACTTAGGGAATATGGCTAATTAATAAAAAATAATTAAGTCAAGGTGCAAATCATCTAGAAACTCACACAGATCGAATCCAACATGATCCTAGCCATTTATTAAGTTTTAATCTTGGCCGTTGGTGCTCCAATAGTGGATTATAAGAGGAAGTCGATGGGCACTTGGAGAAGATACTCTAGAACACCAGAAGTTCGATTTCCTTAGTAGATCGATTTCCAGAGTAGCAGCGGTCATTTGCCGGAGAGCTTGAGATCGAAGCAGTGAGTGAGGGGCAAGGACAATGAGTCTAGAGGAGATTTTCCAGATTCAGAGAGTTAGTAGCAAGAGGGTCGAGTTATTCCCAATGAGGCAGCGCAAAAGACTGCGTAGTTAGCTTCAAAGGACAATTCGATTTAGCTGAGGAAAAAATTGTTCTCAGTTCCAAAGGTTGGGTAGAAGGTTTAGAGTGTCGGAAAGGCGATTTCCTCAGTAGAGATAGGCATAATGACTTCATTAGAGGCAGTGCCAAGGTTGCTCATGGAAGAAGGGTAATTCCCTTAAAATAATTTTGCCCAAATTTACTTGTTTTTGGATTGCTAGTCAGACATCCATAGATTGTACTCAGATTTTCACACTGCATAATAATAAAAACCCTTACTGCTGGCGTTGAGTTTTCCAAGTTGGGTTTTTCCGGGGACAATTGTTCAAAAATAACGATGTCAATTTATATGTGTGTGCTAGTATTTTCTCAGATTGCAGCGCTATTATTTCCGTAGTTTTTATTTGTGAAAATCACAGTGGCGAACCGTTCAACAGATGTATGGCAGGTAGGGCAGGCTCCTTACCCATTAAGAAAAGGAAGAATGACGACAACTGGTAGCTTGGTTGGTATCAGTGTCCTGCGATGCCCGGAATAAGACCAGACAGAGGAGTGGGTGGGTTAACGGGCCGAAGAGAAACTAATTTGGTATTTGCCATAGCAAACTGCAAATAAATTGTTAAATAAAATTAACAATTAGGAAAATAATTTCGAGTTGTTTTGATAGATGAAATTTCCACAATTGATTGAGGGGTTGACCTCGAAACTGTCACTTCCCCTTGAGGGTTGGAAACACCTAATAGTGTCGACCACTAGCCACCTCTATCAAGGTAGGGAACACCTTTACAAGACTTGGTATCCAATACAGACCTTACTGGCTATCCAATACAGAGAATCTGACTGATAGAGAGATGAGGGAGATATACCTCACACTATCACTGGCGATCCAGTATTGATCCAGTGACTAAATGGCTAGCTCCTAGCTGTGTCTGCGCAGTTTCTATGCAATCATTGCGCCGCTCTACGTCACAGCTAGAGGGGACTACGTCACTCCTTCTCGCTGATCGCTTTGCCTCTGGAACTTATACTTTTTGCCCTCCCGGTCTCACACCTCGACTTTTGACTCTGAAACTTGATTCTCCAACAAATTGTGTATCTCCTCTCTGACTCTGCGTTGCCTCAGTGTCGCCCTACGCTGCCCAGCGTGGCTTTGTGCTGCGTCTTCTGGATCTCTCTCTGCGTCCTCTGCGATGTATCCCCGAATCAGGAAATCTTCCTTCAGAAACTATCCCTACCCCTCACTGTAAGAAATTAGTTCGATCACTTCTCTAGCAACTGCTACGCTGTCCTATTTGAGAAATTCAATCTTTTGATCTCTCTCCATGTGTTTTCGAAATGCCCATCAAACCTCTTTCTTATAATCCTCTAGTTGAGTAATCAACGACCCAGATTAGATTCTAATCAATGGCTTAGATCATTTCGACTTGATCCTTGTCTTCTTTTAGAAGTTTCATCCCCAGTTTAATTAATACCCTTTAATTATTTTAATTTCCTAAGTTTAGACTTAGATACCCTTAAAAATAATTAATTATTTTAATAAAACCTCCTTCGGGTGGAATTTCCTAAAACGATTTCTGGGTATTGTGGAATACATGTGCCTTAGCCTCCCTGCAAAATTTAAGGCTTAGAGCACATCCGATGCTACCAGAAATCAACGCTCCCTCTTAGCAAGGAATGTGCTCTAGTAATGCACCCTGCAGAAGCATCACCCTAATTCTGTAACATCTCCTTCTGCGTTGCTGATGTCTAGCATCACTGCCCACCAACTATTGCGCCATTGTTGCATTTGTGCTGCTGCTAGCCCTGCCACTGCCAACACTGCATCTGCACTGCAACCTTCTCCAACTGTTGTTGCTGCTGCAATAGCAACATAAAAGAATCCAAAATACTGAATAAGTGTTCAACATGATGCATTTGTTGTTGGAGTTCTGATTGCTGCTAGTCTCTGCACTGACCTTATGAAGCCTCTGCATTGTTGCTGACTCTACTCTGTGCTAACTGCACTGCTGCCAACTCTGTTTTGCACTGCTTAGTCTCTGGCGCTCCTAGCCACTGCAATTGTCAGTCCAACTCTCCTATGCACAAACTGACACTGGTCCATCATGCCACTTCTGATATGGACTCCCGTAGCAAAGTATTGATCCAAGAGGTGGACTCCTTAAGGATCTAGCCATTTGCAGCTCTTTTGAACTACAATACTAGATCACCCCACCCTTCCCCTGGAGGTGTCTAGACAATCATGGCAAACTCCTTGATCTTTGCAGCTGTAGCCTGCGGATCATGTTTCTCATCCTTGTCCTTCTTCTTGAGAGGACACTGCGTAGCATAGTGACCAAGTTCACCACACCAAAAACATTTGATCTTTGTGACGTTCTTCTTCCGCTTCTGCTGCTCCTGCTGCCCCTTAGATGCAAGAGTTGCATTCTCCTCCTCCTCCTTGGGCTTCATCCCACTGCTCCTAGTGCTGTCAAGTTTGCACTTAACCAAGTCTCGCTTCATCTCTTCTTGCTGAAGAGTGACCCACATCCCCTCCCATCCGACAGTTTCTCTCTGCCCAGGATACTCTGGACAAATACTTGCCAGTCTTCTGAGACCGATTTAAGGCCATCCTCACCATCTCGGTAGGTTGAGGTGATGATCCCACAACTACCAACAAGTTTCGAATTTCCTGAAGCTTTGCAAGAAACGAATCAATGCGTTCCCCCTTTTGCATTTGCGTGGATCTCATCTTCTGCTCCAAGTACACCTTCCGCTACTCGAAAGATCCCTGATATAATGTGGCCAAGGCATCCCACATCTCCTTGGTAGTCCCTTTGCCAACAATGTCACATACAACATGATCCCTCACTCCATCAAGGATAAATTGTTAAAATTTGGGTACCAGAGGACAAGTGGTTCCCTAAGGCTTTGATCTTTGGTCTAGGGAAAAGTGTCCAAATTTATTTGTACTTTTCTCCTAAAGTGACTTTATAAGTGGTAAAGTCAATTTAATTTAGAAGTGACTTTATAAGTGGTAAAGTTACATTCTAATTTAAAAGTAACTTTATAAGTGGTAAAGTTACATTCTAATTTAAAGGTGACTTTATTAAAGTCAATGAACAATTAGAAAGTGAAAAAGTGACTATGGAAATAAAAGGCTAAGTGGGTGAGTTAAAAAATAGAAAGTGAGAATTAAATGTACATTTATTCTCATTCTTAGATATAATTGAATCTCAACCATTAGATCTTAGGGTAACCCAAGAGGTCATTTAGAGAGTAAAAGGAGAAGAGAAGGGAAAAAGATCATTCATTCTTTCATGAGCATTTGAGAAAAAGAGAAGAGAGAGCAAGGAGAAAATTTCCGAGCAGTGAGGAAGTGAAGGAGAGCAGCAAGAAGACATTTCAACAAATCTGGGCAACAACATTTATTGGCACGCATCCCAAGGCAAAATTGTATAGTAGGAGAAAAGCACAGATATCAAGGAAGAGGGACAACAAAAAAATCGAGGGACAACAAGGGCATGAACTTTGAGGTAGATTTGGGCATGAATTTCGAGGCAGCCGTAGCGTAGTTGGCTGGACGTCTATCCTCAAACTGATCTCTGGTGAAGTTGTTCTACCTCCTACTGACTGAAAAGATGATTCTTCGGCACTTTGGGACTCCTTCTCGACCTCTGGAATTGAAAACCTCTCTCTTTCTCAGCAAATCAATTTGCCTCTAGAGATTATTGCACTGCCCCAGCGTCAGCCTCTCTGTGGCCCTTCTGCTTCTCTGCAAATGCACTTGTTGCATCTGGAATGCCTCCTCCAACCTCATTGTCTATACCCCTCTCTTACTGCTTCGATCTCTTCGACTCTCTCTCCGGCAACTCGCTGTTGCTACTCTGGAAATCAATTTGCCAATGAAATCGAACTCTACAATTGTATTCTCCATCACCACATCGACCTCCTCTTATAATCCACTGTTGGAGCACCAACGACCAAGATTAAAACTTAATCAATGGCTAGGATCATCTTGTAGTCGATCCGTGTGAGTTTTTAAACTATTTTTGCCTTATCTCAATTAATATTGATTAATCAACCATATTCCCTAAGTTTAGACTTAGGAAATATTTAAAAGCTCGGTTAATAATCTAATTGAGACACTTCTAGTCAGAATTTCTAGAAACAATTTCTGGGTTTTGGAGATCTCATGTATTCTAGCCTCTCCACACAATTTTGTGGCTAGAACACATTCAATGCTACAATAACTAACACTCCCTCTTAGTGAGGAATGTGTTTTAGTGTTGCAATTGCTGCCACAACACCCTGTCAACACCCTCAGCAGAGACAACTCAGGGCCAAGGGCCAAGCAGGATTCCGCCCAAACCATCAGACGATTGACCACATCCTTACTCTTCGTGCGGTGATCGAGGAAGCTAGGCATCAATCCTCTAAAGTGTACTGCTACTTTGTAGACTTCCGGAAGGCCTTTGACTCAGTCTCGAGGGAAGATCTTTTCCAGAGGCTAAGAGAGATTGGCATTTCCTCGACTCTCCTAACAACGATCATGCGCCTCTATGAGGTTGTCCTTGGCCGTCTACGCACAGTCGGTGGAATGTCGGATTTCATCCGAAGCACCATTGGAGTCAAGCAAGGATGCCCCCTTTCTCTTACTTTATTTGGGATCTATATCGATGAGCTTGAGTCTTTCCTTCGGGAGCATATCCAGGATACAGATGGGTGTCTACTTCACTAGGTCTTGATTTCCATCCTCCTCTTTGCAGATGATATTGCCCTGATTGCCTCCTCCCAAGAAGGCCTTCAGAGACAGCTGGATGCTCTTGCAGCTTTTTGTGACCGGAGGCATCTAACTGTGAACTTGGGTAAAACCAAAGTGATTATCTTCAATGGAGTCAAGAAAACCTTGGACTTCCACTTCCTATTTAAAGGAGGAGAGATTGAGATTGTCAGCACCTATACATATTTGGGAGTTTAGTTTTCAGGGCCTCGCTTCAGCGTGCGACAAGCTCTTCAGCCTCGGATCAACAAAGGGTATGGCTCCCTAGCCCTTCTGGAGAGGCAGTGTTTCCGACACCATTTCCAGGACATCTCGTCCAAAATGAGCATCATGGACACTTTGATTCGCCCCACAGTGCTTTACGGCTCAGAGATTTGGGGTCCCTCTCTCCTAGAGTTAGATTGGGCTTCAGCGGAGCGGGTCCAGACCCTCCTTTTGTGCTGTTTCATTAGGTGCAAGCAGACAGTTCCTCAACACATCATTCTAGCAGAGTTCGGAGCTCAACCTTTCCGCCTAGAGGTGATATTCAGGGTAGTGTCGCTCCTACACAGGCTCCGAGGCCTGGCAGACATGAGGAAGGGTCGTGATAGATACCCATATTTAGCATATTGCTCCTCGGAGAACATCGCCTGTACGTAGACAGGCCGATCCAAATGTGTGTACACCGGTGTGACAAAGCTTCTGGAGGCTTCAGGAATCCAGATTGACCATCCCCCTCCTTTTCAGTACTCTCTAAATGCTCCAGGCCACTTCCTTCCCAATCAGCAAGAGTTGAATAAAATCATCAAGGAGGATATCTACAGACGATACATTCAGAACACATGGACCAATCCTCCCAATGGGTTGCGTCCAAAAATGGCCTTCTACGCAGAGCATTGCCTGGAGATCAGGGATGGGCTCATCATCAGACCCCAGTACATGTTCCAGCATTGGATGCATGCCCTTAGAATCCCCCTCGGGCAACTCAGAGTTGGGTCTCACAGACTCCGGGTGGAGACAAATCACCACATCGATAGGGCAGATAGAATTTTCCAGCTTTGTCACTTACAGGAGATAGAGACAGAGACACACTTCATCTTCGGATGCCCTGCTTACTACGAGATTCGAGGTTGTTTCCATTGTCTCTTCAGGTCTTCTCAGACTTTGACCAGCTTCCTCAGATATGTTGATCAGAGATGCCTTGCACTTTATCTCCAGGAGGCCTTCAGATTTCGGGCCCATTTTCTTCAGCCCCCCACTAGATTGGACACCACGCAGAAGATCACGGACTTCTTTAGGGCGCTACCATCAGCGCGGGGCACCAAAGGAACCATTGACTGACCCACAGACACTGAGAGCAGATCAGGGCGGTCTCGGGGGGTCGACCCACCAGACTGCACCAGTGCTCCAGGATTGGATCCACCCTTGGGAGGCACCCTAGAACCTCCAAGCGACAGCACAGTATGCCCACAAGACAACAGTGTTTGACAAACTTTTCTCAGTTTTCTTCTCTTGACCTCGGATGTTAGGAGTAGGAACTGGGTAGGAGACTCCTTCCCCCTTTGTTTCAAAGCCGAGAGCTTCTAGCTTCTACATTTACATTTACTTAGATTATAGATGTATTTCTGCTTTTTAAGAAATGTTAAAGGGGACCGTTTGGTCCACCGGCTTGGCATGATGTAGTCATTGTAACTAACAGTCCCGTTGATCTATTATGGTCATTTGTTGGACATTAATAAAATTATCTTATCTTATCTTATCTTATCTACATCATCCCTTGTCACGCTGCTGATGTCTGGCTACTTCTGCCCACCAGCCACTGCGCAACTCTGATATGCGATGCATTTGTGCTACTACTGACCCTGCTGAACCGCTGCCAACAATGCATCTGCACTGCAACTTTGTTGTTGCTGCTACTGCAACATCTGCAACTGAATGACATCCAAAATTGAACCACCTGTCTTTAGTATGATGCATTTGTCACCCGAGTCCTGACTACTACTAGCATCTGCATTGTCACTGAGGAATTTGCGCTACTGCTGAATCTGCACTATGCCAATTGCACTGCTACAAACTCTGCATTGCGCCTCCCAACATGTCACTGCTACTAGTCTCTGCAACTGTCACTTTGGCATCTGATTGCTACTCAATAATGTGGGCCCTTGTAGCCAGATATTGATCCAAGAGGTGGACTCCTTAAGGATCTAGCCCATCAGTAGTGCTTTGGGGCTACATCACCAGGTCACCCCACATCACTCCCTGAGGTATATCGATGAACATAGCTAAGTCTTCCTCCAAGCCTGGATGAAAGCCTATCGATCTTTGTAGAAGCTGCTTGCTGGTCTTGCTTCTCCTCCTTGTCCTTCTTCCTGAGAGGACACTAGGTACTGTAGTGATCAAGCTCACCACATCTGAAGCACTTGATCTTTGACAGGTCCTTCTTCTTCCTCCTCTGCTCTCCTTGTCCTTGAATGGGACCCTTAGATGCAAGGGCCACATTCTCCTCCTCCTTCACCATCTTCTGCCCGCTGTTGTTGCTGCCATTGATGGAGCTCTTTCTATAAAAGAGCTCATCTCAACTCCTCCTGCTGCAAATCAACCCACATCCTATCCCATCCTGGTAGTGTGTCTCTGCACAATATGCTTTGGACAAAAACCTACCACTCCTTAGAGACGCTGTTGAGAGCTAATCATACTAGCTCCATGGGTTGAGGCACTGCCCCAACAATTGAGAGTTGGTCTCAGACCTCCTAAATTTTGGTAAGGAAGGGGTCTATGCCTTCCCCTCTTTGCATCAGGATGCATCTCAACTTCTCCTCGAGGTACATCTTTCACTGCTCGGAAGTACCCTGGTACAACGTGGCAAGATCATCCCACATCTGCTTGGCAGTATCCTTGCCAGCTATATGCGAGACTACATGATCCCGGACCCCATCTAGGATCAATCGTTTTGCCTGTGCCATCTCCTTTCTGTACTCCTTCAGTTGATTTGCATCCGTGGGAATCACCACCCCATTATCATTGTATGCCTTTAGGCCAAATTCATCTAGAAGGAAGGAGATCCTTGCCTTCCAGATGACGTAGTTGGAAGCACCATCCAACCTGTCTTGATCTCTCAGCCCTGCATTGGCCATCTTTGACAATGTCGAAAACTCCCTCTTCCCCTGTGCTTGACTGTTGCTCTGCTACTCGCACCCCCTCCTGGAATGCGTGGCTCTGCTAGCTGCTATTGCTGATCTGCAACTGGAAATTTGAACGTTTGAGACTAGAAGTTCCCTGAGAGAAATTTTCCCTCTAGGTGTGCTCTTCTTCCACTCGACGGAGTTTCTGCTCTAGCGAATTGTTGCATAAATCCTTTGCGTCTAGCTAGAGATCTGCCCAACGAAAAATATTGAGCTGCTCTCTCTGCCTCTAGACTCACTCGATGTGGAGAGATCGAATTTTCCTGCCCCTCACTCAAAAAAATTGAATCTCCTCAAGTAACTCTGCCTTTTGGCAAAGTGACTGCGTTGCCCTTGGGAATTTCTATCTGCTACCCACTTTGAACAATGAAATTCCTTCCTTTTGCTTATGAGCTCTCTGACTGATCAATTGCGCTATGATACCATGTGAAAATTCCAAACAACGAAATCCTATTGCAGAAACTGGAAATTATTAGTCCCTGGAAAAACCCAATGTGGGAAAACTGGTGCCGCAATTGAGGGTTTTATTATTATGCAGCAGTGAGAAAATCTGAGTACAATTGGATGCCAAAATACTAGCAATCCTACAGAGAAAAACACTGACAGAAATCTAGTAAGGAATTTTCCTCACCTCTCAGGCAATCTCCCGACATGGCTTGCCTTCAGAAATACAACACTCTGGCCCTCTGCGTCAGCCTCTGCGCTGCTCTGCGTAGTTGGTTGGATGTCTAGCCTCAGATTGATCTCTAATGAAGTCATTTTGTTTCTTGCTGACTGGAAAGATGCTTCTCTGACACTCTAGGACTCCTTCCCGGCCTCTAGAGTTGAAAATGTGTCTCTTTCTCAGCAAATTGATTTGCCTCTAAAGACTACTACACTGCCCCAACATCAACCTCTCTATGGCTCTTCTGCCTCGTTGCAAATGCACTCGCTGGATCTGGAATGCCTCCTCTAGCCTCACTGTCTTTGTCCCTCTCTCACTGCTTCGATCTCTCAGACTCTTTCTCCGACAACTAACCGCTGCTACTCTGGAAATCAATCTGCCAATGAAATCGAACTCTGCAAGTGTATTCTCCATCACCACATCGACCTCCTCTTATAATCCACTGTTGGAGCACCAACAACCAAGATTAAAACTTAATCAATGGCTAGGATCATCTTGGAGTCGATATGTGTGAGTTTCTAGACTATTCTCGCCTTATCTCATTTAATGCTGATTAATTAACCATATTCCCTAAATTTAGACTTAGGAAATATTTAAAAAATCAATTATTAATCTAATTGAGACACTTCTAGTCGGAATTTCTAGAAACGATTTTTGGGTTTTGGAAATCTCATGTATTCTAGCCTCTTCACAAAATTTCGTGGCTAGAACACATCTGATGCTACAAAACATAACAGTTTGATGATAATAACACCATAATAATCCAGATAAGAAGAAGCAAATTATAAGTACAAGTAGTCAAAGTAAGAAAACATCACAAGCAATTATCAAGTTTAGAGAAATCACACCTAGTCTAACTGTCCTAGATTTCTCAACAAAGCATTTTTTTGTGGATCATATTCACTATATGTATTAAGGCACTGTTGTTGTTGTTGTTACGGTCGCTCATGTTGTTGGGTTTTAATTTTATGTGCAAATTCTTTATTTTTAATGACCTGCAAGAAGGTTTTTTGATTAAATTTTACATGGTTCCAAAATGGAAAATGCTAAGTTTTAGGCTTTAGCATTGAAATTTTGGAAATGAGAGAAATTAAAAAATAACAAGCAATAGAATGAAAGAAAAAAATTCTTACCTCCCAACTATTAAAATTTGTGCTACTGTGCTCAGGCCGACTAAGTATGGAGTTTGAAGTCTCAACTGTGCAACATGCTTACAGGTTTAAACGTTGATGTGGCTTGTGGGTCTTCACTCTTGAGTCTTCGTTGCGATTTTCTTTGTTTCCTTGGGGCTTGTATTAAGTTGATTTTTAGATCAGAGTTGAAACTTGAGGAGTGAGCACAAAGATGACAAAGAGTTTAGATTGGTAACTTGGTAAGCAATGTTCAACGGGAGGTAACGGTTGAGGAGAGGGCAAGGGTTGAGCAGAGGTAAAAAAGGTGAATTTTAAGTTGGATAGCAACACAGGGTGTTTGGTTGAGGTATAACTGTAGCTTGTAACAATGAGGTAAGTTGGATAAGAAGCTAGGATATAGTGTTGCACATTGTAAGTTGAACCGGTAAACTGAACTTGGATAGCACTGTGGATTGTAGTTTCTAAGTCGAACTGGTAAGTGATAGGTTGGAATCAAATAACGTTGTTGCTTGTGGTTTGGTAACTTGGTATTGGTAAGTGACAAGTCAAATAGTGTTGTCGCTTGTGGATTGGTAAAGCCGAATAGGAACAGTGGACTGGTAAGTCGAATAGCGCCATAGGGGAGGAGAGTTAACAATGCTGAGTCAATTGGTAAGTTGGATAGCACCATGGGGTAAGCCAAGCAAAGGTAAGCTTGGTAAGTCAAATGAGTGAGTTAGGGATAGTTTAGGTTTTGATATTTATTATTGTTTTTTTTTTAGTTTTAATTTTATTATTATTATTATTTCTATAATGTTTTTAAAATTTTAAGGTTTATTATGCAAAATTGAGGGGGCATGCCCCCTCTCTAAAGGGGGGACACTTAGAAGAAACCATTTTGGGGAAACACGTCCCCCACGCTACGGAAACATTTCCCCTTGTGTCTCCCTGCATCTCCCCAAAAGGGGGACCTGGGGAAATGTTTCCCCAGGCGCCCCCTACCCAGGTGCATGGAAAAGCATGAAGTGTGTGCATCCCACCTTAGGGGAGGCGTCCCCATGGAACACTGTAGTTCAATGTGACTCAATCTGTTTAGGTTGAAGTGTGGAGTGTGACTTTTGAGGTCGCAATTGTGCAATGTGCTGATAGGTTTCAACGTTGACGTGGCCCGTGGGTTTTACTCTCGAGTCTTCTTGCAATTTGCTATAATTCATTGGGGCTTGTATTAAGTTGATTTTCAACTCAGAGTTGAAACTTGGGCAGTGAGCACTGAGATGGTGAAGAGTTTAGATTGGTAGCTTGGTAAGCAATGTTCCATGGGAGTAACAATTGAGGAGAGGTAAAACATGTCAGTTTTAAGTTGGATAGCTTTGCAGGATCTTGATTGAGGTATAACTATAGCTTGTAGGAATGAGGTAAGTTGGATAGGCAACTAGGCTATAATGTTGCACATTGTAAGTTGAATTGGTAAATTGGACTTGGATAGCACTGTGGACTGTAGTTTCTAAGTTCAATTGGTAAGTGACAAGTTGGACTCAAATAATGTTGTCGCTTGTGGTTTAGTAACTTGGTATTCGTAAGTGACAAGTCAAATAGTGTTGCTGCCCATGGATTGTTAAGCCGAATAGGAATAGTGTACCGGTAAGTCGAATAACACTGTGGGGGGAGGAGAGGTAACAATGCTGAGTCAACTTGTAAGTTGGATAATGTCGTGGGGTAAGTTGAGCAAAGGTAAGCTTGGTAAGTCGAATGAGTGAGGGATAGTTTAGGTTTTGATATTTGTAATGTTTTTTTGTTTTTGTTTAGTTTTAATTATTGTTGTTATTATTTTTATAATGTTTTAAAATTATTAAGGATAATTACGTAAAATTGAGGGGGATGCACCCCTATCTATAGGAGGACGCCCAGAAACAACCATTTTGGGGAAACATTTCCCCTTGTGTCTCCCCGCATCTCCCCAAAAGGGGGACATAGGGAAATGTTTCGCTAGGTGCCCCCCCTTCCCAGTTGCATGGAAAAGCATGAGGCGTGTGGCCTTCAGATAGAAAAAATGACAAACTTCCCCCTTTGGCAACAATGCTAATTTTAGACTTTTGATTTGATGAAGTGTGATTGGTTTATTGCATTTCAATGGACACTTGGTGTTTTGGTGTCCTTCTTTGGAACGCTTTTATTGACAATATTAATTTATATATGCTTGAAGAACCAAAGGATGCTTTTTGACTTTTGTTAGTAAAGTTTATTGAGTTAAAGTGGGGGACATTTTTAACTACCACTATTTGCTGCCCTTTTGTTTTTGGTAAAATGCTCTGTAATTATGTATATTTAATAGAAATTACTGGGAATTGAAGGAAACAATAATGATGATATTTTTAAAATGATCCCTACCGTTGACCCTAGATGGGTTTGTTGCAGTGCGCAGAAAAATTATGGGGTTGGAATTTGGCCTGTTGCAGTGCACTAGCCTACTAGGTTAGTTGAGTAGTCAGTTTGTCTCCATCTAGTTCCTCAGAGCTACCTTATCTCACCAATAATACAATTGCCAGTGTTTTGAGATTTGTTGGATCTGAAGTGATATTTGATTGGAGAAATTCTTCTTTTTTCTCTTTTAGTCATGAAATACTTTCATTCAGGGTTGTGAGGGAGAGCCCCCCCTCTCGAACCTGCTCCTGAAGCATGCTCTGGGCGGAAGCGACCTCGAGGGCATGCTCCCTAATTTTTTTTTCACTCCTTGCCAATTCCAATTCAGGAGTGATAAAGGGAGCTATTGAAGATTTTTGAGTGGGGCAGCCTAATATTCAATCCTATGGCCCTTGTGTTGATATGTATTATGGAGTGCATGGTAATGTTAAATTTTTAAAGTAAAAGGCTAAATATGAAAGATAACGTCCTTTTACTTAAATTTTTAACATTACCATGAAATGACTCGGGATGTTTGAGAGTGGTTTCAATCTCATTGGGTTTCATATGGAGAAAGTAGAATTTTAGATCTCACTCAAAATCCAACAGAGTTATCATTTTTTTAGGATTTCAAGATTGGGGGGATTGCAATGTTTCCATTGGATTTTGTCATGTTCTAGGGTATGGAACTTGTATTTAATCAAGAGCACCAAACCCTCTATGCGGGGGAGACTTCCAATAATCAAGAGCACCTAGGGTACTAGGGTATGGAACTTGTATTTAATCAAGAGCACCAAGGTCATTTGACTATGCAGGTGGAGACTCCCAATAAAGCACGAGACAAGAAATTAGAAATTTCTCGTGGCAAGAGGATCAAGCAGTAGATAATAGATTTACTTGTCTTTTCTAGTTTCTAGAACTTTTTATAACTATTGACTCTTTCATATTTATTATGATATTTTTTGTAAACAATATATGACAATTTAAGTTTGAAGTTGGCATTTATAACTCATTGGTAATGAATTATGAATATTATGCTTCGTGAAAGTTGAAAATTGAAACATTTCATTTCATGTTAGATATTCTTTGTTATCGTTTTGTTACTTGGTAATGGTAATGGTTACAAGTACAACTTTAGTGATCAATGATGATAAATGTTATATATCGAATTTTGAAAGCTTGAAACTTTAAGATTGATGAATCATGAGACTCAATATGTTGTATGTTACTAACTTGTGGATGTGGTTGTTGAAGATTATAACTTCTAGATGATTGATGTTATATGGTTCAATCCATGTTTTTATGCTTTTTATATAATTCATCATTCTACATGCTTTTGTTGACATATATGCATCAAAATATATAAAAATATTTATTGTATAAAAATTCACTCCCGATTCGCTCCCAAACTGGGAGCTTTTGAAAATGTTGCTCCCTGCTCCCGCTCCCAAGTAACCTTGCTTTCATTTTCATTTTGTTTGTAATTAATGGTTGGTGGCACACTCCACTGCTCAGCTCTATTTGGTATGCTATTTCATTCTTGCAAAATTTAAATGTATAACTTAAAGCACTTCAATTTTTGAGGAAACTACTTTGGCATTATATACTTTAATATGATGTTATTGCTGATATTTTGTTTTCAATTTTTGTCTGGGAGCTTTTGAAAATGTTGCTCTCCTGCTCCCGCTCCCAAGTAACCTTGCTTTCATTTTCATTTCGTTTGTAATTAATGGTTGGTGGTACACTCCACTGCTCAGCTCTATTTGGTATGCTATTTCATTCTTGCAAAATTTAAATGTGTAACTTAAAGCAATTCAATTTCTGAGGAAACTACTGGTGGCGTTATATACTTTAATATGATGTTATTGCTGATATTTTTTTTTCAATTTTTGTCTTTTCGTCGGAGGTTGCTTTGTGAATCATGCCATGAGGTTGGGGCTGAACTGCATAACATGGACTCCCTTCAGCTTAGATGTTGCCCAAATGATATCTGCTGATTTCACTCTGCAAAATTTGCTCCTGGCCTCATCCCATTTGGACATGCCATTTGGGTGGTAATACCACATTGAAAATGCAGCCCTGGTGGATAGCTTAATGCTCTGTAGATCTTGCCTGTAAACCAATGCTCTTTGTCATGTCTCGTCTTGTTCTTGGTCAGATTTGTTAGTCTTCACATTAGCATGTAAGTTTGAAAGAAGAGAATCCTCATTGTCGCATGGACATTATGAAGTTGCAATATAGAAATCCTGGAACTCAGTCCCCTTAGCAGAGGAAATCTTAATTGGTGGTATCCATGTTCAGCAAGCACAGAGGAATCCTAATTGCTGGTATTCTTTTTAAAGTTATCTTCACTGGAATAATTTCTGATTTGGTTCTAGGAACACTGATGCATGTTGAAAGCATTATCGCGCTGACATCACTGAATCAACAGTGTGCTTGTTCTCTCCCTATCTTCACTTTTCATGAATTAATTAATTTATTGTAAACTTGTCAGTTAGGAAAACATGGAACACTGATTTCGTACTTCTGCAAAAGCTTAAAGAAGTTGGCTTGCTTTGACTCTTGCATCTTTGCTTGAGTACCTGCTATATTACAGTCCTTCCCCCTTGTAAGTATCTTTCTTTTTTGTTATGAATAAAAATATATATAAATAAAATAAATATAAATAATGATGATAATTGTAATAATGATTCGTTGATTAGTAATTAGCGCTGAAGAGGCATGTCTAAATGGGACATGACCTTCCATGAAGAGGCACCTGCCTAGGGTATATAAGCAGGCCCCTCACTCTCATTTGTAACATCATTCTCATTCATACTTTTTAATATATATTTTTGTATCTCAATGGAGATCTTTATTTTCCAAGTCTTCTGTATTTAACTGGAAGAACGAACTTTGTTCATTCCAGTTGGTATTTGAGCATTCCTCTGAGTACATGTACCTGCTATATTATCAGGAGGAAGGCAATGTTATGAATAAAAATAATAAAAATATAAATAATGATGATAATTGCTATAATGATTAGTTTACTAGTAATTAGCACTGAAGAGGCATGTCTAAATGGGACGTGACCTTCCATGAAGAGGTACCTGCCTAGGGTATATAAGCAGGGTCTCACTCTCATTTGTATCATCATTCTCATTCATACATTTTTAATATATATATATATATATCTTCAATGGAGATCTTATATTATTCCAAGTCTTCTGGAGTATTTAACTTAAGTACGAACCCTGTTCGTTACATTGGTATTGGAGCATTCTTCTGAGCATACGAACATTGTTCGTT